>JANAVB010016195.1:16872405-17554905 GCA_029216955.1 Iris pallida
GAATGATTAATGTTTTGCTACGTCCATATAACCTCTGAGCAAAATATTCATCAAGGATAATTGTCCATATTACCTCTGAACTATCCACTCCCACCTAACTTTATATATCTTTCCATGTCCATATCACCTCTGGTCAGATATGAACATCCTCTGCTATTACGTCCATATTAGCTCTACTAGCTTCATTCAACTTATTATTTATATTCAAATAACTTGAATATAAATAGATAATAGGTCCACATCAAAATTCTCCAGCAAATACCTACCAGAAATATCCTTGCTACGTCCACATTACCTTTAGCACCGATATTTCACAAAACCACATTCATTTTTAAAAGATTCTTTATTTTGTACTTTAACGTTTATCAAGAAACAAAAAAAAGGTACAAGAGCCGTGACGGCTAGAAAAAAATGGGAGTTACAAAAATCTACGGGATACATAGGCGGTTTATGTTGTCCCTCTGAGCCGCAATCTCGGCTTCAGACTTCACAGTAGATCAGCGCCGTGCCTCTTCCTGACAAGCGGCTTCATCATCGAAGAGGATCAGACTCAGAAGCTCCCCCTCCAACTTTGCCAGCTGTTCTTCTAAACGGGCAGAAGTGGTGGCAGTCATGGCAGTCATGGCAGCCTGGGCCAAGTAATCCTCCTGTTCAGATGTCGCCGCCCTCAAGTCAGCTTCCAACTGGGCGATCTCATTCTTGATCTGCGAATATGATTATACTTCTCAATGATTTGTGCAGCCAGCCTGTTCTTCGAGGCAGCACATGCCTCACTTGCAGCATTGAACTGGCCATACTGGTCAGCCAGCTCGCCGATCTCGAATAAGGGCATCCTTCCTCGCCTGGAAAGTAGCCTTCTCCTCCGCAAGAGCTATCATCAAAGCCTCGTCCTCTGCACGAAATAGCGACGTCGGGCTCCGCTATTTGGTGTCACGGAACCTAGCCACCTGACCCTCCAGGTCATTCAGAACTTTCTTCAGAGTATTGGCCCGCTCTTCATAGCAGCAATGCTATCGAGGGCCGCCACTTGACATTCAGCAACAGCCTTCACAGGGCTAAAGGCAGCATTCCGATTCAGGACTCCAGGAAGCTTCACTTTCAGTACAGAGTAGAAAGCTTTGGCGACTTCCTGGCTATCTCCTCATCTTTGGTGGTGGTCGTCGTCGGAGGAGAAGCTTGGAAAGTCTCTTCCACTTCAGGAAGGGATACCTGACAAGAAGCCAAACTTGACAAGAAAATCCATTCCACCAAAAACCACTCCTGATTATCATGTGTCACGTCCATTACCTTTGATTACGATAGTCTTCTGACTTGACACCTGTACCCAACCCGGAAAAAGACACGGTGTCAAGACCACAGAACCTATCAAGACCATATTACCTCTATTGGGTTTTTGTTTCAAATCTATTTGCTCGCATTTCTAAGAGCACAATGGGGCAATGGGTCCAAAAAAAGGGAGCTCCCCCATCGGGATACCCTTTACGCAAATGCTGTATTAGACCCCCTAATACAAGCACCAAAAATACTACAAACAAAGAATGGAGTGAATGCATTCTATTTATTCAAAATCAGCTACATTCACAGGACTACATCTTATGAGCAAACCAAAAAGTTGTTCATCTGGGCAAGAAGTGAAGGATTACGTTGATGACCAAAAGAAGGGAAGATCCACTACTCATCAGCAACACATAGTTTGGTAAGTTTTTCAGTACTACGTCTTCGACAAAAAGCAGTTTTTGGGCCTCGAAAGTCATGTTTTACTGTTGAGAAGCAAACAAAGCTGTTGAAACCTTCGAGAGGCTACACGGAGGAGGATAAATATAGCATGCTAAAAGCATCTACAAATGGTGATCTTCTCTCCTCCATATTACGGACATCCTAGGCCTGCTCCTCCAAGAGGCCATACCTTCAAAACAATCTGTATTGTTGCTTTTTCCTACTTGAAGGACCGTAAAAACAGAAGTTTCACGAAGACGCCCAACTACCGTCCGACTCTCCGATGTATAAAGGTTCTTCCTACCATCTGAGGAAAATCCTTCCAAAACGTAAGTCCTGAGCTCTCTGATGTGTCTGTCAAGTGTTGCATCTCCACCATGCCAAAAGTCGTCGATATCGGTCCTGAGAAATTTGCTACCCAGATCCCTATACAACAAGAATCAAAGACAAAAGAAAAAGTCAGACTCAAAAATCCGCAGGAAAAACTATGTTCTTAAAGGCTTTTATAAGTCCAAAGGGCTATACGCCCAAAAGGCTATGCGTCCGAAGGGATGTGCCCAGAACAAATATGTGGGCGCATAACACACGAATAGTACATGGGCGCATAACAAGCCACAGTTAGAGGGCACATAACATGGAAACACGTGGGCGAATAGCACACCACAGTGTTGGCGCATGAGTTTTGTGGGCGCATAACGATGCTCACGGAAGTATGTTACCCTAGGCGCAAGCGCCCAGGCAAAATAAAGTCTGAGCGTCGCAAATTAACGCTCGAGACTTTGTTTTTTGAAGCAGACCCTCACCCAGAATTGGGTCCTGGACTGCCGAGGACGCTGCTGCGGGAGGAGCCACTCGGCGCAGCCCCCTTGCCCTTCGCGGATCTCTTGGTGACCTTGGGAGACATGGTTTGTCATGACCCGCACCCACTTTTCGGATACGAGACGTGTCCAAGTCAGCCTACGCCGCAGAGTCGACGGTAGAACGTTGTCAAGCTCACAAGAAATAAATGATCAAAATCACAAGATATATATTTGCTGCTCATTCACATTTCAAAGTTTATTAGAACATTTACAAGATTTATATTTAAAGAAAATACAAGGTTTTACAATAAATAAATTGATACATCTGCTATCTATTTCTAGGTTGACCTCAGCATACCCAGGCCTTCCCAATGCTAAGAGTGATTGCGGATAAACCTGAAAAATGTTGGTTTCCAATCAGGAATGGAACAAGTACACAAACCGATGGCAATGCGAAAACACAATAGAATTAACAAGACATGAAAATAGTATATGAGATATGAAAACTGGAAGATAACTGATGACATAGCACGATAGAGAAGTAAAGGAAAAATAAACGACATCTACCTATGTGGTGTGAAATATGTGAATGGCTAGGGGTAAATACGGTACACCGCACGTGACGTGTGGAGCTGCTATCATTCAAGATTAGACAAATGGGATAGTTCTGGGTAGTACACATGTATGCTAAGATATTTCTCCTCCCGATTACTCCGTGTGACGAACGTGTCAACAAGCAGTAAGATATATGTATAGACATGAAATGAAAAGATTACTACAAATCGAAAAGCAATCAGAAAGTGCACTTGCCTGAGGTCCTTAGCTGGAGAAACCAATAATATTATACCACTCAATGAGCCACAATCAGTCAACACATGCAGAAGTCTCCAAATGCTGAAATAAACAGTACCAATGTTTTCAGAATAGTCAAATTAGCTAGGATTGCCTGTCCATAAGTCCAATTCTGGACACAGAGGTAAAACGATAATTTTGGGCAAAAACGATGTCCGCCGTTGGACCCACTTTGCACCGAAAAGCGTGCCAGAGTCAACGGTCTCTAAAGTCATCAAACTACATGTCTACGGATCCCGTTTTTTTGATATGAACCCAATCATATATCCAAAGTTGGATTCCGGGGCCGTGCACAAAATCGCCCGTTGAGTCGGACCGTAGGGCCCGCAAAACGACGTCCGATTCAACGGTCTTAGAATTGGACCAAACTTGGCATACAGGACCAAAAAAATGATACGGTCTTGTTGGCACAAGTTTTTTCTCGATCTAACGAGCGTGCACAAAGTAATTGAGAAACTTGCACAGAGGCCAATACGGGAAATTTCGACGGATACGCATCAAATTTGTCGCGCACACGCGACTAATTTGAATTCTGCTAAAGCTCACACGACCACGAAGTCGTTACGCACCTTTTGATGCTTTCGGTTCGCGACCATGTCGCCCGGATTGGCAGGACGAACGTCGTATCGAGTGTTTTCCTGATTTTCAAAACAGATATTTCCTGATTTTTAACCATGACTAATTTCCAGTATAATACCTTAAAAGCAATTCTACGAAAAGGATTTTGATCTCGTATAGGTTGTCTACAGGACTGTTTAAATGGATTTTCAAAAAGGTTATTGGGTTAACGAGGACTTGTCCGTAAACAGGAGTACTTTGATTGCTTAACGTCCTGTTTTGAACAGTATTTTGGTTCGATTTTGCGTCGAGTTTCAAGTCGATCTGATTCGCTTCGATTTGAGTCGAAGCTATACCATGGGATCGAAGCCTTATGGGTTGTGTTTCCAATGCATACTTCGGTTTGGAAAATGACGAAGGGACGATGGAGAAAACTCACCTGAAAGTTGGGGCTTGGACTTGGTGGTGCTGCTGTTGCGCCTCCGTTTCCGGCACGCGGCGCGGTCTTGGCCGCCGTACGATGGCCCCACGGCGGCGTTTCGACGTCGGGGTGACCGCCCAGAAGGCTGGGGATGGTGCGACTTGTGATAGGGTTTTAGGTTTTTCGATTCCTCTCTCGTGGTTTCGATATATATACACTAGCTCTGTAGCGTGACCGAGCCAATGGGTCTCGGCCTACGGTTGCTATTGCGGCTTGTGGGACTTCCTTGCGGGATTCAGCAGGAGATAGCTGGGCCGTGTCGGCTTCCTGTGGGATGGCCTGGCTTGGCCTTGTTCTTTTTTTTTCTTTTTCTTTTTTTTATCCATTTCTATTTCTTTTTCTATTGAACACTTAATACATATATCTATTATACAAAACAAAAGGTTTTTTGAATCCTAGGGCTAACTGTGCCAAGATAAAGAGTGGTTAGGATTTAATCTTGGTGAATCAACGGTTGTGGGATTTTATGGGAAAGAGCATTATTGGAAGTGGGATTTTATGGGGAAGAGCATTATTGGGAGTGGGGTTTTGGGGAATCCAAAAATGGGGATTTAATATTTTGATGGTTGGGATTTAATATTTTGATGGGGGCCTCATAATGGTTGTGGATTAGCATTATTGAGAGTGGGGTTTTATGGGGAATCTAAAGAAAATTCACATCCAGCAGTGGTTGGGATTTAATATTTTGATGGGGGCCTCAAAATTATTATTGTTCGTTAAAATTGGGGTTCCAAGATTTTGAGGGGGAATACCTTAAATGAACCATGTCCTATGGGCACGGGTTATGACTATATATATATATATTTATATATATATATATATATATATATATATATATATATATATATATATATATATATATTTTATATATATATATATATATATTTTATATATATATATATATGGGTAAGTAGAAAAACCCCTCGTTAAATATGTTACTTTTGCACTAAAAGACCTTTTAGAATTTTTGTCAGTTTACCCCTCCTTAGATTATACATCCGCTCGATTAGGCCCCTCCAGCCAAATTTTAAAAAAATTATACCAAAATACCCCTCCCCACCCTCCGGCGGCGCGGCGCCGGCGAGCCCCCCCTCCCAACGCCGGCGATCCCCTCGCCGCCCCTCCCCCGACCCCCTCGCCCCCCCCCCCGCCGTAGGCGATCCCCCAGCCCCCCCGACCCCCCTCCCATCGCCGGCGATCCCCCCCCCCCCCCTCCCCCCCTCGTCCCCCCACCCCGCCGCCGGCGATCCCCCAGCCCCCCCGACCCCCCTCCCATCGCCGGCGATCCCTCCCCCGACCCCCTCCCCCCCCGCCGCCGGCGATGATCCCAGCCGCCCCGACCCCCCGCTCCCTCGTCGGCCCCGACCCCCGACTCCCTCGCGCGGCGAGCGACCCCCCCACCCGCCCCCCCCTCCTCCCGCCCCCCCCCCTCCGCCTCCGTCGCCGCCGGCGAACACAGCCGAAGAAGGAAGGGGGGGAGGGAGGGGTAAAATTGTCACTTGGGGGCAAAATGAGCATATTTCAAACTTTTGGAAATTTTAAGAGCATGGGATCTTTTAGTACAAAAGTAACATATTTAACGAGGGGTTTTTTTTGCACTTTACCCATATATATATCTATAGATATATATATATATAATATATATATATATATATAGATATATATATATATATTATAGACACACACACAAAAATATATATATATATACACACACAAAATACATATTTATATATTTTATACACTCTTATGTATCTATATTTATATACACGTACACATATATCTCTATATACATTTATATATAAATACAAACATATATTTATACATTATACACATATATATACGCACACATACACCATATACCATGTTCACGTTTACACCTATATACAATTATTTATTTGACAGAAATAATAAAAATGTTAATAATAATTTTCTCAATAAAAATAATGATAACAATAATAATAATAATAATAATAACAATAACAATAAAATTCCATAAATCAATAATGGTGTATATAAACTATTATGTTCAGTGTAAAAACCCCAATATACGAGGACCTATTTTATACAAAAGTTATTGAATATCACTAATAATAATATTTATAATATTTAAATACGAATACTAGAAAATATTCGTTAAATCATTTAAAATGAAATACAATACCCTCATACCAAATTTCCTCAACACGGACGTCCTTGGACGTGCCGCATGACTACATGGACTTAAGCTCAGTTCGGGTCCAATCCGGGCTAAAATGGTATAACCGGTTTCCCTAAAACACAATAACATAAATAATAAATAGATAAACTTCGATAAAGGTTAAGTCGCAACTTGGCCTGGTTTTCCTAGTTATGACATCACTATGGCTCGGCCTTCCCTACCAGGGCTAATACACTAGTCAAAGCCCGCCACTGCACTATTCGTGCCACGATTTCTAGTCACATTGTACTCCAATTTCTAACCAAGAATTAATTCATCTATCGTAATAATTAACTAAATAATCATTTCTAAAATTCTAAAATTACCAGTTAAATAAAATAAATAATAATAAAATATTTTAAAAATTCTGGGAAGGGGAGCTACAAATCTACCCACCTTAAAAATAATTTCGTCCTCAAATTCTAACTCATAAACATGCCTAAAATAAGAAAATATAATAAATAAATAATCCACTATTTTCTAAATCTTCTCAAATTTAATTTCTCAGAATAGTTTATATCCTTCTCCTAGCCATTTTGTAACTACATAAACACTAGGACTTCTACCCACCTTTGGTCACACTACTTCTCTAACTGAAATCTTATAATCTTCTAACTAGTTGCTGACAATCCTACCAACAGATTTCTAGGCACACAGCATCTATAATCATGTCTTATTTGTCAAGCAACCCAAAATTTAACAAGCAACAAATTTTACACAAGTAGCTAAGAAATACGATAAATTTTAATAGGCGTGGCCATTCATCGCTCTAAAATAGGAAGGACATGCAGATAAGAAAAATAATCGAGAGCAGTTATGAAGTTTCAAGAGCGGTAGAGAGTTTTCGACGGTACAGCTAAAAAGGGTGTTTACGAACACTGACTTATTTGCTAGATTGGCTATTATAGTTCAGTCATTTGCTACGTCGAAGAACCCTTCGTTACTTAGAGTGGCCCGCAATCCGTGCAATACAGAAGTCTCGTTCTCAAAATTCTAACTTAAATAAGGTTCCATAATGGAATAGAATTTAAGAAATCAAGATTGTGGTCTTAAGGGGTTCTCTATTTAGGCATCAGTCGTTGGTTCGATAAACATTGGGTTTCAATCTATATAGACTAGACAAGATCCCAATGATAAAACTACTCTTACTAGATTAGGGTATCCTAGAATAGATTTCTACCCAGGGGATTGGGCCAGTTGCTAGTCAGGTTGGTTAGCTAGGTCCCTAAAGCTCAAAATGTGCCTTCGGTGACTTTTGTGTTTAAGTAGCACAAGTGATCTCGATTGGGTGGCATACTAATGGCAAGTGTGAAGTGGGCTTTGAGTAGATCATAACCATATATTGAGTCGAAGGAATTGAGTCGAGGTTGAGGCTCTAATGGGAGTCAGGAAGTACACCGGTATTACGGTAAGGGTTATGGCTAATCCTTTTAACCTGAAAGTCATAGCACAAAAATAGAGTACAAGGGAACAGGTTTGAGTGGGACATGGTATACCTAGATGAAGGTGGACTCGTCTAGATCTTGCATATGAATTTTGTTGGAAGGTAACAACTGGCCTCGTGCTCCGAATATTAATGACACGACCGGGGAAACAAACTGATCTAAATGAAAAGTGGGAGTCCAAGGGCACTAATCATCATCCTAATGGAAGTTATTCTAATCAATCGGTAATCCTCGTGTATCCTAAAATTTTAGAAGGCTTACGGTCTACCCACCTTAGAAGCTAGGACATGGTTTTAGGAATGGTGAGGTTTAGGAGGATTCCAAAGACTAGAAGATCTAGATAGTAGGTCTAATGTCGAAGGGAGGACGAGTAACTCAAGGCAAGGTTCCAGTCACAGGGCTGGCCGATGGTAGCTACACTTGTGTATACCCCTATCATAGCCATGGGAATACTCTGTATCTATTACGAGCTTTCGTCCTTCCAATCAGTAAAAGGCAAAAATGATAAAGAGTTCAAGAATGATCACTGAACACAATTACATGATTCAAAGGCGAATGCATAATTCAAGAGGAATTGTCAAAACAATCGCGGATGAGATCCTAGATATCTCTACATCTCAATCCACGTAGGATAATTAAATGAAGTGCGAACCGAATGCATCATGGTTGATCAGACCGTAATACAATGATTCTGGTTAGACAATATGTTAGCGGCGTCCCCAATAAACATATATCTTGAATCAAGCTCGATAAAAGGGCAAGCTTGTAAAACTAGACAGTAATTGTAGCGTTGGTCAAGAGAGTCAAATATAAGTACGCAAGATTTTTGGAAAGCAGGCACAAGTAGTTCGAGTTTTATGAGAATCAAAATCTAACTCGAGATTCGTACACGAATAACAGAATCAGAAATTATAAGCTAACTCCTTACAGCAAAAGAGAATTTAAAATAGACAATTCTAACTTATGATATAAGATTTATCTAATACAGCAGAAAGAAAATTAAACAGTTCATTAAAATTAATGCCTTAATTCTAGGCAAGTCTAACATACCAAGCGAAGAGTATATCCACATTGGATCACATTGTCATATCAAAAGTATAGTATACCTATAGGGATCTAGCAAGCTATCTAAATTGCGTGGCCTATCTAATAACCTTAACTACCCAATGGTCGATTTAAACAAGGGACTTCTAGTCCTAGTTATTGCCCTAAATTATTTTAATCCTAATTGTGAATGAGCATTTCTTGGGCGCAGGCTCGCAATAGTACGACTAACGTACCATCACGAATTTGTAATCTTGTACGAAAACGGACCTGTATGGGCCACCACAAAAACTTGTCACGACCTGCACCCGCTTTTCAGATACGAGACGTGTCCAAGCCAGCCTACGCTGCAGAGTCGGCGGTAGAACGCTGTCAATCCCGCAAGAAATAAATGCTCAAAATCACATGATATAATATTTGCTAATCATTCATATTTCTAAGTTTATTACAACATTTACAAGATTCATATTTAAAGAAAATACAAGATTTTATAATAAATAAATTGATGCATCTACTATCTATTTCTAGGTTGACCTCAGCATACCCAAGCCTTCCCAATGCTAAGAGTGATCGCGGCAAAACCTAAAAAATATTGGTTTCCAGTCAGGAATGGAACAAGTACACAAACCGACGACAATGCGAAAACATAATAGAATTAAAAGACATAAAATAGTATATGAGATATGAAAACTGGAAGATAACTGATGACATAGCACGATAGAGAAGTAAGGAAAAAATAAAAGACATCTACCTATGTGGTGTAAAATATCATTTTCAACATGTGAATGGCTAGGGGGTATATACGGCACACCGCACGTGACGTGTGCAGTTGCTATCATTCAAGATTAGACAAATAGGATAGTTCTGGGTAGTCCATATGTATACTAAGATATTTCCCTCCCGACTACTCCGTGTGACGAGCGTGTCAACAAGCAGCAAGATATATGTATAGACATGAAATGAAAAGACTATTATGAATCGAAACGCAATCAGAAAGTGCACTTGCCTGAGGTCCTTAGCTGGAGAAAGCAATAATACTATACCACTCAATGAGCCACAATCAGTCAACAAATGCAGTAGTCTCCAAATGCTGAAATAAACAGTACCAATGTTTTCAGAATAGTCAAATTATCTAGGATTGCCTGTCCTTAAGTCCAATTCCGGACATAGGGGCAAAACGGTAATTTCGAACAAAAATGATGTCCGCCGTTGGACCCGCTTTGCACCGAAAAGCGTGCCAGATGCAACGGTTTCTAAAGTCATCAAACTATATGTCTATGGATTCGATTTTTTGATACGAACCCAATCGTATGTCCAAAGTTGGATTCCGACGGGCCGTGCACAAAATCGCCCGTTGAGTCGGACCGTGGGGCCTGCAAAACGACGTCCGATTCAACGGTCTTAGAATTGGACCAAACTTGGCATACAGGACCAGAAAAATGATACGGTCATGTTGGCGTAAGTTTTGTCTCGATCTGACGAGCATGCACAAAGTAATTGAGAAACTTGTACAGAGGCGATACGAGAAATTTCGATGGATACGTATCAAATTTGTCGCGCACATGCGACCAATTTGAATTCCGCCAAAGCTCACACGACCACGAAGCCGTTACGCACCTTTTGATGCTTTCGGTTCACGGCCTCGTCGCCCGGATTGGCGGAACGCACGTCGTATCGAGTGTTTTCGTGATTTTCAAAATAAATATTTCTGATTTTTAACCATGACTAATTTCCAGTATAATACCTTAAAAGCAATTCTACGAAAAGGAGTTCGATCTCGTATAGGTTGTCTACAGGACTGTTTAAATGGATTTTCAAAAAGGTTATTGGGTTAACGAGGACTCTTCCGTAAACATGAGTACTTGGATTGCTTAACGTCCTGTTTTGAACAGGATTTTGGTTTAATTTTGCGTCGAGTTTCAACTCGATTCTGCTTCGATTTGAGTCGAAGCTATACCATAGGATCGAAGCCCTATTGGTTGTGTTTCCAACGCATACTTCGGTTTGGAAAATGACGAAGGGACGATGGAGAAACTACACCTGAAAGTTGGGGCTTGAACTTGGTGGTTGCTGCTGTTGCGCCTCCGTTTTCGGCGTGCGCGTGCGGTCTTGGCCGCCGTCCGACGGCCCCACGGCGGCGTTCCGACGTCGGGGTGACCGCCCAGTAGGCTGGGGATGGCACGGCTTGTGATAGGGTAAATTTCTACTAATTATTTTTTCATTTGGTACCGATTTAAAATTTTGTATTGTACATTGCGTAGTCGTATTGTACGTCGCGCACGAAATTTTATTTTTTGTAATTACGACGAGTGCGAATATGTGCGAGCGTACATATTTTTAGAAAAACATTTTTCTTATTTTTATTGTTTCAAATAATATATGTAATATTTAATTTAGCTATCAAAATTTCCTAAATTTATGATTTTATTTATGAAAAGCCTTTTATTTAGAATAAATAATATTCTCAGTGCATACACATATTTTATAAATATTTTGCTAGTTTATTTTAAATAAAAATGTAATTTTCAAGATTTATTATATTAATAATTTATTATTCAAAAAGATATTTAAAAATAGTAATATAATTTTCAAAATTATTATTATTAATATTTTGGAAAATATATTTTGAAATTATTGTGAAGATTTAAATCTTGATTTGAATTTATGGATTTATTTAAATAGTTAATATTTGCAATTTTATTTATCCCATTTGATTTTAAATTAGGAGTTTAATTAGATTTAAATTAGATTTGTATTTGGATTTGAATTTGATTGATTTTAAATTAAATTACAAACTATCTAAATTGGGTTTAAACTACTCCTAATCCTTATCCAATTGGGAATTTCCACATCCTATAAATAGGCAGGTACTCCTCCAATTCATTATTTATCCACAATAATTTTCATTATTCATCCACAATAATTTTCTCCACAAATCTACGTGCATCGTGTCCGTGTTCCCCGTCCATAATCTTATTCCAATTTTATATTTACAAATTTTTTCCATGCCGGACAATCCCGACACCATTTCCAATCCTAGCCTAGCCTAGCCTAGTCCCCGCTCCTATCACAGCACCCCGCCGTTGCCACGAACCCCTCCAACACCCGAACTCCACCACCGAGCCCCAGCCATAAACAACCACTGTCACCACCCTCACCATCAGCGCCCCAGTAAACCCAGCCACCACGAGCGCCATCACCAACTTCCCCACACAACCCCATCGACCACCTTGGTCGACCGCCACCACTCAGTACCATACATCACCACTACCACCTACCGTTCGACCTTGCCATCCCGGCCATCCACCGACTAAATCCAAACCATCACCACTACGACCCAAACTTCCCTCGACACCACCAGCACCCTCGCCAAGCCAACACAACCACCGACTTCACCACAGACCCACGACAGCCAATTCATCACCGCCCCAACAACCATCAACAAAGAAAATGAGGAGGAATAAAGAAAACCTTACCTCCGTCACGCATGTCGAACCCCATCCCCTTCTCCATTGAGCCGCGGGTGAGCTCCGATCGCTGCCTCATCTGTAAATCCCTCGTCAGCCGTGCCACTTCCATAACCCCGGTGAGCCGCTCCGCCGGAGACCGTCACGGCTGCCGTCCTCCGCGTGGGGACTCCCCCGACGTTGTCCCGATCGCTACGCGCAGCCACGGCGCCGATCACGGCGACTTCGGTGGCCGTCTCCTCCGAAACCCAGAGCTCAGCCCAGTCGCCGCCCGTCGAAAACCCTCTCCAGTGCCCTTCCTCCTCGCTCACACCGCCGTCCTCTCTGCCAGATCTACCGGTCGACCTAGCCCCAGCCGCGACCCGACCGCAACTCTCACCTCCGGCCGACTTCCACTCCGCCATCACCCGTCACTCCGCTTCTTCTCCGACTCCCTCTCATTCTCGCGCATCTCTCTCTCTCTCCCCCACTCGTTTGCTTCTTCCCCAGGAGAAGTACTCATCTTCCCAAAAGTCACTCCACTCATTTTTATTTATTTTTTTATTTTATTATTATAAATATGAGTGCTATTGCTGCAGATATTTTTATTTTATTATTATTATTACTATTATTATTATTATTATTATCATCATTATTATAATTATTATTATTATCTTTATAAGTATTATTTTACTTTATCATTATTATTTTATTATCATTATTATTTTATTAAAATTTTTATTTTGTTATGTTTAATGTTAGTATATTTGTAGACATATGTAGAAAAATACCATATTTTTAGTATTATTCTTATCATTTATTGTTATAGCAGTATCATTATAGTTATTAAAATTATTATTGTGCCTTATAAATCAATATACGTTATTTAAAATTTTTTTAGTTGAATATCTAATTATATATTCTTGTAAAAACTTTATTTACAAACTATCATAGAATTACAGTGTTACCTAAAGATTATTTTTATTTTTAATATAGTTCAAAATATAGGACTGTAATACCTTCTAAAAATTTAGGATTTAACCCCGTAATAATTTTCAAGGTTTCATAATAAATTATTAAAAATTATTAAAAATTTAGTTTACAAATTTACTTGATATTTTGACTATGTAACATATATTTTCAAGTATTTATCAAACATTATTTTTACTAATAAAATATAGTTTTCAATATTAAGAATAATTTTCTAAAATCGTATAGATATTTTATCTAATTTCTTCGATTATTTCTCCCCGTCCGTGACCAGTCCTATTCTCTCTATCATCTCACCAATTTCGTACCACCTTGTGTCGACCCTAAACAAAATTGACCCTTTTGGACCCAATAGAACTGTCCATGCCACACCCGAAGTCACCTTGCACAGTTATTACACCAAAGTTGCAGTTCGTGCCACCTCGATCATTGCAGCACACCAGGCGCACTATCAGGCAAGACACCTTGCCTTTACTGTTTAATTTTTTTGCTCAATATCATGCATATTTTTATATTCTAGAAAATATAAATTGTACTTGCAAATTATTATATTTTAGTTGCATTTGGCCGAGAGTTAAGGGACCGCCCTTTGTTTGTGCCGCATTCATTGGCTTGACACTTGTGTGCCACGAAGACGCGAGTCACATATAGATACGGACTTGCGTACCGACCGTACATCGGTGCGTACAGGACAAGCATTAGGATATATCTGTTAATAGATTTGTCTAGAAGACTTAGCAGTTATTAGAAATATCGTGGTGTGGATTCAGCACGAGTAGTGCATGGGGAGGGTGAAGACAGTTATTAGGCGCAGGGGCTTTCACATATTTATTTTTCTCTAGCTGCCATTTGTGACTCAGCCGAGAGCTAGTGCGCCGTGTACTTATTTACTTTTCTCTAGATACCACTAGTGCTCTGTTGAAACACAAATGTGCCGTGCATTTACTTTCCTCTAGCTTCCGTTAGTGACTCACACAAGAGCTAGTGGCCGTGCATTTATTTTCCTCTAGATGCCCCTTAGCTCTCACTCGAGTGCTAATGGACCGTACATTTACTTTCCTCTAGACTCCACTAGTGCCTTGGTTGAAACGCTAACGCGCCGTGTTTCTAGTCTCGAGAGCCCTTGTGTGGAACGTTGTCTTCAAAGTGCATTTTTACATAGAATGGTTAAGGACCTTTATTTGTTTAGTCATATATATACTTTTATGTTGAGCTTCTATTATTCAGTTATTGGCATGATATTATGTGTCTTGTTACGTCCCTCTGAGGACCTGATTATCTCTCCAGGTGTGTGCTCTTATCTTTCGCAGGTGTTCTAGCTGTAGCCGTGTTATCGCTATTTTTTCGAGGATGATTGCGCTTGGATCGTCTTCGCTTCGCTCGTCAAAATCATTCTTTGTGCATCATGTACTTTTCCTTTACTTGCTTGTAGTAGATTGTCTCCGCCCAACTACATGTACCAAAGATAATTCATTACCTTTATATGATCTCTTATTCATTTATTTTTGTGTGGATGAGATTAGTTATGGTTCTACTGCATTTTACAGCTTATGTATTCATGCGAGGTTTCCATATATTGGAGTGTACTTCGTATGAATACAGCTGGCATGTCTACGTTTCTAGTCCTACGTATTTTGAAACTGGGGCGTTACATGTTTTTGTGGTAGCCCATGCAGGTCTAGATAAATTGTTTGGTTACTTTACCATACCAAGCAAGCCTGCGAATAGGACTAGTAGTCTAGGATCTCATCCACATACTTGACCTCTTTCCTCGATTCTATATTCGAACTACCGTTCGACTCGTCGATTGCATCTTGCTTGATCCCTTCTATCATTATTCTTATCTCCCCTTCGTACTTGCTAGAGATTAACCCTACTAGTTGGATGTCCCAGAACACCTTTAGCTTAGTTCTTTTAAGTTGGGTAGAATACCCCACGACCTGACACACCCTTGACCATTAATGAAAATACAAATAGGATTATCTAGACTATAGGGACTAGAGGGATTTAACCCATTTGGTCAACCAAGCCTTGGGCAATAAACCGTAGACTGATCGTATAGGAATAAACAAGACTTAGATTCTTATGACTCTTAGACTATTCATATTGTTCTTTATTTCAATCTTAATCACGTGCCTATATTTTTACTATCTTGACTAATGCTACTAATGTAGTCTAGTTTTGCAAGCGTATCCTTTATCAAAGCTTGTTCATGACATATGTTAATTGGAAGAGCTCCCACTAACGTATTGTCTAATCAGAACCGGTGCATAATGGTCTGGTCAACCAAGTGCATTTTGGTTCGCTTTTGTCTATTATTTTACGTGGATGGAACATAATTAAACTTGGCCTTTAGAATCCCATCCACGACTGCCTTGACAATTCCTTTGAATTTTTCGGTCGTCTTTGAACCACGTTTTCGTATTCGATAATATCGTCTTTTGAACCCTCTATTGTTTTCACCTTCACCTATTTTAGAAGGACGAAGGCATTATGCTAGAACTTCCTCTAAGCCTTCATATCGATTATGACCATACCGTTTTTTTTTTCTACAATCTAGATCGCGATTTCTCATGACATGATTTTGTGAAAACATTATCATCGTTGATACCCCCTTGTGTCCTCTCACCCCCTACTAATTCTTAATTTCGAGGACGAAATTCTTTTAAGTTGGGTAGGATGTAAAACTCCTAAATTTCTACTAATTATTTTTTTATTTGGTACCGATTTAAAATTTGTATTGTACGTCGCGTAGTCGTATTGTACGTCGCGTACGAAATTTTATTTTCGTAATTGCTCGACGAGTGCGAATATGTGCGAGCGTACATATTTTAGAAAAACATTTTTCTTATTTTTATTGTTTCAAAATATATATGTAATATTTAATTTAGTTATCAAAATTTCCTAAATTTATGATTTTATTTATGAAAAGCCTTTTATTTAGAATAAATAATATTCTTAGTGCATACACATATTTCATAAATATTTTGCTAGTTTATTTTAAATAAAAATATAATTTACGAGATTTATTAATATTAATAATTTATTTTCAACAAGATATTTAAAAATAGTAATGTAATTTTTGAAATTATTATTATTAATATTTTTGGAAATATATTTTAAAATTATTGTGAAGATTTAAATCTTGATTTGAATTTATGGATTTATTTAAATAGTTAATATTACAATTTGATTTATCCCATTTGATTTTAAACTAGGAGTTTAATTAGATTTAAATTAGATTTGTATTTGGATTTGAATTTGATTGATTTTAAATTAAATTACAAACTATCTAAATTGGGTTTAAACTACTCATAATCCTTATCCAATTGGGAATTCCACATCCTATAAATAGGTAGGTACTCCTCCAATTCATTATTCATCCACAATAATTTTTATTATTCATCCACAATAATTTTCTCCAAAAATCTACATGCACGTGTCCGTGTTTCCCGTCCATAATCTTATTCTAATTTTATATATACAATTTTTCCCATGCCGGACAATCCCGACACCATCTCCAATCCTAGCCTAGCCTAGCCTAGCCTAGTCCCCTCTCCTATCACAGCACCCCGTCGTCGCCACGAACCCCTCAAACACCCGAACTCCACCACCGAGCCCCAGCTATAAACAACCACTGTCACCACCCTCACCATCAGCGTCCCAGTAAACCCAGCCACCACGAGCGCCATCACCAACTTCCCCATACAACCCCGTCGACCACCTTGGCCGACCGCCCCACTCAGTACCATACATCACCACTACCACCCACCGATCGACCTCGCCATCCCCGGCCATCTACCGACTAAACCCAAACCATCACCACCACGACCCAAACTTCCCTCGACACCACCAGCACCCTCGCCAAGCCAACACAACCACCGACTTCACCACAGACCCGCGCATCAATTCATCACCGCCCCAACCACCATCAACAGAAGAAAACGAGGAGGAATAAAGAAAACCTCACCTCCGTCACGCATGTCGAACCCCATCCCCTTCTCTATTGAGCTGCGGGTGAGCTCCAATCGCCGCCTCGTCCGTAACTCCCTCGTCAGCCGTGCCACCGCCATAACCCCGGTGAGCCGCTCCGTCGGAGACCGTCACGGCCGACGTCCTCCGCGTGGGGACTCCCGTCGACGTTGTCCCGATCGCTGTGCGCAGCCACGGCGCCGTTCCGACGACTTCGGTGGCCGCCTCCTCCGAAACCCCGAGCTCAGCCCAGTCGCCGTTTGTCGAAAACCCTCTCCGACCCCTTCCTCCTCGCTCACACCGCCGCCCTCTCCGCCAGATCCGCCGGCCTACCTAGCCCCAGCTGCGACCCGACCGCAACTCTCACCTCCGGCCGACTTCCACTCTGCCGTCACCCATCACTCCGCTTCTTCTCGACTCCCCTCACTCTCCGCATCTCTCTCTCTCTCTCTCTTCCCCACTCGTTTGCATCTTCCCCAAAAGAAGTACTCTTCCCAAAAGTCACTCCACTCATTTTTATTATTTTTAATTTTTATTATTATTAAATATGAGTGCTATTGCTGCAGATATTTTATTTTACTATATATTATATATTATTATTATTATTATTATTATTATTATCATCATTATTATATATTATTATTATCTTATAAGTATTATTTTACTTTATCATTATTATTTTATTATCATTATTATTTTATTAAATTTTATTTTTATGTTTAATGTTAGTATATTGGTAGACATATGTAGAAAAATACCATATTTTTAGTATTATTATACTTATCATTATTGTTATAGCAGTATCATTATAGTTACTAAAAATTATTGTGCCTTATAAATCAATATAAGTTATTAAAATTATTATTATAGTTGAAATCTAAATTATATATTTTCGTTAAAAATTTATTTACAAACTATCATAGAATTCCAGTGTTACCAAAGATTATTTTTATTTATAAATATAGTTCAAAAATAGGACTCTAATACCTTCTAAAAATTTGGGTTTTAACCCCGTAATAATTTCAAGGTTTTCATAATAAATTATTAAAAATTATTAAAATTTAGTTTACAAATTTACTTGATATTTTGACGATGTAACATATATTTTCAAGTATTATCAAACATTATTTTTACTAATAAAATATAGTTTCCAATATTAAGAATAGTTTTCTAAAATGTATAGATATTTTTATCTAATTTCTTCGATTATTTCTCCCCGTCCGTGACCAGTCCATTCTCTCTATCATCTCACCAATTTCGTACCACCTTGTTTGACCCTAAACAAAATTGACCCTTCTGGACCCAATAGAACTGTCCATGCCACCACCCGAGGTCACCTTGCACAGTTATTACATCGAAGTTGCAGTTCGTGCCACCTCGATCATTGCAGCATACCAGGCGTACTATCAGGCAAGACACCTTGCCTTTACTGTTTAATTTTCTTGCTCAATATCATGCATATTTTTACTTATTCTATAAAATATAATTGTACTTGTAAATCATTATATTTTGCATTTCGTCTAGAGTTAAGGGACCACCCTCTGTTTGTGCCGCATTCATTGGCTTGACACTTGTGTGCCACGAAGTCACGAGTCACATATAGATACGGACTTGCGTACCGACCGTACATCGGTGCGTACAGGACGAGCGTTAGGATATAACTGTTAATAGATTTGTCTAGAAGACTTAGCATTATTAGAAATATCGTGGTGTGGATTCAGCACGAGTAGTGCATGGGGAGGGTGAAGACAGTTATTAGGCGTAGGAGCTTTCACACATTTATTTTCTAGCTGCCATTTGTGACTCAGCCGAGAGCTAGTGCGCCGTGCACTTATTTACTTTTCTCTAGATGCCACTAATGCCTCGGTTGAAACACAAAAGTGCGTGTGTTTACTTTCCTCTAGCTTCCGTTAGTGACTCACCCGAGAGCTAGTGGCCGTGTATTTATTTTCCTCTAGATGCCCCTTAGCTCTCACTCGAGTGCTAATGGGCCGTGCATTTACTTTTCTCTAGACGCCACTAGTACCTTGGTTGAAATGCTAACGCACTGTGTTTCTAGTCTCGAGAGCCCTTGTGTGGAACGTTGTCTTCAAAGTGCATTTTCACATAGAATGGTTAAGGACCTTTGTTTGTTTAGTCATATATATACTTTATGTTGAGCTTCTATTATTCAGTTATTGGCATGATATTATGTGTCTTGTTACTCCAACTCTGAGACCGGTTATCTCGCCAGGTGTGTGCTCTTATCTTTCGCAGGTGTTCTAGCTGTAGCCGTGTTCATTGCTATTCTTCGAGGATGATTGCGCTTGGATCGTCTTCGCTTCGCTCGTCAAAATCATTCTTTGTGCATCATGTACTTTCCTTTACTTGTTGGTAGTGGATTTGTCTCCGCCCACTACATGTACCAAAGACAATTCATTACCTTTATATGATATCTCTTATTCATTTATTTTTGTGTGGATGAGATTAGTTATGGTTCTACTGTATTTTACAGCTTATGTATTCATGCAGGTTTCCATATATTAGAGTGTACTTCGTATGAATACAGCTGGCATGTTCTACGTTTCTAGTCCACATATTTTGGGACTGGGGCGTTACATAGGGTTTTTAGGTTTTTCGATCCTCTCTCGTGGTTTCGATATATATACACTGGCTCTGTAGCGTGACCGAGCCAATAGGTCTCGGCCTGGGGTTGCCTATTGCGGCTTGTGGGGACTTCTGCGGGGTTCAGCAGGATATAGCTAGTCCGGGTCGGCTTCCCGTGCGCTGGCCTGGCTTGGCTTTGTTCGTGTTCTTTTTCTTTTTCTTTATCCATTTCATTTCTTTTTCTATTGAACACTAAATACATATATATATATATATATATATATATATATATATATATATATATTATATAATTATATTTAAAATATATATATATAATATAGATATATTATATATATATATATTTTTTTTTTTCTTTTAATATAATATGTATATCTATATATATAATATTATATATATATATATTATATTATATTATATATATATATTATATTATAATATATATATATACTACTATATATATAATATATATATATATATATATATATATATATATATATTATTATATATTATATACATATATATATATATAATATATATATATAGATATATATATATATATATATTATATATATATATTAATATATATATATACTACATTATATATATTAAATATATATATATATTATATATATATTATATATAATATATAATATATATATATATATTATATTATATACTATATGTATAAATATATATATATATATATATATATATATATATACACACACACACACACGCACACAAAATATATATACACACACACACAAATACATATTTATATATTTCATACACTTATACACTCTTATGTATCTATATCTATTACACGTACACATATATCTCTATATACATTTATATATAAATACACACATATATTATATACATTATACACATAATATACGCACACATACACCATATATACTATGTTCACGTTTACACCTATATATATATATTTATTTGACAGAAATAATATAAAAATGTTAAATAATTTCCTCAATAAAATAATAATGGTAATAACAATATAATAATAATAATAATAATAATAATAATAATAATAATAATAACAATAAAATTTGATAAATCAATAATGGTGTATATAAACCATTATGTTCAGTCTAAAAATCCCAAAATATACGAGGATCTATTTTATACAAAAGTTACTGAATATCACTAATAATAATATTTATAATATTTAAATACAAATACTAGAAAATATTCGTTAAATCATTTAAAATGAAATACAAAACCCTCATACCAAATTCCCTCAACACGGACGTCCTTAGACATGTCGCATGACTACATGGGCTTGAGCTCCGTTCGGGTCCAGTCCGGGCTAAAATGGTATAACCGATTTCCCTAAAACACATAATATAAATAATAAATAGATAAACTTCGGTAAAGGTTAAGTCACAATTTGGCCTGGTTTTCCTAGTTATGACATCACTATGGCTCGGCCTTCCCTACCAGGGCTAATACACTAGTCAAAGCCTGCCAATGCACTATTCGTGCCACGATTTCTAGTCACATTGTACTCCAATTTTTAACCAAGAATAAATTCGTCTATCATAATAATTAACTAAATAATCATTTCTAAAATTTCTAAAATCACCAGTTAAATAAAATAACTAATAATAAAATATTTTTAAAATTCTGGGAAGGGGATCTACATGGTTCTCAAAGAAAGAAGATGAAGAGTTTCTGAAAAATTCTAAGGGAAGGGAATAATGAGCTCTCTCTCTCTCTCTCTCTCTCATTCAGGGCCTATTTATAGGCACATGCCACTTCCTATGCGCCTACTAGCTTTATGCGCCTATGTGCCCATTGCGCAATATGCGCCCACAATGGCCTATGCGTCTACATGAAGAACCAGCCCCTTGCACAATATGCGACTGCCACTTGCTGACGTGGACAACGTATGAAGGATGGACCGCTTCAAATTCCACCTCGATGAATCTGTCAGTTTAGATTTTAAGGAAGATCCCAACAGTCATATCTCTCTGATAGGCTGGCCAAATACTATGTGCCCAAGGAGAGAGCCGTGCTATGCGTCCATTGTATCACGAGAAGACGATACATGCTTCTTTCAAAGTATTTCGAACTCGTTCTATCGAAAACTTTGAAGGGGGTCTTGTAGAAGCATGAAAATTTTAACAAATAAAGCCTTATGCGCCCAAGCCAAAAGAGGACATGTGCACCCAAGTGAAGCTCCTATGCGCTCATGACACCCTGTGAAGCTCCTATGCGCTCAATATCATGCGAAGCTCTGTGCGCCTAAGCCAGTGAAGCTCTATGCGCCGACCCAGTGAAGCTCCATGCGCCCAGCCAGTGAAGCTCCATGCGTCCAGGACTAGCTTCCCCAAAAGGAGGGCGCATAGCCTGAGATATGGCTATGCACCCAAGCCTGACTCAGTCAAAGCCATGATCAAAACGTGCACCGAAGTACGCGGCCACGTCAGTCTCCACGAGCAGTCGTGCACAGAAGCATGCGGCCACGTCAACACCACGACCAGCCCACGATCTCGCAGCCTGCATGTGCCTACACTCTATGCGCCTAAGGCAGGACTATGTGCCCATATAAAAACCAGTGTGTTTCCTCATATGTGCGCATAACATCATTCCAGCTCAAGAACAACTATAAAGGGGGGCCTCATCCCTCTTCAAAGGACAGAACGGAGAGCATTTTCAAGAGCCAAATTGCTGCACTTCTTCATCCATCATATGTGCGCATAACATCATTCTTAGGTTTCTTCCACTTTTGTAATCGGAGTGTCAACAGAGTAAAAGAGCAACTGTAGCTTGATCTCCATCGTCCCATTCTCCAGAATTCTTTTTTGTACTCGGGGATCCTCAGCACAGGATCTCTCTGACGTACTCGATTTGTGGTGCCTTGCGCCAATAAAAAAGATAGCATTTTTTTCTTTTTTTTGTGTCCACAACTTGCTATGTCATTGACGCTGACATAAATTACAACATGTTATTGGGACGACCATGGATCCATGAGTACATGATCGTTCCTTCCACCCTCCATCAGTACATGAAGTATGTGGCCAGCGACGGGACTATCAAAACTGAGTTCGTACCGACCAAAGGACCATTAAGCCCTGGTGGTGTAGCTCCAACCAAGCCATCAGATTATGTTAGGGATGCTCCACTCATAGAAATTTATCGTCTTTTCCATCGTGCTTGATGATCCTCTTCAAAAACTGTCACATGCCTCATAGAGTATTGCAGACCATTGTAGGTAGGAGAGCAAGACAGTGTCCAAACACCTGCTTCACAGTCGGCATGATAAGGTTCCATAACATCAAAAAGGCAGCCAATTTGCCTTTGAAGTCATCGCGCACAAATTTTGACATAAATAACTGTGAACCATAGCGCTAGGTTTTCCTTTGTTTGCCATGACAAAAGGTTGAACGAACTTTTTGTATATTAAACATGTAAAAGAGTACAAAGATTTCTAAATAGGAGATCTAAGTACAAAATTTATAGGAAAATGTGACAGTAAGGATCGATCACTAAGCAGCTCCTTTACTCCGTTGATAATCTGATGACGAGTTGAACTTGCTCTGACTTTCTGGTACTTGTGAGTAGAACTCTAGGTTGCCAATCAAGAAGACGTTGAAGTTGCTGAAGTCTCTTGATTGAAGGAAAACTCCTTCTATTTATAGGCGAGCACATCTACGATGTGCATAAGGGTTTTTCTGGCATACATGAGCGCAGTGATTAGAGATATGAGAGAATCTATTATGATGAGGGTTGCTACTGAACTGGCACGTAGCATATGTTGAGATTCTCTTCCATCAGGATCTTGGATAGTTATCAACATGACCGAATAAATGACACATGGCACGTTTATTGCTCGATAATATTGATCGGATGATGTCGAATTTTATCCTTATCTTAGAGGAAGTGGTTTAAACAAATCGATTAGATACTGCCCTTATCAATAGAACCAAACTCTATTCTTATCTTTGGAGTGACAGTTTAAATAAACTGGTTGGATATGGCTTCTATCAACAGAACCAAACTCCGTTCTTATCTTTAGAAGTGATGGTTTAAACAAATCGATGGGATCATATCTGAAATAATATGGATGCCAGGCTGGCCACGTGGAATAATGCCACCTCATAGAGCTGTATGTCTATACAAGCTTTGCTTCTGTGCGACGAAGAGACTATGCTTCAACGATAATGGAGTCATTGTGCTTTTAGGGCGCAAGGAGACTGTGTTTCGAAGACAACGGGGTCACTATGCTTTTGGGCGACGAGGAGAATCTGTTTCGAAGACAACATAGTCACTATGCTTTTGGGCAACGGGGAGACTGTATCTCGAAGACAACGGAGTTAGTGCGCTTTTGGGCGACGAGGAGACTGTGTTTCGAAGACAACGGAGTCACTGCACTTTTAGGTGACTAGGAGATTCTTGTGGAGATCTGTAAGGCAACTGTGCTTTTACGAAGCAACAAGGACTTTCTGAGAGCTCTTTGTGAAGCTACTGCACTTTTACGAAGTGACGAAGGAATTTTTGAGAATTCTTGTGAAGCCACTGTGCTTTTACGAAGCGATGATGGACTTTCTGAGAGCTCTTTGTGATTTAATGACTCGCTTTGAGTCAATGTGTTCTTAATTGCCGTCGTCTTTTGGGGTATTTCGAAGAGTGTGGTCTAGGATTCAGTCAAAGGAACCTATTAAATGAGATTTATTGTGTTGAGTCCGAGGTTCATCCCATTACTTCGGAGGGTTTTGACCGATTGACACGTGGCACGTAGGTTGGACCACACACAGCCTATATAAAGGGGAGCTTTTCTGAGGAGCCATGTCCATTGTCTTTTAGCATTCCCACTGTCATGCTCGACCCCGACTTAGCTTCAAACGGCCATTGGCCTTGTACAAGTAGACTGTTGGTTGTAGATCTCTTCGTTCAAAGAAGCTATGGCTTTGTAGAAGAACTAATGCTAAGTTTTGCGATGCACTTGGGCGTTTGGCATCAGAAGTTCAAACCTGAAGAACATCTTGGAGGTCTTCGAGATCCAAGCTACCGGGTTTGGATTGATTGTCAACCCGAAGAGCCACAAGTTTTGCTCCCTGCTCAATAATGGCTTCATTAGCCATATTAGGGTGGGCTGCATCCTGTTATGCAGGAAGAGCCACGAGCGGTGTCGCGAGCAGGAGCTATATTCTTCGTTTAGGCCAATAGCTGCTTCATTATCCATATTGGAGTTCCTTCGCGTCTGACTAAGAAGTGGCAGCTCGTTCTGACGAAAAGAGATTCGCTCTGACACTGTTGTACTTTTGTGGGGCTGTGCGCTTTCTGAAGATTGCACATTTGTAGACTTTAGGTGTTTAGTCTTTATATATAATCATGAAGAATCTGTAATAGATCTTTGTAGACATGATTTTAATAAAGAACTTCTTTTTATGCACCATCTTTGTATGTCCTACGACTTGTTATCTGCTGAACATTCAAACAACTGTTGTCTTCTGCGCTTTTGTTACTACTGTAATTTCAAACAACTGTTGTCTTCTGCGCTTCTGTTACTGCTACACTTATTTTCATGCTCTAAAAGATCCCCTTCAATGTTTTCGAACTTAAACAAGTTCAAAACACTTTGAACAGAAGCATGAAATGATAAGTGGCCTCTGGACAACATGTTTGTTGACAGGCTGTCGTCATGTTTAGTCTTCGGCATTAAATGCCTTGAGCCATCGTTTCATCTAAAGTTAATGATAACTCCTCACTTTTGGGGAACAGTCATCATGATCTTGATTTTAATTCCCACGACGTTCGAAGAGTCTCTTCGAATACAAAGGGTTTTGTATTTTATCTGCTGACGTGGCCCTTTCCTATAAGTAAGGGGTTATTTAGAGAGAAAATTTTCTCTACTTTCTGTCTTCTCTTCCAACCGAAGCTTCTTTTCGAGGTTTCTTCTTCCTCAAAACCCTTAACTTTCCTGCCATGGCTTCCAAGAAGTTAAGATCCCTGAAAGCTCCCAGAGTGGCTATGGCGAGTACAAAGAAGGCTAGAGGAGCCGCGACGAGCACAAAAAAGACCAGAGGGGCTGCGATAAGTAAAAGACAAACTAGAGGGGACACGACAAGACAAGCCAGAGAGGCCACGACGAGCGCACGACAGGCTACAGCGAAACAGCCGACCTCAAAAAGCCGTCATCGTCGAGCATGCTCCAATCGTGGGTGTCGAAGTACAGGAGATGTGCGGCCACCGGTTGTGAGTAGGTGTTCGACACCCTAGACTCCTGATGCACATAGGAGTTCACTCTTCAGCGTGGCGTCTCGAAGTTGTGCTTGTAGGAGCGTAAAAAGTACCTCATAAATCAAGTCAAAGAAAGAGAGCTCTACGCTCAACCAGGCTACTTTATGCCAGGGTTATTTTGTATTAAGCTTTACGCTAGCTCTGTACGCTGGCTATCCTTTATGCTAGCTACTCTGTATGCTGGCTACACTTTACGCTAGCTGCTTTACGATGGAAATAGGCTGTCAGATCATGTATTTAATGCTGACATAATGATTTGTTGACAGCGTACAAATGAAGAATTCGAAGAGATTTGATTTACACAGAAATTGATATTGTCGTTTAGTGCAAAACAGGCCACTTTACGCTCAATAAAATTACTTCTTTTTACGCACGATAGTTATGTGAGTTTTTACGCTCAAAACTATTGTGAGTGTAAAGTCTATTTGAGCTACTTTACGCTCAAGGCTATTTTAGCCACTTTACGCTTGAAAGTTTATTTGGGTTGTTTTACGCCAATTTGCCACTTTACGCTCAGTATAGGTTTTGGGTCATTTTTACGCCCAATTGTTTCTGGCTACATGAGAACGTGGTTTGTCTATGTGGCTTTCATGCCACACTTATTGAAGAACGTGTGTACGTGCTTCCTGTTTTTGTTGATATAATGGGACATGTGTCAATGTATGTAGAGGGTAACTTCTATCGTGGGTGACAGTTGCCAGCGTAAAAACTCAAATGTGTTGCTTTTTTACGCCCAAGGAGTCATGTCTATAAATAGACTTATTTTACACATCAAAAGCATCATGCACTGAGAGACAGGAGAGAATACATAGAGATCAGAGCCCAAGACTTTGATTTTTCGGAGCATTATTCTTCAACCTTTCTTCCAGAACAGAGTGAAGCAAAGCAGGAAACCATTCGGCCTCGCCATCAGTGCCTAAGTGCGTCGATACCTTTCGGGTGACTTAGTTCTTCCAACTGTTCATCTTCTAGCTGTGATCTTCATCATCATCGTATGGTCCAAGGAACAAAGTGATCGCCTTCAGATCAGACTTCCATAGCAATACTTCCCAGAATATTTGTACTCTTTTGTACTTTTTCTTGTTTTATTTTCAAAAGCCGATTTTAGGCATTTTGTTAGTGAAACAAAATGGCGACTCTGCTGGGGACGACCTTCTCCTCTGACGAAGAGGCAATTGCTCAATACGATGATGTGTCGATTGGATCGACAAAGAAGACTCTGGTTGTGCAATTCGACCAGACTGCTTATGAAGAAATGCTCCGAACTGGGGGTGGTTCTCGCTGCTCCAATGTTCAAAAGGCTCGCAAAGCACAAAAAGATTGGGTTCCTAAATCCAAAGTAGCTTCTGATCTCTCTGTTGCTTCTGATGGCAAGGGAATTCTTCCCACTCCTGTCGTAGGGGCTCCCGTTCGTAACGAGGCAGTCCTTACTTCAGCGTCGCACTCTAAGTGTGACAATTCATCTCCCGTCTGTGACGGTAAAGATAATCAGGTTTCACGCCCACTGCGTAAGAACCAAGTTTTTCGCCCAGTACGTAAAAATGATGTTTTACGCCCAGTGGGTAAAAACCAAATTTTACGCTCAGTGCATAAGAACGAGTCTCCCATTTGTAATTAGGCAGACTCTAATGTTTTGCGCTTCGGAGTGTAAGAATAAGCCTCCCGTCTGTGACGTGGTAGACATACAAAAATTACACTCTTCGCGTAAAGGAAAATCTCCCATCTGTGACGTGGCAGATACTCATGTGTTGTGCTCTATGCGTAAAGGTAAATCTCCTGTTTGTGGCAGTGTAGATAAAATTCACAAAGATGCTTCTGTATCTAAAGTGAATGTACCTGCACATATGAAGCATAAAAACATAGTTGGTAAAACTTCTATTTTAACCAACAACCTTCTGTACGCAAGGTACCAAACTTACAAATTACACGCAATAAAGATGGAGTCCTTCGTGCTCAAAAATCTCACGATTTACTCACACAACTCCAAGCACGTAAAAATGTACGGTTTGGTTCTGCGAATGCAGCCAGTAATCTTCTTTATACACAAGGGACTAAACATTTTGCTACCCCAAATGTAATAAAGAAGACTACTCCTTCTACTCCTTCTGATTTACGTGAATTGCTAATGCAAAAGCGTAAAAATAGACAATCTCCCGTGACACTCCCCCAAGAAAATTATCACTATGAGTGTCACCAGATTGTAATTAAATGTTGTTGTTCAGCCTCCAAACGGTCAGTTTTTGATCGGTTAAGTTTTAATGCGTCCTAACAACAAGCTGATGAGTTGTCATATGCATCAGTCAACATGGCATCTCACACCAACAGAGGATGACGTCCTAGATGGAACACGTCCCAAACCCCAGGTCAACAACAATTCAACAGACTTCTTGATTCTTTTGAAGGAGTATATCAGAATACTCGATCAAGAAGACAAAGACAATTGCAGACTTCTGATTCAGAAGCTGGGGGTACTCAATCTCTTGAGTCTGAAACTGATAGTGTCGATTCATACTTCTATACTAATCCCTATGTATCTTCAAGAGAGGTTGAATCCTACGCTATTGGAGATGAACCAGAGACGTCATCTGCTAATACGGAACAACGTCTCACTGTCGTTGAGCAATCATTGAAAGACATGCTTAACATGATGCAAAGCATGCACCAGATAATAACAGCTCAGCAAACTGCTCAACCGGTAATAGTAACACTGGTACAAGTAGCAGCACAAACTCAAGATAGCCAAGGGGTTGATATACCTTTGAATATCCAAAAGCCTACTGTTAATCAAAATTCTGCATCTCTAGAACCCATCATGTACCACCTCCGGTAGGGGTTACGGTACATCCAACAACCATTCAATCAAATGTGCTTTCTCAAACCAGTGAAGCCATTCAAGCAGTGCGTGAACTCAAAGCACAGTTTGAAGTTTTGAAGCACAAAGATCAGCTCCAGCAGTTAGGGATTAAGCAACCTTATCCTCCTCATTGGAATGATGTACCCTTTCTACCGAAATTCAAGCCACAATCTATGGTTTTGTTCGATGGAAAGGCATCTCCCAGTCAGTATATCAATTACTTTGATATTATGACTGTACATCTGCAGAAAAATGATGCTCTTCTCACTCGAGTGTTCGTCGGGTGCTTGTCGGGTTCAGCTTACGACTGGTATCGTAGTTTACCCGATAATTGCATTTCGTCTTTTGACGAATTTAAGGCAATGTTTCTCTCACGCTTCTATGAAAGAGGTATGGACATGAACATGTCCTCCTTGATATAAATCAAACAAAAGGAGAAAGAAGATACTCGGACGTTCATTGAACGTTTCCGATAGGCAACTCTAAAGATGCCTCCTAGTATGCCAGATTCAGCGTTGATTGATACATGTAAGATGAATCTGCGACCATCTATTGCTGTCTTCATGGGTTCCCAATTCACAGATTGAGCTTCGTTTATCATAGCAGCAGTTTCTGCCGAAACTAATGGTAGGTTGGCTCATGAACATGGGATGATTTTTGCCTCAGAGGATAAAGGAAAGAAAAGTAATCCTGGTAATAATTCTGGTAATCGTAATGTGAAAAAAAAAGACACTCTTATGGTCAATCTTTCCAAGAATAAAACATCGACGAATAATCAAGAGTCTTCCAAGCCAAAAGAACAATACTCTTTTGACGAAAGCGACATCCCAGGGATATTCCAATGTCTGGTAATGAGTGGCAAACTCCAGATTCCAGAACCAAAAAGGCCTAATGAGGTGAATCTGACTGACAATCCCAAATATTGTATATATCACAGGTACATTAATCATCCTACCAGTGCTTGCTATGTCTTGAAAAAGAAAATCCATGAGCTAATAAATGGCGGTGCTATCGCTTTAAACCAATGATGACCATATGGTTACAACCAATATGGTTTCTCTTCAATTCGGAGATTTTCCTCCACAACAAATCCCAGATGGAATTATCCCAATTCCGAAGGCGACGATGAAGATTGTGAATATCCCGTCTGCTAGAGAGAAAAATGAAGGATTATTGCCTCTCACATTAAAGAATGGAAAAATTATGTGGGTGCATTCTGACTTAGTACCTGAGTTGGAAAATGAAGGTAAAACTTCAAAATCCAGGAAAGGTAAGAAAGTCAAGACTTGCAACATGATTTCTCAAGTTATTCCAGATCCTGATGATTTAGATCATTTATGGGATGACGTTCCTTTGGAAAATAGCCTGAGAGGATTGAACATATGTCCTCCAAGTTTGGCTCCTCCTACCAAGCTAAAGCTTACTCATCAGCAGTGGCTAGCCATAAATTGTGTTCCCTTATACCGGACACAACAAGTCTTTGCTGCTTATGAAAAAGTTCCTACAGGAATCTTTCCTCGTATCCCGAATCCTTCTCCTTCCGTAGCTACAGAGACGTCTATTCCTCATTCTCCTGTAGTTACAGAGATCTCTTCTTCTTCCTCTGTTGAATCACCTGTTACAAGTCCGTTGCCCATTCATTTATACAGTCAGCAATCAGTCCTTCTCATAAAAAGATGGGCTATAACTTTCAGAAGGCAGAAGGTTTGAATTATGATAATGAAATACGACTTCCTTTACAGATTCATAGTCAAAATCTACTGTCGGGTTGGGTTCTGAAGTTCCTCATAAGAATAAGACTAAGAGAAGAAAGACTAAATCATGCAATATGGTACTTCCTTCTTCTGAGTCTGAGGAAGAAACTTTTGCTTTTACAAGGTCTGGGAAAGAGTACCACAAAGATTATGAAGGATCCTCCAAAGAAGCAGAGGATGTTGAACCACCAACACAACAGTCTCATGTTCTTGCTAAACCATCTGTGATTGAGAAGGAAAAACAGAAAGCGGTACGCTTCGACGTCCCGTTGAAGTCTACTTCCAGTCAGGGGGTAGTGATAAAACCCTATAAATTTGATATTCTAGCCCAGTTAGCCAATACTCCGGCTAGACTATCTATATTTGAGCTGCTTCATCTTTCTAAAGAAAGCAGGAAGACTTTGAGTGAAGCCTTGCTACAAGCAGACTCATGTTTAGCTCAACTCAAGAGTCCTGATAATATACCAGTGTCGTGTCCACAATGTTATAGTGTAATAGAGGCAATTCCTAACATTACCTTCACACAAGAAGACATGCTATTGAAGCATAATAAGCACGACATGCCTTTGTGCTACACTGGGTATATTGGATCCACTGAAATTGACAGGATTTACATTGATCCTGGGTCTTCTATTAGCATTATTCTTCTGAGTATGCTAAGACCGTTGAGGATTCCTACTAGTGATTGACTTATACTAGTACTACAATCGTTGGTTTCAACTCTGGTAAGAGTAAACCACTGGGGAAGATTTATCTAAAGATTCAGATTGATGATCTTAGAACTATGGTAACCATCTATGTTATCAACTCAAACGTATCCTACAACATCCTTCTTGGGAGACCGTGGATACATGAGCATAACATTGTGCCTTCAACTCTCCACCAATGTTTCAAGTACGTGGATTCCAAAGGGGTTGTGAAAACTGAGTTTGCTGATATCAACCCTTTCAAGGGTGTCGAAGCCTATTTTTCTGATTCAAGGTTCTACAAACAAGAACATGTGAAAGAGATATCAGACATAGCTGAAGATCAATTATCTACATAAGATCATTCTATTAATGAAGATCCGCCAGAAGAGCAACCTTTGAAGATCAAAGTCAAAGGGCGAATCCAGCCCCAACCTGTCAATGATCAACCTCAGATGATCAAGGTCAAAGGAAGAACTCAAGCTTCATCTGAGGAATCAGTAAATGTTCCTACTAGGAGCCAAGTTCAACCTTTTATGATCAAGGTCAAAGAGCGTACTTCTCGTACGAATAATCCAGAGCCACCATTGATCATCAATCTTGACAAGTCTACGCAGAAGACGGAAGACGGTCCACTAATGATCAATCCGAGGCATAGTAGTCAAATTGTAAATGATGTAAATATCGATCATTCTGTACTTTTTGATATCAATTAATATTTCCTTTTTGAGTATATGGCTGTCAAATTTGTTGAAAGAATGACTTTATCTCATGATGATCAAAGTCATCAATATAAAGACGACATAGATACTGAGGAAACTTTATAAATTGACCATAAAGTAAATTCTTTTCCTCCTCATGTCGATGTTGGACCTTATGCTCAAAGGTTTCTAACATCTTCTCCCTATCTTCTTCCTGTAGCCGCTTTATCACAAGCTTGTGTAACTTTTAGACATCACGAAGAATCTTATTTCGTGATTCCGTCTGATAAGATAAACAAGTGCCAGATTTTGTTTGGCCTGGCTAAAAATATCCCTATTGTTCAGACAGATGATCTTAGAAATAAAGATAAAGAAAGAATCCGAATTAACAAATATAGTCAACAATCTCTCAAGATTATCCAGAATATGGGATATAATTTAAAGACTATGCAAGGTCTCAATCAAGGCAAGGGTAGACGATTACCATTATATGGTGATCTATTTTACCAAAAAACTTGTCATGGGTTGGGATATGATCCGTCCCATATGTTTAATGACAATATACAAGAAGAATTCTCTTCTAGCTCTTCAAAATCATTAGATTCGGAAGAAATCCAATTCATCAAATCTGATACATCTCACCCCTCATATGTTAGAGGAGACTATTATGATGAACAAATATTCTTAGTTAATATGGTTCAAACTGATGGTGAATCTGAGCCATTTAAGAATGATCCTTGGGCTCAACAAATGGACACTCAGTTGGAACTTCGTTTTGAACAGCGACAGCCACCTACAGAGGATAAGATTGTCTAGATTGATGCTGGGGATGGAACTATATCCAAACCTATGTTCATCAGTAAAAACCTTTCTGAGGATGAAAAGAAAGAGTTAATAAAACTGATCAAAGAATATATTGATATCTTTCCATAGAGTTATGAGGATATGCCGGGTCTAGACCCCAAAGTTGCTACTCATAAACTCAATATTCTACCTAATGCCAAGCCTATAAAATAACAGCAATGACGTTATCGACCAGATATGATGGATGCAATTGAAGCAGAAGTCAAAAAGTTGATTACATGTGGCTTTGTTCGTGAAGAACTACACCCAGACTGGGTTGCCAATATTGTTCCTGTTATGAAGAAGAATGAAAAAGTCCAAGTTTGCATAGATTTTCGAGATCTTAATGCAGCTTGTCCAAAGGACGAATTTCTACTTCCAATTACTGATGTCATGATAGACAATACATGCGGTTTTAAACGCATGTCTTTAATGGACGGATTCTCAGGATACAATCAGATCAAGATGCATCCAGAAGATGAGAAGCATACTGCTTTTCGTACACCCCTTGGGGTTTACTGCTATACGGTTATGCCGTTTGGTCTTAAAAACGCCGGTGCCACGTATCAACGGGCCATGAGCAACATCTTTCAAGAACATCTACAGAAGACAGTTGAATGTTACGTAGATGATATTGCTGTTAAAAGTCGATCAAAGGATGATCAAATTCAAGACTTGAAGACAGTATTTAAATTGATGCGTCAGCATCAATTGAAAATAAATCCTACTAAGTCTTTCTTAGGGGTTTCCAGTGGTAAGTTTTTAGGCTTTGTCATTACTTCTCAGGGTATCCATGTTGATCCTGATAAGGTTAAAGCAATTCTTGAAATGCGTCCTCCATGCAATTTAAAAGAACTCCGTGGCTTCCAAGGTCGCATTGCGTATATCAGGAGATTTATATCCAATCTCTCTGGGAGATGCCAACCTTTCTCCCGTCTATTAAAGAAGGGTGTATCATTTGTTTGGGATGAAGCATGTCAGAAAGCCTTCAATGACATCAAGCAATACCTTTCAAATCTACCTGTTTTGGTACCTCCTGTGGTAGGAAGACCATTTTTATTATATGTTCGAGCCTTGGATCATTCACTTGGTGCTCTTCTTGCACAAAAAAGTGATATGGGGCACAAACAAGCAATTTATTATCTTAGCAGAATGATGGTTGGAGCTGAACACAGGTATACTCTTGTAGAAAAGGAAAGTCTGGCTTTGGTTTTTGCTGTCCAAAAGACAAGACATTATGTGACTGGACAGACTATTCATGTCATCTCCAGAATAAATCCCATTCGGGTATTGATGAGAAAACCGAGCATTCTTAACTCTAGGTTAGCTACCTGGGTGATGTTGCTCACTCCTTATGACATGGTTTATGTACCTCAAAAATCAGTGAAGGGTCAAGCATTAGTTGATTTCTTAGCTGCTTATCCTATATCTGAAACATCGAAGTTATATAAGGACATTCCAGATGAAGTCGTGGATTGCAACATGACTTTGAAAAATGACATCTGGCAATTATATTTTGATGGAGCATCAAGGGTTGGACCTAAAGGTAATATTGTCTCTGGGGTAGGAATCGTCTTGGTTTCTCCTGACAAAATGGTCATATACCGTGCCTATTCTCTCAATGAGCCATGCTCTAACAATGTAGCAGAATATAATGCTTTACTGATTGGTCTCCAAGTCGCAAAATAATTGGACATTGAATTCCTAGAAGCTTATGGAGATTCTCAACTGATTGTTAATCAGGTTAGAGGGACTTATGAAATAAGAAATCTTGATCTCATCACTTATCATCAAGTGGTAGTCGAATTGGTCCTTTCATTCAAAGGATTCTTCATTGAATTCGTACCGCGTTCTCAGAATGTGGAGGCTGATGCTCTTGCTAGCCTAGCTGCAGACTTGGCGGTTCCAATCCAAAGACAAAATACAATTACTTTATTAGACCGAGACTTGTTCTGTGTCAAGAATAATTTGTATATTGAACAAAGTTATACTACAGAGTCAAGTTCCCAGCAGAAGGATTGGAGAATTCCATTCATTGATTATGCGGTTCATGGGATTTTACCTGAAGATCCAAAAGAAGCTGCATCAATTAAGAGATGATTATTTCGATTCTATTATGATTCATCTTTACATATGTTATATCGTCGTTCATATGATGGACTCTTGCTGCGCTGTCTCTTAGAAAGTGAAGCCAAACAAACACTCCGAGAAGCTCATGATGGTGTTTGTGGTGCTCATCAATTGGGTCCAAAATTATAAGACCGTATTCGAAGAATAGGGTATTATTGGCCATCTATGATAGCAGATGCTGTAGACTATGCCAGAAGGTGTAAAGCATGTCAGATTCATGCTGATTTTATTCATCAACCGTCTGAATTTCTACATCCTACAGCAGCCTATTGGCCCTTCGAAGCTTGGGGTATGGATATCATTGGTCCTATTAACCCTCCTTCTGTTAAAGGACATCGGTTTATATTAGCTATAACCGATTACTTTTCTAAGTGGGCAGAAGCAGTTCCTCTTGCTGAAGTAAAAACATCTAATGTTATCAGCTTCATCAAATATTATGTCATTTATCGTTTCGGGATTCCTTGACGAATAATTCATGACAATGGACCACAATTTGCTAGTCAGGCATTTTATCGGTTCTGTGATAAGAATTGAATTCAAAATCTGGCTTCTACTGCTTATAATCCAGCTGCTAATGGTTTAGCCGAAGCTTTTAACATGACGATCATCAAACTTCTCAAAAAGTTTGTCTCTTCTAATAAACGTGATTGGAATGAGAAACTTAGAGAATGTTTATGGGCTTATCGAGCTACAATCCGAACTCCTACTGGTTTTATACCATTTTCATTAGTTTATGGATGTGAGGTTGTCCTTCCATTAGAAATCCAGATTCCATCTCTTCGAATAGCCATTGCTAATGAGCTAACTATAGAGAATAATGATCGCTTACGACTCCAAGAACTTGAAGGATTGGACGAGAAGCGTCTTCAAGCATAACAGCATATTAAGCTATATCAAGCCCGTATATCTCGAACTTTCAATCGTAAAGTTAAAGAGAGGGTATTCAAGGTTGGCGAACTGGTATTAGCTGTTTGAAGACCGATGGTGATGACTCACAAAAGCAAAGGGAGATTCCAAGCAAAATGGGAAGGCCCTTATGTCATTGAGACTGTGTTTTCCAATGGCGCCTATCGGTTATCTAAGCCTAATGGAGATTTACTTATGATGCCGATCAATGGCAAATTTTTCAAGAAGTACTATGTATAAAAAAAAAAAAGACAGAATGAAAATAAAATCTCCTTTATTATTTTTGTTCTGAATAAAAGATTAAGGACGAGGACCACTGCCTTCCTTATTAAATACATTGTCGGCCAATGCATCGAAGGCATCGGTGCCTGAGTTCATAAAAAAATTTCAGGCAGCCATCCTCAGTACTTCTTCCTTAGGAGTTTTCCCTGGCTCTATTAAGAAAGCTAGGATGTCTTGCGGTGGCTTGGGCATAGAAGAGATTTCGCCTATTTGGTTGGGTCTGACACAATTGGCTCAATGGGGCGCGTCTCGATGACGTCCTCAACTTTCATGGAGACTTCATTCTTTTGTTGCACGTTCTTGGAAGACATTTCCGATAGAGGAATGGAAATAAGAATGAAATGTTACAAAGAGTTCTCACCTATTTATAGGAGAGATCTATTAACGAACCAGTCTTGGAGATTGAAACAACTTTTCATTCCCGAAAAGACCTATCCATTCGTTACATCAGATTCATCCATTTAATCGTGGAATTGAATTGATCTTTCTTTTCCCGAAAGATACGTTGGTTCATTTGTTCTTTCATTAATCATTCTATTCTCCAGCTACCAAGGTTTGGTTAAGCTGATTACTCATCTCCTTGGAGAGAAATTTTAATCTTCTATATTACCAGTTGGTATAAAAAGTTGGATTTATTATTTATCATGTTCTCATGACCTCTGAATAAATATTAAATCTGCTTGTATTTTATTATCTATCATGTCCATTTGACCTCTACATAGATAATAATCTACTTTTTTTTGAGTTCTTACATGCTATCATGTCCATATTACCTCTGATAGTATTGTATACTCTGAAAAAGAAAACAAGATGTCATTCATGTCTATATTACCTCTAGTTAAGATACAAATTATTGAGTTTAGAAGACTTGTCATTTCCCTATCAGCTTGCAGCAAAGCTTGAGAGAAATTTTAATCTTCTTTCTTACCAGTTGGTATAAAAAGTTGAATTTATTATTTATCATGTTCTCATGACCTCTGAATAAATATTAAATCTGCTTGTATTTCGTTATCTATCATGTCCATTTGACCTCTGCATAGATATTAATCTACTTTTCTTTGAGTTCTTACATGCTGTCATGTCCATATTACCTCTGATAGTATTGTATACTCTGAAAAAAAAATAAGATGTCATTCATGTCTATATTACCTCTGGTTAAGATACAAATTATTGAGTTTAGAAGACTTGTCATTTCCATTCCCACATCATAAAAGTCTATTACATTTCTTAGACTTTCTTATAAATCATAATGGAAATCTATTACATCTTGGATTTTTATTCTATACAACAACGATGACCTAATCGAGATCTATTTCTTCTTTGGATCTTCTTCATCGGATTTGTTGTTGGTGTCAATTCCTTGCTGTCTGAGCCTCAATGGCGACCAGAACAGTAGGAATTAACTCTGGTCTTCTCTCTCAGACGAGAGGAGAATCCTAGAGTATGGCAGCCCGAAGACGTGTTGCTGCCAATACAATTGGTGGAGAAATGGCGGCCTTTCAGAAGAGATAGGAATGTATCCAGCATTGGGATATGATTCCTAGTTCTGCCATGAAAGGAACTCTACTACCCAATTTCTCGGGATAGAGTTGACTCCACCATCCAACTTTTCGTGTATAAAGGCTCTTCCTACCATCTGAGGAAGACCCTTCTATCCCACGAAAAGTTCTGAGTTGTCTGGTTTGCGCGTCAAAAGCGCATGAGCTCCCTGATGTTGATGTCAGAAGAATGCTCCTCACATCATCCAAGTCGCCAATACCAGTTCTGGAAATGTTCTTCAGCCAAGCTTATGCAGAAAACAACAGAAATTTTTTTTCAACAAAAGTATCATCAGCCACTTACTGGCCAATTAAAGACTGATGCTCGTGCACCTTATTCAACAAGGCTTTTTACGCCCGTGTTTCATGTGCATGTTATCTAAAAGGCTTTGCGCTTGTTTTTTATGCGCTTCATATCTGTCAAAGATTTGCGCTCATTTTCAGATGCCTTATCTATTAAAGATATACATCTATTTTCAACAAAAAGCTCAAAGGAAGACAATTGTTTTATAAATCAAACTTACCATCAAGGTCAGATGGTTTGGCTTTAAGAGTGGTTGAATCAACGTCTGATGACCGAGCGTACAGAGGAACGACATCGAAAAGCATCATCATTATCAATCTCTTGTTGGAGAATGAAATCTTGCAAATAGCTATCTTCGGAGAAAAAGAATGAGAATGAGAATGAGAATGAGAATGCATAAAACATTCTTTAACTCAGCTATTTATAAAGGGTCGAAGAAACGGTTGGCATGAGTTTATTTCGGGAGAGATCCTAATAAAAGGCGCTCGTGACCACAGGACAGCTGCCACGTGTTGATTTGTTTCTCTTGGGAATGAACAACCATAGATACAGTCAAAAAAGGTGTGGAACAATTCTACATACCAATGCACTACACGAATAAAGATGAAATCAATACTAAGATTTTATTTTTATAAAAAAAGGGGGGAGTAGGCCCCTATAGATAAGTTGAAGTGTCAAGACACTTCTACATAAAACATTACTATTTCTTCTCTCCTTCGTTGGGCTGACGAATGGAGGCACCTAATTCGTGCATGTTGTGGATCCCGGAACGACGCATCAGATTGAGGAATGCTTCTGCATCACCTGATCCTTCGTACGCAGTTGAGGGACCACCATTTATACGACCGAAGATCGCTGGAGTTAGTCCAAAGCACTCTACAAAGTTACGTGCTCGCTCGATCTCTGTCTCTGTGTCAATCCTAGAGCTTGGAGCCTTTTCTTTGTTCGTCTCTTTCTTTGATGCCATGACAGTATAAGATTGAAAAGTAAGAATGAAGAACTTCTCCTTATATATACAATCAAATCAACTCCTCATATTCCTTATGGGAAATTGATCATTATTAATGCAACTCGGGGAGATGAAGAGGTGTTCGAACGTTTTCAAGAGAAAATTCATTATGACGGTTGAGTATTGACCGGCACCATTTTCTTGTTCAAAGTATTTCGAAATTCTTGAAGTATGTTTCAAATTTCGAAAACTTTGAAGGGGGTCTTATAGGAGCGTAAAAAGTACCTCATAAATCAAGTCAAACAAAGAGAGCTCTACGCTCAACCAGGCTACTTTATGCTAGGGTTATTTTGTATTAAGCTTTACGCTAGCTACACTGTACGCTGGCTATCCTTTACGCTAGCTACTCTGTACGCTAGCTACACTTTACGCTAGCTGCTTTACGATGGAAATAGGCTGTCAGATCATGCATTTAATGCATCTGACATAATGATTTGTTGACAGCGTATAAACGCAGAATTCAAAGAGATTTGATTTACACAGAAATCGATATTGTCGTTTAGTGCAAAATAGTCCACTTTACGCTCAATAAAATTACTTCTTTTTACGCACGATAGTTATGTGAGTTTTTACGCTCAAAACTATTGTGAGTGTAAAGTCTATTGAGCTACTTTACGCTCAAGGCTATTTTAGCCACTCTGGGAAGTTTATTTGGGCTATTTTTACGCCAATTTGCCACTTTACGCTCAGTATATGTTTCGGGTCATTTTTATGCCCGATTGTTTCTGGCTACATGAGAACGTGGTTTGTCCACGTGGCTTTCATGCCACACTTATTGAAGAACGTGTGTACGTGCTTCCTTTTTTTGTTGATATAATGGGACATGTGTCAACGTATGTAGAGAGTAACTTCCATCGTGGGTGACAGTTGCCAGCGTAAAAACTCAAATGTGTTGCTTTTTACGCCCAAGGAGTCATGTCTATAAATAGACTTATTTTACACATCAAAAGCATCATGCACAGAGAGACAGGAGAGAATACATAGAGATCAGAGCCCAGAGACTTTAATTTTTTGGAGCATTATTCTTCAACCTTTCTTCCAGAACAGAGTGAAGCAAAGCAGGAAAGCATTCGGCCTCGCCATCAGTGCCTAAGTGCGTCGATACCTTTCTGGTGACTTAGTTCTTCCAACTGTTCATCTTCTAGCAGTGATCTTCATCATCATCGTATGGTCCAAGGAACAAAGTGATCGCCTTCAGATCAGACTTCCATAGCAATACTTCCCAGAATATTTGTACTCTTTTGTACTTTTTCTCGTTTTATTTTCAAAAGCCGATTTTACGCATTTTGTTAAGTGAAACAGTGCTGAAGCTTTCTTTTTTCGCTAATGTGCATGGGGCACCATTCTTTGGAGTGGTGTCCCGAAGATGTGCTAAAGCATTTTCTTGCTGATGCACATGGGGCGTCATTCTTCGGAGTGGTGCCTGGAAGATGTGCTAAAGCTCTATCAACAAATACGCATAGTTGTTACTTTTACAAAGTGATGACTATAAGATGTGCTGAGGTTTTCGCAGATGCGCAGGGTCACTTGCGCGCAGTGCTATTTTATGAATTTCCAGTACAGGCACTCGCATGCTGTCAAGCAGTACAACTTTTTGTAGTGCTTGCACGGATGTTTGCATAATGACTGCGTTGATGCTTACCTACAGAGGCACAGTGCCACTTGGTAGTGCCTTCGCACTTCTTCGAGAAGATACCTGTATTTTTTTGACACATTTGTTCATGTGCAGTTCTCGTATCCACGTCTCTCTTCGGTGATATCCTTTTTGACTCAATGGTCTGCACCTTAGTCATAAATATCGACGAGGCGCTCGTTAGTCTCGCCAAGAATTTGATCGCCTAAGGTCAACCGAAAGAGCGACTGACTATGATACGGGATCAACAACATGTATATTTTTGCCGTAAGATGGATCGAGGCAAGTTGTCTCTCCCCTCTGGTGATGTCGAGATGCTGAAAGCTCGATTCTTTTTTTGGCGATCAGCTGATTCAGGAAGAGGCCGATCTCTTGGAGGTAAATGAGAATTTGTACTTCGAGAATGACGATCTCTCATTGTTCGTTCTGTCAATCAATCGACACCTCCCTCTCTCGATTTTCTTTTGCTTCGCTGAAAAGCGTCTCATGAAATGGGATCTAACCCCGGAGCAAGGGGGTTTAATGACAGGCCATATCCAGGTAGACAAACACTCTAAGAGAAAGGATAATTTCAAGAGTGCACATGATGGTCCATCATATACGTTGCGTGTGTTACTCCCTGGTCGTCTGCTCAGTAATTTTACTACGAAGGTACATCCATTCCGGGCTTTTCTTTTTGCCAATAGGCTTCTGGCGACGGGATGTACGTACCCAAAAAAGGTCTTCCGGGTCGAAGGCTGGATTCATCCCAGGACAGAATGGCGTAAACTAATCCTGTGGATATTGGGTAGATTCAAGGAGGATCTCCAAGGTATGGGCTTGTGTCGTGCCATCAGGGCTACCAAATATGGTATATAGATCATTTTGCCCCTATTCATAGCCTTGTTGGAGATGTATAACCACACAACCGGGACTTTCCTAACTCCGTGCGGAGAGATGGGGTTGGCCCTCCATGAGATGCGAGCCATCTCGAAGCGATACAACTCATCTATACTGTGTTATCCTTGTTCGTGTCAAAGATACGACCTCATGTCTATACCAAACGGAATCAAGAATTTGAAGATCATAAACCAAACGATGAAATAATATACATGTGATAATCTAAAATAAGTATCAGTATCTGATACTCTAATTTTGTGTGTGGACCAGATAAGAAACTAGTCGAGGCATTATGTCGAACACATAACATGCGAGAACAAGTAATTCAATTATTTGAATTTGCTTAAAATTCGAAGCCGATCAACTGAACAAAATTGATTAGGAACAAATTGTCACGCCCCAGAACCAGAATACTGGAGAGCGGGGGCAGACACAGCCAGCTACGTATATTGAAATGGAAACCACCTTGATATACGGTCACGGCTGTCTAGAAATATGAGGGTTTACTACAAGCCAACAGTCTCTTATGGTCATGAACAAGCCTAATGTCTCAATCACAAGCAAGTAAGTAAGGTCGCAAGATGTATGATCATTAAATATACAATAATAAGGCGTCCCAAATATTACATATTCAGCTGATCATGAAGCTAGTCGTACAAAATACGGGGACTAGCAAGAATTAAGTCATACATGATCAACCCTAGGATTTGTTAATCATGTTACAGCCCGTAGGCAGACAGTAAGTAAAAGTGCATCGAGCTAACAGGTGCTCGTCGGCTAAACGCCTCAAAGAATAACTTTACAATAGAGTGAGCGAAACAAAATAGAAAACCCACTCGTAGCCCGGGTTCCTTCTAGTTGCCACCATCGGACTGGAAGCTTGGTAGATCCTCGGGAGCTGCTCCAAAATCTGGCCACACAAAACCAGCTGGGTCAATCCCAGGAAGAGCAAGTGCCACAAGGGGGCCACGAAATAAGAACAAAAGCCAGCATTTAGCACAAGAAAAATATAATATTAAAACTAAAAATTTATGAAAACATGTCAGGATGATATACGACGAGATAACCATGGAACTATTCTGATAGCCAGGTTACAACCCGTAAACCAAACAAGGACCAGGGTTGTAACCCTTCGTCTGAACAGAACTTGGTTTCCCACCATTTATCGTCAAGATAAAATATAAGAATTCAAGACAGGAAGCAATCTTGTACTGGATCAAGACATGGCTAAACTGGTTATACCTCATTCAATCAATCACGACCAAGCAGATACTACGGCTTGCTACTTTAACTAACTAGGGTTATCACAGGCCTAATTACTAACAAGATGCAGTGAAGATTGTTCCACAGCGACAAGCCCTGCAGACCATCCAGGTTATCCAGGACAAAAATTAGGGGTTGAATTCAGGTGGGTACATCGCCCAGAAGACAAATGTACCCTTAGGTGACTTAGAGGGTGCAACACGCGACGATGTGATGGAAATGTGCCCTACTCGACGGCAGGCTATAGATCCCAAGAGCGCCCAGGTAACGGGATTGCCTGTAGCTGTGTCATCTCTTCATGACTACTGTGTTATTCTAGTTATTAACCTTAATCCATTTTAGTAGGTACTCCTGACCGTGGTACTCAGGAGTCCCATCCTAGACGTGATACAAGACAGGACAAGTGGATTTAACAAGCAAGCAAGAAAGAACTACCCACGGTGTCGAGGCAAGTCAAGTTAAGTTATCAAGATAAATCATGTCAGGGTACTTGTCAGGAGTGCGCCACGACGGGCCACTATCATGTCAGGTTGGTCATGTCAGGAGTGCAACACCACGGGTCACTGTCGGATTATGCTAGTTCCTTGTCATACCATGCCATGTACAATAGTCATTTCAAACATATTAAGTAAAATCAAGTTCATGACAAAAGGCGTAAGGATATAAAATGGGCGTAAAATATCTAATAAAATAACAATATACAGGGCTATAGAAAAGCCAAGCTTAAAGAAATAAGACCAAAACTCTAAGAGCCAATGGGTTAAGCAAGGGGTCAGGGGAGCAGCGTAGGTGAAAAGTCACGCACGCTGAGAGAGCAGCATAGGTGAAAAGTCACGCACGCTACAGGGAGCAGCGTAGGTGAAAAGTCACGCACGCTGAGAGAGCAGCGTAGGTGAAAAGTCACGCACGCTACAGGGAGCAGCGTAGGTGAAAAGTCACGCACGCTGAGAGAGCAGCGTAGGTGAAAAGTCACGCACGCTGAGAGAGCAGCGTAGGTGAAAAGTCACGCACGCTGAGAGAGCAGCGTAGGTGAAAAGTCACTGCACGCTACAGGAAGTCAGCGTAGGTGAAAAGTCACGCATGCTGAGAGAGCAGCGTAGGTGAAAAGTCACGCACGCTGAGAGAGCAGTGTAGGTGAAAAGTCACGCACGCTACAGGTAGCAGCGTAGGTGAAAAGTCACGCACGCTGAGAGAACAGCATAGGTGAAAAGTCACGCACGCTGAGAGAGCAGCGTAGGTGAAAAGTCACGCACGCTACAGGGAGCAGCGTAGGTGAAAAGTCACGCACGCTCAAGGGAGCGGCGTACATGAAAAGTCACTGCACGCTCAAGGGACACGCTTCCAACAGGAAGCGTACCTAAGTCTGCGTACTGCAGCGCTAAAGAGCGCGCGTAGCTCAGGGTGCGTAAGCTAAACAGCTCTGCACACTGCTCACTGTCTTCTCCAAACAGCAAGAAACACCATGGATGAACCCAAGGCTTCAAAGCATCATAACTTGGCCATCCGAACTCCAAATCCAGATTTCTAAAGTTCCAACTTGGGTAGAATTGAATGCTCTTCCACTTGAAAACACCAAAACCCATGAAAAATCCAACTTAAAGAGATCAAACCATACAAAATCCGAAAATAGAAATAACTTAGATCTAGAGCAAAGGAGACTTCAAATCACAAAACACCAAGTTCTAATGTTGATCACCATGTCCTAATCTAGCAAATGAACCAAGAAAATAGGGCTCTCATGAAGTGGCAAGGTGCACTTGCCTAGGGTTAGGAGAGTTGTGTAGAGGAAGGAGAAGAAGAAGAAGGAAATAAATGGTGGTGGTAATGAAAAGAGAGAGAGGTAGGTGGGGATTATAAAGAGGGGGAGTTGTGGTGTGTTGAAGGTGGAGTATAGGTTAAGGTGTGCCAATGCATAATAAACCAAATCAAACCAACCCAATCCAAACCAATTAAAACCGAACCATGACAAAACCCAAAATACGAGAAATACCGAAACTCCACAAGTTGAGAAAAATAAAAATACATGCCAAAATCCAGATACGAGTATAAATACGAATTACGGGAAATACGAGAAATGAGGGTGACAACTCTACCCACCTTAAAAGAATTTCGTCCTCGAAATTTAATCAAGGAGCTAGAGATTGTCACGACAAGCTACACTAAGCACAGGCAAGTTACACTAAGCAGTTCAATCATGCAATCATACAATGCAAGCAAGAAAGGGAAAACGTAAGGCATAAGAAAGACATTATACCTCATGAGTCAAACAGGTAGGGATATCGCGATCGGATGTCGTCCTCACGCTCCCACGTTGACTCACCTAGAGAGTGATGACCCCAAGCAACACGGACTAATTTAATAGTCTTGTTCTTGAGTATCTTCTCCCTCCGGTCCAATATAGACACGGGCCTCTCCTCATACGAAAGGTTGGTACCAACAACCAATTCCGAATGGTCTAGGATGTGGCTCGGGTCTGGAATATACCGTCATAATTGGGACACATGGAATACATCATGTACCTCACTTAGCGACAGCGGAAGAGCGAGACGATAGGATACATCTCCTACTCGCTCTAGAATATCGAACGGCCCTATATACCTAGGACTAAGCTTTCCCCGCACGCCGAAGCGAATGACGCCGCGGGTAGGCGAGATCCTAAGGAATACATGGTCGCCGACAGCAAATTCTAAGGGACGCCAATGAGCATCGGCCCAATGGCGCTGGCGGTCCTGGGCAACTCGGAGGTGATCTCTGACCTTCCTGACCACTTCAACCGTCTGGAAATCAATTCGGGTCCGAGCATCTACCTCTCCCCGATATCGTCCCATGCTAGCGGGGATCTGCACTTCCTGCCATAGAGAGCCTCGAAGGGTGCCATCTGGATACTGGCCTGATAACTGTTATTGTACGAGAATTCTACCAGGTGCAGATGATTCTCCTATGAACCACCAAAGTCAAGGGTACAGGATCTCAACATATCTTCAAGAGTCTGGATTGTGCGCTCTAACTGACCATCCGTCTGCGGGTGATAAGCTGAGCTGAATTGAAGGCGAGTCCCCAAACTCTTCTGCAAGCTGCGCCAAAAATATGATGTGAACCTTGAATCCCTGTCCGAGGTGATGCTGACTGGCACACCGTGAAGCCTGACAATCTGCCTGAGATACATCTCTGCTAACTGCGTCGTCGAATGCCTAACTCTGAATGGGAGAAAGTGTGCCACCTTGGTAAGCCTGTCCACGATTACCCAAATAGCATCTCTGTCGGCCGGAGATCTGGGCAATCCGGTCACGAAATCCATGGTTATATGTTCCCATTTCCATTCTGGGATCGGTAAGGGTTGAAGAAGTCCAGCGGGCCTCTGATGTTCAGCTTTAACCTGTTGGCAAACCAAACACCGAGAGACAAACCGGGCTATCTCCCTCTTCATGACATTCCACCAGAAGTGCTGACGAATGTCACGGTACATCTTCGTACCTCCCGGATGAATAGAATATTGTGAACTGTGGGCCTCTGCCATGACTTTCTGTCTGATATCTCCACTGGGTACACAAAGACGAGTGTCGTACCGAAGGGTACCGTCTTCATGGATACATAACTCTGGCCTTCTTCCAGCTTCACACTCTGCTCTGAGTCGCTGGATCTTGGAATCTGTTGACTGCGCCACCCGGATTCTCTCAACTATGCTGGACTGAACCTGTAGACTGGCCATCAACGCCACGCTGGTTGGAAGAACCACTTCAATTCCCATCTTCTGAAGATCTGCCAATAATTCTGGTTGCGCCGTCAGGAAATAAACTCCGGCTCTCCTGCTCAATGCATCTGCTACAACGTTGGCCTTTCCGGGATGATACTGCAAATCCACATCATAGTCCACTAGTAGCTCGAGCCATCTTCTCTGTCGCATATTAAGGTCCTTCTGGGTAAAAACATACTTCAGGCTCTTATGATCAGTAAAGATCTCCACTCTATCTCCGTACAAGTAGTGTCTCCACAACTTCAAAGCAAACACTACCGCCGCCAATTCCAAGTCATGGGTCGGGTAATTCTTCTCATGATCACGAAGTTGGCATGACGCATAAGATATTACCTTCCCATGCTGCATCAAGACACACCCCAATCCTCTGCCTGAAGCGTCGTATTAAACTGTGAATCCTCCGGTCCCATCAGGAAGGGTGAGAATGGGAGCCATTATCAAACCTCGCTTCAACTTCTCAAATGATTCCTGACACTCTGATGTCCAAACAAATGGCACATCCTTGCGGGTCAACTGGGTCATCGGCGCTGAAATCCTTACAAAATCTGAAACGAACCGCCGGTAGTAGCCGGCCAATCCGAGGAAGCTGCGAACCTCTGCCACTGAGCTGGGTACCGGCCATGACTCGATAGCCACAATCTTCTGGGGGTCCACTTCCACTCCTCCTCGGGTAATGATGTGACCCAAGTATGAAATGCGATCGAGCCAGAACTCGTATTTACTGAACTTGGCGTACAACTGATGCTCCTTAAGCATCTGGAGGACGACTCTGAGATGCTGCACATGCTCTGCTTCACTCTTACTGTAGACCAGGATGTCATCTAGGAAACGGTCACAAATTGATCCAAGTAAGGCATGAAAATGCGATTCATGAGGTCCATGAATACGGCCGGCGCATTGGTCGCTCCAAAGGGCATAACAAGGAACTCCCAATGTCCATACCTCGATCTGAATGCTGTCTTCGAGATATCCTGTTCTCTGACTCTGATCTAGTGGTAACCTGACCGCAAGTCGATCTTCGAGAATACTGAAGCCCCTCTGAGCTGATCAAACAAGTCATCTATCCTCGGAAGAGGGTATCTGTTCTTGATTGTCACCGAATTCAAGGTACGATAATCAACACATAGCCTGGACGTACCATCCTTCTTTTTCACAAGAAGCATCGGGGCTCCCCAAGGCGATCCACTTGCACGGATGAATCCCTTGGTCCTCAGTTCTTCAATAATCTTGTATAAAATTTCCAATTCTGAAGGCGCCATCCTGTAGACTCGCTCTAACACTGGTGCTGTCCCGGGAATCAAGTCTATAGTGAACTCAATCTCCCGCTCCGGCGGCATCCCTGGAAGCTCCTCTGGAAAGACATCTGGAAACTCTTCAACTATCCGGGGTAACTGCACTGCTGCTACTGCCATCCGCAATACTGGAGAAGATGGCTCCACTGCGCCTCTGGAAAACGAAAACTCTGGCTCGCCGGGGATACTAAAGACAACTCTGCCAATATGGCAGTCTATCCTAGCATACTGGTTCCTCAACCAATCCATGCCTAGGACTACATCATAGTCTGCCATAGAAAACTCTATAATCTAGCGGGGAACTCCCTACCGCTAACTACGATCCGACACGAGGAAAAATACTCGATCTACTCCCACAAGACCATTACCAGTAAGTATATTGAGCCTCACTGATAATAACTCGGGCTCCAATCCTATCCGTGTCACGAATCGTGCAGACATAAATGAATGCGATGCACCAGAATCAAATAATACAGACGCTGGAAAGGAGTTGACGAGAATAGTACCTGCCACAACCTCACCTGGTGCAACTTCTTCTTCCATAGCCATCATCATGGCCTGACCTTGTCCTCTGGCTGCTGGTCCCCTCTGTTGGAAACCTCTATGCCTATTTTGGGTCTGAGCTTGGGCTTGTGCATACTGCTGGGGGGTATTGCTGCTGGAATGCCTGAGACTGAGGCGGCAAGGGCCTCGAAGACTGATACTGCTGCTGCTGAACTGGTGCTGGTGTCGGTCCTCTCACCGAAGAGCTAGAAGGGTTGGATGCTGATGAACCACCCCTATTCGGGCAAGCCCCTATCCTATGATCTGCTGCTCCACAAGCCAGGCACAATCCTTGTGCCCTACGATAATCTGCCACCACATGCCCTGGCTTCCCGCAATATGAACATCCTATCGCGGAAGTCTGCTTCTGCTTCTGCTGTTGCGGGTACGTCGGGGTCGAATGCTGAACCGACGTTACTGAGGACGCCCGCCTCGGAGTTCCAATGGTCAACCCCCTAACTGCCGGGGCTGGAGCTGATGATTGGTGCATCTGACTGTGGGACCGCTTCCTACTTCCGGTCCTATCCACGATCCTCTGGGAGGTGTACTCATGCCTCCTAGCTGCTCTCAAGACTGCATCGAACGTCTGGTGCTCGAACTGCTCAACTGCCAACAAAATCTCCAAATACAGTCCCTGCTGGAATCGCTGGGCCCTATCAAACTCGGTCGCCACCAAGGTGGGGGCAAACCTACTGAGTCTAGAAAACTCCGATGCATAACTGTCGACTGTTCTGCCTCCTTGCTTCAAGTTGGTAAATCTGGTCTGCAAGTCGTACCGAGCCACAGCATCGAAATACTTTGTCTGGAATCTCTCTCTAAACACTGTCCAAGCAACGGGTGCCACTAATCCCATGGCTTGCGCCGCCCACCAACTGCGAGCCAAGTCCAACAACTGCAGGCGTACTACCGCCACCTTCTCATTCTCGGGTGTCCTAGCTGCTTCCAGAATCACCTCAGTATCCTGAAGCCATGCATCTACGGCAATCGCATCCTCGGTGCCGTCGAAGAAAGGAGGGTTCAATCGCTTGAAGCTGTTCGCCGCCTGGTTTCCTGGATGTCCGCCTCGGGTCAAAGCATCTTGAACTGTCTGGTGCAGGGCGTCGCTTCGACGATCCTGAGAAGCTATCAAGGTTCTGATGAGGCCTACTAAGGTACCATCATCTGGCTCTGCGGGCTGGACGGGCCGAACTGGTGACTCTCCTCCCGTAGGTACAACTCTGGAGGCTACCCCGGAATGCTGGGCTTGATATCCGGGTTGCTGCTGATTTGCGGGAAGTGATCCACCTCGTCGATCGGTAGGACCAGGTACAGTGCTGCTGAAGAAGATGACACAGAAAACAATAAGGAAATGACCAGGACAGATCAACGATATAAGCACAGTATCAGGGCAAGAATCCAGGGATTCAGAGGATACGAACAGAGATCAAGGACGAGTACTGATAGAGACATCTATCTGGTAAACCCCCACACATCTTGATTTACAAGACCTGCATGGGCCACCACTTAAACCATGTCACACCCCAGAACCAGAATACTGGAGAGCGGGGGCAGACACAGCCAGCTACGTATATTGAAATGGAAACGACCTCGATATACGGTCACGGCTGTCTAGAAATATGAGGGTTTACTACAAGCCAACAGTCTCTTATGGTCATGAACAAGCCTAATGTCTCAATCACAAGCAAGTAAGTAAGGTCGCAAGATGTATGATCATTAAATATACAATAATAAGGCGTCCCAAATATTACATATTCAGCTGATCATGAAGCTAGTCGTACAAAATACGGGGACTTGCAAGAGTTAAGTCATACATGATCAACCCTAGGATTTGTTAATCATGTTACAGCCCGTAGGCAGACAGTAAGTAAAAGTACATCGAGCTAACAGGTGCTCGTCGGCTAAACGCCCCAAAGAATAACTTTACAATAGAGTGAGCGAAACAAAATAGAAAACCCACTCGTAGCCCGGGTTCCTTCTAGTCGCCACCATCGGATTGGAAGCTAGGTAGATCCTCGGGAGCTGCTCCGAAATCTGGCCACACAAAACCAGCTGGGTCAACCCCAGAAAGAGCAAGTGCCACAAGGGGGCCACGAAATAAGAACAAAAGCCAGCATTTAGCACAAGAAAAATATAATATTAAAACTAGAAATTTATGAAAACATGTCAGGATGATATACGACGAGATAACCATGGAACTATTCCGATAGCCAGGTTACAACCCGTAAACCAAACAAAGACCAGGGTTGTAACCCTTCGTCTGAACAGAACTTGGTTTCCTACCATTTATCGGCAAGATAAAATATAAGAATTCAAGACAGGAAGCAATCTTGTACTGGATCAAGACTATGGCTAAACTGGTTATACCTCATTCAATCAATCACGGTCAAGCAGATACTATGGCTTGCTACTTTAACTAACTAGGGTTATCACAGGCCTAATTACTAATAAGATGCAGTGAGATTGTTCCACAGCCACAAGCCCTGCAGATCATCCAGGTTACCCAGGACGAAAATTAGGGGTTGAATTCTGGTGGGTACATCGCCCAGAAGACAAATGTACCCTTAGGTGACTTAGAGGGTGCAACACGCGATGATGTGCTGGAAATGTGCCCTAATCGACGGCAGGCTACAGATCCCAAGAGCGTCCAGGTAACGGGATTGCCTGTAGCTGTGTCATCTCTTCATGACTACTGTGTTATTCTAGTTATTAACCTTAATCCATTTTAGTAGGTACTCCTGACCGTGGTACTCAGGAGTCCCATCCTAGACATGATGCAAGACAGGACAAGTGGATTTAACAAGCAAGCAAGAAAGAACTACCCACGGTGTCGAGGCAAGTCAAATTAAGTTATCAAGATAAATTATGTCAGGGTACTTGTCAGGAGTGCGCCACGACGGGCCACTATCATGTCAAGTTGGTCATGTCAGGAGTGCACCACCACGGGTCACTTTCGTGTTATGCTAGTTCCTTGTCATACCATGCCATGTACAATAGTCATTTCAAACATATTAAGTAAAATCAAGTTCATGACAAAAGGCGTAAGGATATAAAATAGGCGTAAAATATCTAATAAAATAACAATATACAGGGCTATAGAAAAGCCAAGCTTAAAGAAATAAGACCAAAACTCTAAGAGCCAATGGGTTAAGCAAGGGGTCAGGGGAGCAGCATAGGTGAAAAGTCACGCACGCTGAGAGAGCAGCGTAGGTGAAAAGTCACGCACGCTACAGGGAGCAGCGTAGGTGAAAAGTCACGCACGCTGAGAGAGCAGCGTAGGTGAAAAGTCATGCACGCTATAGGGAGCAGCGTAGGTGAAAAGTCACGCACGCTGAGAGAGCAGCGTAGGTGAAAAGTCACGCACGCTAAAGAGCGCGCGTAGCTCAGGGTGCGTAAGCTAAACAGCTCTGCACACTGCTTACTGTCTTCTCCAAACAACAAGAACACCATGGATGAACCCAAGGCTTCAAAGCATCATAACTTGGCCATCCGAACTCCAAATCCAGATTTCCAAAGTTCCAACTTGGGTAGAATTGAATGCTCTTCCACTTGGAAACACCAAAACCCATGAAAATCCAACTTAAAGAGATCAAACCATGCAAAATCCGAAAATAGAAATAACTTAGATCTAGAGCAAATGAGACTTCAAATCACAAAACACCAAGTTCTAATGTTGATCACCATGTCCTAATCTAGCAAATAAACTAAGAAAATAGGGCTCTCATGAAGTGGCAAGGTGCACTTGCCTAGGGTTAGGAGAGTTGTGTAGAGGAAGGAGAAGAAGAAGAAGGAAATAAATGGTGGTGGTAATGAAGAGAGAGAGAGGTAGGTGGGGATTATAAAAAGGGGGAGTTGTGGTGTGTTGAAGGTGGAGTGTAGGTTAAGGTGTGCCAATGCATAATAAACCAAATCAAACCAACCCAATCCAAACCAATTAAAACCGAACCATGACAAAACCCAAAATACGAGAAATATCGAAACTCCACAAGTTGAGAAAAATAAAAATACATGCCAAAATCCAGATACGAGTACAAATACGAATTACGGGAAATACAGGAAATGAGGGTGACACAAATGAAATCACTTGCTGAGTACACAAATCCAATTCCAACTTAATCCCCCCACGATCAACGGATCAGCACACTATCAAGAACAGAAAGACTAGTGTGGACCGATCAATCAAGCAATACTAGATCACAAAGCTTGTTTGAACAATATCAAGAAGAGGATGCGATATCACTCACTAGGTTTGAGCTCCTAGCTGACCGATCACTATTGCTTGAAAAAAACCAATCGATTCGTCGAACACGTACTGTCCAGCAATCGATCGATCAATCACCTAGGCAATGGCCAGGATCGATGAAAACAATAAGAGTTGATCAGTTAATTTGATCAAATACTAGAATGAGTCAGAGCAACAGAGGAATACTTACGTTCCGATGACGATCAGATCTTGCCGAAGAACCACGCCATTACTGATCGGTGGAGGGGACTGAAACAAACAACGAAGTCACAAACTCAACATATATCAGGGAAACTGATAGAAGAATCTACCTAAGGAAGGGATGGACTCACCGGGGATTGGAGACGAAGGTTACCGCATTTTCACAGATGAGCTCTGCTAGTCGCCATGGACGCAAACTTATGCACCAAAAACGAAAAAGAAAGAGTGGATACAGATTTCGACAAGGCTTCGCTACTTGGGACTGGAAAGAAGAATAGGACATCGAGGGGTTCTATTTATAGGCACGATGGCTTAGAACGGCTGTTATCGGTGAACGGCGGTAATCATCGGTGGAAGGTCGGTAGAAAATGAACAAAAATGATGGATAGTCATAGGTCGATGGAGTAGAAACTTCAAGAATCCCCTAGGAGTCGTACCGCCAAGATGTGCAGATGAGGTACTGTTGCTGAGACGCAGTCGAAGCTCTGCTGCTCGTCGTCCAATGTTTGTACCTAATTTAAGAAGAAGGGGAATCGCTTAATGGGTTGGGTGTGGCACAAATAGGTTTGGTCTTAACAGACCCAAAATCAGTAGGCTTGACCCAACACAAGTGGGCTGGGTTGGAAATAAGGGTTGATTTAATAGAAAGACACTTATTGGGCCATCCCCTTTAGTTGCTTAATACAAAAGTTTTAAAATAAATAACTAAATGGATAAATCAAATATATATTTAATAGATAAATATAATAGATGGGTAAAATATCTAATAGATAAAAATAATAGTTAAATATTAATAGATAATAATGATAGCGAAGTAATGACTAATTCTTTATTTAGAGAAGGTGGAGTTATAAATCTACCCTCCTTGGAAAATTTTATTCTCAAAATTTTAAGAGAGGTAGTGGGGAAACATCACATCTCAAACATATAGGGGTATCTCTCTCTCATCTCATCATCTCTCTCCCATGTACACTCCCAGGAGAGTGGTGCCTCCAAGCAACTCAAACTAGTATAATCGTCTGATTGTGCAGCCTCTTATCTATGTGGTCAAGTATCTTTATCGGCTGCTATGAATAAGTGAGGCTGGGTCCTACCTCAAGCTCTGAGTGATCCAGCACATGACTGGGGTCAGCTATATACCTCCGAAGCTGAGAAACATGGAATACATTGTGTACTCCCTCTAGGTTATGTGGCAAAGCTAATATTTAAGCAACTTCCCCTACCCTCCTAAATATCTCAAAGGGTCCAATAAACCTTGGACTGAGTTTCCTGCCTCTGCGAAATCTGATAACACCTCGAGTCGATAAAATTCTAAAAAATATAAGGTCTCCAACTATAAACTCCATAACTGTTGTCCGCCTAATGCTTCCGCCTGTCCTGGGCTATCCTCAGATGATCTTGAATCCTTCTGACCTTGTCCACAACATCCATAACCATCTCGAGTCCAAGCAGTGGTCTCTCTCCAACATCATCCTATGACAAGGGTGTATGATATCGATGGCCATATAATGCCTCGAAGGGAGTCATGCCAATGCTAGCCTGATAGCTATTGTAGGCAAACTCTACTAAATGCAGATGATCCTCCCAAAATCCTCTAAAATCTAGAGCACAAGTCCTCAATATGTCTTATAGTGTTTGAATGGTCCTCTCTAACTGCCCGTCCATCTCGGGATAAGAAGCAGTGCTGAACTTGAGCTACGATCCCAAACTCTTTTGTAAGCTCCTCCAAAAGTAAGAAGTAAATCTACTATCTAAATCTAAGACGATGCTGACCGGCACACCATAAATCCTCACAATCTATCTCATATAGGTCTGCTAGCTTCTCTGTAGTCATCCTTACTTTAAAGGAATGAAGTGTGATGACTTGGTCAATCTGTCTACTATCATGCATATGGCATCCTTCCGGCTCGACGATCATGGTAATCCCAAGATGAAATCCATGGTGATATGCTCTCATTTCTATTCAGAATGGGCAATGGCTGCAATAATCCTCCTGGTCTCTGGTGCTCTGCCTTCACCTGCTGACAAACTAGACATCGGAAGATAAACCTGACTACCTCCCTCTTTATTCCTATCACGATCCGCTACCCAAATTGTTGGGCCGGGCTGAGTCATGTCCCGCCTACGCTTGAGATAAAGTGTAGTAAGCTGTTCGAAAAATAACAAGGTAAGACTAAAATGTGCTAACAGTTCTATATGTAATAAAGAGTCATAAATGATCCAAACACAAAAGTCATCCCGTATATAAGATAGTTCCAAGTACAAGTCCATAATGTAAAGCTGGATACAGGTCTAGTCACAAAATATATAGTCTAATACATGACTACTCTTAAAAGTCCAAAGTAAATAGACAACTAGACTGAGTTTTTCCGCAGGTACATCATCGTAACTATTTAATAAATAAATCAAACTGTACACTATGCTCCAACAATTTTTGAGATAGACAAAAAGCTCAATTTTACATAAAATAAAGTAAAAAAAGATCCTTGTTAATTATAGAAATTTATATTAATTTTTCTGGAATTTATAAACCTTCAAAAATATTTATTAAAATCAGCAAAAATATGTATACTGAAAATGAGTTTTTCTATTTTTATAAAATACCAAATGTAATTATTAAATACTGGAAAAATTATAATAAATTAGCTAAATTAACATAGTATTTAAATACAATTTTTTCTAGATTTTTATATCACTTAAAATATATATAGAAATTCAAAAACAGCAAGTAACACTTTATGGAAAATAATTAATTAATTATTTAATATTTTGTCCATGTATTCAAAATTAAACCGAAGTCCAGATACAGGACCCAGAGCCATGAATAAAGTCCAATCTAACTTGTACATACTCTGAATGTATTAGACATAATTGGACCCAAGAACCCATGCTAGGTTTGGACATCAATTGGTCATAACAAATAAAATACAGGAATTTAAATATAAATAATATATATTTTAAAGTGGTAAAATTGCAAGTCACAAAATATACAATAAAATAACTTGTAAAATTTTATATAATAGTATTTTGTACAAAGTAGAATTTGAAATACATATATAAATATACAACAACAATATATATATATATATATATATATATATATATATATATATATATATATATATATATATATATATATAAATATATATATATATATATATATATATATATAGATATATATATTATTATATATATATATATATAAATGGATATATACATATAATAAATATACATATATATATATGTAAAAATACTAAATATAAAATATATATCTATTTTATATATATATATATATATATATATATATATATATATATATATAAACTATATATATATATATATATATATATATATATATATATATATATATATATATATATATATATATATATATATATACATATAAAAACAGTACATATATAATAATATATATACATAATACATATATGTATATAATATATATATATATATATATATATATATATATATAGATATCTATATATATAATATATATATATATATATATATATATATATATATATATATATAATATACTATATAACAAACAAAATATATACGTGTAAAACAAAATAAAATAAAAACATAAACAAAACAAAAAGAAGAGGAAAATGGGGGCTCGAACTCGGGTCAGGGCAGGGGGTGTTAGGCGCGATCGGGCTGGCTAGGGGGTCAGCCCAAGTCATGTGTCAGGTAATGGGTTAGGGTTAGTTTTATGTTAGATTTTAGGTTAATGGGTTTTAACCCGATAGCAGCCCAGTAACCCGTTAACCCTATAGTCCTGTGTCCTGACAGTTAAGGACACAAGGATACACGAGTCTCGTGTCCGGGTTATGCACGACACGCACGGGTCGAGTTGGACGTGTCCAGACTTACCTACGCGTTGCTCGTGTCCTGGCGAGTCACATATGTTAAAATGAGACTCAGACTCGACACGAAAAAGAACTGACACGTACGTGTCCAAGTCGAGCGGGCTGTTGATGCGGCGACAGGGCAGAGAAAGCGTCGGCATCGCGACGCTACCCTCGCCTTGGCGTGGCAAACTCGTCGGTGGTGGTTAATGGTGGTGTAGGCGGCTGTGGGGGTGGCTCTAGGGGTCGCCGGAGTTAGGGTTAGTGTTAGGGTTCTCGTCGGGGAAGAATGGGTAAAGGCGGCGCTGTGGGGGGTCGTGGTGGTGTGCTAGGGTTAGGGTTTGGTCTGGGGGGTATTTATAGGGGGAGGAGGTCGGTTTCAATGGCTAGGTCTGCCGGAAAAAGGCGGAGAAAGGGTCGGTGGTCGTCGGGGCAGCTGGTCGGTCGTCGGGGGCAGTTGGGAGGAGAGAGAAAGAAACGTGGGGGAGGGAGGGGGTGATTGCAAATTACAGCAAGGTCCCCCGAAGATTGGGGTCTTGTAAATTTAACCCTAAGCCTAATAGTTTACAAATTATTATTTGCAAATCAAAATTAAAACAATTCACTAATTTACAAACTGATATAATAACAATTATAACTATTACAAAGTGATATTAAAATAATTCAATTAATTACAAAATGATATATTTTAATTTAAAAATTAATTAAAAATCATCTATAATTCTAGAAAAAATTTAATAATTATAATAATTCATTTTAAAGCTAAATAGGTCATTAACATCTAATTAGCACTAATTAAACAAAATTTGAAAAACAGGGGCTGACAAGTCTTCCCTCCTTGAAAAATTTTGTCCTCGAAATTCACAAGGATAGAAAGTTCTACAAACATTCTAAAATAACAAGCAATGCAACAAATGACTAAGGCTACGATCAAAACTAACCTCTAAGGTATCAAGCGGGAATGGGTGGTTGCCTCGCAGCTGTTGGGTCGAACAAGTAAGGATATCTCTCCCTCATGTCCGACTCCCTCTCCCAAGTAGATTCACCCGGAGAGTGACGGCTCCAAGCTACTCGTACTAAGGGTATGACTTTGTTCCTCAGCCTCTTATCCCTCCTGTCTAATATCTCTACTGGCTGCTCAGTTACCGCAAGGCTCGGTCCGATCTCCAACTCTGAATGGTCTAGCACATGGCTGGGGTCCGAACATATCTCCTCAGCTGAGACACATGAAAGACATCGTGAACTTCTGCTAGATTGGGTGAAAAGTGCAATCCTGTAAGCTACCTCTCCGATCCTGCCAAGTATCTCGAACGGCCCGATGTATCTGGGGCTCAACTTGCCTCCTCGTCCGAACCGGATCGTCCCTCTAGTAGGTGATATCTTCACTAGCACCATATCTCCGTCGACGAACTCCATCGGTCTGCGACTAGCATCGGCCCAGTGTTTCTGTCTGTCCTGAGCTACTCTGAGCCTATCTCTGATCATCCCAACCTTCTCTGCTGCATCCGTGATCATCTCCGGCCCAAGCATAACTCTGTCCCCAACATCATCCCAAAAGAGCGGTGTACGGCATCGTCGTCCTATATAGTGCCTCGAAATGAGACATACCGATACTGGCTTGGTAGCTGTTGTTGTATGAAAAACTCTACCAAATGCAGATGGCTCTCCCATGATCCACCAAAGTCCAGCACATAGGTCCTCATCATGTCCTCTCGTGTCTGTATCATCCTCTTGGACTGCCCATCTGTCTGCAGGTGGTACGCCGTACTGAACTTGAGCCGACTGCCCAACTCCTCCGTGCAAGCTCCTCTAGTAGTGGGACGTAAATCTGCTGTCTCAGTCCGATACGATGCTCACTGGTACTCTATGCAAGCAAACTATCTGCTGCATGTATAGCTCCGCCAGTTTCTCGGTGGAAAGCCCCACCTTGAAGGGTATGAAGTGCGCACTACTTCGTCAGCCTGTCCACGATGACCCAAATGGCATCCTTTCCTCCTTGAGAATGAGGAAGTCCTGAGATGAAGTCTATCGTAATATGTTTCCACTTCCACTCGGGAATGAATAACGGCTGTAATAGACCAGCTGGCCTCTGGCGCTCTGCCTTGACCTGCTGGCAAACTAGGACATCTCAAAATGAAATATGATACATCTCTCTTCATTCCGTGCCACCAAAGATGTTCCCGCAAGTTACTGGTACATCTTGTTGGCACCAGGATGAATAGAATATCGAGATCTATGCGCCTCCTGTAAGACTGCCTCTATCAGCTCTCCCTTCGGTACGCACAACCGGCTGCCATGCCTCAAGGATCCATCCTCTGCTATGGTGAAGTCATCTAGCAATCCAGCTAAAGCCTGGGCTCGAAGTCTGCGAAGGCTCTCATCTGTATACTGTGCCTCCTTGATCTGCTCCGTCAATCCTAACTGAATGTCAAGCGTCATCATCTGTATCACTGATCCTGGCCGAACTATCTCGATACCGAGCTTCTCCAGATCTTCCTGCAAATGCCGATCTATCATCAGATACCATGCCATCGGATGCCTGTTCAGCGCATCCGCCACCACATTTGCCTTCTCGAGGTGATACTGTAAATCGATGTCGAAGTCCTTCATCAACTCCAATCATCGTCTTTGCCTCATGTTCAGCTCTTTCTGTGTGAACACATACTTCAAGCTCTTGTGGTCAGTAAAGATTTCCACACGCTCTCCGTATAAGTAATGTTTCCATAACTTGAGTGCAAAGATCACCGCAGCTAACTCTAGGTCATGGGTAGGATAGTTCCGCTCATGAGTCCGTAATTGCCTAGATGTATAAGCAATCACTTTCCTATGTTGCTGTAGGACACATCCTAGCCCCTTTCTCGAAGCATCACTGTATATGGTGAAACCTCCAGATCCTGAAGATAATATCAGAACTGGAGCGGTCGTCAGCCTCCTCTTCAGCTCCTCAAATGCTGTCTGGCAGTCCTCTGACCAGATGTACTCTGCATCCTTCCGCGTCAGTTTCGTCATAGGTTCAGCTATCCTAGCAAAGTCCTGGACGAACTTCCTATAATAGCCTGTTAAACCCAAAAAGGTCCTGATCTCTGAAACTGACGTCGGAGCCTTCCATGTCTCAACGGCAGCAATCTTCATGGGATGCACCGAGATTCCCTCTCCAGTAACTATATGACCGAGAAACTCCACTCGGTCCAAAAAGAACTCGTACTTCGATAATTTGGCAAACAACCTCTCCTGCCTCAGAATCCAAAAAATTGTCCTCAAGTGCTCTGCGTGCTCCTCCAGCGTCTTCGAGTATATCAGGATGTCGTCGATAAATACTACGACGAACTTATTCAGATACTAGTGAAATATCTTATTCATCAAATTCATAAAGACAGTTGGCACATTTGTGAGACTAAATGGCATCACCAGAAACTCGTACTGTCCGTACTTCATGTTGAACGCCATCTTCTGGATGTCTGCAGCCCTGACTTTCACCTGGTGGTACCCGGATCTCAAATCTATCCAGGAAAAACACCTTCGCCCTACTCAACTGGTCGAACAAATCATCTATCCTGGGCAGAGGATATTTGTTCTTAATGGTGATGGTATACAAGGCCCGGTAGTCAATACACAGCCGAACTGTACCATTCTTCTTAGGCACAAAGAGCACTGGCGCTCCCCATGGAGAAGCACTAGATCGAATGAAACCCTTTTTTAATAGGTCATCAATCTGCTCCTTCATCTCTACGGCCTCCTTAGGGTTCACTCTATAGCAAGCTTGGGATACGGGTGATGAACCCGGTACTAAATCTATAGTAAACTCCACATCTCTGTCAGGCGGAAGTCCTGGAAGATCATATGGGAATACATCCATAAACTCCCTATTGATAGGGTGTGGCGGTGCTATCTCCCCAACTGTCGCACAACAGTTCGGCTCTAGGCTGATCTTCGGCCCTGTCCTCCTGACACTGAATGGTGCCGTGCCTGGGGGACTGAACAGAATACTACCCTCATGATAGTCTATAGCTGCATGGGCATAGCTAAGCCAGTCCATCCCTAATATGATATCATACCCGGGGAGTGGCATCACAAAGAATCGTCCCCTAAACTCTCTTCCAGCTATAGTAATAGAGCATCTATAGATAGCTCTAATGGGTACTGGTCCGCCTTCCGTCATTACTCTACTCATCTCCTCGGTAGGTGTAGCTACTAAGTGGTGTTTATGCATAAACTCTAATGACAGGAAAGCTATGAGATGTACCGGAATCAAACAAGCATAGAGCTAGAAAAGTATACAAATAAACATGACCTGTGATGACGTCAGCCAAATAATCTGGCTCCGAAACCTGCTCCGGCTCTGGCTTAAGAGCTAGGCTATAAGTCTTTCCTTGGGGTCCCTTCTGCTGCAGATGTTACCCAAACCTCTGCTGCTGAGTCGGAAGCGGCGGTCCTCTAGACGGTGGTCCGGCACCTGGTACCCTGGCTACTGGACAATCCCGAAGCTGACGGGTGGCAGACCCACAAGCTAAATACTACCCCAATCTCTTCCTACAGATGAAAGCATCGTGGCATGGCCTTTTTCAAAATGCACACAAAGCTCCCTTCTACTGTTGTCGGGGTCCCGGGGCTCTAACTAGCGGGGTCGAATGATGTGGTGCGGGAGGACAGTATGTCTGTTGGTGCGACATCGGTGCTCTCGACTGGAAAGCCTGACGCTTGGAGGGTCCCTCGAGGTGTACAGAAATAGGCCTCTTACAAGACAAAAGACGCTCCTCTATGCTCTGGGCCAACTCTAGGCTCTGGTAGTAGTCTGTCGTACCATTCGCCACTATAAGTATGCCAATGTCTGGAACTAGACCATGGCAAAACCTACGCGTCATCTCCTCAGGGTCTGCAACTAGACTAGGAGCGAAACGGCTCAGGCGACTAAACTCTGCTGCATACTCGTCAACAGAATGGTTTTCCTGCTAGATGTTCTGGAATCGTAGCCCCATGGCTACCCTAGCGGTGGTCGGGAAGAATTTCTTCTTGAACTGGATTTTGAACTGATCCCAAGTGGCCTTCCCTCTCGCGAATAGCTGCTCATTCCGGAACCAAACTCCTACCAAGTCTATCAGTAGAAATCCCGCTGCCTCAACCTGGAGGTCATTCGGCAACTTAGCTCCAAGGAGCTTCCTCTCTACCGAGTCTAGCCAGTCATCTGCTACTACTATGTCCTCAGTCCCTAAGAACTTCTTGGGGTTCAGACCCATGAAGTCCTTGATTGTCCCTGCTCTATGTCGTGGCTCTATAGGTGGTGGGACCACGGTACGTTCCTCAGAACGCTCCATGCTCTGGCGAAGTAGGGTGGTCTGCTCCTGATGGGTCGTTAGGAACCCCTGGATCAGAGTGAGCAATTGGTTCCCGTCGAGTGTGACGGAAGCCTGGACAGGTATAGTAATAGGTGGTGGTGGGAGTATCGGGTCCTGCTGGGACTGTGATGTGGAAGGTGGTGGAGGCATTTGGGTTTATGGATTTGTGGAGTGGAGGAGTGTAGTAGGTGGAGGTACATCGGTCAACTAGTCAACCGACTGGATAGGGAGTGTGCCATTCTCAGGTATGGCATACTGGGATGAGCGGGTGAGCACCATCTAAATAAATAAAAGGGACTTATAAGGACTCTTTAAAGTAAACAATCATAAATAACAAGAATATCCAATTTGTAACAACGAACATGTGATGCGTTTCCTATGTTGCAATCCTAGTAATCCTCTAGATGTTCTAAGCGTCATTCCTAGTGTTGTCTAATTACCTTAAGTTTTTAATTGCAAGCATGCTTGGTACAATAACGTAACCAAACAATTTAGTCAGAGACCTGCATGGGCCACCACTAAAAATATGTCACGATCCGCTACCCAAATTGTTGGATCGGGCCGAGTCATGTCCAGCCTACGCTTGAGATAAAGCGTAGTAAGCTGTTCTAAAGATAACAAGGTAAGACTAAAATGTGCTAACAGTTCTATATGTAATAAAGAGTCATAAATGATCCAAACACAAAAGTCATCTCGTATAATAGAAAGTTCCAAGTACAAGTCTATAATGTAAAGCTGGATACTGGTCCAGTCACAAAATATATAGTCTAATACATGACTACTCTCAAAAACCAAAGTAAATAGACAACTAGAAGAGTTTTTTTCGCAGGTACATCCTCGTAAGACAAGGACTGGTCCTCGACAGCAACTCCATAATAGGAATCGCAGAGCAACTCCTTCTCAGTAAGAATACCTACAACGTTATCCTGTCAGGACGGGAGCAAGTACTGATTCTAACAAACTAAATATACGAAGCATGAACAGAAGTGTAAAAAACTGGAATCATGGCATATCATGGTTTGATTGGTTCTTTTTAGAAATGGCAACATATAGTTTAAAATTTTAAAACCGTAGCATGTACATGAATCGGTCAATAGGTGAATAGGATGTACAGCGGTGCATATCAAGTTTTTCTGGCATGCACATACATGCACGAACGGCATCTGTGTATATCCATACACAAATGCGAGATCAGAACATACGGTAAAGTTACATATAGAATGTTACCGTGTGCGGTAAATACATACGGAGAAGGGGGTCATGATCACGTACACTACTAACAGTTTCTCCTTAAGCCGTTATTTAAATATGTGAGAGATGTGAAAAACTGTCCTAAACATGGTAGAGACTGAAAGTAATACAACATGTAAAGTTTTAACTTGCTACCCCAAGGATCAGCATTTAACATGGCTAAAAAATCACAGTTTATTATTATAGCAGTATGTAAAGTTTGTAGAGGTACTTGCCTTTAGCAAAGCAAAGCAGCGATAAAAAATGCTATAGATGCTTGGTGACTCGTCGCTGTAGAAATGTCACGCCCCAGAACCAGAATACTGGAGAGCGGGGGCAGACATAGCCAGCTACGTATATTGAAATAGAATACATCTCAACTATACGGTCACGGGTGTCTAGATATGAGGGTTTACTACAAGCCAGCAGTCTCTTAAGGTCAAGCCTATTGTCTCAATCTCAAGCAATTAACAGAGTTTCAAGATATTAGAGCATCAAATATATATATATAAGGCGTCCCAAATATTACATATTGGATGATCATGAAGCTAGTCGTACAAAATGATAGGACTAGCAAGAGTTCAGTCATACATGATCAACCCTAGAATTTGTTAATCATGTTTACAGCCCGTAGACAGACAGTAAGTAAATGTGCATCGAGCTAACAGGTGCTCGTCGGCTAAACGCCTCAAAAGAATAAATTTACATATAAGTGGGTGAAACAAAAAGGAAAACCCACTCTTGGCCCGGGTTCCGTCTAGTTGTCACCATTGGGCTGGAAGCTCGGTAGATCCTCGGGAGCTGCTCCGAAATCTGGCCACACAAAACCAGCTGGGTCAAACCCCAGAAAGAGCAAGTGCCACAAAGGAGGCCACAAATAAGAACAAAAGCCAGCATATCAGAACATAAGAATAAAAGAAGTACAAGTAGTAAGGTATACAGGGCGATAAACGACTAGGGACGTGGAACCATTCCGGGAGCCAGGTTACAATCCTTAAACCAAACAAGGACCGGGATTGTACCCCTTCGCCTGAATAACTCACTGTCTCTACCCATTTATCGTTAGAGATAAGTAAAACAATCATGATCAAGAGTTCCAAGTACAGGGGCTAGACAAGACTTAGACAAGGCTGGACACCATCCATTCGCAATCGGCCAAACAAATACTACGGCTTACTACCTTAACTAACTAGGATTATCACAAGCCTAATTACTAACAAGATGCAAGTGAGAATTCCAGTCCCAAGCCCTGTAGACTATCCAGTTATCCTTCCGCGGGTTGAGAGTTATAGGTGGGTACATTGCCCGGGGAGACAATGTACCCTTAGGTGACTTAGAGGGTGCAACACATGACAGTGTGCTGGAAATGTGCTCTACTCGTCGGCAAGCTACAAGTCCATTAAAGTGCCCAGATAACGAGATTGCCTGTGACTGGGAATTCTCCATGTTCTAGTTTGATCTAATCATTAGCCTAATCCAATTTAGCGCGAGTCCCTGGCCGTGGTACCCAGGAAGTCACGTCCTAGACATGATATAAGACAAGACAAGTGGATTGTACAAGCAAGCAAGCAGGAACACCCACGGTGTCAAGTTGATTATACGAGTCAAGTTACAAGTTACAAGTCAAGTCAAATCAGGAGTGCGCCGCCACGGGCCACTATCAAGTTATCAAGATAATTTATGTCAGGGTACTGTCAGGAGTGCACCACTACGGGTCACTGTCGTGTTATGCTAGTTCCTTGTCATGCCATGTCGTGTACAATAGTCATTCCAAACATATTAAGTAAAATCAAGTTCATGACAAAAGGCGTAAGGATATAAAATGGACATAAAATATCCAATAAAATACCAATATATATAGGGCTATAGAAGAGCCAAGCTTAAAGAAATAACCAAAACTCTAAAAGTCAATAGATTGCGCAAGGGGTCAGGGAGTTGGATTGCGCAGGTGTCAGTTGTGCAGGGTGCCAAGTGCGCAGGGGCACAGGGCACAGGGGCAGATTGTGCATGAACAGACTGCGCAGAAGTGAACTGCGCATGGGTGGATTGCGCAGGAACAGACTGCACAGAAGTCAACTGCGCATGAGTGGATTGCGCAGGGGTTACTTTGCGCAAGGCTGGTTTGCGCATGGATGGCTTGCGCCAGTGCAATCCAGCGCAGCACAAAGCACTGGCTGAGGTCATGCGCAATCGGCCCTGCGCTAAAGAGCACAGGCCGGGGGTGCGCAATCGGCCATGCGCTAAAGAGCGCAAGGCAGAGGGATGTTCTTCCTGGCCGAGAGCAGGTTCCAAGAACACCAAGAACTTCAATTCTTCATAACTTTGTCAAATCAAAACCAAATCTAGATTTTCAAAGTTCTAACTTGAGTAAAATCGAATTCTCTTCCACATGGAAGCATCAAAACAAGCAAAAATCAAAGTTTAATAGATCAAAACCAAGGATTTTCGAAAATGGTTAAAACCTAGATCTAGAAGAATGAAAGCTCCAAATCACAAAATGTCAAGTTCTAAAGTTGTTCTCCATGGCCTAATCTAGTTAATGGACAAATGAAAAGTGGTGCTTATTTGATGGCAAGGTGCACTTGCCTATGGGTTGGGGAGTTGTGTGGAAGAAGGAAGAAGATGGAGAAGTTAATGGAGAATAAAGAGGAGAGAGAAAGGTTGGTAGAGATATAATAAGGGTGGGTGTGTTGTGTTGATGGTAGAGTGTCGGTTAAAGTGTACCAATTCATATTAAACCAAACCTAATCAAACCAAACCAATTCCACAAAATAAAACCAAGCCATGGTCCAGACCCATTTACGAGAACCCGAATCCACAAGTCGAGAAAATAAAATACGTGCCAAAAATCAAATTACGAGTATAAATACGAAATACAGGAAATGGGGGTGACAAGAAATAACACATAAAATTAGTTTTTATACTAAGTTAACAACTAAGACACTAGTTGTGTGATACGACTTTCTGACTAGACACCTAGCCAAATGATGACTTTAGCATAGGAGACCAATGTGAGGTGACACAATACTCTAACTAACTTCCTAGGGCCTTTACACTAGTGCGGGGTGAGGTCCAATACTATAACAACTCAAAACGACACAAATCATTGCAAGTCGTAACTATTCAATAATTAAATCAAACTGTACACTATGCTCCAACAATTTTTGAGATAGACAAAATGCTCAATTTTACATAAAATAAAGTACCAAAATTACCTTCGTTAATTATAGAAATTTATACTAATTTTTCTGGAATTTATAAACCTCCATAAATATTTATTAAAAATCGGCAAACATATGTATACTGAAAATGAGTTCTGTTTTTCTATTTTTATAAAATACCAAAATTACTTATTAAATGCTGGAAATATTAAAATAAATTAGCTAAATTAACATATTATTTAAATACAATTTTATCCAGATTTTTACAGCATTTAAAATATATATAGAAATTCAAAAACAGCAAGTAACACTTTCTGAAAAATAATTAATTAATTATTTACTATTTTGTCCATGTATTCAAAATTGAACCGAAGTCCAGATACAGGACCCAAAGCCATGAATCAAGTCCAATATGACTTGTACAGACTCTGAATTTATTAGACACAATTGGACCCAAAAATCCATGCTAGGTTTGACATCAATTGGTCATAACAAATAAAATACAGGAATTTAAATATAAAATATATATTTTAAAGTGGTAAAATTGCAAGTCATAAAATATACAATAAATTAACTTGTGAAATTTTATATAATAGTATTTTGTACAAAGTAGAATTTAAAATACATATATAAATATACAAGAACAATATATATATTATATATATATATATATATATATATATATATATATATATATATATATATATATATATATATATATATATATTTCTTTTTTTTATATATATGTATATATGTATATAAGTTCATGTGTATATATTATTATATATATACTATTATATATGTGTATACAATATTTGTATATATATATATGTATATTTTATATTTAAGTATTTCTTATGTATATATATGTTTAACATATGCATATATATCCATTATGTATATATATAAATATCTGTATATTTATATGTATATATATAAATATTGTAGTTATACATTTTATGTATGTATTTCAAAATTCTACTTTGTATAAAATATTGTTGTGCATAAATTTCCAAGTCATTTTTATTATTTAAATTATGACTTGTACATTTTTACCACTTTGAAAATATATTATTATTATTTAAATCTCTGTATTTATTACTGCAACCATTTGGTGTCCAAGCCTAGCATGGGTTTTTTGGAAAAAAAAAATATATATATATATTTATATATATATATATATATATATATATAATATATATATTTTTATATATATATATATATATATTTTTATATATATATATATATATATATTATATATATATATATATATATATATATATATATATATATATATATATATATATATAATGGATATATATATACATGTAATAAATATACATATATATATGTAAAAATACTAAATATAATATATATATATATACAAATACTGTATATATACATATAAACAGTATATATATAATAATATATATATATATACATAAATATATATATATATATATACATATATATATATAAATACGTATATATAAAAAAATATATATATATATATAAATACGTATATATAAATACGTATATACATATATACATATAAAACAAAATAAAGTAAAAACAAAAACAAAACAAAAAGAAGAGGGAAATGGGGGCTCGAACTCGGGTCAGGGCAGGGGGGTGTTAGGCGCGGTCAGGCTGGCCAGGGGGTCAACCCGAGTCATGTGTTACGGAATGGGTTAGGGTTAGTTTTATGTTAGATTTTAGGTTAATGGGTTTTAACCCAATAGCAGCCCAGTAACCCATTAACCCTATAATCATGTGTCCTGACAGTTAAGGACACAAGGATACACGAGTCTCGTGTCCGGGTTATGCACGACACGCACGGGTTGAGTTGGACGTGTCCAGACTTACCTATGCGTTGCTCGTGTCCTGGCGAGTCACATATGTTAAAACGAGATTCAGACTCGACACGAAAGAGAACTGACACGTACGTGTCCAAGTCGAGCGGGCTGTTGATGCGGTGACAAGGCGGAGGAAGCGTCAGCGTCGCGGCGCTGGGGTGGCGCTGCACTCGCATTGGCGTGGCGAACTCGTCGGTGGGGGTTAATGGTGGTGTAGGCGGCTGTGGCGGTAGCGCTAGGGGTCGCCGGAGTTAGCGTTAGGGTTAGGGTTCTCGTCGGGGAAGAAGGAGTGAAGGCGGCACTGTGGGGGGTCGTGTGCAAGGGTTAGGGTTTGGTCTGGGGGTATTTATTGGGGGAAGGAGGTCGGTTTCAATGGCTAGGTCGGCCGGGAATGGCGGAGAAAGGGTCGGTGGTCGTCGGGGCAGCTGGCCGGTCGTCGGGGGCAGTTGGGAGGAGAGAGAAAGAAACGTCGGGGGGGGGGTGATTGGCAATTTACAGCAAGGTCCCCCGAAGATTGGGGTCTTGCAAATTTAAGCCTAAGCCTAACAGTTTGCAAATTATTATTTGCAAATCACAATTAAAACAATTTACTAATTTGCAAATTGATATAATAACAATTAAAACTATTACAAAGTGATATTAAAACAATTCAATTAATTACAAAATGATATATTTTGATTTAAAAATTAATTAAAAATCATTTAAAAAATTCTAGAAAAATTCCTAATAATTATAATAATTCATTTTAAAGCTAAATAGGTCATTAACATCTAATTAGCACTAATTAAACCAAATTTGAAAAACAGGGGCTGAAATGTTGTGAATAAGCATTCTGAAGCAATAATGGAAGCAAGTTTTGCATGACCACATGGTAATCATTGGACTTGAATTTCTTAGTTCAGGAGGGTTAATGCTAACATTATTGCGTAGCTTGGAAGATAAGTTGGAAGGTACCTTTAAGTTTTTCAAAACAGTACAAAATAATTTTTTGCTTCTCTTCTTTGGTTAAAAAAAAGTTGCCATTGGTGTTAATTTTTTTTACTAGTTTCAGGATCTTCAAGCAACCACAACTTTTTTAAACCAAGGGCCTCCAAATCCTTTCGTGCATTGATGCCATCCTTTGACTTGTCTTAGTATCCATGATTGTCTTTATAAGATGCTCAGTAACATTCTTCTCAACATGTATAACATCTATATTATGTCGGATGCTATTTGCACTCCAATATGGAAAATCATAAAGGATGGATCTCCTAGACCATATTCTGTTGACAGGAGGAACCCCTCCTACGTTGGCATCATCATCATCATCGCCTTCAACGTTATTTCTGTATTTTCGACTGCGAACTGATGCCAGTTTTCCTTTACCATGTTTGATGTTTATGTTAGCAACCTGTTGTTCAACTTGTAAACCAGTTAATGGCCACGAAGCTATACCACGCTCTACTCCTTATTAAAATTCGTTTTATCGCCCTGAAACTTGTGTTTAGAGGGAAGGAACCTACGATGTCCCATATAACAAATATTCTTACTAAAAAGTAGATACTCAGAGCAAGTTCCCTCTCCATAAGTAGGACAAGCAAAGTAGCCGTGTGTTATACTTCCCGATAAAGTCTCTAATGCAGGAAAATCATGAATTGCTCACAACAACCTTGCTTTCATTACGAATTCACGTTTAGTAAATGAGTCATATGTTGTCACTCCTTCATGCCATAACTGTTTTAATTCATCTACCAAAGGCACTAAATAAACATCAATGTCTTTACCAGGTGCTTTTGTCCCCGATATCAACAATGTCAACATTGAAAACTCCCGCTTCATACACATAGAAGGCAGAAGATTGTATGGTACGATAATTACTGGCCAACAACTGTAATTTTTGCTAAGAGAGCCATATGGGTTAAACCCATCAGTTGATATTCCAAGAGTAACATTGCGTGGTTCACTAGCAAAATTTGGTGAGCAATCATTTGTAATTTGCCAAACAGAAAAATCAACTGGATGACGCATAATATTTATATTAGACTTTGCTCGAGAATGCCAAGTCATTACATTGGCTATCCATGGTATACTATTTGTAGAACCCTAGAGGGGGTGAATAGGGTAATAAAATAATTACCAACAATAATAAAAAAATTAAAAGATAATTTAGAGAAGAAAATAATCAAACACTCAATGTATCCTGGTATCCTTCTAAGGGGCACTCCAGTCCCGTAGCTCTCTCCAGCTTGAATCTACTATTTGAGTAAATAGTAACAATATAAGTTTGGATCCGAAGAACTCGTCAACTTCTCACACACGAGTTTTCCTATGAAGGCTCATCAACTTTAAACTTGAGAGAAAAATGTTTCAATCTTCTTGAACACTTGGAAGATCTAGGTTACAACTCTTGAATACTCTAACACTTTAATGGATGACAACTTAAAGCTTGGTAGAGTAATTGTGGAGCTCTTTGGTAGATGAAAAATTTAAAGCACAAGTGGATAAGTGTTTATAAAAAGAAAGAAAGTCTATTTATACAAATCCAAAGTCATAAAGAGCATTCAGCAGCCAAGCTGTAACGCCCCAGTCCCAAAATACGTGGAACTAGGTATATCGACATGCCAGCTGTATACATACGAAGTATACTCCAATATATGGAAACCTCGTACGAATACATAAGCTATAAAATACAGTAGAACCATAATAACTAAATCTCATCTACTAGATAAATAAATGATATAAAAGCAACTTTGAATTTGTCATGTATACAATCGTTGGGCGGAGACAAAGTCCACTACCAACTATCTCAAATAAAATGTACAAGAAGTGATCGATAAAATAGCGAGACGAACCAAGCGTAATCGTCTTCGAAAGAATAGAGAAGATCACGGCCTTGGCTAGAACACCTGTAAAAATCACAGAAGCACACACCTGGAGAGATAACCAGGTCCTCAAAGGGACGTAACAAGATACACAAAGAACATGCCATAATAAACTGAATATATAATATGCCACAAACCGAAATAAGTGACAAGACGAAAATAAGGTAATCTAACCGTACTACAGTGTTTATGCAGTTAAGAACAAACCTCCAACGCATGGGCACTCTGGCTCAGTAGCAGTAATCTCAGGTATGGCCCATCAGGATACCAGGGACCTCAAAGCATAACATTCATCGAATGTCAGAGGCCAGCAGTAAATCAGTATCAGGATCCAGGACCGTATCTCCCGCAAAAATAACCGGCAATAGGGAAGTGCATACTTGGCCCATACGTCAAGGAACTGTTCTTCCCACCCAATGCCTAACAAAGTCACCTCCATGTCTCATATACCTCTACTAACTGCAAAGTCTCCTAACATGCCTCTATTAGCAGTTAGCCCTAACGCATGCGCATGGGGGATCAGTCCACACACAAGAACCTCTACATGCTACTCATCTCACACATTCTCGTGGTACAACTGTGTCAAGGTATATGCAATACACTAAAGACGGTAGTCTCTTAACTCTAAGTCCATATACAGTCAAAGGATAATAACAAAGTATATCTAATATCACTGAGCAGACAATAAATCAAGAACAGTAAGAACTAGAAATAACTGAACAGTGATATATAATAAAATGCAACCTAAATATAAATAGTATAATGACAAGGTATCTTGCCTGAGGGTGGTACGAGAAGCAGCAAAATCCAACAATCAGAATCGTCAACACGAAAGTCAAAATCCACAAGAAGCTCCGGATGCTGTAACAACCATCACGAACGAGTTTGGAATAAAAGATATGCCTAGGAAACGCCTGTCCAAAAGTTAAATTCTAGAACAGGGGCAAAATCGTAATTTCGGGTCAAAACGATATCCGCCGTTGGACCCGCTTTGCACCGAAATGCGTGCCAATATCTACGGCCTCTAAAGTCGTCAAACTATATGTCTACAAATTTGTTTTGATGAGGCGAACCCAACGGTATGTCCAATTTTGGATTCCGGTGGACTGTGCATAAAATTGCCCGTTGAGTGGGATTGTGGGCCCGCCAAAATAGCGTCCCGATCAACGGTCTCAGAATCGGACCAAACTTGGCTCACAGGACCAGAAAAATATTTCGAGTCCAATGGCGCAAGTTTCATCGCGATATAATGAGTGTGCACAAAGCAATTGAGAAATTCCGAAAAGCCCGATACGGAAAAATTTGACGGATACGGGTCAAATTAGTCGCGCACACGCATCTAATTTGAATTCCGTCAAAGCCCGCACATCCGCAAAGTCGATATGGACCTTTCGGTACTCTCGATTTACGACGGGGTCGCCCGGTTTGTCGGGACGTACCTCGTACGGGGTGTTTTTCTACTTTTTGAAAATAGAATTTACAGTTTTTCGAAAAACTTTAACAACGTGTAACTTTCTACATACTAGATGAAAAGTGAATCCAAAAGGTGCGTTACAATCTCGGTTAGGTTATCTTTGACTTTCTTCAATTATTTTATACGAAATCCTATTGTACAGAAAGAAAAGTGGCCGACAAGTTGGCGTTTCAAAATAGTTTTTAATATTCAAAAAAATGGGTTTTTATCCATCTTCGTCTCGATTTTCGAGCAAGTTGGATGGCCATGCCAAAATCCACCTAGGGGATCTTGAAGAGGGTCAAGTCGACTTTTCAGAACATTTTACGGATCGGAAATCGGAGTTACGAGCAAAAAGTTACGTCGTAGGGAAGTAGGGTACCTTGAGTGGAAAAACTGCTCCGTGGGTGACGCGGGGCTGATTTCCGATGCTCCGTTCGTCGCGCACAAACCTCCCTCGCTGGTGAAACAAATTCGCACGCGAAGAGGGTATGATCAGCCTCAACTTTCGTTTTGGAAGAATAGGATTTTGAGGCTTGTAGAAAGAGTTATATATATATCAAATCGGTTAAAAAACCTAATATAAATATTATTACTAATACCCCTTTTGGCCTTTCCACGAGTTGCCCCTTGCTGCTGTGCACGGATGGGGGGAGGGGCCCGCCCACTTTTAAGTGGGTGGGTTTATTTGTTTTTTTTTCTTTTTCTTTTTCTTTTCCTTTTCCTTTTTCTTTTCTTTTTCTTTTCATATTCTAAAACTTATATACATCTATATATATATATATATATATATATATGTATATATCCATAAATACACCAAAAAAATCTATTTAAATCCAAATATCATTTAAAAGTCAACTATCCACTTATTTAATATATTTGAGCATATCTACATATATACATAAATTCAATCCTTAATAAATCAACTCAAAGTAGTAATAATATTTAAATAGGAAAACATATTTATTTAATCTCCACAAAATAACTTAAATTATAATAAAATAATAATAATCGTCCCAATGGGTGAACTTTACCGCTCACCCATGTGTGGGTCCAAAAATCATACCATCTTGTAAAACATTATTTTATTAATAAAATATAAATTTTGTACCGAAAGTCAATAAATATTCAACAAGTCTCAAAATTATTTAAAAATATTTGTACACACATGAAATATTCTTACATGGCCATCTTGGTCCCACCACATGCCTATACGGGCTTAAATTTGGTTCGGGCCCTGTTCGGACTGAAGTAGACAAACCGAACCGTCTAAAATCAATATATAAAATAATATTTAATTAAAATAATTTAAAAGCGTTATTTCATAACTCGGCCTGGTTTTCCTAGTTCGGACTGGACTATGGCTAAGCCTCCCACGACATGGCTAATATACTGGTCAAAGCACACTACTACATCTTTCGTGCCAAAATTCATGGACGTCTTGTGTTCCAAAATTTAAAAATGACTAAGGTCATTTCTAATAAAAAAAATTCATAAATTGCATAAATGAATTTGAACTCTAATAAAATAATAATAAATAATTTTTGAAAAAATAGGTGTTTTACATCCTACCCAACTTACAAGAATTTTGTCCTCGAAATTTAGGATTAATAGGGTAGTTAGGGTTGAGGAATAGGAAGAGTTCGTCAATACCAAAAATGTAATTAAATTTGGTGGAGGCGATAAAACGGCGTTCAACACCACCATGCAATAGAAAATTGTGGAGTCGATATATACAAAAATATATCATGGTTATGGAATTGAATAAGGGTTTCTAATGAAGGTAGCAAATTTTTGAATATCCAATTTAGAAGAACAGTAAGGAAATGAGTAGACCAAAGAAAATAAATTAAACATTTGGGAGATGTGGTTCCTAGAGGGAAACTGGAGACTAATTGCCTCGATTGAGGGTTTGATTTAAGTGAATGATTAGAATCATTCTCGAGTGCTCAAGAACATTTGGAAGGGCACGATAATAATTTTAGGGTTGAGAAATGAGGAGTAGTTAAAGTCGAGGATATAGCCACATGATTCGGTCGGTGGCTATCTACATTTGTGTATAATTAACCGATTGGGCAACCAATGATGATACCTTGAGTCTATCTTAGCAAGTACAGTGCCTTGTCTTTCCAAAATAAGTAAAAGACAAGAAAAACAAAGGTTTCAAAGACGATGTTATGTATTGAGTACGAATTGCGGGGTTTATCGGCGGCAAAAATAATTCAAAAGAGAATTGTCAAGGCGGTCGCGGATGAGACTCTAAGGCAAGTTTACTATGTCTTCATCCACGTAGAATAATATATGATAAGCGAACCAAGGTGCAATAGGTTGATCAGACCATCATGCACCGGTTCTGATTAGACAATATGTTAATGGGTGCACCCAATAAAATATGTCATGATCAAGCTTTGATAATGAAATAAGCTTGCAAAACTGAAGCCACATTAGCAGCATGAGATAGTCAAAATATGAGCAAGGAAGGTACTGATGAAGAAATTTTAAATAGTCCAAGATCTTTTAAAATCATGGCTCGCCTAAAGTTTGGGCCTATACAGTTGTCCTAGTGTTTCTTCATCTATGGCTGGGTAGACTTGATAAGGTAGGGTCCTCTGAATTTATAGTCTAAGTGAACTTACCAATGTGGTTCATGAGGAAAAAGGTTTGCTAGGTGGTGAGGTATTCTACCCAACTTACAAGAGTTAAACTAGTAGTGTGATAGGACAACGGGTCAAGCAATCAAAGTAAAGCACAAGGTTAGCATTTAGGGAATTAAGTAGATCAAAATCACATATCGGTCGAAAGAATTGAGTTGAGATGGAATCCCTATCTGTAGTCAAAAAAATATCGGTATCATGGTAAAGATTATAGTTTGGCCACTTTGATTAAAAGGTCATATCATAAAAATAGTGTACAAGGAGACGTGTTTTAGTGAGACATGATATATCTACATGAAGGTGGACTTGTCTAGGTCTTACACATGAAATTTGTTGGAAGAAAAGTCTAGTATTGTGCTCCAAATATACAAGTCACGGTAGGGGGTGCCAGAAGGTCAACAATAGAAAGTGGGAGTTCACAATATGATAATTAATGCACAAAATAAAGAAGATCAAGTTACATCATGAAATAAAAATTAATTAAAGAATCCATAAAAATAATAATTTAGGGGCACAGTTTCGGAGAGAAGATAGTCTCCTGGATGAATACAGTTAAGGAACCATTAAATCATTAATCAAATTGCAAATGGGTTAGAAGATCGCAATTAAAGATCTAGAATTGAAGGAAGATCGAGTAAGTCGAGGTGAAAATACAGTCACATAGCTGGGTAGATGACTAACAACCCTTGTGTATATACCACTATCATGGTCATGGTGACATGGCAATTAGTGTGGAATACTCAGTAGGGTTATCTTGGGGCCTACCATTAAAATTTAACTCAAGTATCCTCAAAAAGTTTCAAAAATAAACTTTCAAAATAAACCACCAAAATTTGTATTCACTTCAAGCAGTTCAAATTCATCATAAAAAAAATTTAAATCACTCTCATAAATCTCAAGCAAAATTTTATCACGATACTACTAACCCTTTCCAAAATTAACGTTTAAACTCAACTATTTAACTCAAGAGTTCATAATTTACGAATCCATAAAATTTCACAATCAATCAAAATTTTAACACTCTAAAATTTTTAGATAACTTATAATAAAACTCTTAGCATATTAAAAACAATCTCAAAAATTAAGCTCAATGCTCTCATAAATTTTAACTTCTATTCATGCTAAGTTATTCCAACAAAATCACAACTTTTATATGGTAACTTCCTTTAATCAATCAAAAAAATTTCCATCATATCCTTCGAAATTCTCCAAAAATTAATATTAGCAATCCCACATTAAACTAAATTTTCACATAATCTTATTAGTCAAAATCTTTTTTTTTAAACCAAAAATCTAATTAGATTTGTAAATCCTCAATCATAGGACACAATTTAAAATAAAGAAAAAAAAATTTAAAAATCGTTTTCAATTATTGTAAATCAAAATTTACCATCATTACTTCCACTTAAAATTCAAAATTTACTAAACACAAAAATCGCAAGTCCTACAACTCAATTTAAATAATTCCTACGGCCATTTTTAAAAGCTAAGATCATTTTCAAACCAAATTCATAACTGTTCAAAGGTGTATATCTATAATACAATAAATCATAAACATCAAAACTCGAAAATCAAAAAAAAAATTATATTTGTTCAAAGATGTATAGCTATAACCCCATAATTCATAAATATCACAATTCGAAAAGCAAATCAATTTTTTTTTATACTTGTGCAAAGATGTATAACTATAACCCAATAAATCATAAATATCAAATCTCAAAAAGCCAATCAATTTCTTAAACCAAGTATGAAATTCTATAAATCCTCTGTTGTTTACTATTTAGAAATCTCAAGCTAAAAACCTTCCTTGGTAGTATCCTACTTTACAAATTACTAATCATTAATTCACACAAAAAAGTCCCTTTTTAACTCAATTAGTCTTGAATGTATTCCAATTGCCAATATAACCATTCTAGCCATGTGTTTGACCTATGAGCATATACTAGTGTAGTCATCTTCCTAGTTGACACTAAGCACGAAAATAAGAATCAACGATAGAAAGGAATCAAGCAAGATGCAATTCAAGGAAGTCGAACGAGAGTTCGAAATTTGAAGCCGAGGGAAGAGGTCAAGCTGTATGGATGAGATTACTATAATTCTAATCCTATGTTGCAGGTTCATATCGGTACAGTAACGTAACCGAAGTGACAAACTCGACCTGCATGGGCCACCACAAAAATATGTAACGCCCCAGTCCCAAAATACGTGGAACTAGGTACATCGACATGCCAGCTGTATACATACGAAGTATACTCCAATATATGGAAACCTCGTACGAATACATAAGCTGTAAAATACAGTAGAACCATAATAACTAAATCTCATCCACTAGATAAATAAATGATATAAAAGCAACTTTGAATTTGTCATGTATACAATCTTTGGGCGGAGACAAAGTCCACTACCAACTATCTCAAATAAAATGTACAAGAAGTGATCGATAAAATAGCGAGACGAACCAAGCGCAATCGTCTTCGAAAGAATAGAGAAGATCACGGCCTTGGCTAGAACACCTGCAAAAATCACAGAAGCACACACCTGGAGAGATAACCAGGTCCTCAGAGGGACGTAACAAGATACACAAAGAACATGCCATAATAAACTGAATATATAATATGCCACAAACCGAAATAAGTGACAAGACAAAAATAAGGTAATCTAACTGTACTACAGTGTTTATGCAGTTAAGAACAAACCTCCAACGCATGGGCACTCTGGCTCAGTAGCAGTAATCCCAGGTATGGTCCATCAGGATACTAGGGACCTCAAAGCATAACATTCATCGAATGTCAGAGGTCAGCAGTAAATCAGTATCAGGATCCAGGACCGTATCTCCCGCGGAGATAACCGGCAATAGGGAAGTGCATACTTGGCCCATACGTCAAGGAACTGTTCTTCCCACCCAATGCCTAACAGAGTCACCTCCATGTCTCATATACCTCTACTTACTGCTAAGTCTCCTAACATGCCTCTATTAGCAGTTAGCCCTAACGCATGCGCATGGGGGATCAGTCCACACACAAGAACCTCTACATGCTACTTATCTCACACATTCTCGTGGTACAACTGTGTCAAGGTATATGCAATACACTAGAGACGGTAGTCTCTTAACTCTAAGTCCATATGCAGTCAAAGGATAATAACAAAGTATATCTAATATCTCTGAGCAGACAGTAAATCAAGAACAGTAAGAACTGGAAATAACTGAACAGTGATATGTAATAAAATGCAAACTAAATATAAACAGTATAATGGCAAGGTATCTTGCCTGAGGGTGGTGCGAGAAGCAGCAAAATCCAACAATCAGAATCGTCAACACGAAAGTCAAATCCAGAAGAAGCTCCGGATGCTGTAACAACCATCATGAACGAGTTTGGAATAAAAGATATGCCTAGGAAACGCCTGTCCAAAAGTTAAATTCTGGAACAGGAGCAAAATCGTAATTTCGGGTCAAAACGATGTTCGCCGTTGGACCCGCTTTGCACCGAAATACGTGCCAATATCTACGGTCTCTAAAGTCGCCAAACTATATGTCTACGAATTTATTTTGATGAGACGAACCCAACGGTATGTCCAATTTTGGATTCCGGTAGACTGTGCATAAAATTGCCCGTTGAGTGGGATTGTGGGCCCGCCTAAATAGCGTCCCGATCAACGGTCTCAGAATCGGACCAAACTTGGCTCACAGGACCAGAAAAATATTTTGAGTCCAATGGCGCAAGTTTTATCGCGATATGATGAGTGTGCACAAAGCAATTGAGAAATTCCGAAAAGCCCGATACGGAAAAATTTGACGGATACGGGTCAAATTCGTCTCGCACACGCAACCAATTTGAATTCCGTCAAAGCTCGCACGTCCGCAAAGTCGATACGGACCTTTAGGTACTCTCGGTTTGCGACGGGGTCGTCCGGTTTGTCGGGACGTACCTCGTACGGGGTGTTTTTCTACTTTTTGAAAATAGAATTTACAGTTTTTCAGAAAACTTTAACAACGTGTAACTTTCTACATACTAGAAGCAAAGTGAATCCAAAAGGTGCGTTACAATCTCGGTTAGGTTGTCTTTGACTTTCTTCAATTATTTTATACGAAATCCTATTGTACAGAAAGAAAAGTGGCCGACAAGTTGGCGTTTCAAAACAGTTTTTAATATTCAGAAAAATGGGTTTTTCTCCAACTTCGTCTCAAATTTTTGAGCAAGTTGGATGGCCATGCCAAAATCCACCTAGGGGATCTTTAAGAGGGTCAAGTCTACTTTCCAGAACATTTTACGGATCGGAAATCGGAGCTACGAGCAAAAAGTTACGTCGTAGGGAAGTAGGGTACCTTGAGTGGAAAACTGCTCCGTGGGTGACGCGGGGCTGACTTCCGATGCTCCGTTCGTCGCGCACAAACCTCCGTCGCTGGTGAAACGAATTCGCAGGCGAAGAGGGTATGATCAGCCTCAACTTTCGTTTTGGAAGAATAGAATTTTGAGGCTTGTAGAAAGAGTTATATATATATCAAGTCGGTTAAAAAACCTAATATAAATATTATTACTAATACCCCTTTTGGCCTTTCCACGAGTTGCCCCTTGCTGCTGTGCACGGATGGGGGGGGGGGGGGGGAGGGGCCCGCCCACTTTTAAGTTGGTGGGTTTATTTGTTTTTTTTTTTCTTTTTCTTTTTCTTTTCCTTTTCCTTTTTCTTTTCTTTTTCTTTTCTTATTCTAAAACTTATATACATCTATATATATATATATATATATATATATATATATATATATATATATATATATATATATATATATATATATATGTGTGTGTGTATATATCCATAAATACACCAAAAAAATCTATTTAAATCCAAATATCATTTAAAAGTCAACTATCCACTTATTTAATATATTTGAGCATATCTACATATATACATAAATTCAATCCTTAATAAATCAACTCAAAGTAGTAATAATATTTAAATAGGAAAACATATTTATTTAATCTCCACAAAATAACTTAAATTATAATAAAATAATAATAATCGTCCCAATGGGTGAACTTTACCGCTCACCCATGTGTGGGTCCAAAAATCATACCATCTTGTAAAACATTATTTTATTAATAAAATATAAATTTTGTACCGAAAGTCAATAAATATTCAACAAGTCTCAAAATTATTTAAAAATATTTGTACACACATGAAATATTCCTACATGGCCATCTTGGTCCCACCACATGCCTATACGGGCTTAAATTTGGTTCGGGCCCTGTTCGGACTGAAGTGGACAAACCGAACCGTCTAAAAATCGATATATAAAATAATATTAATTAAAATAATTTAAAAGCGTTATTTCCCAACTCGGCCTGGTTTTCCTAGTTCGGACTGAACTATGGCTAAGCCTCCCACGACATGGCTAATATACTGGTCAAAGCACACTACTACATCTTTCGTGCCAAAATTCATGGACGTCTTGTGTTCCAAAATTTAAAAATGGCTAAGGTCATTTCTAATAAAAAAAATTTTCATAAATTGCATAAATGAATTTGAACTCTAATAAAACAATAGTAAATAATTATTAAAAAATAGGGGTTTTACACAAGCGGATTATCCGAAGGAAATCTGCGAAAATCCTTCAGATTATACGGCCAAATAGTAACGGCTAGAAATAGAGTCGTTGGATGCATTAAATGCTCTGACAGATGGCCAATGGATTTGAATTTGAAATATGGCCAGCAAGGAGTTCAGATTATCCAACGGATTTCGTCAGATGATTCAAAAGTTACAACAAAATACTTGTTGTTTTTGTTCGGATTATCCGACGAATTACCGCAAAGATTTGCTGTATGATCCGAAAGTTACAACAAATACTTGTAATTTCCGTTCGAATTATCCGATGGGTTATCGTTGAGATCCGTCGGATGATCCTAAAGTTACAACTAGTACTTGTTGTTTAGGTTCGGATTATCCGACAGATTACCATGGAGATCCAGCGGATTATCAGACTCTTCAGAAAAAACTAATTCATAATTTATAGCTTTTAAGTTTGTCATCCATGCTAAAGTGTGTACATGATTTCCTAGACACTTACAGATACTTAGAGAGACAGAGGAGCTTTTGGTCTTGAATTTTTTAGCTTGTCATATGTCTTCTTGAGTACGATAATGGTTTGCTCTTGTAAGTGTTGGAATCGTCTTTTCTTCTTGCTCCGAAAGACTTGTTTCTTCTTATAGAGGTTGGAGTCATCTTTCCTTCTAGCTTTGACTGGCTTGTTTGTTCATGTAGAATAATAGAGCTAAAAAGTAGAGAGGTTAAAGATAGTCAATATATCAAAATCAGTATGCCAATAATTTCCCATATCTTGATAATTGACAAAACGTACGAATTTCGGAGATAGCTCCTCCGTAATGTGATATCTCCTCCTCAATATAATTTCTCCCCCTTTAGCATTTATACAAAATGAACGCAAGAGATAAGATAGCAGCAAATAGAATAGAAAGATAGAAAAGGCATAGCATTTGATAATAATGACTTGATTGAAACATTGTTAAGCATAAAATAGTACTACATTAGACTAGTCCGCGAAGGACTACACAAGATATACCTCTTAAAAAATATAATACTAGTCCCTGAAGGACTGCACAAGACAACAACCATTTAAAAAGTCCACGAAGGACTGCACAAAAAGAAACTAAACAAAATAAGACACCCCACCACTAAAAACCACGATCCAACAACTATCAGGAGCAACCTAAGGGTCAACATCAGCCGCCTGATCCTCATCAACACCCGAGGCTGGGGTAAAAGAACCATATGGGTCTATGCCTCTAGGATACATGAAGCCATAGACATTGTGAATGGTGAAGCACGGCCCAGGGTAGTCATGATGGACAGTATTTGGATTGACATAATGGTTGCGTCCCTCAAGCATGCACTGGAAGTAATAGGCATGATCCAAGAAGCCATGGTGAATAAGGGTACCAAGGCCTCGGGTTGCCGCCTGAATATGCTCCATGGTGGAGACGAAGAGAGATTCAAACTTCCGATCAATGTAGCGGCGAACCTCAGGAGTGAGGATCGTAGAAGTCTGAACAGATGGATACTTTGGGGTAGTTGGCGAACCATTCACTAAATGGGTGGCAGACATGAAATAGTGGGGTTGTATCCTTGGGTTGGTGAAGGAGAGAAGAGGGAGACGAAAGGCGGTGTGGTGGAGGAGGAGGAGCCGTCATGGCGAGTTATCTTATAGAAGGCCATGGAAAGGAGAGGAATTTGAAGTAGAGAATAGTTTTAAAAGTGGTAGAGAGTTTGAAGGAGGAAAAGGGGTTTAAATAAGAGTTTAGAGGGACATACCTGGAACTTAATAGAACATGTCTCAGTTAGATAGGTGTACAGACCTGAGTCTCAGTTAGATGGGTTCACCACCATATTCTTCCTTCGTCTGTCCCTAATTATAGGACATATATATATTAGTCTACATTAATACCAATTGACACTGGTAACAGAAGACAATTCATATCAGCATGAACCTGGTGTCAGCATGACATAGACTAGGCTTTTGCCTTATGATAGATTCGACTTGTCCCAAGTTAACCCTCTATACCTACTCATGTGAATATCAACAGGAGACAGTAGGTGTACCAATGATCAAAAGGAGTCCCTGTCCAAGGAAGGGATGATGAAACAAAACTTTAGGAGCCATACAACTCTAGGCCATTAAGATCACTAAGTGCAAGGGGTAATTATAATAGTTAAAATAGACTCATTGATTAATTTCAGCTGTTGATTTGAAATTGATTCACAATATAGGTTTATTGGACTCCGACTCAGTGCTCGAACCGTACCAGCAACGCAGGACTACAGACAAGTATACCTTGCCTTCCTCTACAGTTTTACTTACATACAGTTCCTTTCATTTCTCTGTCATGGATTATTTATGGACATGCTCTTTTCGTGTTATTTTCTGTGGAGTTATTTTATTGTTTTTAGCCATGTTCATGTTGGCCTTGTGTTTTACATTGGAGTTGTTCTTGTCAGTACCTTGCTTGAGTCATGTCATAGAATGAGTGCGTGTAGTAAACTGCCATAGCCTTGATTAATCGTTTTGCACAACCAGAGAGTCCACACTCAGGACGAGGGTTGTTTGGTGCACCAGAGAGTCCATGCACGGGACGAGGGTGTTTGTCGTGATCATTGTCACCAGAGAGTCCACACTCAGGACGAGGGTTGTTTGGTGCACCAGAGAGTCCATGCACCGGACGAGGGTGTTTGTCGTGATCATTGGCACCAGAGAGTCCACACTCGGGATGAGGGTTTACCAATTACACCAGAGAGTCCACACACGGGAGGAGGGTGTCTTGCCGTGAGCTAACCAGAGAGTCCACACTCGGGACGAAGGTTAGTGCTTAGTTCAAACCAGAGAGTCCACACTCGAGACGAGGGTTTGGTTCTTCTATTGATCTCATATATCGTTCATCCGGCAGTTCATTTATACGTAGTTGTTCTAGTGTTCGCATTCGTGTTCGTGTTCGTAGTCATTTGTCTTGTTCTTGTTCTTGTTCTTGTTCTTGTTCTTTCTTGTTTATTTCTTGCGCATGATAAAACTGCTAGATAGGCATGTATATTATGTATCTTGCTATGTCCTCTGAGGACCTGATGATCTCCTCAGGTTAGCCGAGATTGTGTCAGGAGAAGACGAGTGGATTTGAGTTAGCTTTCGATCATGACGCTTTGCAGTTGAGGTTACTTGGTTAGCAGGTTGTACTCAGTTGGTTCATTTCTTGTATTTTACTATTTTTTTCGTCTACTAGTAGTGGATTTGTGTCCACCGGACGTGACATTGATTTTGGATACATTCAGTCTATATTCATTATTGCGTAATTTCATGGATATTCACTGATCTTGTTTGTGTCTTGATTATTTTTTGTGGATAAGATATAGATTTCTCCGTGATTAGAGATTCAGTGACTTGTGTGTATAGACAGCGTACTACCGCCGATACTGCAGCGTAGGCTGGGCTTGGACACGTCTTGTATCCGAAAAGCGGGTGCGGGTCGTGACAAGTTTTTTTGGTGGCCTATGCAGGTCAATATTAATCACTTCGGTTACGTCGCTGTACCGTCGTGAGCCTGCAAATAGGATTAGACACTTAGGATCTCATCCACATGTCTTGACTCCTTGTTAATCCTTGATTTCATTAAATGCTTGACTTGTATTTTGCTTGGAGATCTCTTCAACGGCTAAATTATTTACTCTTTTTACAGTTAAGATGAACTCTCAAGATAAGAACAACGCTGCACTGAATACTCCACCGGCTACAGGAGGCTTTTTCACGTACATGTCCCGCCAACACAAGGAGGCCAGCTCACTTATATGGGCAATCCGCCGCAGTTCTCAAGATTCTGCAGAGATGACTTTCTGCCACCTTCGCAGTTTCCTCCGTAGACTCCACCACCAGCACCCGGTCTGCCACCCGTATCTGTTCCACCGCCAGGGGTTCCATGTCCAGTACCGGCCATGCACCCAGCACCAATAATACATCCAGCATTTGCCATGTACCAACCACCGGCGATGTACCCAGCCTCGATGATGTATCCAGCACCTGCTCTGCCCCCGCCACCGGCACTGGACAGCCTCACTCTCCTGGGAATTTTCTAGCAGCAGGCCAACATCTTTCGGACACCTTGAGAGAAGCTCTTCAGACTCGAGATGCTTCGCGACAGCGCCCGGGGAATCCCAAGCACTTCATGGACTTTAGGCCCATGCCGTTCCATGGGACAGAGGGGATCGTCTACGCTGATGAATGGCTGGAGAACGTAGAGAGGTATCGGAAGACGGCCCGAGTTCCAGAAGAGTTGAAGATTGAGTCAGTCAGTGGACAGCTTTTCGACAGCTCACGGACATGGTACCAAGGCGAGCCCCGATTTTCTGCTCCAGACGTAACTTGGGAGGAATTCAAGCGACTGTTCAAGAGGATGTTCTACCCATACATAGCAAAGGAGGCATTGATTAGACAGTTCGAGCACCTAGAGCAGGGTAACCATACCGTCGACGAGTACATATCAGAGTTTTCTTGCCTCAGCCGCTTCGCGGAGAACTTGGTCAGCACCCCTGAAGACAAGGCACGACATTTTAGGAAGGGACTATCTCACGAAATTCGTTTAGCTATTGCCACCAGTCGAGCCGCCACTTACGAAGAGATTCTAGAAGTCATCCAAGCAGTAGAAGAAGAACTGAATCACAAGCCGAAGAGGAATCGAGACGCATTCGGAGGAGGCAACAACAAAACAGCACCAGCAAAACGCCCCAACATTTCTGAGAAGACCTCAGCACAGCCGCATCATCAGCAACCACGAGCAGCCTCACAACAATTCCAAGATGCTCCCACCTGCCAGTACTACAAAAAGAGAGGCCACGTCCAAGAAAACTGCCGAAGATGGTTAGGATTGTGCTACACTTGTGGATCCAACCAGCACTTATCTCGAGATTGCCCAAAGAAGAATGCGACAGCACCACCATTCCCAGTCGCACAAGGAGGACAAGCCTATGCCATGAACACGGTGGATACGACAACCCTACAGAGGGCAGCTGGCGATAACTTTCAGTAGATATTGACAGTATCGTAGATAGGCTATATTAGATTTGATTTATGAATAATTTGAATTTCTTGTATAGCAGAGTCGTTCTAGTAGATCACAGCTCCTTAAATTTCGAGGACGAAATTAATCTAAGGGGGATAGACTTGTAGACCCCTTGATCAAATTTTATCCTCACATTTTTTTTAATTTTATTTCATCATTAAATTGTCACATACATTGTTATATTGGTTTTATACATTATATAAAGGACCTAATGGTATTATAAATTTTGGCAGGGACTATAAGGTAAATTTGTATTAATTCAAACTTCCTTTGGCCGTTTTAAACCCACCACCCTGTTCTCGAATTCAATTTGAATTCGGGTTAGCTCTCATCAAATCTGAGATGAGATCAAAGCAAATCTTTCCGATCCCCTCCAGGAAATCGAACACGAGTATATATATAGGGGATGGTAGCCGACCCTATTTCCCTACAAACCCTAGCAATCAAATTCTGCCGCCGCTTGTCTTCACCAACTCGAGGCAACTCCGAAGGATCATCGAACAAAGAGCATTCGACTTTAGCAGGTATCATCTACCATGTCCATTATTTCTTTAAACCTAGTCAAATAGATAAGGTGTTTGTGTTAATTCCTAAACGAAATCCTAGATGTAGTGTATGGGTTACGGAATAACAAGACTGAACATAGAGAGTGATACCAGACCCTTCATGATATGGCCAATAACTTCACATGAACAGGGGTTCCTGTCATAACCTTGCATAGCCCATGTGCGGGTTCAGGTGGTAAAGGATGGGGAGAGTTGCTTAATGGCAATGACTACCATATAAACTTGTGTATAGATGTGATGTTGTACCAATTAAAGAGAGTATCAGTATTGGGTTTGCTCTGGCAAGTCCCTGTGATCGTTGCAATAGGTATTGGAGTATTGTCCAGTGGAGAGTACATGATATTTGGGGCAGTGTGCACCACGTGTACCTGTGCAAGCTAGGGACAAGAGGGTGTAGAAGTAGTTGTGTTGCTTATGTGTGTGTCGAAGCACATCAGATGTGCAGACAATACCTGGGCATTAGATGATGATAAGGGACTTCAAAGTTGATACTTGAAAACCAATATTATAGGAATGATTCCTAATATCTACTAGGTACTACAGGTAAACTTGGACTGGCCCTTGCTACCCAATAGGTACCCCAACATGAAGGTAGGTAAGGAATGGAGCACAGGGGACTGGAAGCATGAGTAACATCTAGGCAGGACAGCCAAGGAGAGTACACACTGGAAAAGGATGCCTACAGGAACCAGTATAGGTATCCAGTGTACCCAACTACTTGAATCATGTGTTTTCAACCAATGGGAGGGAGTCTTGGCTAACTGTGGTTACAAGGGAAGTCGTAAAGAATACATAGGAATCCTTAATTTTCAGACTGCTTTGTAATGTATCAATATAGATAAGTGAGTTAGTGTACTGGGTACTGTCTCATCATAACTGCTACAAGTATCCTATAGGAATGCCTGCACAGTAGACTAATATATGTAGATGTACCTTACCTATACTATATTGCTAAGGGGATGGATATGTTGAGGTCAAACTGGGACTACACAAAGGCCTGGGGGTGTCTAGACTAATGCCTGATGTCAGGCTCTAACTGATACCACATCAGGTTACAACCTAACCCTTTGGAACCAGTTTACATTGTGTGGTTTTGAGTCTTATGGATTATATCTATATGAATGTCTAGCCTTACACATATACAGAAGTAAGCCCTATAATAATTATAAACTCAACCATTATGACCTCTGTTCTCACTCCCCTTTTTGTAAATGACAGTCTAAATTAGTGATTCAACCACCCAAATATGTAGTAACTGTCATAAAGTATCATAGGGTGTCAAGGAATCAACCCATGTATCTGGTATCTTAGTATTACTGAGAGACCAAGGTGCCTACCCAGTCAAGAATCATATAGCAACTACTACTTTAATGTATCAGTCCTCAGGCTAGTACAACCTGGGAAGGATCCTGGTTACTCAATAGGTATTGACCTGGGAGACTTTTGGTATCCAGTTATTGGGGTATCTAGGAGCAGGGCAATTGGCCACTGTCCTGTATGAGACAGAGACAGAGAAATGGGGATAGTATATCCCTGTGACAGTAAGGTTTAGTGAATACATGAAATCGAGTGTGTGTGTGTCTTTATAGGTGCACAGACCTGGAACTTAATAGAACATGTCTCAGTTAGATAGGTGTATAAACCTGAGTCTCAGTTAGATGGGTTCACCACCATATTCTTCCTTAGTCTGTCCCTAATTGAAGGACATATATATATTAGTCTATATTAATACCAATTGACACTGGTAACAGAAGACAATTCATATCAGCATAAACCTGGTGTCAGCATGACATAGACTAGGCTTTTGCCTTATGATAGATTCGACTTGTCCCAAGTTAACCCTCTATACCTACTCATGTGAATATCAACAGGAGACAGTAGGTGTACCAATGATCAAAAGGAGTCCCTGTCCAAGAAAGGGATGATGAAACAAAACTTTGGGAGCCATACATCTCTAGGCCATTAAGATCACTAAGTACAAGGGGTAATTATAATAGTTAAAATAGACCCATAGATTAATTTCAGTTGTTGATTAGAAATTGATTCACAATATAGGTTTATTGGACTCCGACTCAGTGCTCGAACCGTGCCAGCAACGTAGGACTACTGGCAAGTATACCTTGCCTTCCTCTATATTTTTACTTACCTGCAGTTCCTTTTATTTCTCTGTCTTAGATTATTTATGGACATGCACTTTTCGTGTTATTTTCTGTGGAGCTGTTTTTATTGTTTATAGCCATGTTCATGTGTTTGGCCTTGTGTTTCACATTTGGAGTTCTCGTCAGTACCTTGCTTAAGTCGTGTCATAGAACGAGTGCGTGTAGTGAACTGCCATAGCCTTGATTATCGTTTTACACAACCAGAGAGTCCACACTCGGGATGAGGGTTGTTTGGTGCACCAGAGAGTCCACACTCGGGACGAGGGTGTTTGTCGTGATCATTGGCACCAGAGAGTCCACACTCGGGATGAGGGTTGACCAATTACACCAGAGAGTCCACACACGGGAGGAGGGTGTCTTGCCGTGAGCTAACCAGAGAGTCCACACTCGGGACGAGGGTTTGGTTCTTCCATTGATCTCGTATATCGTTCATCCGGCAGTTCATTTATACGTAGTTGTTCTAGTGTTCGTATTCGTGTTTGTGTTCGTAGTCATTTGTCTTGTTCTTGTTCTTTCTTGTTTATTTCTTGCGCATGATAAAACTGCTAGATAGGCATGTATATTATGTATCTTGCTATGTCCTTTGAGGACCTGATGATATCCTCAGGTTAGCCGAGATTGTGTCAGGAGCAGACGAGTGGATTTGAGTTAGCTTCCGATCACGCACTTTGCAGTTGAGGTTACTTGGTTAGCTGGTTGTACTCAGTTGGTTCATTTCTTATATTTCTCTATTTTTTCGTCTATTAGTAGTGGATTTGTGTCCACCGGATATGACATTGATTTTGGATACATTCAGTCTATATTCATTATTGCGTAGTTTCATGGATATTCACTGATCTTGTTTGTGTCTTGATTATTTTCTTTGGATGAGATATAGATTTCCCTGTGATTAGAGATTTAGTGACTTGTGTGTATAGACAGCGTACTACCGTCGATACTGTGGCGTAGGCTGGGCTTGGATACGTCTTGTATCCGAAAAGTGGGTGCGGGTCGTGACAGGGGGGTAAATAAAAGGATGCACCGGTTGGTGGAAAGGAGTTAAAGGGGGGACAAATTTTTGGAAAAGTGAAGAGGCAACATTCGTTCGAATTCTGTCCCAGATCACACGAATGAAAAATTCAACGATTTTTGTTGAAATGCTGACTGAAGATCCAGGTGAAGATAGGGACAAATTAATTAGGGTAGGTGAAAAGTTAAACCGTTTCGGTAGATGTGTAGTCAACTCTTGGTAGTCTGTGCCAAGTAGTTAATAACGGAAAATCTGATGATTTTTCAAGAAAATCTGGTAGATGATCCATTATAACCGAAGAAAAACTTGCTGGAATAGTTCGAATTATTCGACGAATTTATGCAAAAATCCTTCGGATAATTCGAAGAGTTGAAAAATAAAATTTTAAAATAATTTTTCAAGGAGCCCAATTTCTCGATAAATAAAGAAGAACCGATCTTTGGCGAGAGGTTTGGTGAAGATATCAGCAAGTTGATGGTCAGTATCAATAAATTCAAGAAGAATATCACCTTTGAGTTGATAATCATGGAAAAAGTGGTGTCAAATCTTAATATGTTTAGTACGTGAGTGACATATTGGATTTTTAGTGAGATTAATGGAGCTAGTATTATCACATTTGATGGATATGCCGTGTGAAGAAATACCATAATCTACAAGTGTTTATGTCATCCAAAGGATTTGTGCACAATAACATCTAGCAGCAATGTATTCGACCTCAATTATAGAAAGAGCAACTAAGTTTTGCTTCTTAACAAACCATGAGACCAAGGATTTTCCAAGGAATTGGCATGAGCCACTAGTACTTTTTTGGCCAATCTTGCATCCGACAAAATCTGCATCCGAGTAGCCGATAAGCTCAAAGGATGAAGATTTTGGATACCAAAGTCCTATGTTAATGGTGCCTTTGAGATACCAAAAAATGTGCTTAACGGCACATAAGTATGATTCTTTAGAATTTTCTTGGTATCGTGCACATAAGAAAACACTAAACATGATGTCGGGACGACTAGCAGTTAAGTAAATCAAGCTACCGATCGTACCTCGATACTTACGTGTAAAGACCCTGATTTTTTTGGGGATTTTTTTATTATTTATTTTATACGACTAGATGATTGTATATTTATTGTATTGTATTTTCTTATTGATTATAATTATAGATGTACTTTTCTGTGTCTTTGATTCTTGGAACATAAGACTTGCCCATCTCTCGAAACGTCCTTCATAAGTTTTGTAGTAGACAGGATGACCTTCAATTTAGTATATCATGTCCTATCCAAACTTGTTCCCAATGTTCTTTTGGCTTCGCACAATTTTGGGTCAATTTAGGCCATTTGAGTATTTACCGTAATGCTAGACCGAACTTCCAACTTGAGTGCATGACTCGACATCAATCGAAACCATTTGACCCAATATATGGTTTTAACCCATTTTGAGTCTACGACACACATGCGAAGGGTGTGCCACTCAATCGAGTCTCCATGTGCTATTTAATTGCAAATGGCACAAGTGAATTATTGGTTGACTCTTAGAGTTCGATTAAATTAGAAAATACATTTGGACCCTAACCTAGCCAACCCCACCTGGTAGGCAGCCATGTTAGGGTACTATGACAGTATAGTTATTATGGATTATTTTGGAATGTTATACAAACAAATAGATTTATATAGAATTTTGTATATATATGATTATATTTATAATAGCCTAATACCATATTTATTTATGGCCTTAGTCATGGATAAGTTAGAGATGCATATCGACTAGGAATTTTAGCACGGATAATGTAGTCGTGTACTTTGACTAGTCTATTAGCCATGTTAGGGAAGGCCGAGCCATAGGTGTGTTCTAACTAGGAAAACTAGTCCAAGTTGCGACTTAACCCCCACCGGTGATTTATTTTAATTTGTTATTAGTTAATATATTGATTTTTAGATGACCCGGTTGTACCCAATCAGCCCGAACCGGACCCAAACCAATTCCAAGCCCATGCAGGCATATTTTATGTGTGCTAATATTTTAAATTATTTTAGAATTTGATATTGTATTTCTAATTATTAAATACTGTACAATAATGGTATTAATATTATTAAATAGATGTTAGACAGTATTGTACGATTTTATGGAGCCAAATATGGAGTGCGTAGGTTACGTTCACCAAACACTACCATTGGTTTATTTTTAGTATTATTAAGTTTTTATTATTTGTTTATTATTAAAGTGATTTTTGTGATTAAATAATCATTATTATTATTACTATTATTATTATTATTATTGAATTAATTTATTGTAAGTTAAATATATATATGTAGATATGTTTAATTATATATTTGATAGATAGCAATTATATTTTATTTGGATTTAAATAGCTTTATGGTGTATATACATGGATATGTACATATACTTATATAAGTATATATATAGATATATATAGATAAAAAAAAGGGATAAGAAAAAAAAAAGAATTCGTGAACAATGCAAAGCACTTTTCACTTCTCTGCCTCCCCGCGCCTGTGTCCAACCCGAAGTAGTTTTAAGTTTTTTTCTAGAGATTTGATTGGATCAATCTCAATCAAATCTTGATCTTTTGAATTCAAATCTTCTCCCACGTAATCTATGTAGGATTCTCTCCCATCCTATTCCAAGTCCGATCACGAATCGGATCCAAATACGAGTTAAAAACAGATTGAACTTCGAAACCATATATATATACGTAGTCCCGATAGATTTTCGAGGACTTTCTTTCGATAATCCATCCCTAACCCCGATCCCCCGACCTGGAACCGTCCCCTGACAACCCAGGCATCCTCCCCCCGCTCCGGCGACCCTACTTGGCCGCCTGTACCACCGCCGCCGCCGCACGGCCAGTTGTCCACGCACGAAAGCAGGACAAAGCCGCAGCAGCAGTGTATCGAGGTATCGACTTCGTAGGTACGTATCTTCGTCTATGATTGATCATTTTTCAATCTGTAAATTGTTTTGGAAAGCCACTGTAACCAAGATTCGATCCCATTAGATAGGCTTTGTGATAGACAAGCACCCCGTCCAAAAAATTGATGAAAACTTCATCTAAAAATATGTCCAAAACCGGACGTAAGTCGGTCCAAACACCCTTATTGGGAGGCGAATCATCATCGAACCAACGACAGTTTAAGAAAAGTAATTAAACCAACTTAAAGATAACCTGTAGGGCTTCCTAACCTATTTTGTATTTTTAATTTTTATCAATTATGTGAAGAGAAATCAGTTTGCAAAATCTAGGATTTATCATTAGAAACAGTTTTCAAAAACTTTAAAATTCATCCACACGACGTGCGTCCCACTAATCCGGGCGACGTGGTCATGAACAGAAAGCATCAAAAGGTGCGTATTGACTTCGTGGACGTGTGGGCTTTGACGGAATTCAAATTGGTTGCGTGTGCGCGACGAATTTGATACGTATCCGTCAAAAATTACCGTATCGGCCTTTTTCGAAATTCTCCAATTACTTTGTGAACGTTCGTCAGATCGAGACAAAAGTTGTGCCAACAGGACCGTATCATTTTTCTGGTCCAGCATGCCAAGTTTGATCCGATTCCGAGACAGTTGATCGGATCGCCGTTTCGCGGGCCCCACGATTCGATTCAACGGGCAATTTTGTGCACGACTCATCGGAATCCAAAATTGGACATACCGTTGGTTTCATCTCATAAAAATAAATTCATAGACATGTAGTTTAACGACTTTAGAGACCATTGACTTTGGCACGCTTTTCGGTGCAAAGCGGGTCCAACGGCGGACACCGTTTTGACCCAAAATTATCATTTTACCCCTATGTCCAGAATTGGACTTATGGGTAGGCTATTCTAACTATTTTGCTCATTCTGGGACTGTTGGAAATGTTTGTTTTAGCATTCGATGGTGTTTACAGGAGTTCAGGTTTTGTGGCTCTTTAATTGCAGGACTTTTGCTACCACCAGGCAAGTACACCTTGCCAAACTTTACAGTACTTACATGTTATTCTATACTGCTATTCTTTTGTGTCTCACTTGGTACATATTTTTCTTTCATTTCATATCATGGATACTTTTTAGTTTTACGTGCACGTAGATTATTACTCTTTTTTTTCTCTTGTTACTAGTCATATTTTTCTATCGTGTTCATGTCTAGTGATAGTATTGCTTAGCCTCTGTTGTGTCCCTTTGACATAATTGAGATGGACTTGACTTGTTGACATAGTGACTTGACTTGACTCGTAGTTCTAGGCGAGGACCTTGTGATAGACGGTGACTATACTTGACTACTCTCTGTTGTGAGCCCCCACTGAGCTGCGATAGAGACCTACTATAGGTTGTGAGCCCCCACTGAGCTATGATCTATAGGACCGTGAGTCCCCACTGAGCTGCGGTTTACTCCGATTTATTCTTAGTCATGTTTATCAGCACGATTCTCGATGGCATACCATTTTCTTGTATTTTATTCTTGTACTACTCTGCAGTCTTTATTTCTTGAACTATTTCCTATCCTTCCTTGCATGTTAAAACTGTTACAGTAGGCATGTATATTATGTGTCTTGCTAGTCCTCTGAGGACATGGTGATCTCTTCAGGTATTAGTTGATGGCACGGTACACTGATGGATGATGTTTGCTACACCGAGACTTCAGGTATACATAGTGTGTTATTATCATATCTTTCGTATTTGGATTTTGTCCTATATTTGATTCTTGCTACATTATAGCCTAGTCTTGTACAAGCTTCTATTTTCCTCTAGCTTGTTCATGATAAATGTGTTATTGGGGATCCACTCTAACATATTTATCTAATCTAGAATCAGTGTATCATGGCCTGATCAGACTTACTGCACTTGATTCGTCATATTTATCATTATTATGTGGATTGAGATATAGTTAATCTGGAATAACCATACAGCTTATACGTATTCGAGCTGGGCTGGAGTCCTCTCGATACGTAGCTGGCATGTATACGTATCCTAGTCCTACGTATTTTGGGACTGGGGCGTTACATTACGAATATCGATCGAGACACCATTTTCATCTTGATCAAGCTTGGTCGTTGTAGCCATAGGAGTTCTCATTGATTTGGATCAGTCCATTTCAAAGCGCTTAAGAAGATCCTTGGTGTATTTGGCTTGATTGATGAACGTGACTTAAGGTCCTTGCTTGATTTATAGATCAAGAAAGAATGATAATTCTCCCATCATGCTCATCTCAAATTCGACCTGCATAACTTTGGCAAACTCTATACATAGTATTTTGTTAGTGAAACCAAAAATAATGTCATCAACATAAATTTGAACTAATAAAAGTGTGCCATTGTGAGTTTTAATAAAAAGTGTGGTGTCAACTTTGCCCTTGGAGAAGTTGTAAGAGATAAGAAATGAGCTAAGACGCTCATACCCAGCACGAGGAGCTTGCTTGAGGCCATAGAGGGCTTTGTGTAGTTTAAAAATATGATCAAAAATTGAAAATCTTCAAATCCAGGAGGTTGCTTGACATATACCTCTTCTTTAATAACACCATTCAAAAAGACACTTTTGGCATCCATTTGAAAGAGTTTAAAGTCATTAAAACGTGCAAAATCACAAAGCACTCGAGTGGATTCAAGACGAGCAACTGAAGCATAGGTTTCTAGATAATCAATGCCTTCCTCTTGGTTATAGCCTTGAGCAACCAATCGGGCTTTGTTACGAGTAACGATTTCATCCTCATTAAGCTTACTTCGAAACACCCAACTTTGTCCCAATAATAGGATAGTTGTGGGGCTTAGGAACGAGTTACCAAACGTTATTTCTCTCGAATTGATTAAGCTTTTCTTGTATTGCAATCATCCAAAATTTATCATTAAAAGCATCATTGATATTTTTAGGCTCTATTTAAGAAATAAAAGCCACATTTGCACAGTGATAGCGTGTAGAGGATCTAGTGCTAATTCGTGATGAGGGGTCTCCAATGATAAGTTCCTTAGGATAATGAGGAACAAATCTCTATTCTTTAGGGAGATCCTCTTGAGGAGTCTCTACGTTTAAAGAATTTTTAGGTGGAGTAGTCTCAACTTCATTATTAGATGAAGGAGCATTTGTGTCTCCAAGAGAGGAATTCTCCAAACCAAAGGAGATGTCATCAACATCGTTCAAGGAACTAGATGTAGACGTGTTAAGTTCATCAAAAGAGACATTGATTGACTCTTCGACTACAAGGACTTGAAAACACGAAATCCCTTACTATACATTGAATAACCAAGGAAGATATCTTCATAAGCTTTTTCTTCATATTTGCCTAGGTTATCTTTAGTGTTAAAAATGAAGCATTTGCATCCAAAAACTTTAAAATATTCAATAGAAGTAATTTTGTCAAACCAAAGCTCATAAGGAGTCTTCTTAGAAATAGGTCTAATCAAGACTCTATTTATAACATAACATGTCGTATTAACAACATTCGCCCAAAAGTATTAAGGGAGCTTGTATTGGTTTAACATGACTCTGGCCATATCACCGAGGGTTCTATTCTTTCTTTCCACAACAACATTTTGTTGTGGAGTTCTAGGGCAAGCTAAATCATAACCAAAACTATATTTAACACAATTTTTTTTAAAATCGATATTGTCAAATTCACCTCCATGATCACTTCTAATTTTGTTGATCATAATGCCTTTCTTATTTTGAACACGTTTACAAAAAGCAACAAATTCACAAAAAATATCACTTTTATTAGCAAGAAAAATAACCCATGTAAATCTTGAAAAGTCATCCACTAAAACAAAGGCATAGTGTTTACCACCAAGACTAGCTACTCTACTAGGACCGAATAGATCTATATAAATAAGTTGGAGGGGTCTAGTAGTGCTCACCGAGTTGATTGATTTGAAAGATGATTTTGTTAACTTACTCTTCTCGCATTCTTTATATATCATGTCTTTCTTGAATGGAATGCTTGGGAGTCCTCTAACTAGTTTTTGGTGGCCAAATGGGAGATGGTGTCCATGTTAGCGTGTCCAAGTCTCATGTGCCAAAGCCAACTCTCATCATTCTTTAATACTAAGCACCTGTCATTGTTATTACTTTCAACAAGATAAAGAATATAAATGTTATTTTCTCTAATACCTTCATACACAGTAGAACCATTTGTGCTATCATAGATGAAGCACTTGTGTTTAACAAAGTTAATACCATAGCCATTATCCGTGAGATGGCTAATGCAAAAAAGATTGTGCTTAAGATTTATAACAAGATAAATATTTTTAATGCAGAGATAAGGAGGGGAGCCAATATTACTATGTCCAATGATGTACCCCTTTAAATTATTACCGAAGGATACATGCCATTCCTTCTTCATCGATAGCGTTGCAAAAAGTGAAGCATCACCGGTTATGTGTTGTGAGCAACTGCTATCGAGGATCCACTTGCTTCTAGCATGCGATGGAGGGTTAACCTACAACACAAGTTAAAGATGAAGACTTTGGTACTCAAAAATATTTGGGTCCTTGACTATTAGTTTTAAGAACCCATTTTAGCATTTTCATGTCAACATGCTTTCTCATTTGACAGTAATGAGATGTGTGTCCAAGTGAACCAGAATAATAGGAAATGATGGATGTTATAGGTCTAGAAGAAGATGACTGAGTATTTTGTATATGATGAGTTCTATCATAATGAGTAGTTCCAGCATAATTATTATGGTGATGATAGTATAAAGCATAATGTGATGTGTTCGTATTTTTTCTTTACAGAGGGTCCTCTTTGTGTATGCTTTTGTTAGGGATAGGGCCTATGTGGTCTGTCATGTGAGTCTGACTCTTGTGTCTAGTGTTGTGATATGTGTTGATGTGTCTTTGATTATGGCATCGTACATTTGTGTGGGCCATATCTCTATCAACTTGTTTCTTGCTTTTTGCAAGAAGATCATTGTATTTGATAGAGGATGCATATTTCCTTTGGTTAGCAACAAGTGTCTTGTTCTTAGCAATTTCATATCCTTCTTTGAGGGATTGATATTCAACGTCCTTTTTCTTTATGACATTTAGAGCTTCTTGGAGCATGAGACTTCCCGTTTATATCAAAAATGATATTCAACGTCCTTTTTCTTAGCAATTTCATCAGTGTCAGAAGCATGAGACTTCCCTTTTATATCAAAAATGATATTAGAAAGTCTTTTTATTTCTTGCTTGAGAGTGTCAATCTCTTTGAGAGATTTTCTGTGCTTACTTCTTATAACCTTGTAATCATCGTGTAGTTCAAGAATGGCATTTTCTAATTAAGTGCAAGAGAAAGCGTTCATAGAGAAGTCATCAAGTACCTGATTTGACTTTGTTTCCATAAGACAAACATTTGCATTGTATTTGCATTCTTTATCGTTGTTTGAGTCACTAGCATCACTTTAGCACCAGATGCTAGTGTTGGCATACTTGCTTGAGGATGAGCTTCCTTTGTTTGGCCTCTCATATTTGCCAGATTCTATTCTTCCTATTGGACAGTCTCTCTTGATGTGTCCGATTTTTTTGCAGTTGTAGCAAGCAAGTTCTTCATCAGTGTTCCTTCTTGAACGATTTGCTTTATTAAACTTGAGAAACTTTCGAAAGTGTTTGGCGATGAGAGCAATTTTTTCGTCATCTGAATCGTCATCATTGGAGTCATCTTTTGATGAAATCTTGATGGCTTTGAGAGCTAGGGATTTTTCTTTTTCCTTCGTCTTTTTTTTTTCTTGTATGAAGGCTACCTCTTGGTCCTTCATATCTAGCTCGTGGGTCATCAGCATTCCCGTGGGTGTCTCAAGGTTCATTATTGTTAGGTCATTTTCTTTGATGATGGCGGTAGCTTTGGGATTCCATCCTTTAGTTAATCCTCTGATAATCTTTCGAATCTTTTCGTGAGCGGGATAAACCTTACCAAGAGAAAAAAGAGGGTTAATGATATGAAAGAATCAAGCAAACATAAAAGTAATAGACTCATCTTGTTTCATTTTGAAGGATTCAAACTCTTGAGTGAGTCTACTAATATTTGATTCTTTTACTTGTGATTTCCCCTCGTGTGTGGCTTCCAAAAGTTTTCATATTTTATTGAAAGTTTTGTAAGTGGATATTCTATTGAATTCATTGTCATCGAGAGCACAATAGAGTGCGTTCATAGCCTTTGCATCCCGACTAAAAACCTTCTTGTCGTTTTCGAAAAATTTCTCTCTAAGAGTTTTCGAAACTACTTCCTCAATAACTATGGAAGATTTAGGGATACCATTTATGACATAATCCCATAGATCAAAATCTAGAGATTTTTAGTAAATGCTCCTACTAATCTTCCAGTAGTTTAGTTGGTTCCATCAAATGGAGGAGGTCTATTTGTGGAGTGTCCCTCATTATGGAATGAGTTGAGACTATGGTTAATGGCCATTGATCACTCTAAGAAGGTAAGTCCAAATCAAGCGACTAGAGTTTGATAGCAATTATAGAACCCAAAAAGGGGGTGAATAGGGTAATAAAATAATTACCAACAATAATAAGAAAATTAAAAGACAATTTAATTAAGAGAGAATCAAACACTCGATATCCTGGTATCCTCCCAAGGGGCACTCCAGTCTCGAAACTCTCTCCCATTTTTATCCAATATTTGAGTAAATAGTTACAACACGAGTTTGGATCAATAGGCTCGTCAACTTCTTACACACGAGTTTTCCTACGAAGGCTTGTCAACTTCAAACTTGAGAGATAAATGTTTCAATCTTTTTGAACACTTGGAAGATCTATGTTACAACTCTTGAATACTCTAATACCTTAATGGATGACAACTTAAAGATTGGTAGAGTAATTGTAGAGCTCTTTGGTAGATGAAAAATTTAAAGTTCAAGTGGATAAGTGTTTAGTAAGAAAGAGGATGTCTATTTATACAAATTCAAAGTCATAAAGAGCATTCAGCAGCCGAGCAAATTATCCGAAGGAAATCTGCAGAAATCCTTCGAATTATCCGGCCAAATAGTAATGGCTAGAAATAGAGCCGTTGGATGCATTAAATGCTCTAACAGATGGCCATTGGATTTGAATTGAAAATATGGCCAATAAGGCATTCAGATTATTCGATGGATTACCGCAGTGATCCGTCAGATGATCAGAAAGTTACAACAAAATAATTGTTGTTTATGTTCGGATTATCCGACGAATTAACGCAAAGATCTGTCGGATGATCCGAAATCTACAACAAATACTTGCTATTTCTGTTCGAATTATCCAAAGGATTACCGCAGAGATCCTTCGGATGGTCCAAAAGTTACAACAAATACTTACTTTTTACATTCGAATTATTCGACGGATTATCGTGGAGATCCGGTAGATTATCTGTCTCTTTATAAAAACTAATTCAGAATTTGTATCATTTTAGTTAGTAATCCATGCTAAAGTGCATACATGATTTCCTGACACTTACAGACACTTAGAGAGACAGAGGAGCTTTTGGTCTTGAATTCTTTAGCTTGTCATATGTCTTCTTGAGTGCGATAAGGGTTTGCTCTTGTAAGTGTTGGAATCATTTTTTCTTCTTGCTCCGAAAGACTTGTTTCTTCTTATAGAGATTGGAGTCATCTTTCCTTCTATCTTTGATTGACTTGTTTGTTCATGTACAATAATAGAGCTAAAATAGTACAGAGGTTAATTGTAGTCAATATATCAAAATCAGTGCGCCAACACTATTAAGTCTCTTCAGTCTTGTAATTAAAGAAAAATACCTTAACGTCTTCTGAGGTACTTTTGTAGTTCGCCTCTCATCGTTGAATATTATTTTATATCTAGACTCATTACAAACTGGACAGCTCACCTTGTTTGCATGATCCTTCCAATATAAAATGCAGTCGTTTATGCATGCATCATAGATTATATAATCCATACCTAGCTCTTTGATCCTTTTTTTTCATGTCAGGGTACTTTTTTAGTAATGTGTTTCCTTCTGGAAGCAACTCCTTTATAAAATCTAAGAGTGCAATGACACCATTGTCTGAAAAACCATATTGTGTCTTTAAGTTATTCAATTTGAAAATGGCATACAATGTTGTCTGTCCTTTAGGACATAAAGGGTACAGAGGTTTTCTTCCACTGGCATGTAAAGATTCGTATGTTATACCTCTAGGGATTTGAGAATCGATGTTAACCCTACAATGTACCCCAACATTGTCACCTGATACTTCTACTATAGGATCTGTTAAAGGATCGGTGAACTCACAATGATGAATTGCATATGCATCATTGACCAATTTCTTCTTCCTAGGCTGATCAACCTCATCGACATCGTCGACAATGTCCGTAGGTAGTTTTTCCTTTTTTGCTACTAGTTTTTTCCCATGAAAATGCCATATTGTGTAGAAAGGATCAATGCCCTTGCTAAGCAAATAATATGAAATATCATCAAGTGGTTTTAACCCTTCTCCATTCTTACAATGCTTACATGGGAACGAAAATAAAGTATTTCCATCATCATTTTTCATAACAAACTCCACAAAATTATTGACTCCTTCCAAGTATCGAGATGTTTTACGTTCAAAATCTTTCATCCACTTTTTGTCAATTTCAGAAGACATTATACTAAATGCCACAAGCGCTCCTACACAAGAAAATTTTAATCACCTCGGAGTGACAATTTAAATATGTAATACCAAGTGACCATTTAAATATATAATACAAAATGCTGGCAAGAAGAGGAAATATTAGGAAATATGAATTACTTTATAGTCATGTCCTATTACTCATGGGAAAAAAGTACAATAACATTGATGTAATAAAAAATAATAATACCAGTGATATCTAAGAAGCAAAATAAATGATATAAAATGAACAAAATTGAAATAGGAATTAATTATAGTCATGTCATATTACTCAGAACGCAAACAAGGTAAAAAAAGGTGGCATACAGGTCATCAATATGAACAATTAAGCACATAATTATAATCGATATTGGAATCTTTAGTAACCCGAGTGATATCAGGATAACATGGTAAAAATATAAAAACAATTAGGATATTATGCTGAACAAAGACATAAATAATTACTACAATTAGCTAAAGATATAAAAAAAAATGTAGATATTAAAGAAGGACTTAGAGGACATTTATACCATAATATTGGTTATCCTAAATAGTGTAGTGGTTATAACATCAAACTCTGGCAGCACAAGGACTACAGGATGGTATATACAAGTAACTAAAATACATTAAGCTTTTTTCGATAAAGCTTTGTGCTTAAGAGATTTTATTTTATGTAGACCGTAGTAGATTGCAAGCCTTGCAGCCTGCTTGATCTTCACTCTTGCTCATTTATTTTCTTGTTCTACATTTATTTTGAAATAAAATTTAATATGTTATATTTTATATAAAATTAGTAGATGTCCTAAATTAGCTAGAGGAACCAAATATAGATGTATAAATTAAGGAGGACTGAAGAACTTAATAATAAGTTTAGAAATCAAGTAAAAAATTGGGGCCAAGCTCACAAAAGTCTTTTGTAGGCAGTTTGTTGGAATGACCTTTTATTAACAAACAAACTATAAAAAATGAGTTATAACAGATATGATCAATTTGCATTTTGTTGTCATTAAAAAATTTCTTCATTCTTTAGGTTTGCGTACATGTATAAGACAAAATAGCTATATATTAAATGATTATGATTATATTACCATAACAATGTGTATGCCATGTGATTTGGAAACAAGCTTCTTCTTCTTCGACTCATCTACACTCTTATTGCATATTGCAGACTCATCGGTTTCTTATCCAAGATGACTACAAAAGAGGTTCAGTTCAGCAGTAGTACAAGACACAACAAACCAATCATGTACACGAATTTCTTTCTCAAGGATACTCAATGATGCTTTATTGTTTTTAACATTATATATGTAATTATTAGTGATATCAATGTATAGAAAAATTCAAATACAATATTGTATTTTTTTAGAATTGAGAAATTTGTAAATTTATGGACGTGAAAGAAATAAAAGGTTTAAATAAAAAAGGAATTATAAAATTATTATTTCATATTTTTAAATATATTAACGGTTACATCCCGTTACTATTCACTTCTATAGATTTTATAGGCTCGTTAGGAAATATATTCACTAATAGCTATAGCCGTTAGTGTAGTTATAATTCTAACGATTAAGAACCGTTAGAAAGACCCTTGGTAGAATTACCCACGCCTCCATACTCACGGAATTCACCTTTTAGAAATAATTATATTAACATGTTTAGACCGTTAAAACATATGTGTTTTGGTGTAGTAAAATTACCTAATCTTGTAGAAACCCCAACTGAATGTTGCATGTACAAATCAAATGCATTTAACTAATGAATTTTTGTTAGAGATCAGATCTTTTTAAGCCTATAATTAACTATTCCATGATTGAATCTGGTATAATCAACCCCAAATCATAAAATATATACATGATATGTATTTTCTGTGTAGAAATCCTGAAACCACCTCCCCCTTCCTAATTAAATGGTAAAATTAAAATACCACAATTAAACAATAGTCACCGATTGACAAAATCTTTATAGGAAAAAAGATCACAGACAAAATAGGGCAAGAAAACATTGAGAAGGCAGAAAAAACAACAAATTATTTTTTCTTAAAAAATCCTAAAAAATAAAATAAAAATAAAAATCTTAGGGTTTGTGTTCTTAGAAGATTTAAGGCAAAAAAATAAATCTCATGTAACCAAACCCTCTTTGATCTCCCAAACAGTAAAAAAAAATTAACATAAAATAAATTAATCCCCAAATATGTACTATTAAAATTAATCACCAAATACAAACCCTAGGAAGAAATTATACTAAAATAAAAGCAGAAAAAATAAAAAATGAATTTTGAGAAAAAAGTATAAGAAAAGGTAGGGAAATTATACTCACATCTTGAGAGCAAGCAAAAGACATTTCCATTCTCTATTCACAATCTACTAAACTACTCAGATCTTCAATTTTTTTAGGATATGGATAAAGACTAGAAAGTAAAATACAAAAGTAGAAAAATTATAACAACAACGAGATTTCCAACCAAACCCAGGCGAGAAAAAGAAATCTCCTTCTCTATCGATCCTGAAACCACTGCGAGCACAAGAGATCCCAGAAGATCTTTAGGCTGGATAAAGCATGCCAAAGAGAAGCACAAGGAGAGAAAAGAAATCTCTCTCCATTCTCATTCTTAGGGACAGTTTTTTTAAGACATAGATTTACTTGGAATACTGAAAAGTGATCGGTAATATGTATAGTGAAAATAGAGTGGCGCACGCAGACCAAAAAAATTATAGGGCAGCTGGAGAAAGCCCGCGAACGAAAAAATGGAGGGATCAGTGAAATTGGAGTGACGTTGCAAGCATGGTTTAGTGTGCAAGCATGGGTTCACATGTGGCCATGCATTTGTTAATGTTGCTCTCCCTTTTATTTTTCTTTTCTCGGTTTCGTTGCAATAGTAGTTGCAATATAGTTACAAAGTTTGTAATACTTCAAAAAACGTTGCATAATTGGTTGCAACTTTTTTGAAACGTTTTGTAATTATTGCAAGGTAGCAACAATTAATAACAAATGCAACTCATGGTTACAAAAAGTGCATTTCGGTGTCGTAAGTGTAAATAGAACCGAAATCACGTCACAGGACTCGAACACTCGACCACCTGGCCCGCAACTATGCTAGAGGATCATTCGCATATATATATATATATATATATATATATATATATATATATATATATATATATTGAAAGAAAAAGAAAAATATATATATATATATTGAAAGAAGGTAATTGTAGCAAACACTCCCACTGGAATCGATCTCCTGACCACTCGGGTTGCATGCATCTCTCTCAACCATTAGGCTAGAGGTCATATATATATATATATATATATATATATATATATATATATATATATATATATATATATATATATATATATATATATATATGCAAATGACCTTTACCCTAGTGGTTAAGAGAGATGCATGCGTCTCTCTTAACCACTAGGCTAGAGGTCATTTGCATATATATATATATATATATATATATATATATATATATATATATATATATATTCTTCAATACATCACATGTAAAATTTTGTATCGATACATCCCAAATCTAAATCATTGGATGTTGATCCAATGGTTCAGATTAAAGCCGAAGTCGAAGTCAAAGTAACAGGTAAAGTTAAAGTCAAAGTAAACACCTTTCACAATTTTTGATACATCCCAAATCTGAATCATTGGATGTTGATCCAATGGTTCAGATTAAAGCCGAAGTCAAAGTAACAAGTAAAGTTAAAGTCAAAGTAAACACCTTTCACAATTTTCAACGCATTTTCAATACAATTGTTTGGGATGTATTGATACATCCTATGTAGAAGGACCCATATATATATATATATATATATATATATATATATATATATATATATATATATATATATATATATATAATAAAACCGTTACCTTTATTGATAAAGAGGGTAATGAGTACATCCGACCTCATGGTAACAAGTACAAAGAAAGAAAATGGAATAAAAGCACTACTCTAAAGCCCAAAGTGGAATAGACGGAAGATGCCGACAACTCGAAAGCGACTTCCGAAACTGTCGGTTCACCTCCCGAACCAAGAAGTCCGAACCAGCACCACGTCTTTCATAACGATGCTTGTTCCTGTTCTTCCAAAGCACCCAAATGATCGCACCAGCCAATGATCTCCGATGATGATTGCCCGGACCCCGCCACCACCTTTGTAGAAAGACCAGAAAGTCACTATGCATCCGTGCCTTGAAAAAATCCCGAAAAGCAGACCAAACCGTCATAACAAGATCCCCGTGGAAAAATATATGTTGAAGGTTCTCCCCATGCCCAACCTGACAGCAATGACACCTGGAAGCCAGATGGAAGTCAATCTTCTGAAGAATGTCATCAGTAGGAAGCCGGTTGTGACAGACCCGCCACATCAGAATGCTCCACTTCGCCAGAATACATTTGCCCCAAATATGAGAAAAGAGTGATGATGTAGGATGAGAAATCCGACAACATCTCCAAGCCGCAGCCAGCGTGAAAGATCCTCTCCGCTCACCCCAAACCAGAGAATTAGGAGCCGAAGTACATGTCAGATTCGCCTCTCTGAGCCGCCCCGCTGCCTCTACTCCAAACTGATCCAAAAACAAAGACAGATCCCAACCAGCGGCTGTCCAAAAAGATCTAATAGCCGGACCACCATTATCAGAATTCCTCGCCCTCGAATCTCTGATCTTTCTTCCCCTATCCGAAAGAGCCCGAATAATCACCGTATGTTGGAGAAGAACCACCCTTCTCCCGGCCAATCTAGCCGACCTCCGAAGCTCCCCAGTGCCCAAGCGCTGTGAAGTCGACGAATCAGCACCCCCCAACCCGGTCCCCCATGCTGGCCACAAGATGACCCATCCGGCCGACATCAGCAGACCCCCTCGCCTGTGTTCGACTCCGCCCCCAAGTCCGTCTTTCCGTTCCGCGCCTGGTCCCAGAAGTCACACCCTCAGCCAGTGGAATAGCAACCCTATCCAACCGAGGACCCCCCGGAATCCAAGCCTCACTCCTCGCTGATCTCTCACCACGCCCAAGTCTAAACGAGATAAACGGTTCCGCCAATTTCCTCCCCCGCAAAATTCATCACCAAATATGGGAGCACTTGGAAGTAATAAACGCATCACAAGGATGACGCTTACGAAAATATTTTGATTAAAGAAACTCCACCCAAAGGCCCTTTCCATGCCTTAACTTCCACCACAGCTTCATAGAAAAGGCATCCATAATATCATTCAGGTACTTGATCCCGAGGCCTCCTTCGGACTTAGTCCGAGTAACGAACCGCCATGCCAGCCAGCTCCTCTTAGCCACCCCATCCTTGCTACCCCAAAAGAAAGCCGCAAACATCCTCTCAATCGACCTGAGAACGGCCCGGGGAGGACAACATGCAGCCAATGTATACATAGGGATAGATGATAGTACATTTTTAATAAGGACCAACTTACCCCCAGGAGAGAATCTTGTTCTGCCAACCCGTCAGCTTCGAACGGATTTTATCCAGCAAATAGCTAAACATCCCCGCATTCCTTCTCCCGCAAGTTAACGGGCAACCCAAATAAGAGAATGGCAAGGTACCGGTACTAAATCCGAAGAGAGTAGAAATAGTCCGAGCACGATCCTCACCCAATGGTGTCGTAGTATAAAATGCAAATTTAGAATAATTGATCTTCTGTCCAGAAACAGCCTCATACCTATGCAGTACTTGCTGGAGAGCACGTAATCCAGTAATATCCCCCAAGGTAAAAATAAGAACATCATCCGCATAAGCCAAGTGCGAGATACGCGGTCCCCCAATCAGAGTGTGAAATGAAGATCTCCTATTTGATTCTTGAAGAAGCTTGAGGTTCCGAGAGAGTACCTCTGCAGCAATAATGAAGAGAGCCGAAGATAAAGGATCCCCCTGCCGGATCCCTCTAGACGCCGAGAAAAAATCTGTAGGAGCGCCATTGAGAAGAACCGCATACCGGGTATCCGTCAGGAGACGATAAATAAGTTCACAGAAGACCTCATTAAAACCAAATCTCCGAAGAACCCTCAGGAGGAACTGCCAGTTGACTCTGTCATAGGCCTTCTGCATGTCCAGCTTAATAGCAACATTTCCACCATGGTTGGGTTCCCTCATAGAAGCCACCATATCCTGAGCAATATTGATGTTGTCCACAATCTCTCTCCCCTGAACAAAAGCACTTTGCTCCAGAGAAATAATTTTGGGAAGCTATTCCCGCAACCTGCAAGCAATAATCTTGGAAATAATTGTGTTACAGAAATTGCAAAGGCTAATAGGGCAGAAATCAGAAAGGTTCCTCGGGTGCTCGACTTTGGGGATAAGAAATAAGAAGGTATCCGAAACAGAAAAATGAACCAATGACTTCCTCTACGTCAGCAGCAATAATGTCCCAACAGATTGAAAATAATCTCCCAGAAAAGCCATCCGGGCCGGCGCCACTTGCCGGGTCCATCCCCCGAACAATCTCTAACACCTCCGCTCTGTCAGGGCAGCGAACAAGATCAGAATTATCCTCCATAGAAATAATGCTAGGGATGACATCGAGGAAGACGTCCTCATCAGAAATAGGCTCAGCTCTAAACAGCTTCGAAAAGAATAAAGACGCCTCCGTCGCAACCTCCGCGGTAGACCCAGTTTCTGATCCATCAGCCCGAATAATTTTCTGAATACCTGCCTTTCTTTGCCTGCTCCTGGTGCACTCATGGAAAAAATGAGTATTCTTATCTCCTTCCAGGTCCCATCTCAATCTGGCTTTTTGTTTCCAGAAAGACTCCCCAACCTGGACCTTTTGCTTCAATCTGGCAACGGCCTCCATCCAGGAAGCCCTCCCCCTCTCCGAAGGATGAAGCTCATAATCCTGCTCTGCCGCCAAGGCAGCATCCTCGGCCCGACGCACCTCCTGAAAAATGTCTCTGAAAGTAGCTCTGCTCCATCCAGCCAAAACATGCCCCGTCGTCCTCAACCGTATGCCCAACCGCTCAAGCGCATCATAATGCCAACATAAATTCCATGCCCGATCCACAATCGGAAGAAAATCCGGATGTGAAGTCCAGAAGTCAAGAAAACGGAAGCCTCTGCGCAGAAGGGGAGAAGCTAGCTGGCAGGATATCAAAAGAGGAGAATGATCAGATTCTGCCCGATTAAGATGCTCGCAAGAAGCCTGGACACCATCCAACCAGCTACCCGTCACGAGTAGCCTATCAAGACGGAAGAAGGACCAATATATATATATATATATATATATATATCAATGTAATTGTTTGAGATGTATTGATACATCCCATATATTGTAGAAGGACTCATATATATAAGGGATCCACATCCCCTCACTTTTGCATCCCCCATGCATCCCCATGATAACATTCGTTGGATCTTATTTAAGTCATCTAATCTTAACCGTTAAAAAATCTACGGTTAAGATTAGATGACTTAAACAAGATCCAATGGATGTGAAAGAGAGGATGCATTGGGGATACAAAAGTTATATATATATATATATATATATATATATATATATATATATATGAAGGACAGGCATCCCCACACTTTTTGCATCTCCATGCATCCCCATGTTCACATCCGTTGGATATTCTTTAAGTCATCTAATCTTAACCATTGGTAAATCAATGGTTAAGATTAGATGACTTAAAACACCATCTAACGGTGTAAATATGGGGAATGCTTGGGGATACAAAAAGTGTGGGGATCTTGTGTTAGAAATTAATGAACCCTGTCGATTCATGAGATAAAGACCAAAAAAATAAATTACGGAAGCGTACCTGAATCCATGGCTAGGCTTGATGGATCTTGAAGCGATTGTCTCTTTGTTGGGTTCGATCTTCCAACTTGCTACGACCCTTAATGACAAAGGTGAATCCGAATCCTTTGTTCCTCTCTTTCTGTTGATGGGGATGCAGAAGAGAAAAAGAGAGAACCTTCTCTTTGGTGGCCGTATAAGTTAGGGACCATAACCCTAATGAATACACATATTTATATATGTGTTGATATTTCTAATTTGGCCCCTCATCAAATTAGAATTATCTTCGATATCTACACATTAATTCTATGACAATTATACCCTTAAGCCAATTTCCAAATAGACCACTTTAATTTGGCTTAATTATCTAGATAGCCCAACACAATTAATTTTACATGTGTGGCCCATATTATTGAATAATTCCAACAATCTTCCACTGGACCACATATGTAACCTTATAATTGTGTTAACCTTAGTGAGCTCATAAATTGCTATCTTAATCCTTAGGGTATTTCCGGACAATCTCGTCCATTAACCATATCAACATAGGATCAAAGCGGCATTCGTCACATATAGCGTAACTAAACCATCAATGGTCACATATACCAATATAGCTAAACGACATAGATCAATCATGGATGCGTAGCATGGAAATTACACGTAATGTGATCAATACATGTCTATTTTCAACTGGTCCTCCTTAACTTTAATGAGATCAATACTTTAACATAATGAAAACAAAATGAACTAAATTTCCATATATCCGATCAGATAAATATCCAAAATACTTTAATATACAAATGTGTCCAAAACCAAATAGCACTCAAATACATAAAATACAAACTCCCACTAAACTGACATATCATCAAATGAGATAACACCCATATGAGCAGTGTGCTTATGAAAGACCTTGGGTGGCAACCCTTTTTTGAGCGAATCCGCTAACATGGAGTTTGTCCCAATGTGCTCTATAGACAATTCACCATTCTGAATTCTCTCCTTCACAACTCGGAACTTTATGTCAATATGCTTTGACTTATACGAGCTCATGTTGTTATTAGAATACAGTACTGCTGATTTATTGTCACAATATAACTTAAGTGGTCTTTTAACACCCTCTAGAATGTGCAGCCCAGTGACAAAATTTTGCAACCATATTCCATGATTAGATGCCTCAAAACATGCTGTAAACTCTGCTGCCATAGTGGACGAAGCTATGAGTGTTTGTTTGACACTCTTCCAAGATATAGCTCCTCCAGCTAACATGTAAACATAACCTGACGTGGATCTCCTGCTGTCTTGGCATCCAGTAAAATCGGAGTCGGAATACCCTGTGATCTCCAGCTGATCCGATCTCCTATAAGTGGGCATGTAATCCTTTGTTCTCTGTAAGTATCTCATGACCCGTTTGGCTGCTTTCCAATGATCCATCCCAGGATTACTTAAATATCTGCCTAGAATTCCAACTATGTACGCAATATCTGGACGCGTACATATCTGAGCATACGTTAGACTCCCCACAGCTGATGAATAGGGGATCAATTGTATTTTCTTAATTTTAAGGCTATTTTTAGGGCACTGATTGAGACTGAACTTGTCTCCTTTAGCGACTGGGGTATCACCTGGTTTGCATCCTTGCATGCCAAATCTTTTAAGCACTTTATCGATATAGCTCTTTTGTGATAATCCAAGAATACCTCGAGAACGATCTTGGTGTATTTGAATTCCTAATACAAAAGAGGCGTCACCAAGATCTTTCTCTCAAAGTTATTTGATAGAAATTTCTTAGTGTCATACAATATGCCTATATCATTTGTGGCAAGCAGTATGTCATCAACATACAAAACCAGAAAAATAATTTTACTCCCACTGAATTTGTGATACACACAGTCTTCAACAACGTTAACCTCAAAACCAAACGAGGTAACAACTTGGTGAAATTTATAGTACCACTGACGAGAAGCTTGCTTGAGTCCATAAATAGATTTTGTCAATTTATAAACCATCATATAAATAGTTTCGTCAATGTTACCATTGAGAAATGCCGTTTTGACATCCATTGATATAACTCAAGATCAAAATGTGCAACAAGTGCCATGATTGTTCTAAAAGAGTCTTTCGAAGAAACCGGAGAGAAAGTCTCTTTAAAATTAATCCTTTCCTTTTGAGTAAAGCCTTTAGCTACAAGACGTGCTTTATACTTCTCCACATTACCCTTCGAATCCTTTTTGGTTTTAAATATCCATTTACAACCAATGGGCTTCATAACTTTTGGTAATGGGACAAGTTCCCAAACTTTATTGTCTTGCATGGACTTATACTCCTCATTCATTACATCAATACACTTTTGAGAATTAGAACTTTCCATGGCCTGACGGAAGTTGATTGGATCATCTTCCAATATTCCTTGGTCTACCTCATGTTCCTGGAGAAATATGATAAAATCATCCGAAATTGCATTTCTCTTTCTCTAGTGGACCGTCTTAATGGCATCAATTCTTGAGGTTGTTGAGTTTGTTCCTCAGGAACAACTAACTCATCTTGAATGGGGTGGTGCCTCTATGTTGTCTTGTTGAGGTAGCTCAACATCGACTTGTAGAGGTAAATCAACATTGTCTTGTTGAGGTTCCGGATTCACTTCTTGATCAATGACAGGTACAGAAACCTGCACATCGTCAAAAGTGATAGTAGGGATCATAACCGATTCCTCCTCAAATACAATGTCCCTAACTTTATTTCTTCCCCCAAACTCAACATCCTCAAAAAATATAGCAGTTCCCGTCTCAAAAATTATCCTTTTTGTGGGATCGTAAAATTTATAACCCCTTGATCGCTCCGCATAGCCAATAAAGTAGCTGCTTAAAGTTTTGGGGTCCAATTTCTTTTCATATGGCCTATAAGGCTTTGCCTCAGCTGGACAACCCCAAATATGTAAATGCTTCAAACTAGGTTTTATGCCTGTCCAAAGCTCATAAGGTGTTTTTGCAGCCGCTTTAGTTGGCACTCTATTCATAATGTAAGCTGCTGTTTTAAGTGCTTCACCCCAGAGTGACTCTGGTAAGGTAGAATGACTAATCATACTCCTTACCATATCTTTAAGAGTCCTATTTCATCTTTCAGCTACACCATTCATGCTAGGTGATCCTGGCATGGTGTATTGTGGGACGATTCCACATTCCTCTAGGAATTTAGCAAACGGTCCTGGACGTTGTTCACCTGATCCATCAGATCTACCGTAGTATTCTCCACCACGGTCAGACCTGACGACTTTAATTCTTCTGTTGAGTTGGTTCTCAAGTTCAGCTTTAAATGATTTGAATACGTCCAAAGACTGTGATTTCTTATGAATGAGATATAGGTAGCCGTATCTAAAATAGTCGTCTATGAATGATATAAAATATTCTTGACCATTCCAAGAAGCCGAAGGGAATGGTCCACAGATATCAGTATGAATCAATTCTAAGACTTCTATAGACCTATTGGCACCTAATCTCTTTGTTTTGATCTGTTTTTCCTTTACACATTCAACACAGACATTAAAGTCTGTGAAATCAAGGGAATCCAAAATCCCATCAGACACAAGTCGTTCAACTCTATTTCTAGAGATGTGACCTAATCGTTTGTGCCATAATGAGGCTGAATTTTTATTATTAATTTTGTGTTTAGTACCACATGACTCCACGTGCAAGGTTTCATTGTAAGATGCAATAGTTTCAAGTGAATATAGGTTATCATAAACATTAAGGGAACCACTACCAATAATATTTGAATTTAAAGATAGACTAAACTTATTGTTTCCAAATGAACAATGATAACCAGATTTGTCCAGTAAGAAAATTGAAACTAAATTTCGTCTAAAAGACGGTACAATAAAAGTGTTTATCAAATCCAAATAATAACCGGTTCCCAATAATAACCTAAATATCCTATTACTTCTACTTCTACCGACTTGCCGTCACCCACATAGATGTATCTTTCACCATCAATTGGCTTTCGGTAGCTCAGACAACCTTGTCTAGAAACACTAGTGTGGGTAGTAGTACCAGAATCTAACCACCATGTGTTTCTAGGTACTGAAGCTAAATTAACTTCAGAACAGACCAAATTGAGAAATGTACTTTTCCTTATGTGTCCTGACTTGTCACAAAAGAAACAACCCTTAGTTTTATATTGTTGTTTCTTTTGGGTCAGGCCCTCAGCAGCTTCTGTGTTTCTTTTCTTTTTGCCCTTAAAATTTATCCCACTAAGCATGGAAATTGAATTCGTATTGGTAGATATTATAGCAACATTAACTGAAAAGAGAACAAAAATAAATAAACAAATATTCTCTAATTAATAACCAAAGAATAAAAGATAGTCAAACAAATTCAAATAATGGTGAACCCCATCTCAAGATACCTAGTACATCATTAATATCAAGTCTTTGGACAGTGATATTAACTACAAGTGGTATTCTTGGTGTAATGATCAAACGTTGACAATAAGTCATGTCAAATAATAAGCCTATCTTTGGATCGAATTATTATTCACATGTAAACCGTATAATTGTCACACATTTATCACCACAAGTATGTGTGCAATTCGGCCAAGTATTAACCTTCCTTTGGGCCGACTAATACTCGCATGAATTTACACACACAAACATCCGATATCCCTCATAGGCTATCTACGCAAGAGAGGTCACTTTGGCGACATCTTGTTTCAATGAGCCTACTTAGAATATTAGACAACTACTGCGAGTCACAAAAGGTACCAAAAATTTAAATGTTGACTAAATTTTACAAAACTGAATCATGTCCAAATCCTTCTGCTTATTTAAATTAAATAAACATAAATCCTTATGTACTTGCATATTTTTAAAATTTAAATAATCAATAATCAACTGATTAGATTCCACTGAATATCATACATCAAAAGATTATATCAAATAATCTATAAAGATTACGCCAAAAATTTATCTACTATAAGATAAACATGTAAATCTTTTGCATAATTTAAAACATGAATTTTTATCTGACTAAGATGAACATTATCAACATAATAAAATTCATGTAATAATCTAGTCATCCTAAATATATGCAAGAGAAGTAATAGAAAAATAATATTAGCGTGCAGTTGAGGATTGCAGGTGTTCTTGAGCGCCATGATATTAGCGTGCAGTTGGCAGGTGTGAAAGGGACTGAAGAAAACGATAAAAATAGCTCTTTACCTAAATTTCCAAATAATAGGCATATAATTGTCATCGAGAACAAGAGTTAAACAGAAGATACATCCACCTGTACAGCTGAACGGAAGATGCACAAAATGATATAGGGCTCTATAGGAATCCTCCTCGAAACACTATCACCTGAACTGGAGGTAGTGTCTTCAAACTCTGGACTGTTGTTGGTACCAATAAGAGCAATAAGTTCTGATACCGGAACGCCTACGTCTCCTTTTTTTTTAAAACAAACAACCTTGGGTTTCTTCTAGTTTTGCAATGGTCGGAGAACAAGGACTCCATTAATCTATAATTTCTTAACAATAACAAAAAAATTGATTCTGAAACTTCAACCTCATAAATCAAACAGGAAGACTCTGATACCACTTGTTAGAAATTAATGTACCCTGTCGATTCATTAGATGAAGACCAAAAAAATAAATTGCGGAAGCGTACTTGAATCCATTGCTAGGCTTGATAGATCTTGAAGCGATCGTCTCTTTGTTGGGTTCGATCTTCCAACTTGCTACGACCCTTAATGACAAAGGTGAATCCGAATCCTTTGTCCCTCTCTTTCTGTTGATGGGGATGCAGAAGAGAAAAAGAGAGAATATTCTCTTTGTTGGCTGTATAAGTTGGGGACCATAACCCTAATGAATACACATATTTATATATATGTTGATATTTCTAATTTGGCCCCTCATCAAATTAGAATTATCTCCGGTATCTACACATTAATTCCATGACAATTATACCCTTAAGCCAATTTTCAAATAAACCACTTTAATTTGGCTTAATTATTTAGATAGCCCAACACAATTAATTTTACATGTGTGGCCCATATTATTGAATAATTCCAACATCTTGATCCTTCCTTATATATATATATATATATATATATATATATATATACATATATATATATATATATATATATATATATATATATATATGTGAAAGAAGGTAATTTCACCATACTTTTTGCATCCCCATGCATCTCCACGTTCACATCCGTTGGATGTTGTTTAAGTCATCTAATCTTAACCATTGGTAAATCAACGGTTAAGATTAGATGACTTAAAGCACCATCCAACGGTGTAAATATGGGGAATGCTTGGGGATACAAAAAGTGTGGGGATCTTGATCTATATATATATATATGAAAGAAGGTAATTGTGGCGAACGCTCCCACCGGGAATGGATCTCCAGACCACTCGGACCACATGCATCTCTCTTAACCACTAGGCTCGAGGTCAATTGTCTCTCTCTCTCTCTATATATATATATATATATATGTGTGTGTGTGTGTGTGTGTGTATGTGTGTGTGTGTGTGTGTTCGAATCGGGAGCCCTATCGCTCTCGACCGTTGGATCGAGCAGGCACGTGCGGGGGCCCACGCGACCCCCTCGATCCGATGGTGCAGGAGGACCGGGGCTTTGGCGGGACTCCCCAGCAGAACTTTTGATCCACGCCATATATATATATATATATATATATATATATATATATATATATATATATATATATATATATATATATATATATATATATATATATATATATATATATATACTTTACTGTTTACCTTGAGCCCTGGATTTAATTCATATAAAAATATGAGCAACGAAAATGCTAATAATTTTCTTTTTTAAATCAAAATACTCATAAAATTTGCAGCTCAGGAATTCATATGAACCACAAACACCTTCATGAACGGTAACATGCTTAAATTACGATGAAATCTCAATGACTGACGTTACCGTTACGAATATTTAGCTCTGGTTGTTTACGGCACAATGCCAGATGTTAGTGGCACCTTTAATATATATATATATATATATATATATATATATATATATATATATATAAAATCTCAATGACTGACGGTACCGTTACGAATATTTAGCTCTGGTTGTTTACGGCACAAAGCCAGATGTTAGTGGCACATTTTATATATATATATATATATATATATATGTATATATATATATATATTTTATATATATATATATATATATATATATATATATATAAAATATTCGTAACGGTACCGTCAGTCATTGTGCCGTAAACAACCAGAGCTAAATATTCGTAACGGTACCGTCAGTCATTGAGATTTTATATATATATATATATATATATATATATATATATATATATATATATATTTTTATATATATATATATATATATATATATATATATATATATATATATATATATATGTGCAAATGATCTCTAGCCTAGTGGTTAAGAGAGATGCATGCGTCTCTCTTAACCACTAGGCTAGAGGTCATTTGCATATATATATATATATATATATATATATATATATATATATATATATATATATATATATATATATATATATTCTTCAATACATCACATGGGTGCCACCTCACGGGGGTGTCTACTTGTCACCCCCCATGCTATCATCATGCACATGGGTGCATGATGATAGCATGTGGGGGGTGACAAGTAGACACCCTCCATAGGGTGGCAACTCACCTCCCTCATCCTATATATATATATATATATATATATATATATATATATATATATATATATATATATATATATATATATATATATATATATATATATATATAGCTAGCAAATGGCCTCTAGCCTAGTGGTTAAGAGAGATGTATGCGACCCAAGTGGTCGAGAGTTCGAGCCCCGGTGGAGGCGAGTTCACTACAAGTACCCATTGCTTTTCCACCGGGTTCACCACAAGTACCCATTGCTTCAAAAAAAAAAAATAGAAATTTTGAGTGGCACCCCACTTTATTTTACCATATTTAAGGTGCACCCCACAAATTTGCACAAATGTAAGTTACCCCCATTTTGGACGATAACCGTCAAAAAAAAATTTCTTAGACCAAAATATCCTTGCTCCTTGCTCCTTCCTCTTTCTTCTTTCCTCTTCCCCCCTCCACCTCCCCCCCCCCCCCCCCCCCCGGGCCACCGTCCCCGCTCCCCCCCTCCCCACCTCCGCTCCCCCCCCCTCCTCGCCTCCGGCGGCAGCAGATCCATCAGTCGTACCAATGCACTTCCTCCTTCCTCTTTCTTCTGAGACATCTTCTTCCATTCCATATTGAATGATACTGTAAAGTTGTCCTGATTAAAGCAGATCCATCAGTCAATGTTCGATTTAGGATTTTAGATTGATTTTCTTCTTGTGGAGTGGAGTGGAGTAGAGAAGAGGCACGCCATCAGTCAATGTTCTTTTTACTGTCGCTTCTTCCCTTCCTCTTTCTTCTTGTGGAGGGACGTGGGCGGCAGCTGGCGGAGGCACGCGCGCAGCGGAGATATCATGGAGAGGGGGCTTGGAGTAGAGAAGAGGGCATTTTCGTCAAAAAAAATGGGTCAAAGGAGTTGACCGTTAAAGAAAGACGGAATCCGTCAAAAGTGGGGGGTAACTTACATTTGTGCAAACTTGTGGGGTGCACCTTAAATATGGTAAAATAAAGTGGTGTGCCACTCAAAATTTCTCAAAAAAAAAAATGAACCCATTGTTTCAAAAAAAAAAAATATATATATATATAGCTGGCGTCACATGAAAAAAAAAAAAAAAAAAAAAAATATATATATATATATATATATATATATATATATATATATATATATATATATATATATATATAGCTGGCGTGATTTCAAAAAAAAAAAAAATAATAGCTGGCGTCACATGGTTTGCGCCTTCGTATGGATGAGACGGTCGTACTGGAAGACAACCCACCACACACTTGGCCACTTCAACACTCTCCCTCTCCATAAACAAACTAAATAAAATATGGCAATGGCAATGGCAATGGCAATGGCAAATGGCAATTAAATGGCAAATTATTGACTACACATGTACCTATAAACGTACCCACCACACACTTGGCCACTTCAACACTCTCTCTCTCCATAAACAAACTAAATAAAATATGGCAATGGCAAATGGCAATTAAATGGCAAATTATTGACTACACATGTACCTATAAACGTGAATCATACCTTATTGTTGGATCAAGGATTTGTTTGAAAAATCGTAGTTGGCTGAAATTTAAGATTTTATGGATTTTGAATTAAATTTATGGATTTTATGTTTGGTTAGAGTTGGATTTGTTATAGAAAGTGGGTTGCAAATTCAAATTTTAGTTTTGGAAGAAAAAAAGTTGAATTAAAAAATAAATAATTTTATTGTTCTATAAATGTTTAAGTAATACTAATTAATAATTAAATTAACAAAAAATTAGTAAAAATTAAGTAATAATTAGTTATTATTTTATGTATGAATTTTTTATTCTTAATTAACATAAATACGTTCCACACTTAAATAATTAATTATTAATTATTAATTTTATAAATTAATATTTCATAATCTTAATTAATAATAGATTAGTTTATTAATCATAATTATCATCTTGATGAACAATTTCATAATTTAATTTTTATTTTATTTTATAATAATCTTAATTAATAATTTATACCTTTATTAATCACAATTATAATAATTTATTAATCATAACTATAATTTTAATTTATAATTAACAAATAAATATTTAATTATAATCTTAATTAATAATGTATTATTCTTAATTATAATCTTAATTATAAATTATTAATTACTATTTTATTGTTATCTTAATTAATAATATATTTATCATAATTATCATCGAAATGCCTGTTTGGTAAATCGTATTTGGAGCTAGAATTTAGGATTTCATGGATTTCGAGCCAAATTCATGGATTTCTATGTTTGGTTGGAGTTGGATTTGGATATGGAAAGTGGGTAGCAAATCCAAATTTTGGATTTGGAAGAAAGAAAGCTGAATTTTAGAAAAATAATTTTAGTGTTCTATAAATATTTAATTAATACTAATTAATAATTAAAATAATAAAAAATTAAGTAATAATTAGTTATTATTGTATGTTTGAATTTTTTATTCTTAACTAATATAAATACGTTCCTCACTTAAATAATTAATTATTAATTATTAATTATATTAATTAATATTTCATCATAATCTTAATTAATAATTGATTAATTTGTTAATCATAATTATAATCTTGATTATTAATTTATATTTTTTATATTTTATAATAATCTTAATTAATAACTTATACCTTTATTAATCATAATTATAATAATTTATTAATCATAACTATAATTTTAATTAATAATTTATAAATAATTATTTAATTATAATCTTATTGAATAATGTACTAGTCTTAATTATAATCTTAATTATAAATTATTATTTAATATTTTAATTTAATCTTAATTAATAATATATTAATCATAATTATCATTGAAATTAATAATTTATTATTTATTATTTTCTTTATTAATTTTGTTAATTAATATTTCATCATAATCTTATGTAATAATTGATTAATTTATTAATCATAATTATAATCTTGATTAATAATTTATTATTTATAATTTTATTTTTATATTTTATAATAATCTTAATGAATAATTTATTCCTTTCTTAATCATAATTAAAATAATTTACTAATCATAACTATAATTTTAATTTGTAATTTATAAATAAATATTTAATTATAATCTTAATTAATCATTTATTAGTCTTAATTATAATTATAAATTATTATTTTATTATAATCTGTTTTAATAATATATTAATCATAATTATCGTCAAAATTAATAATTCATAATTTAATAAGTAAATATTATTAAAATTTTAGTTTATAATTATTAATCGTTATTACAATCATCATTATAATCTTAATTAATCATAACTATTATTATAATTTTAATAATAATTTAATTATTAATCGTAACTATAATTATAATTATAATTATAATAATTAATTAATAATTTATTTATTTTATTAATTTATAGTTTATTATCATAATTATTAATCATAATTGTAGTTTACCAAATCCTATGTTTGGTTGGAGTTGGATTTGAATTTGGATTTGGATTTAAAAATTCATGATTTGAATTTGGATTTGAATTTTGGATTTCCAAATCTAAATCCAAACCCAAATTTTTTTTACCAAACAAGCCCAATGTAGTGTCTGGTTGCATGAAAATGACATGAAAATAAATTTGTTCTCTAACTTCTGTTGTGAAAATAAATTTGCTTCGTCTTTTAACTTCTGTTGTGAATGTCATTTTTGCTTTTTTGCCCAACAACAGAAGTGTCGACATAAAGTCATCAAAAAATAAATTTGCAGTTGTTAAAAAGAATGGCTGCAGTTTACTTGTTTCCCATCTGCGTTTTTAACGCAGATATGGATCGAAGTAGCACTTTTTTTAAAAAAATTTAAGTGCAGTTGCATGTTTTTTAAATATTTTTTAACATACATAAGTTAATATATTTGTTCTATTTGAAATCTAAGTTAATATATTTTTAATATAGATAAGTTAATAAATTTCGAAGTAGCACATTAAATATTTGTTAATATTTTTGTTAAATATTATTAAACAAGATGAATTCTTAATACTTAAGTTAATTACTTTTTTTTATTATAACACAATTTTTATTCTGCCACTTTTTTTATCCATGTTTTCTTTTTCTTTTTCTTTTTCTTTTTGTATTTCCAAGCATCTACTTTTGCCATTTTTTGCACTTCTACACTTATTTTTTCTAAATTAAAGTCAACAATAATTAGTTATTAATATAAGTAAATCAATGATTAATTTATTTTTCTATGATATTTAATTATTAATATTTTAAAAAAGTTAAATAATAGTATTAAAAATAATAATTAACTTTATTAGTTAATTGTATATTTTTGTTATTTCTATAATATTTTTTTACCTACTTTCATAGCCATCCAGACACTCGAAGTATGATTTGACCACTTACAAGTTACAAAATATCACCTATCCAAATATTAAAATTCACTTTCAACGGAAAAGAACTAGTATGAAACTCAAAAGCTTACACATTTCATTTTCAATAGACAAGAAGTCACTTTCATAGTTTCTTACACTTGCAAGCAACAAAACTGCAATTTGGATCGCCATTGGCGTGACGGACAATGGCCTGCAACCAACGTAACAACCTCCCATTGGCCCTCTGGTCGAAATTTTGATGGGTAGACCTGATGCTAGCAGGGAGGCCAATGAGTCGCTGCCACATAGGCACGGTTATTGTGCGGGCATGTGATGTTGGATTGTATATCATTTTTGATTGAGCGCTCAAATGGTGTGACAATGGTGTTTGTAATTTAGTCCCACATCGGGTAGGAGGTGGGATCATGGGGTGTAGATAATTGGAATTGGTTCAGGCCTTATATGAGAATTTTCTTTTAAGGCATATGGGCCAAATTCAATATCGTACCTCATTGGCCAACTTCAATTCGGGTCACACCGCATTTTCGACAAGTGGTATCAGAGCCCATGGTTATTGGACTGATTTGGACGACTCTAATTGGTTCTAGACAGATAGTACATAATATTTATTAGTTACACCACCAAGATTGTTGGTGTTTTTTGCCTTTATACTAGAGTGAATAGCACATCGGCTACACCACCAATTAGGTATCTCAATATAAAGATTTGCTTGAGTTGAGGTGTGCGCATGGGGTGTAGTGTTATGCTCAGATTTCGTAAATCGTTTGTCCTCGCTTTGACTATACTAAATCGATCATACTCGCTGGGTGTGATGTCGTACAAGTCTGCTGTTGTACTTGCAACAACATGAACATTTGTGTCATTTTGAAATAGTTGAAACATAGTCATATTGCATAAATATTGAGTAATATTGAGTACACAGTACGGGAAGAAATAATTATTTTTATTGATCATAGCAGCAAGATACAACTTTTCTCAGTATTCTTTGAAATGTCGATCCGGCTTACATTGATTCATGAAAAGATAACAACTGATAGGCTGTCATGAAATAACTCCTCGTTCCATACATTATGCCACTTTATTACATTGAAAATCTAAGCAACAATTCTTGAACTCCGTAATACTTTGTGCATCTTTATTTGAAAGTAACTTGAAAATAGCAGCAAAAAGTCTTAATTTTCACGAGTGCCCGCACCTTCCCCAGTACTTGTGTAGGAGGGGTCATCACATTAGAAAATATACTGGTGAGCTCCGTTGGCCCACTCAACTAAACCGACATTTGTGGAATTAATGACAAGCATTTTAAAAGCATCTTTATTAGGGACTAGCAATTCACAGTATAATGAGGCAATATGATAATTTATGAAAAATAATTATTTACTTTACCATCGGCCAATTTCAGCTCTCCTTCATAAGATATATGATAATAATAATACTTACTGCTTCTGTATAAGTCAATAATTAGCATGCATCCTGACTACATGGTCACTGACGTTGTTATACTATACAAACTCTTTGCCATATAAGACTTCAAGGTAATGCAATGACATCAAAGTAGGTAGCTAGCCACTAAGACTGCCTCGCAATATTCGTACTCACAAAGCATGCCAATATTTCCCCAGGCCAAATCTTTTCCAGCGCCTGGGTACCGTTCGAGGAAACTTATTTTAAACCTTGTGCACAAGTTTTCCATAACCATGTGAATGTGTGTCCGACTCGATAAGCATAAAGTGCATGGTAATATTGAAAGTAAAGAGACAACATGTTCATTTCCCAATATTTATATTCATTATCTCAGGCATCAATTCATTTCATTCCAACATTGATGACAATATTTTACTATTCATAGGGACAAGCAGCATTTCAATTCGAATAGGATCATGTGGCATTTCATTCATTCAATGGTGCTAACAGCATAATCAATTCATGCAATGTTCATTTCACTAGCTTCTTAGTGGTATTGACTTGTGGCATTAATGCATCATATTATCGATCAACGGATATAGCAAGGCAACAAGAAAATTCATTTAGTTGGCATGAAGGAGTAGCAGAGAAGGGACAAACTACCACAAAGAATCCATACTCACTAATTAGAGAATTATCGAGAGAAAGATGAATACTTATGCGATTAGCCTTCAGTCACTCGTCCGTCTGTGATGGCACCAAAAGTTTGGTTAATACTCCGTCTCTTTATGTTTCTTTCTCTCAGAATTCTCAAGAATGAATGCAAAAAAAATCGATGAAAACTGATAAGAATTAAATCATCGAAAACCATTCAGAAAAACGTCCATCAAAACCAAGCAACAAAAGCAGCAAAACATCCAGAGAAAACCCTTAGACTTATTTCAAGAGAAACCGATCCATTAGTTGGAAATGTTATTATGTATTTGTTTTGATCGATTCGATGCCGACGGTAAGTTTATCTAATACTCAGTTCCGACCGAGTCAATCAAGCCACAAGTCTTACATAATGGATCTCTAGGAGCGGGACACTAAATAATATACCACTAAGAAAAAGTTTTGTCCTTGAAACTTAAAACGAAAGTCCTACCTCAGGGTTATCAAACAATTAAGGGTATTTCATCCTCATCTCCTTTTCGAGTTCCCACGTTGACTCCTTGACTGCATGATTCTACCACAATACGTGAACCAAAGACACATTTCGGTTCCGTAAAACCTATTCCCTCATGTCCAAAATATGAATAGGTTATTCAGTATAGGATAAGTCAGCGCTCAGCTATAATTGATCGAAGTTCACTACATGGTTTGGATCAGGCACGTACTTCCGCAGTTGAGATACATGGAAGACATCGTGCACTTCTGTAAGTCCTCTAGATTTTTAGAGTTATTTTTTCAATTTTTTTAATATAGTTATTAATAGATATTTTTTACTATTATTTTTATCATAAAATATACTCTTCCGTAGCTTTGATTTTTGGAGCACAAGAAATGCAAAACTCTAGAAACTTCCTTCATAAGGTTTGACCTTGACAAGTTCATCTTCGATTTGGTATATCATATCTCACTCAAATATGTCTTCATGTATTCTATTTTGCTTCGCACAACTTTGGGGTCAATTTAGGCCAAGAAGTTATCTACCGTGAGACTTGTCATAACTTCCAACTTAAATTCGGGACTTGACATCGATCCAACCTAAACGACCCAATGTATAATTTTGACTATTTTTGAGCCTACTACACACATGTCGAGGGTGTCCCACTCAATTGAGGGCCCATATGTTATTTAAATTCAAATAGCACATAAGATCCCTTATGTGACTTTTAGAGCCTATTTCCAACTCAGGTAATTTTTTTAAGCCTAACCTTGTTCAACAAGTTGTAGGGGACTTGCTTGGGTAATTCCCATGTAGAGAGGCCATCCTAGAGTTTTTTTATTCAGATTTGTTATTGAGTCAAACTGTAACAAGGAATCTCAATCAATGTAAGTTTCTAAATTTGGAAACTTGTATCTTCATGTGTAAATCCCTCTTGTTATTAGACTCAAAAGCCCACCAAAACTTACCCAAACCCACTCTAAAACAAACCTACCTGAACCCCCTACCCATCTACCAATATAAACTACCTAACCCTACTCGAAAATCTGTCAAACAAAACCCTAACCTAAGCCCTATTGCTGCCGACCTATTGCTGCTGTATCTTGTCCTTTGAGCTACTATCCCGACCATTGTCGACCACCTTTAGACCAACCAAATCATCCCCAACATGCCCAAGACCTCCTTCTACCTTCAAAAGGCCGACCACCACCTGGAACCACTCCTACAAGTAGTGACAGCCGCCCAAAGACACCTCGAACATGCTGTCTGAAAATCACAACAGGTACGCCATCTTACGATAGCATTTTGTCCACTTCTAGATATTGAAAATTTGTGAAACCAAAAATTCTAGTTTCCTATATGTGTCTACAACCTACATATAAAATTTCATATCAAAATTCTTTCTAGATTTGTCTGGGCACACGTTTTAACAAAGGGTGTCCAAAATTAATACTATTTCATATAAGAAGGTTTTGATCTTGTTTGAACAACTTTTGGCATTGATATTATATATGAAAACGGCCGTAATTCGATTATCTGCAATCCCCTTCAATTACTTTTTCATAATTTTTCTATTTTGATATATGAATCTTTACATCTTTGAAGAACAAATTATGCCTTAAAATAAACTATTGAAATTACCATCTTGTGAGTTCCAAATTATTTTATGTGCATCCAAGGATACATATTATTGATCTTCGACATATAATCATGAATATTTGATAATTTAAATAATTTTTAATCATTTAGATTATCAAAGTTATTTTATTTATGATTAAAGAAGTTCTAATAACATTGATTCATCAATGTTGATATTTGGATTGGTCATGAAATAGTTTTATATGGTTTTTTTTGCAATAATAATTATATTATTTATATTTCCAGAATATTAAAGATTTATTTCAGAATTAATACTGAATATTTTACACATATATTTTGTGAGATTTTGTTAGTCCTAGAAGGGATATTATGACTAGTATATAGATTAGTTAACCCTATTGATTATAAATATATGTATATATGGTATATAGTAATAATAATAAAATGGGGTTATTAATGTTAGTTATTATTACTATTATTTATAGGAGTTCGTGAAATCAAGACTGTAGAAGTTGGAGTCGGATCCATAATCTACACTCTCACGGCGATTCCAGGCAAGATACTGTGCCACTATGATCTCATTTTATTTCCTGCTATACAAGGACGTATTATTGTGTGTTAGGTTTAGATGTGTTAGGAGAGTGCCCAAGTATGACTTGGGTGTCGTCGATGATGCCATCGATGATATATAATGGGGGTATATGTGACCTAGCGTACTAGTAGACTTCCTCGTGTTGAAGTTATTCTTTAATGACTTCTATGACTTGGAGATGACACTTGGAGTGAGAGTTTCATTGGTATTGGCACGCACCATGTACTTGGCCAGTACAAAGGGTTCATGTGAAGAATAATATATGACTAGTTGTGTTAGTTAGAGGACTTGCATGTGAGATACGAGTCGTTCAAGTTATGGACATGATCTTATACTACTCCTGTATGGGAAAGACTATTAGTAGGTGCACAAGATTACCCTATCCTCATTAGCCTCAGTGTTGCCCTGGTATAGGCTATACTAGTGGATATTCTATTATCGTCTACGGACTAGTCTGCGGATTGGACGGGAGTATGCTAGTATATTCGTGATCTTAGTTGACGCTAATATCATTCCTTACCTACCTGTGCGATTCCGAAGTAGTCTTCAAGTGCATTACACTTAGATGTATATTTTACCTTGTCAATTATATTTATGTTCATGTATATTACTTTTACTATTCATATTATGGCTAGTTGTTGTATCTTGTTACGTCCCTCTGAGGACCTAGTGATCTCTCTAGATGGACTTCAGGAGTATAGTTGTTATGGCGTGTGTTCGACATAACAAAAGGTTGAACAAACTTTTTGCTTTATTGAACGTATAAGGTATCTGTGTACAAAGAAGGAAGTCCTAAAGAGGATATTCTAAGTACAGGGAGAAGAGATTTCTGGTAAAGTGTGACGGTGGAGATCGAGCACTGCAGTGGCTTCTTTACTCCATTGACGATCTAACGACGAATCAACCCTGCTCTAGCTCTCTGGCACCTTTGATGGAACTCTAGGGTCATCGATCAAGAGGCTGTCTGGAAGAGAAGATCCCTTAGAGGGGGTTGTTCTATTGGTTGGGTTGTGGATTGTTTCTTCTTAGATGAAGGTTGTCGATCCCTTTAAGTTGAAGGAGAACTCCTTCTATTTATAGAGAATCGAGTACATATGCGATGTGTATTAGGGTTCCTGAGATATGAAAGAATCTGTCGTCATTACACGGTGTAGGCTTCTGCGGCACTGACACGTGGCAGACATCGAGATTCCCCTCAATCGAGATCTCTGGTGGTTATCAACCTAACGGAAGGAGGTGACATGTAGCACGTGCCGATTTGCTTGCTCGAATACTGCCGAGTAAATCTTAGGATTTCATCCTAGATTTGGAGTCTAATTGATCCTCGTCTAAGATTTAAATTGATCTGATATGATATCAATCATGATTTAATCCCAATATTTTCTGTAAGAGGTGGATTAAACAAACCAATTGGGGTGACCCATGCTTCCTGCCCCTCTGGTGCGGACTAAGTACTGCTATGCTTCTGGAGGACGAATAGACCGTGCTTCTGAAGACGACGGAGCATCTGTGCTTTCAGGCGACGAGTGGACTTGGCTTCAAATGACAACGAGACTTCTATGAATTTAGAGCAACGATGAAGCTGTGTTTCGGAGTAACAAAGTCACTGTGCTGTAGGAGACTAGTAGGTTTATGCTTCAGGTTGGCGAGGTTACCGTGCTTTTGGAGCGACAAACTGACTTGCATTGGTTGCAGTGAGAGTTCCCAAATAGAGAAGTGACTTAAGCTTCTGGATCGGAGCAGATGACTGTGCAATAGAAATAGAGATGGTGTGAACATATCAACATCCTGCGCCTCATATGGACGCATGTAAGTAGCTGTACCTCTGAACTTTGAAGGCGTTTGCTTTGGAGGAAAGGGTATAACACCCTTGTGTGTCTGGGTTGGTGCAGGCTGGTAGCTACGCCTCTGGAGTGAAGACACTGCTTTCTAAGTAAAGGAAAGGGCGGAGCCTACTACCATCTTGCTTCTGAGGTTGGCGCAGGCGAGTAGTTGCATCTCTGGTTTGAAGGCTTTGACTTCTGAAGTAAAGAGCGATAAATACCCGCTCTTTAAGAATTTCCCTCTTAATTGCCACCGTAATATGGGGAATTCCAAGGGTCTAAGACTGACACTCGTCGTGTTGAGTCTTAGGTTCATCCTATCAATGTAGAAATTCTGACCGTCGGCCATGTGGCATGTACTCTGGGCCATTCTCGGTCCTATAAAGGGGAAGTTCTCCTCTGAAGAGTCGCTGTCTTCTTCTTGGAATTCTTCACTACCATACGAGGTCCAAACTTAATTTCGAGCGGCGATCGACCTTGTATATGTTGGCTACTGGTTGAGGTTTTTCTCGTTTATAGGAGCCATGTTCTTATAGAAGAACTCTGTGTAGAAGGAGCCATCGCTGCCCTTAGGAAGTACGTAAATATCCTTCATAGGGAGTTCAACTCTGGGCGACGTCTGGGGGATCTTCGAGGTCCTGATGACCTAGGTCATGGGTGGATAGCCAACCCGAAGAGCCACAGGTTGTGCTATGTGCTTCCCATTCAGGGCTTCACGACCTGCTGCGCTCTTTGAAGGCTTAGGCCAATGACTGCTTCAGGAAGCTGCTTTCTTTGGCCGAGTGGCTGATATGCTTATGGGAGGCTGTGCCCATAAAAAGGTCAATATACGCCTCGATGGAGGTCAATCTTCTGGCATGAAGAAGAAAGACTGCACTTTGACGAAGACCGAATCCCTTGTAGACCCTTCTAGGCTCTGTCAAATCTGTACCAGATCCTTTGTACACGAACAAAATTAGTCCTTTTTGTGTAGTCTCGATGTGTCTGTACTAGACTTTGGTAGACGTGACACATAAGAGACTTCTTTCCATATCTTCTATTTTATCTTTTTAGCACTTGGGATAAGCCTTTCTATCATCTGCTCTGTGGCGAAAGGATGTCATCAGCTGAGATTTTTTATACTTCTACAAGACCCCTTCAAAGTGTCCCGAACTTGAGTCAAGCTCGGAATACTTTGAACAGAAGCATGAACACGTGGCAGGATTATACGAGCTGGGTGATGGCTGGTGTCAAGCCTAACTCTTTAGCATTAATTATCCTGAGTCATCATTTTAGATCTCCTGATGACTTCTTGATATTGGATCCTCTTGCATCTTTGCAGTGTTTGCGATCTCTTTGGCAGAGGAGGTTCAGGGTCACATTCTTTCGGTCACTCGCAGTATTGTCATCTGACATGGAGTGGAGCTTTGGCTTAGCTTGTAAGCTTCCTTCTGATCGACATCTGGCTCATGCTTTGACCATGCAAATAGTCTATATAAAGGACTACTCCTTCCAAGAGAAGACTCAGCTACTTCCATAATAGTCTTGCTTGCCCGACACTCGGCTGCTGACGACCCTAGAGTTTGCTTGAGGTGGCCATCGGTGGCAAACCTTTTCATCCGAAGAAGCTGTAGTAGAACTACCACTGGATCTCGAGACATCCCTACGCTCTGGATGTCGAGGGCGTCAATGGCGTCTTAGACCTCTGCTTCCTGGATTTGAATTGCTTGTCATTTCGAAGAATAGCAAGGCCTGCAGCTGTGGTTGCTCACATGGCCAGCTAGGGAGATAGGAGAGACCTGTGCTCGTGTTCATCCCCAGCTTGGGCCAGTAGCTGCTTCGGGCGGTGGCTTCCTTTTAACCAGAAAGTGATTGGTTCTATCCCCGCCTCGCCCGTACTATTGAGAGCTTGTACTGCAATTTTAGCCTTTTTTGCTTCTTTGTATGTAACTACGAAGAGTCTGTAATAGGTCTTTGTAGCCACATATTTTTATATATTGAAGCTTTCCTGTCCCCTTTGCTTTTGTCTCCAAAATAAAGAGTGAATCTTCACCAAGGATTTGCCTGACCAGAGGTAATATGGACACGGTAGGCTTAATCTGTAACACCCCAGTCCCAAAATACGTAGGACTAGGAACGTAGACATGCCAGCTGTATTCATACGAAGTACATAGGCCTCGTATGAATACATAAGCTGTAAAATGTAGTAGAACCATAACTAATCTCATCCACACAGAATAAATGAATAAAAGATATCATATAATGAGAATGAATTTGTCTTGATACAATATGTTGGGCGGAGACAAATCCACTACCAACAAAATAAGAAAAAGTACATAGAAAATAAAATGAGCAGCGAGCGAAGCGAAGACGATCCAAGTGCAATCATCCTCGAAGAAATAGCGATGATCACGGCTAGAGCTAAAGCACCTGCGAAGGACAAGAGCACACACCTGAAGAGATAACCAGGTCCTCAGAGGGACGTAACAAGACACATAATATCATGCCATATAAACTGAATAAATATTGCTCAAATAAATAAGTCAATTGAATTATAACATAGTCCAATACGTACCTATTGAACGAGCGTACCATCCCTCCAACCAAACAAGGACAGGAGATGGTAAACTAATTCACGGTGACATATCTTTCCATGCAATTAATCCAATATGGTATCCCGGACCCCAACAAGGTTCAATACCTTCTCATCGAAGTAGTAAGCCACACCTATAACCAAACAAGGACAAGGTGTGACTAACTAATCCGCGACAAGTTATTGTTCCAAGCCACGGTCAGATACAAGTACCAAAACAAGAGTACTCATACCTAACGGATAAGGAAACCTAACCAAATCTAAGTGAATGCAGTTTTAAGAACAGTTCATGGTCGCATGACTACCGGGTCAAGTCAAGAAAATACCAATGCAGTACCTCAGTAGCGAGTCACAACACCATATACTATTCCTCAGTATCGAGCGAGTCTATAGCATATAGTCTACCTATCGTTCCTCAGTAACGAGCGAGTCTACGATAGATAGGGTGGTAGTCAACTTCCAATCATGTTCTCCCCGCCCAATGCCAACTCATAACTGCCAAGTCTTTAGCAAGCAATTCTAATAGCAGTTATTTCCTAACGCACGGCTTATACGTACTGGTGGCCAGCCAATCACGCATGTTCGAGTCCTATATGTAACTCACAATAACATGGTATAAATGTGTCAAGGCCTATGTATGCAACACACAAGGTGGTCCCTTAAATCTAGGTTTAATGTGTAAGAAAAATAATACATAGCAGGAGAATATAAATGAACAGTAAGTTCTAACAGGTTATGCCATGTATCACAATTTATTTTGCATAAAGAAAATAATGAATAATGCATGAAATATGAGCTAAAATAATTAAACAGCAAATGGCAAGGTGTCTTGCCTGGTAGGACGCCTGGTGTGCTACTATAATCAATATGGCACGAACTTCGACTTCGGTACAACAACTATGCAAGGTGACCTCTGGTGGTGACACGGACAGTTCCATTGGGTCCAGAAGGGTCAATTTGGCTTGGGACGATATAAATAAGCTCGAGATTAGAAGAAGATAAGAAACGAACGATTGATCATGGATAAGATTATATAATCGAAGAAAATTTATAGAAATAAATATATATAACTACTTTTGTAAATATATCTATTATATTTGAAAATAACTATATTTCTATTAGTAAAACAATTTTGGATAAAGACTTGAAAGTCATAAAAATTATCTTTATATCAAAACTATAACTTTCTTGTAGAAAATATTTCAACCATATTTAATACCATAAAATATATAATAAATAAAAAACCCAAACCCGATTTGAAATTACATGTAGGGCCAAGCCCAGTACTATATATTTATCACGAATATAATCTTTGGAAATATTTAATGTATAGATATATATAATATCATTAAGAGCAAAAGATCAATAATATTTCTAAATAATAAACCCCAATAACAACAGTAGCAACTCTAGTAATATTACCTAATGATAATATTATTATATGGCACAATCGTTTCTTTTGTAAAAATATAACAATAATAATAATAATATAGATAGTGAAAAAACTATTGGTAGCACTATTTGTGCAATAACAAGTTTTATATGCTAATAATAATAATAATAATAATAATAATAATAATAATAATAATAATAATAATAATAATAGATACAAAGAAACACACACAAAAAATAAACATCAACAAAACAATTAAATAAATAATAAATTAATAATAATAATAATAATAATAATAATAATAATAAAAAACTTTGCAGCAGTCAAGTGACTGCTGCTGCTCAAAAGAAAAGGAAAAAGAGAGAGAGAGGCGGAGGGATCGAGGGGGAAGCGGGGAGATCGAGGGAGGGAGGCGGAGCAGCGAGTGAGAGTGAGGGAGAAAGGAGCGGGCGGCGACGTGGAGGACAGGGCGACGGCGGCGCTAGGCTGTTCGAGCAGAGGGAAGAGGGTTTCAGCAGTCGGAGAGAGAGAGGGGGCAGCGGGTTAGAAGCTCGGGGAGACGAGCGGCGGAAGGAGCGGGGCTTGCGAGCGGAGGGCGGACGGCGGACGGCGTGGGCTGCTCCGGTGGAGAGGGTGCGCTCGCCGGTCGGCGGAGAAATGAAAAGAGGCGGCGGGGTTTCGGTCGATGGACGACGATCGCTGGTAGTGGACGGCTGCGGGGGTATCGTCGGAGGGGAAAGGAGAGGAGCGGCGGTCTGGCGGAGATGCGAAAAAAGGGGGCGCGGCGACCGGTCTTCCACCGGCGGGCGGTGGTCTAGGGCAAGACGGAGGAGGTCGGGCGGAGCGCGGCGGTCACGGAGGTAAGTACGGTGGTGGTGGTGATTTTTTTTTGGTGGTTTTGCTTTAGTGGTGGTGCCGGTGGCGGTTTTGATGGTGGCGGGTGGCCGCGGTCCGGGTGGTGGTGGTGTTGCGGGTCCCGCAGTAGGGAGAAGGGGATATGATGGTGGGGATCGGTGTGGTGGCGGTGATTCAGTCCGACGGCACCTGGGGTCGGGGTTGTTGGTCGGATGGAGGCCGTGGTGGGTTGCTAGGGGATGGCCATGGTGGTCGCGCTAATGGTGGTGTTGCTGGTAGTGGCGGTGGCCGGAGTTAGTGGTGGTGGAAGGATGGAGTTGGCCGAACAGGGGTGTGGAAGAGGCAACAACGGGGTCGGGTGCTACCGTAGGTTCTTGAGGGAGGCAGAAGGTCGGAATTTAGCTAAGATATATTTAGGATTAGGATTTGGTGTATCGTGCCGGGTTTGTCGGCGCGGAGGAGGAGCAATGTATATGTATAATAATGGAATAAGAACGGATGGACAAAGACACGATGCACGTAGATTTGTGGAGAAAATTTGAAGAATAGAAATACTTGGATGAGTACCTGCCTATTTATAGGATGTAGGAATTCCCAATTGGATAGGATTATGAAAAGCTTTAAATCCCCTTTTTTTAAATCAATTTAAAATAAATCAAATCCAATCCAAATACAATTTCAAATTAAATCTAATTAAATTCTTTTAGTTTAAAAATAAGACAATTCAAATTTCTAATTATAGATATTATTTTAAATAAATCCAAAGTCCAAATCAAGATTTAAATTGTCACAATAAATTCAAAATATGTTTTCCAAAAATACTAATAGTAATAATTTTGAAAATTACATTATTAATAAAAAATAAACTAATAATTAATTTTGAGATATGTATGCATAATTATTTATACCAAATTATGCTTTTCTAGTATACAATGAAATATAATTTATTATTAATAAATGTTAGAAAGAAAAGGCTTAAAATAACAAACTTAGAAATTCGGTAAAATGGTAAAATAATTATTTTATATTTCACTTCAAAAATAGAAAACGTTTTTTCTAAAAATATGTACGCTCGCACATATTCGCACTCGTCGAGTAATTACGAAAAATAAAAATTTCGTACGCGACGTACAATACGACTACGCGACGTAAAATAATAAAAATTTCAATCAGTACCAAAATTTAAATAAAAATAGTAGAAATTTAGGGGTTTTACATAATCTTTGACGGGATATAGAACAACAATCCATAGATAATATGGACGTGAACTGTTTTATAGACCGTCAGAATAATCATAGAGCTGATGCGAGAAGAACGACTACTCAGAGGTAATATGGACATAGTAGCCGCATCTTCCAAGTGTAGAGGAGCAATCCAGATGTAATGTGGATGTGAAGTGCTTCATCTACTTGAGAGAATATATAGGAGAGAGAGGGAGATCCCCTTAACAGAACTTATAGGCACCATTTTCAAGGGATGTGGGCTCCTATGCTGGTTCCGCCTTCAGACGTAATATTTCTTTAGAAACTTGCCGTTGATGGGCATCATTAGCAAGTCACCATTAGGCTTAGTTAGCCGATAACCACCGTTGGAGTATACCGTTTCTATGATGAACGGTCCTTCCCATTTGGGCTCGAATTTTTCAGCCGTTTTGTGAGTCATTACCATCGGTCTTCGTACTGCCAAGACGAGGTCGTCCACTTGGTATGATCTTTTGCGTACCTTTTTGTTGAAGGCCCCAGAGATACGGGCTTGGTAAAGCCCGATCATTTGCTGCACGAGCAAGCACTTTTTATCCAGCGCTTCTAACTCTTGTAACCGCCTGTGATGATTATCTTCGACGATTAAGCTTGCAGAGGCCACGTTAGCAGACAACATCTTCTTAAAGATTTGACCGGTGCTTGTGTCAGAGTTCCAAGTGGAGGAGTCAGAAGAGTGTGAGTGCCTCATGACTTCTTCCTTTGAGTCTTCTGAGGTAGAAGTAGGTGTAACATACTCCGACCCTCGACGGATACGTTGGTAATAGTTTTGATCTTTTTCCTTTGGAGCATGAATCCGTAAGGAAAGACGCCATCCCTTGCCATAATTGAGCCCCTTGTTGCTGTTCAGGTCGTAACCCATCTTCCGGATGAGGTTTTTGGCCTACGCAGTGCAGCTGTAGAACTGCATCTTGCCACTGTCGAGGTCTGGGTCTTTAAGAGTTATTCACTGCAGATGCTCCAATCGACCGAATATGATGGGTTCCACTTCTTTTTTCCTAGCTGGAATTACGAAGTAGGTACCCCGGGCAGGGACAACTCGGCTCACATGGTTGACGGTCGTCACCTGTGTCTGTAGCTTACGCAGAGAGTTGTCTAGGAAATAGTTGGTGTTCCAGCATGCACTAGAGTTGTTCGAAGACAACTTCCTGTTAATAAAGTAGGATATCTTATCCCGGAGGATTACATCGTCGAAAGAGTGTGCCTCCATGTTGGCACAGACGTAGTTTTCTAGCTCTTCGTTAGTGAGGACTAGAGCTATTGAAGGAGGAGGGGGAGGACGCTTCCCTTTCAGTTTGACCACTAAAGGGGCTGTAGTCGCATGCTCCTGCGCCTTCGTGGTAGGCCTTGTAGACTTCCAGGATAGCCTTATTCGTATCGGCTCCTGACCATCTTCTATCATCACTGGAGGCAAAGGTGGAGCTCTACCCCGAAGCTTAACAATGAGAGGCGTTGATACTTTGGGAGGCCTTCCTTTCAGTCGACCCTTTAAAGGTTCTTCGATCCCTGCTGCACTTTTTGAGGCTGTCTCTGCCTCATCATCATCATCATTGCTATCGTCATCCCAGGGGACTGACTTGTATAAATCAGCATCCGTACAGTAGGCTTTAAGTCGTCAGAATGGGTCGATATCAACAAACTCCATTTGGATGGTCCCATCATTGGCCACATACTTCATGTACTGATATAGGGTGGAAGGGACAATCATGTACTTATGGATCCATGGTTGTCCTAGCATCATGTTGTAGTTTATGACTGCATCGATGACATAGCAAGTTACTTCAGTATAGAGGTCACCAATCTGACACTTCATGCGAATTTTGCCTAGAGGCTCGCTCTTTCCTACGTTGAAGCCGCTGATTGTTGTGTTCGAGGCTGTCAACCGATGCATCGAAATTCCTAGAGTTTGAAGGAGGCTTCTTGGGATAATGCTCAGAGAGGGACCCGGGTCGATGTGGATACGATCGATCTTAATGGCACCGACATACCCTATATAATACAGAGGGCGATTGTGCCGGTTATTCTTTAGCAGCATGTCTTGCTGGGTGAAAGTGATACTGGGAATCACTTCGACCACGCTGTGGCAATGTGGGCAAGCTATGTAATCATCTTTTGGTGGCCGAACCTGAGTAAGAAAGGACTCAGCGTTCTGTAAGGCTTCACTGAGCGCGTCTCGTGTCTCTTTAGAGAGGCAGAGAAGCTCAAAAAGTGACAATCTAGCCAGAGTATTGGCCAGCTATAATATCGAAGTTGTAGGGCATGATAGGCCCTATTGTCGAATCTTTTTCGAGAGGTTTGTCGAAGCAAATCTCCTTCTATTTCTGCTTATTCGTGGTAGGAGCCCGAGATGGACCTGCCTCTGGTGCGTCAGGAGCTTGAGATGGACCTGCTCCTAATACATCTGGGACAGGGGAAGTAGTCGGTGTAGACTCCTCTTGCTCTGGAGCTTGGCTCTTCTCTTATCGCTGCACTAAGTGGGTGGTCAGTAAAGCATCATCGGTCAAAGCCGAGACCATACGGCATGTTTTGCTTTTCATTCCTTTGGTAGAAAGGGTCGTAGGTGCCATCATGTCGGGAACTAAGTCAGGATGAATCCACACGACTTTACCTTGAGGTGTGGAGAACGGAATGAGCCCTTGAGCGTTGTCCCGTGCTGGTGGAAGGTTGGCTACTTCTATTGTCGCCTTTGGAATGGGGATGACACCGTCTTGCACCTCTGTGGCTGGAAAACTCCCAAACTGGAGAGTAACCATATTGACCGTGACGGTCTTCTCCTCATAATCCAACGATATAACGTTGGCATTGATGAGGCATTGGATTTGTCTTTTCAACACATAGCAATCTCGTGTTGAGTGGTAGACGTACTGGTGGTAATGACAGTATTTAGGATGGTCCACCTTTTCTACTTTATCAGGATGCCTGGGTGCCGGGATTGACAGTTTGCTACTCTTCGTAAGCATCTCGAAGAGCTCCAGTGTATCCTTATCATTGAAGGAGTAAGTCTCCCTCGGCCTCTGTGTTTTCGCGGATTTGGGGTTAACGGATGCTGAATCTTTGGAGATGTTGACGGTTATGGCCTGCTTGCCTTTTTTTCGCCATTGGGGTTGCTGCTGGACGAACGTCTCCCCTTGTCTTCAGGGGAAGGAAAGTATAGCCCCTGGAGCTGTGCGTCCTGGGCTTTCCTCTGTGCGGCGTCTACCTCTTTAATAAAGGCGTCTACTCCGTGCAGGAAGCACTATGCCACAATTTGATCGTGGGTAGCATGTTCCTGCGGCATGAGTCTATAAGCATAGGCTCAGGCATGCCAGGAGGTAATCTGAGGGCTGCCTGGCGAAAGCGCTCGATGTATGCCCGGACATGCTCCTTTTTCCTTTAGACAATCTCCATGAGGGTCGATATCGTCATGTCCATCCCTTCTTCATAGAATCGGTCCACGAACAGAGTATTCAGGTCTTCAAATGATGAGATACAATCGTCCGTAAGACTGCAGAACCATTTATAGGCTACTCCCTGCAGGACTCCAATGAATATATTGGATAGGAGGGCATCATCCTTTGGCAGGTGCCCAGTTACTGAGGCAAAATACCTCAAGTATTGTTGAGGAGACCCCTTCCCTTTTTAAGGTGTAAGCGTCTGCGGATTGTATTTGGGAGGGTAGACAACGTTGTCCCACTCGACATGGTATGGCTGCCGGATACCCATCTTCCGGAGTGCTGCTTGCTTCTCCTTGGCATCATGACGAGCATACAGCTCCTTGATGGCCTGCTGTATTTCGACCGATATTGTAGAACCTGTAGCCGATGGAGTAGACGAGGAGGGTCCTGATGGTTGACGGCAGACAGCCTGCTGGATCCGTCATTGGTTGGTGGATCAAGCGCAAGTATAGAGGCAGCGGGGGCCATATTGCTCTTAAGGTCGATTATGACCGAGGACAGAGTCTTCATGGTGTCTGTCAGCGTATCTAACTTTGTATCAAGGGCTTCGATACATATGAGAGCTTCGTTGTTGTCTTCCTCGTTGCCATCGGCCATGAATACGGACCAAGTATGAGGGTGATTCGATGGAGCCGTGGATCCTTCGCTCTCTGGCTTAGACGCCTGAGCCTTGCCGTCTTGAGGATACACCGTAAGATTGTGGTCTTTCTCGGACTCAGTACGGTTGCTACCCCCAGTCTGGTGACTGGCTACGCCGATGGAGGCATCCGTGTCGTATTGCTCCTCCACAGACTGAAACACATGGTTTTCGTGCATGGTAGGAGGCTGGCTACCCCCAGTATTTATCTTGGCACCCAATGCTGATCTGGAACGGCTGCCTTGGAACACCTCTACATCGGGTACCTTAGCTTTGTTGTTCTCCGGCCTCCTTTTTGGTTTAGCGATCGATATGGAAGGATTCTGGGAGGGCTTCTTGAAAGCTCTAGAACCCTGTGCCGTGTAGCACGTGATGATGCGGGGTTCGTCTTCTCTATGGCTCACCGACCCCCATTAAGCTTCTGGCGTGGGGTCGATGTGGAGTGAGGTCTCTGGAAGAAGGAACGCTGCCTCGATGATGGCACGGCCGTCTGCTGGCAGTAGTAGTTGATGGTAATCTGGGTGCAAGAGTGCCTTGATTTAGGAACACCGTGTGCCACAGATTCTTCTTTCGCTTGGGAGAGGGTCAGATCTTCCGCCATGGCACCCCCATTATACGTGCAGGGAAGCTGTACGTGAGTACGGTCAGAGCGGGTCTGGCAGGGAAGCCTCCTGTAGCTTCTGCGGGAACGCTGCTCGCGTGGCTCCCTCTCCGTAGAACGTACCCCTGGCTTGGCTCTCGGAGCCGTGGATCCTTCGCTCTCAACGCGGGCCTCTGGTCTGCCATAGGTGTCGTGTGCTTATTGTATGAAGCACGAACCACCTGGGATCTCTTCCTACTACCTCCAGCGGGTGAGTAGTATTCAAAGTCCGCCGAAGGCTCGCCTAAAGGGAAAGCGATTATGTCAAAGAGAGATCTTCTTACCGGCAATGCTTCTGTCGTGAGGAGTTGGACCGGTATGCACTTCCTTTGGCGTCGTGCCTTCGTCAGATCAACCATAGAACCACCGTATTCCTCGCCATGCTTTCCTAGGACCAGAATCGGGTGAGTGGATAAGGCTGTAGCAGCCAGAATCTTCTCCATGGCTTCGACGTTGAGGGGGTCCTGAGACAGTTTCCACCATCGTACTGCTAGCTTCAGCCGCCTTAGGCCTCCAGACACGTCGAGTCTTTTTCTTTTGTACGAACCGCTTAGAAGTCTTCGACTTTTCATCCGAGAGGAGATCTTCAAAAGCTTGCTGGTCGAAGCATACGGCCAGCTTATATTGGGAAGATCCCAGCAAATTATCATCAGATTGTGTCACCGCCTTCTCGTTGGAGGAGAAGGTAGTCCACAGCAGAGTCGCCATTTTGTTCGACATAACAAAAGGTTGAACGAACTTTTTGCTTTATTAAACGTATAAGGTATCTGTGTACAAAGAAGGAAGTCCTAAACAGGATATTCTAAGTACATGGAGAAGAGGTTTCTGGTAAAGTGTGACAGTGGAGATCGAGCACTGCAGCGGCTTCTTTACTCCGTTGACGATCTGACGATGAATCAACCTTGCTCTAGCTCTCTGGCACCTTTGATGGAACTCTGGGTCACCGATCAAGAGGCTGTCTGAAGGAGAAGATCCCTTGGAGGGGGTTATTCTTCTGTTGGTTGGGTGGTGGATTGTGTAGAAGCATGAAATTTCAGGCGCATCTATAGGCCAGAATTCTTATGCGCTTAAACAAACATGCGTCAGGGAGCTCAAACGAAGTACTTGGCACAGCAAAGGACAATAAAAGTATAGACATCAAAAGAAGATTTTTATTCCATATAAAAGTCTATTACATGTCTAAAGAAAGGCTTTACAAAGGAGAACTTCTACAAAAAGAAAGATCCTAAGACTACAGCCAGGCGCAGCAAACTGTCATGTGCCCTATGCCAGGCGAATCATCCGTCAAGCGTATCTCTTCAGCGTCTCAATCAGGCACATCTCTTTTAGCGTCTCAGTTAGGCGCATCACGAAGTCTCAGCATATGCACTCCACTTTGATCTGATCAAGTGCTTCGGCTAAAGGAGCAGCTTTGAGCATAAAAAGAGCGGGCAATCAACCCCACTCTAGCAGGAGGAAAAGCTCTCTAAAGCCCATGGAAGAGGAGAGTACTGCAATTTTGATTTGCGGCTCTTCCGGCATAACGGAGATGGGACTCGAGAGTCCCGATCTTTGGATGCAACAGACACCTTCGGCCTGCGTCGGGAGCCCGCGATCCCGACTTTTGGATGTAACAGTCACCTTCACGAGTGCATACGAAGATGACTCGACGCATTTTCACCCTAGGGAGCGTCTTGGCAACAGAATGTACTCGGGCAAAGAAGTTCATCTTCGTCGAGAAGTCAAGGGAGAGACAAAAAAACTCTCTCAAATTGTTGCTATTTATAGGCCAGGGCAAATCAAACCCATGCGCCAAGTGGTAACCTTTCCGAAGTTAGTATAATGAACTTGCATTTACGATAATGAATGTGCATTTACTCGAGTGCATTCTGTTGACGAAGTGCTCCCGAGGGTGAAGATGAGACGCCATGTCGTCTTGCTGCACTTGAAGGTGACTGTTACATCCAAAAGACGGAGTCGAGGGCTTCCGAGACAGGCGGAAGGTGCCTGTTGCATCCAAAGATAGGGATGCTCGGGCCTCATCTCCGTTGTGCAGGATGAGCCGTAGATCGGAATGGCGGTGCCCTAACCGTCTTCCTTTGGCTTTGGAGGCTCTTTCTCTGGATGGGGAGGGGTTAATTGCCACCCTCATCCTGCTCGGCCAGGTGAGCCTGGCCAAAAAGCGGTACATAACTGGGCTGCTGAAGGGATGCACATAACTGAAGATGCACATAACTGAGCTGCTGAAGGTATGCGCCTTGCTGAGGGCACATGGTGGGATGTGCCCGGTTGAAGGCGCATGGTGATTGCTGCGCCTGACTGGAAGGGCATGATGGCTGCTGCGCCTGACTGGAGGCGCATGAGGGCTGCTGTGCCTGACTGGAGGCGCATGGTGGCTGTTGGCTGTAGACTTAGGATCTTTCCTTTGCAGAAGTTTTCGTTTGTGCAGCCTTCTCTAGACATGTAATAGACTTTTATGTGTGAAATAAAAAGTTCTCTTTCCATGTCTATATTTGTTGCTTTTGCTGTGAAGTATTTTGTCCGAGCTCTGGCGTATAGATTGTCTGGCGCATGGGCCTTCTGGTTGTGAATTTCCATGCTTCTACAAGACCCCCTTCAAAGTTTTTAAAACTTTTGGATAAGTTTTGGAATACTTTGAATAAGAAGCATGGAGGTCAGGGCACATGACTGTTGGGGCGCATGTCTGTTCGGACGCATGCTCCTCTCAGTTAATGTATATGATGATGCCTCGATAACCGAAAAGATTAATGGATCTTTTGGTTTTGCTTGCTGTTATCTCTTTACAGAACCCGAGGCGACGGCTGAGATCACACATCATCGGGTCACGCGTACGACCAAGCCCTATAAATAGGCAAGAGATAGAGAGAGAGAGAGTTTTTCTTCTCCTTGCTTTTTCTTTCTTTAGAGTTCTTCTTCAAAAACCCGAACTTTTTTCTTCTTGAGAGAATGGCTCCCAAGACACCTCGCGGCTGTGCCGGCAGGGGAAAGGAGAAAGAAAAAGAGCCTGTGATAGTTGTGGCAGCTGACGTCCCCCGTCGGCCTGTCGAAGTTCGGCCGAAGGTGGTTGGTGAGTCTCATTTTACGTACACCAACGCACATAGACCTTGAGTCTTTGATGATGTGCCGCAGTTTTTGCCCGCCGATGCGCATGGGTTTAAACCCTGATGATGTGCCGAAGCACTACCGCTGACGCGCATGGGTTTAGACTCTGGTGATGCGCTGAAGCACTGCTGACGTGCCTGGGTTTAAACCCTGATGATGCGCCGAAGCACTGCTGACGTGCCTGGGTTTAAACCCTGATGATGCGCCGCATCAATTTTTCCCAAACATATTATGTACTTCTGATGGGTCTTAGACTCTTTTGTTACTTCTAACATTTTTGAATCTTTGCTAGTGTCAATGACTATCCCGCCTTTGAATGAAGTACTTTTGGAGACTGCCCTCAGTCAGACGGGGGTAGATTATGATGAGGAAGTGATAAACCCTACTCAAGATGTTCATATGCTGGATCAGCATCCCGAGAGAATGACTCAAATCCGGGAACAACAGTATGGGTTCCTCAAACGGATGATGGAGCGTAGAGTTTTGAAATCTGCCACATCTGATAAAGTGACATTTTTGAAGCCTGAGTTCCTATTCGGGGACCGCCTTACTTCTACTGAATCAACAGTGTTGAAGGTCAAGGAAGACTGGTTTTTCACAGCAAAAGGGGTGCATATGATCGTTAAGCAACTTGAACGCCAATGGCCTTTGATGGCCTTCTGTCGTCTTGCTTCGAAGAGGAGGATGTCTTGGGATCTTACCCCCTCTCAGGGGGGAGCGGTGACTGGCATCATCAAAATTGATTCTGCCTCCGATCAGAGAGATACTTTGACTGCGGTGCGGTCTGGGTCTTCTTTCACCTGGCGGACGCTACATCCTGGGAGCATTTACAGTGATATTCCCCTTGATACATTTGCTTATAGTTCCTTGACTTTTGTACATCGCATGCTGTTGATGGAACGCTCATACCCGAAAGGGGAGTTTCGGGTAGAGGGTTGGTGTCATTACGTTTCCAAATGGGATAAACTGACACTCTGGGTTTTGTCACGGTTCCAGACTGAGCTCCGAGAAATTGGGCTGACTGTCGCGATTCGTGCCACCCAGGCAGGTGTTGACATTAACAGGCTTATATTCTTCGCCCTCTTGGAAATGTTTGATATCCATACCGGGACCTTTTTTACTCCGTTGGGGTAGTTAGGGCTCGCACTTCATGAGATGTATGAGGTATCAAAGCTCCTTTGGGGATCGGAACCCTATGAAGAGTATTTTCCGACCAACGAAGAATTTCAAGTCCTGGGGGACAAGGCTGTAGAGATGACGGCCGTCTTTAAGGAAGTGGCTAGTCATCATTACTATATACAGAAGAGGGACAAGGGCGGATTGCAGCCTCATGTGACCGCTTGGAGAGATTATGTCTTTAGGCAAGACAAGGGGGATCCCTCGCAGTTCTCCACTCCGCCGGCGCTCTCTCGTAGTGAAGTGCTCTCTGAGATGAGCAGGTTAGATGAAAAGAATCCCCGGGAAAACGAGGACCAGTAGTCTGATGAACGCTCCTACAGCTGTTTCTGGCATCTTGCTCATCGAATGTCGTCAAAAGCAGTATTGGTCGCGTATCTCATGGTTTGGCTTCGGGATTATGTCTTCCCGGGCGGATCCGGCTCTGTAGAGAGAGTGACCCGGTACTTGATCCTGCCAGCTGTGAAGTTGGTCTTTGGCCGGCGCCTGGCTCTACTCCCCGCAATGGTATGTAATTTACTGCGAGGTTTACGCGAGTTCGCGGGAAATGTGATTCATGACCGAGGTTGAAAGGATAACTTCTCGCGTACTGAACTACCTTTTCACTATTTGATGGGGTGGTTAATTTTACACCATCCCAACGTAATGAGTCCGGGTTCAGAAGAAGACTACAGGGCCGGAGATGCATTCCTCCACCGTTTCCACCAGAGGAGTTGGTCGCATACTGGCATCCCTGTTTGCAGAAGGGTGTTATCCCATCTTTAGGGATGGGAGATCACCAAAGTTGGTCCGATCTTCTTGGGTTTTGAGGCCAACGAAGACTTATGGGATTTAGGTGAAGACGCCCCCATCCTGCCTCCATGGGGATTCCGCTGGTTGCAAAGTATTTGGCCATCCCACCTGGTGTACCAGAACAGAAATCAGTGCTTCCTGGAACCATATTTGCCGAGCCGCTTTGTACGTCAATTCGGTTATGCGCAGCTGATGTTGGACAATCCCAGTATCACCCTAGGATATGCTGGAAGTTTGCTGGATGGCGCACGAGCTTGGCATTACTATAATGTCGGATGTATCGGAGCTCGCTTTACGCTGCCTGCCCAGGATCCGCGGCCGCCCATTCTTTACTCAGCCACCAAGTTTTACTGTGTTATGGCTGCCGCACCTTCCGGGTATGATAGAGAGACGAGTCTCGTTGCAGGCACCCCGTTAGCGGTAACTGTGCATGTATCGGCTAAGGCTCGACCACACCGTCCACCGGAGGTGGGTCAAGCTGCACCTTCGGTTGATCAACTGAGACAACCTGCAGATGCAGGGGCTGGATCACCTGTGTCAAAGAAGCTAAAGAAGACATCGTCACCGACATTGTCATCGGATTCAGCATCTGCAGAGGTAAGGATCCTCCACATAGTCTGGTTTGGGCTCAACATTTTATGTAATCAATGCTTCCCCTTTTGTACAGGAGCCGCAAAAGAGAAAGCCTCATACTCTAAAATCTGGTGGGAGCAGGCCAAAGGAGATGGCGGGTTCGTCTGAAGTGCGCATCCCGCCGACTATGATGTCTCCTATGAAGAAGAATCTAGGGGACGCTGTTGTCGTGGAGATTCCAGCGTCCCTGGATTATGTCAGGAGGGAAGCTGAGGATGCAGCCGCCTCCGAGATGATAAAGGCCGCGGCTGGGGCCTTGGATGCCGAGGGTCCAACAGACACGAGGCTTCTTGGTGATGATGTGGGGTAGAGTTCGTCGCTTCCGATGACGTCCCTCCAGCGTTGCAAGAGTCTGTTGCGGGGGCAACAGATATGGTTGGAACAGAGAAGAGGGTTGATTCCCCTTCTTGTCATGATGAGGGAAGATCGGCTGTATCATTGCCGAATCCTACCTCGACCTCACCCGTGGAAGTTGAGGTGGCTACCGATCAGGCGGTAGCGACAGATCCTGTCCCTACAGAGGGACTTGAGAAGGATGAGACTCATCTGCCAGTCCTATCTCCCGGGGCGGGCCAGGAGATAAGTGTTGATCTCTCCGTTCTGCCAGGGGAGGTACTGACCGCTGATAGGACGTTGGGGGCAGAAGATGTGGCCATTGACGTCGGTGGTTCCTCCGAACTTGAGAAGGGTAAGGGTGTGGAACCCTCTGTTGCTCCTCCTACTTGGGGTACTATCTCGACGCCTGTGCTGGCTTCCTCTGTTCCTTTGGCTCCTCGGGCTAGCAGTCCGGCCCATGTTGATGAAGAGCCTATTGATACCGAGATTCCAGTCTCGCAGGTTGAGGTTTGCGGATCTTCTTCCGATCCGCTAACTACAGCAGCCCCTCCAACTCCTGCTATGACGCCGCAGGTGCTGGCAGACGCAGATGAATATGTGAAATTCATCGTCGATGGGGTCTATAAAATGCAGTAGAGGGGTGTATCTGCGGTGATGGATGCCAACGGAAGTTTTACGACGGCAAGAACTCTGGCAATGCCTTATATCGAGCTGATCCGCGTTCACCAAGGCCATGACTATATGGCCGAGATCCTGGAGGCTTCGGTGATCGAGCTGGACCAGCGGCTCATGGAACTTCAGCACATCCAACGAAATGACCTTTCTATCTTGATAGATGCGGAGAAGGAGATGTTGATCGCTGAGATTGAGTCTTCCTACCAGGCCACTGTGAACATCTGGGAGCACGAGGTGGCTGAGACTGAGGCTGTGGTGGGACAGTTGTCTCAGTCCATGAAGGAGATAATGGAAACGCGAGCTGCGTTGGACGCTAATATCGCGGAGATCAACACCCAGATGTGCCGTCTTGAGGACCAATGGGCCCGACTCCAGTTAGATGCCGAACGTGTCCAGGCTGAACACGTAGCATTCAAGAAGGAGGAAGCAGCCTTCACTCACCGGGCTCTTGCCCTGGTTCGGCAGCGACAACAGCTTGATGAGAAGCATGAGAATGATACTTCCGCTGAGGCCGTTGAATTGATGCGTTAAGAAGCTGAGCGTCGAGTCCTGGCGACTGTGGAGACTCATGCAGCCGACTTGAGACATCGAGTTAGAGAGCTCTCAGCGAACCCTGGAGATGTTTAGGGACTGTAGCGTCTCCTTTTTATGTTTTTGCAACTCTTGCTGGGGGAAAGTGTAGTCTTGTACTCTCTTTTTTAGAAAAAATAAAGAAGTACGCAACTTTTTTTTGTGATGTGTTCATTTTTGTTATCATGAACTTGATGATTTGTGTGGACCTATTATCTTTTGCGCACCTTGGCTTTTAGGTACAGATAATAAGTTTGAAGGAACCAACATATTTGCTCAGAGGTAATGTGGACGTGGCAATCATTGGGGTTCAAATGATAGAATCTTCCTACTCAGAGTTATTATGGACGTGGTAGGAATGATCCTTGGGGATACGCTGAACAACTCAGAGGTGATGTGGACGTGGAAGTTCTGCGATCAATGTACGACAACGCAAGGGTTGTTTGTACGAGATGTTTACTCAGAGGTAATGTGGACGTGGTAAACATGAAGGATAGCGTAGGCTTACGAAGTGTAAGATTCCGCTTTGCAGGGTGTAGAGGGACAACTCAGAGGTGATATGGACGTGGTTGTCTTTCAACTGGAGGATGCTACTGAACAGTTGGGTTCCGAAAGCGTATAGTTTTGTTGGAATGGAATTGTCTGTGAATCCTGATGATTGGGTCCATAGATCCCCTTGTGGAAGCATATATCTGAAAGATGTCAAGAGTAGTACTTCTTCAGGAACTTGCCGATGATGGGCATCATGAACAAGTCCCCATTGGGTTTGGCGAGGCGGCAAGCACCGTTTGAGTATACCGTCTCAATGATGAAAGGTCATTCCCACTTGGGCTCGAACTTTTCTGGTGTCTTGTGAGTTAACACCATCGGCCTCCTAACTGCCAGAACCAGGTCACCAACTTGAAAAGTTCTCTGTTTGACCTTCTTGTTGAAAGCCTGTGATATACGGGCTTGGTAGAGTTCGATACGTTGTTGAGATAGGAGACGCTTTTCGTCAAGTGCCTCTAGCTCCTACAGACGACGACGTTGATTGTCCTCTTCTGTGAGTTTGTTTGTGATTGCTACACGGAGTGAGGGTATCTGGATCTCGAGAGGCAGTACCGCTTCACTCCCGTAGACCAGGGAGAATGGTGTGTTGTCTGTTGGGGTTCATACCGTTGTGCGGTAGGCCCAAAGACTTTCGCCAAGCTTTTCGTCCCAGTCGTATTTGTTGGATGATACGACTTTTTTGAGCAGCCTAACGATAGTTTTATTGAACGCCTCGGCTAATCCGTTTGCTGCCGGATTGTAGGCGGTTGATGCCATGTTTTGAATACAATTCTTGTCACAGAATCTGCTGAAAACATGGCTGATGAACTGAGGACCATTATCGTGGATGATCCTCCGGGGTACTCTGAAACGGTAGATAACGTGGTATTTGATAAAGCTGACCACCCAGGAGCTCTTTACTTCCGCCAATGGGACTGCTTCTGCCCACTTGGAGAAGTAATCGGTAATGGCCAGGATGAAGTGGTGCCCCCTTGATGAAGGAGGGGTGATCGGTCCCACAATGTCCATGCCCCAGGCTTCGAAGGGCCAGGAGGCGACTGTAGGATGTAGTGGTTCTGACGGCGTGTGAATGAAGTCTGCGTGAAGTTGGCATGCATGGCACTTCTTAGCATAGTCGACAGCATCAGCGGCCATGGTTGGCCAATAGTAGCCCATACGTCGCAGTCGATCCTGCAACTTAGGACCAGGTTGATGAGCTCCGCAAGTTTTGTCATGAGCTTCTCGAAGAGCTTCGGTCGCCTCTTCGTTGGACAGGCATCGAAGGAGAAGCCCATCATATGAGCATCGGTACAGCATTTTAGTGGCTGTATCATAATAGAATCGAAGAGAACGTCTCCTGACTGAGACGGCTTCCTTAGGGTCCTTTGGGAGAATTTCATAGACGGCAAAGTCGATGAACAGGAACCTCCAATCTCGGACATTAACACCAGTACTTGTCGGCATGGCGTGGTCCACTCGTAAGCATAGGACAAACCAAGTCTCGGCCAACCACTGTGACGTAGTGTTGAGTCCCAAGGGGTGCTGCTAATGAGGCCGTGAGGCCAGCCAGAGCATCAGCCTCCAGGTTTTGCAGACGAGGTATGTGCTCAATGAAGAACCCGGTGAAGGTTGAAATGATGTTCAATACAACTTCATGGTAAGGGATCAGATCTTCATGGCAAACCTCGTATTGCCCTCGGATCTGGTTTACGACAAGTTTCGAGTCGCCGTAGGCTTCCAGATGATCCACCCCTAGCTGTTGTGCCAGCTGGAGTCCCATAATGAGCGCGTTGTACTCGGCCACGTTATTGGAGCATGGCTTCGAAAGAGAGTAAGTACGCTGGATGACCAGCTGATCGGGGGAGACTAAGACTACCCCCACTCCTGCGACGATCTGGCCTTTGGGGCCTGTTCTTGAAGCGCCATCGAAAAACATCCGCCGAACGGAGCTTTCTTCGGTGACGTTTGATTCTTGAACCTCATTCGGGATGTCTTCATAGAGTCTTGAGGACTCCGGGATAGGGTGTGCAGCTAAAAAGTCGGCCAGGGCCTGACCCTTAACGGCTTTTTGTGGCACAAACACCATGTTGTATGGTGTTAGCAGGATTGCCCATGTAGCTAGCCGGGAGTTTAATGACCCTGGCTTCGTCATGAGGACTCTGAGAGGATTGACTCGGGAGATGACATGAATTGTCTGGCCCGAGACATAATGGCGAGTCTTCTGGATGGCAAAGACCAAGGCCAAGCACTCCTTTTCAACGGGGTTGTACCGGTGTTCGGCCCCGATGAGCGTTCGACTGAGGTAGTAGATTGCTTGCTCGTAGCCTGTATCGCTGTTTTGAGCCAGCAGAGCGCCCAGGGAATGATCCATGGCACGAACGTAGAAGAGAAATGGTTTGCCGGCGACAGGTGCTACCAGGACTGGCGGGCTCGTCAGGTAGGCTTTGATGTCATCGAAAGCCTTTTGGCATTCCTCTGTCCAGACGTAAGAGACTCCCTTCTTCATGAGCTGGGTGAAGGGTTGACATTTGCCGGAAAGATTTGCTATGAACCTCCGGATGTACGCCAGACGTCCTGTCGACCTCGAAGTTCTCGAAGATTCTTCGGAGGGTCCATATTGAGGATGGATTTGGTCTTCGCGGGATCAACATGAATGCATTTCGCCGTGATGAAAAAGCCCAAGAATTTTCTGCTAGAAACCCCCAGGAAGGATTTAGCGGGGTTCATCTTGAGTTGATGTGCCCGCATGAGATCGAAGACTGTCTTCAGGTCCTGTAGGTAATCTCCTTTAAAGCGGCTCTTGATTGCGATGTCATCAACATAGCATTCGACTGTCTTGCAAAGATGTTGACGGAAGATGGTGCTCATAGCTCGTTGGTATGTCACACCGGCGTTCTTCAAGCCGAAGGGCATCACTGTGTAGCAGAAAATACCCTTTGGAGTCCTGAATGACGTATGTTTTACGTCATCGGGGAACATCTTGATTTGATTGTAGCCTGAATACCCGTCCATAAAAGACATACGTTCGAAGCCACACGTGTTGTCGATCATCACATCAGTAATTGGAAGTGGGAATTCGTCCTTCGGGCAAGCGGAGTTGAGATCCCTGAAGTCGATACAGACTCGTATCTTCCCATTCTTTTTGAGGACAGGTACGATATTGGCTACCCAATCTGGGTATTGCTCTTCACGGATGAAGCCGCTAGTCAAGAGTTTGTCTACCTCCTGATCGATGGCGTTCATAATGTCCGGACGGAAGCGCCACTGTTGTTGCTTGATAGGCTTGGCATCAGGCAAGATGTTCAACCTATGCATCGCAATCTGGGGATCAAGTCCCGTCATATCTTCGTAGCTCCAGGCGAAGACGTCGATATACTCCTTAGCCAGTTGGATTAAAGACTCTCGGTCTTCTCCTTCTAGGCTTTTGCTGATGAAGATGGGTTTAGAAGAAGACCCGTCTCCAAGGTCGATCTGCTTGACTTCGTCTTCGGTGGGAGGTTTACGTAACTTGAAACGAGACTCCCATTGTTCTCCTAGGCGTTGGGCCCAGGATTCTTCTTCGAAGGGTTCCGGCGCTTGGTCTTCGCCTTCACCTTTTTGAGGTTGTGTTGATGTCATGTTAGCTGACAACACTTTTTTGAAGACATATCCGATACTGGTGTCGGAATCCCATATTGATGCTTCGGACGAGTGAGAATGTTCTATGTCTTCTGCGTCTGAACTCTCTGGAGTTGATGGCGACGTGACATAGCCTACCCCCGTCGAGTTTTGTTGTAGTAGTCCTGCGGCTTTCCTTTGGGTGTTGGAAGCCGAAGGGGGAGACGTCGACCTTTGCCGTAGTTCAGGCCTTTGTCGCTTTTTAGGTCGTATCCCATCTTTTGGATGAGGTACTTTGCCTTATCCGTGTACCGATAGAGTTGCATTCTGCCGGCATCTGGTTCTGGCTCGATTGGCGGGAGGTCTTGATGACGCTCAACTTTACCAAAGATGATGGATCCTTCATCTCAACTTCGTGGAGGGACTTTGTAACAGACTCCTTGAGACGGAACTACTCGACTTACATGATGGACGGTCGTTATTTGTGTTTGCAACGACCGTAGAGCGTTATCTATTGTATACATGGCATTCCAGTGTGGAAGATAAGAATAATTAAAAGACACTCTATTATTGATAAAATACGAGTTTTTATCCCGTGGGATTACATTGTCTAAGGAGGGTGCATCTACATCAGCAGAGATATATTCGCCAAGCTCCTCATCTGTAAGCACTGGGGTTGGATCAGGAGAGTCCACCACAGCTTTGATTTTGGGGTCCGAGAGGGTTATGTGAGCCCTCCCAGGCATCTTGGATGACTGCGGCGGCTTGCCCTTAAGACGCACCTTCAGTGGTGCCTCAACTGCGCCTCCAGTGATTGGTGACTTCCCCTGTAATTTTACCACCAGGGGAGCCGATGTTTGAGGCGGCTTCCCTTTGAGGCGTATCTTCAGGGGAGCTTCAGGAGTTGGTGCTTTTCCTGGTAGCTTGATTCTCATTGGAGGCACCTTCTGGGGCGGTTTGCCCTTGAGTTGGATCTTCAAAGGGGCATCGGGAGTCATCTCAGGCTCCATGTCCGGCTCAGCTGCCGTCTCTGCCTCGTCATCAGCATCATTGGCTTCCTCCTCGTCAAGTGACTTGTACAAGTCGGAATCGGTGAAGTAGGCTTCAACCCTTTGAAAGGATCGATGTCTGCGAACTCCGTCCTGATGACGCCGTTGGTGGATACATATTTCATGCATTGGTGGAGCGTGGATGGCACCACAATATACTCATGTAGCCATGGTCGACCGAGCAGGATGTTGTAGTTGACCTCGGCATCCACAACATAGCAGGTCACCTCAGTTTTGAGGTTACCGATGTGACACTTCAGTCAAATTTTGCCTAGTGGCTCGCTTTTGCTAGCGTTGAAGCCATTGATGGTTGTGTTGAAGGGCGCCAGCCGGTACATTGGGATCCCCAGTGTTGATAACAGCGCCTTCGGAATGATGCTGAGAGAAGACCCCGGATCGATCTGAATCCGGTTCACCTTGACTGAACCGATATACCCTGTATAATACAGCGGCCGGTTATGTCGGTGGTGCTTGAGCAGCATGTCTTGTTGGGTGAAAGTTATGTTTGGGATAGCTTCATCCGCACAATGACAGTACACACAAGTAGTTGGGAGGTCTTCAGGCTGCTTGACCTGACTGAGAAAGGATTCGGCATCCTTCAAAGCTTCACAGAGAGCTTCTCAGGAGTCTTTGGAAAGACACAGGAGCTTGAACAAAGATAGACGGGCAGGAGTACTGGCCAGTTGTGCCAGTATGTCGAAGTTGTGGGGCTTGGCTAGCCCCGAAGCATTCTCCTTTCGTAGAGGTCTGTCGAAACGAGCCTCAACCTGCTTCTGCTTATTGGCTGCTGAGGGCTTAGACGGGCCCTCTTCCTGGACAGCAGGGACGGTGCAAGGAGGCACCACCTCGACGGCAGCTTCGCCGGGTTGGGCGTTCTGTTGTGCACACGTCTGCACAGGGAGTGCCTCTTCTGTTGAAGAAGAGACCATACGGCAAGACTTGATCTTCATGCCTTTGGATTTGGAGGTAGGACGTACCTCCTGTTGAGTCACCTCGGAGACGAGGTCGGGGTGGACCCATAGGACCTCTCCTCGAGATGTGGTGAGTGGGATGAGTCTACTCACATTGTCACGGGTAGGTGGTAAGTTAACCACCTCCATTGTCGCCTTAGGGATGGGGACGACGCCATCTTGTGTGGTAGTCGGCGGCAAGGTGCCGAACTGGAGTGACACCACATTGGCTGACACCGTCTTCTCTTCGTAGTCGACGGAGATTACATCCGTATTGATCATGCACTGGATGTAATTTTTGAGGACATAACAGTCCTTGGTCGGGTGTCCGACAAACCGATAGTAGTGACAGTACCTCGGGTTGTCCACTTTTCCAACCTCATCGGGCCGCTTTGGGTCTGGTAGCTTGATCTTGTCACCCTGCTTCAGTATTTCAAAAACTTGCAGGGTGTCTTCGTCGTTGAACGAATAAACCTCCTTGGGCCTTGGTGCAAGTGGAGGCTTTTGAGTAGGCACGGATGCGCCTTTTGAGGCATTAACTGTCAATGCCTGCTTCCCCTTTGTCTCACGTCCAGGGTTGTTGGCTGTAGACCTTTTCCCCTTGTCATCAAAGGCAGGAAAGCTGACCCCCAGAAGACGTGCATTGGCCGCCTTCTTTTCTGTGGCTTCTGCTTCGATGATCAGGGAGCACCAGTCGGGAGGGAGGGTAGAGTTGAGACAGAGTTTGACTGCAGGCAGCATGTTCATGCTGCAAGAGGAGAGAAGCGCATGTTCCGGCATGCCTGGAGGTAGTCTGAAGCAGGCCTGTCGGAAGCGTTCGATGAACACCCGAACCGTTTCCTTCTCCTTCTGGCGTATCTCTATGAGGGACGCCATCGTCATGTCCTTCCCGCCGTCGTAGAAGCGGTCGAGGAAGAGGCGCGTCAAATCGTCGAAGGACGATATGGAATTGTCGGGGAGGCTGCAGTACCATTCATACGCCACTCCCTTCAATGCTCCGACAAATATGCTAGTGAGGAGCACGTCCTCCTTCGGGTGATGTCCCGTTTGGGACTGAAAGTATGTCAGGTAGCGACGCGGAGAGTCCTTCCCGTCGTATGACGTCAGTGTTTGTGGTTTGTACTTTGGAGGATAAACCACCTTGTTCCACTCGAGGGGATAGGGTTGGGGGATGCCCATCTTCTGGCGCTCCTCTTGCCTGTTCTTGGACTCAAAGTGCTCCCGCAAGTCCTTGATCATTTCGACCACATCCTCCGTGGAGCTGGAAGTTGGGGAAGGTGGTAACACCTAGAGTTGAGCGTTTGAGGGCTCAGACGTCCGGGGTACTTCTCGGCAGTCTGTGTCTGAGGATACCCGTTGAAGGGGTACACTCGACTCCCCATTGGCCCCTGGGTCGGGACCGGTCGAAGGTATTCGGGTTAAGGCCGACCGTATTTCAAACACCGCCTGAGTCAGTGTTTGCATGGAAGCAGAGAGGGTTTTGAGTCCTCCTTCTAATGTGTCTATGCGCTGGACGATGTCCTGCGGCGGCGTATCAGACTCGGAATCATCGCCAGCCATGTATACTGTCATGACACGGTCGGGAGTGGATGGATTGGTTGAGGCTTCGCTCTAGGCCTCACTCTCATGTAGGGAAGTCGCCTCTCCTGGAGTTTCATCTTGGCCACCCCCAGCCACGTTCTGGAGGTCATTCTCGACGGGCGCATCTGCAAGGGTCTGATTACCCTCAGCTCCGTCTTGAAGGGCCTCTTCGTCTCCGGAACTACCCCCAGCTGTGTTCTAGGGTATATTCTCGTTTTGAGGGGCTTCTGGGAGGCTGACTTCGCCTCGAGGATGAAGATCCGCCGTAGCTGTGCTTTGGACATCTTCGTCTTCCGAAACAAGGGTCTGACTACCCCCAGCTCCCTCCAAGAACTTTCTTCTCGACCGAGTGCCTTCGAACACTCCGGAGGACGAGACAGCTGCCTTGGTTTTCCTCGGCTGGCTTTTGGATGAGGACGAGGAATTACCGGCCGTCTTTCAGACTGACGAGGAGTTGGAGATCACGTTGCATGAAGCAACCCTAGGCTCCTCTTCTGTTGACACATTCATCCCAAGGCGATGTCGGAGGGGTGTCGACGATTGCAGCCGCTGGAAGACTGACTGCCTTGGTGGTACTGCTGCCTTGCAACAGCAGTTGACGGTGACCACCGTACAAGTATGCCCCGTGAGAGGCGCATCGTGCTTGTTGGTCGACTCTCCTGACCGACGCTTGTGAGTGATCATGTTACGCAGGTCGTTGGAGGAGAGTGCTACCTTTACACCCCCTTCAGGCGCATGGCAAGGTCAAACGTCGGGGTGGTCAGGTGAGTGCTGCGCCCCCTGATCTAATACCAAACAGGCATCCCGATCAGTAGTGGGGGAACCACAACAGTTGGAGTGACTTGAACGGACCTCAAACGCACCACCGGAGGAGGCACGAGAGTTCAAGACAACTGGATTTGCCTTGCTCGACTTGGTTGTGCACGCAGTAGATGCGCCCAAGTGAGACAAGGGCTTTGAAGGTCGGCTCGTTTTTGGCGCCGCAGCACTCGAGTCGACCTTGTACAACTTACCATCAGCAGCGCGCATGATTGTGAGCGCATGCTTCTGGCTTGTTGCTGACATAGCACGTTTGGGACGCATGGCCCGTACTGCCTTGGACTTCTTCGTACCAAGCCGCTGGGGCGTGTAGTACTCAGAATCCAAATTCTCCTCGCCACTACAGCGAGTGAGTCTGTCGAAGATAGAGATCTTCTGTGGCGTATCAGAGGTAATACGCGGGGCATTTGTCACGCCCCAGAACCAGAATACTGGAGAGCGAGGGAATGACTCAGCCAGCTACGTATTACGGGTAGATGAATACCGTATAATACGATCAATGCTGTCTAACCAGACGAGGGGGTGCATACTACATAAAAGTCTCACTATGGTCATTACACATCTATTGTCTCAATCATTCAAGCAAGGAAACATTAATAGAGAACATGTAAGATAAAGCAGTAAGGCGTCCCAAATGCTCAGTTAAAATGTTCTTGAGATCTGGCTTTACAAAACATAGCCAGATGGTATAGCAAGTATACACAATTGTTATCAGCTGCAGTCTGACTTAATTACAATTATGTAAAAGTAAGTACAAGACGATCCGACTAACATGTCGGTGCCAAACGGCTAAGTATAAAGTAAATAACAAAACGAGCGGTGAAGTAAGAAACCCACTCGAGTCCTCCTGCGATCATTCTCCTAGTGTTGACCATTTTGGAGGTAGAAGTAAGCTGGATCCTCGGGAACCAGCTCTAAGTCTGGCCATGCAAAACCAGAGAGGTTAGACCTCTAATAGCAAGTACCACAAGGAAGGACGATATGAAGGACATAAACCAGTAAGTAAAAGAATATAATAATAGATATCTGCATGCTACTAGGATTCACATCACATCACGACACTTCGAACCAACCTCCCAACCAAACAAGGACAGAAGTTGGTCCGTCATGTCCTGACATTCTGATCATCCCAGTTAGGTAACAGAGTAGTACAGTACACAAACAAATCATCTTGAACGGCCAATCAAATCCTACGGCTTGCTATTATGAGTCCCAAGTTATCCTGGAATAATGCAATAAAGATTCCTCAGTTCTTACTATGTGCGAGCAAGGCTAGTCTATCCAGTCAATCATGTGCGCCATGCATGAATTAGACGAGTCCTAGCAGGACGCCCGTCAATATACAATATACCATAATAATAAAAGCAGATACTGTTCCCTGCCCGTGTGGCAGATTTACAGTATCTGTAGGAACTAGCCGGTCCGTCGGGTACTACTCGTCCCAAGGGGGCTGCCATGTAAGAACTCGGGAACCCATTCTCTCCATGCAATCATTATTTTATTTAACATAATAGTCCCTACGTTGAGTGAAATCCCATGCCGTGGATCATGGTCATTCAAATGAGTACTTTCGTACGGGGTACGATATGCACAACTCTACAACGATACCAGTGCGGTTAGGTTGCAGGTCTTACATAGCGTAATGCAACAATCAAATCTAACCACGGTAATCATGTTTTGACCATAAAGTACACATGCTTCTTTTGTAGGAAATAAATAAATAAATAAATAAATAAATAAATAAATAAATAAATACATAAATAGATTGAAGCCTGCATGTGCATGTATGTCAATATTTCGGGATCAGCCAGTCGATTACAATAGTTCATAACATGAACGTGTCTCATTCATTCAATTCGATAAGACGACTAGCCAGTCTCTTAGTTCCAATTAGGAACGCATGATCAATTATTAGTCAATGTCACAATCATTATCGATGGTGGCAAGGCATAAAAATCAATTAGTATTACATGGGGTCGAGCCTATAACTCCTCAGAGTTAAGTTTCAGTCTTACTGGATATCCATATACCAATCCAGACACATTCCACATAACAATCTGTATTATCAAAATATTAACCTACCATGATCTATCAAGTTCATGCAAAAAGGCGTAAGGATATAATAGAAGAATTATCAGGCCATCATTAAGTGAATAATTATAGGACAAATAAAAACACCCTGGTTAAAAGTCACTCCAGCAAGTCTAAGCTAAAGCCAAAAGTCACGCAAGAAGTCTATGCTTAAGACCAACAAGTCACGCTAAGTCTAGCTGGGATGAGCGTGGAAAATGGACGTAAATAGCGAGCGTGAGAAGTAATACACGCACGCACAGCGTGAATAAAATACACGCACTCACAGTGTGACTAAAAGTACACGCACTCAAGCACAGTGTGAGCGTGAAGGAAAATTCACGCAGACTCAAGTGAGTGTGAAAAAGGTGACAAGAAATCTACGCACGCAAGGATGTGCGTGACTGAAAATACACGCACTCATGGATGTGTGCGTGACTAAAAATACACGCACGCTCAAGTGAGAATGTCAGCGTGACTAAAAAATACACGCACGCTCATGAGAACGTTAGCATGACAAAAAATACACGCAGACACGTAGAGACTGTGTGCGTGACTAAGAATACACGCAGACACGTAAGAACGTGAGCGTGACTAAAAATACACGCAAACACGTAAAGACGTGTGCGTGACTGGGCTGATATTTTATGCGAGCACGTAAGAACGTGTGCGTACAACATTTTCGAACTCTAAGTACTATGGAGCCTTCGCTCCAGTGCCAGAAATACACGCTAAGTTGGTGGACCAAGAACCCATGAACCACCGAAATACTATAACTTAGATCTAGAGAAAACCAGCCGTAGAAATCCAAAATGCTAAGAACTAAACTCTCTTGAATCACAAGAAGAAGGCAAATGAACCATAAAATGGGTGGAGAAGGAGCAAGTTTGCACTTGCCTACTGCTCCTGCTGCTGGTTAGGTGGAGAAGAGTAATGAGAGGAAGAAGAAGAAGTAATGGTGAGAATGAGTAATGAGTAATGAGGAGAGAGAAAGAGATGGAAGCTTTAAATAGGAAGGAGGGGTGGTAGGTGGGAGCTAGTGGGCCGGGTTGTACAGATCCACCACCAATCCGAACCCAATAAGGCCGAACCAAATAACACTAAAGCAGCAAAATAAAATACAGGTAATAAAATTGCCGAAATATAATTACAGAAATAAAATTACAGAAATAAAATTAACATGGAATTTAAAGAGCAGATAATTAATTAACATGAAAATTTCAAAGGAATTTAAATACAGAATACTACATGATAAATACTAAATAAATACTCATGAGTTGTACATGTATAAAAATACGTATTCCGGGAACGGGGAGTGACACCTCTACCCACCTTAGAAAAATTCCGTCCTCGGAATTTCAAATCCAAGTCGGATAGAAATATCAGAGCTAAACAAATACAAGCAATTCTAGTGAGCAAGCAATCATTGTCACCATATCAAAAGTAAGTACCATATATGTAAATCCATCAATCTACGATATCAAGTAGCTCTACCCATATAGTGATAAGCATGAGAAATCAAGACAATCAAGGTATACAGCAAGAAATATACCTTGTGAGTCAAACAGGTGTGGATACCGTGATCGGATATTGCATCCTCACGTTCCACGTTGACTCTCCCAAGGAGTGATGACCCCAAGCAACTACGGACAAGGCTAATTGTTCGGTTCTTGAGTATCTTCTCTCTTCGGTCCAAAATGGACACAGGCTGTTCCTCGTAAGACAGGTTGGTACCAACAACCAGCTCAGAGTGATCGAGGATATGGCTTGGGTCTGATACATACCTACGTAATTGAGATACATGAAATACGTCATGCACCTCTCGTAACTGAAGGTGGGAGTGATAAACGATAAGCAACATCGCCTATCCGATCAAGGATAACAAATGGGCCTACGTACCGCGGACTCAATTTCCCGCGAACGCCAAATCTAATGACCCCACGAGTAGGTGAGATCCGCAAGAACACGTGGTCCCCAACAGAGAACTCTAACGGCCTACGATGCTGATTCAGCCTAATGACGATGTCGGTCCTGCGCAACTCGAAGTCGCTCTCTAATCCCTTTAACTACTTCAACCGTCTGAACAATATTTCTGGGCCTAGCATCTTCCTCTCTCCGATATCATCCCATGCAAGCTGGTGACCTTCACTTCTTACCATATAGTGCTTCAAATGGCGCCATCTGGATACTGGCTTGATAACTATTGTTGTATGAGAACTCGACCAAGTGCAGGTGACTCTCCCAAGATCCTCCAAAATCTAAAGTGCAGGCTCGTAACATGTCTTCTAAAGTCTGAATCGTTCTTTCTGATTGCCCATCCGTCTGCGGATGGTAAGCCGTGCTAAACCTTAACTTGGTACCCAGACTATGATATAAGCTCTTCCAGAAATGTGATGTAAAGCGGGTATCTCGATCCGACACGATGCTGACAGGGACTCCATGCTGCCTGACTATCTGTTGCATATATAACTCTGCCAACTTTTCTGTAGATTGCCCTACTCTGAAAGGAAGAAAGTGTGCCACCTTCGTAAGCCGATCTACTATCACCCAAATAGCATCCTTACCACTTGGTGATCTAGGTAAACCGGTTACAAAGTCCATTGTAATATGCTCCCATTTCTATTCCGGAATAGGAAGTGGTTGCAATAACCCAGCTGGCCTCTGCTGTTCTGCCTTCACTTGCTGACATACCAAGCAACGGGAAACAAATCTAGCTATCTCTCTCTTCATTCCGTTCCACCAGAAATGCTGCTTGATATCTTGGTACATCTTGGTCCCTCCAGGGTGAATAGAATATTGAGAACTGTGAGCTTCTGCCATAACCTCCTGTCTGATATCTCCACTAGGTACACATAGACGCGATCCAAACCTAAGTGTACCATCTTCATGAATTCTCATCTCCTTCCTGAGTCCTGACTCACATTCTGCCCTAAGTTTCTGAATCCTTGGGTCTTGTGTCTGAGCTGCCTTGATCCTGCCTACCAAGTCGGATTGAACTTGTAGACTAGTTAGAACTCCTACATCACTAGGAAGTATAACTTCGATACCCATCTCCTGAAGGTCTTCTAAAATGTGCTACTGTGTTGTCAACATAAATGCGCCGCCTCTCCTGCTAAGAGCGTCTGTTACCACATTAGCCTTGCCTGGATGATACTGAAGCTCCACGTCATAATCCTTGATCAACTCCAACCATCTTCTCTGTCTCATGTTTAGTTCCTTCTGGGTAAAGATGTACTTCAGACTTTTATGATCTGTGTACATCTCCACTCGGTCACCATATAAGTAATATCTCCAAAGCTTCAGAGCAAACACTACTGCCGCCAACTCTAAATCATGAGTTGGGTAATTCTTCTCGTGGTCCCGAAGCTGCCTAGATGCATATGCTATCACCTTCCATGTTGCATAAGGACACATCCAAGTCCTTTACCTGACGCATCACAATATACTGTAAAACCTCCGGGTCCAACTGGCAATGTAAGAATAGGTGCGGATATCAACTTCTGCTTCAAAGTCTCGAATGATGCCTGACATTCTGTCGACCAAGCGAATGGCACATCCTTCCGGGTCAAGCGGGTCATGGGTGTTGAAAGCCTTGCAAAGTCTGACACAAACCTTCTGTAATATCCTGCCAATCCCAAGAAACTTCGCACATCTGCTACGGTCTTGGGTACTGGCCAACTCTCTACTGCTTCTACCTTCTTGGGATCTACTTGCTACTCCAGCTCCTGATTTGATATGACCCAAAAATGAAATATGATCCGACCAAAACTCACACTTGCTGAGCTTGGCATACAACTGGTTCTCTCTTAGAACTTGCAACACTTTCCTGAGGTGGTCTTCATGCTCCTCTTCACTAGCAGAGTATACGAGAATGTCGTCAAGAAACACAACGACAAACTGATCTAAGTATGGCATAAAGATACGATTCATCAAATCCATGAATATAGCCGGAGCATTGGTCAAACCAAACGGCATTACTAAGAACTCATAATGCCCATACTTCGACCTGAATGCTGTCTTGGGAATGTCTTCCTTCCGAACCCTCACCTGATGGTACCCTGAACGAAGATCTATCTTGGAGAAAACTCTAGCCTTGCTCAACTGATCAAATAAGTCGTCGATCCGGGGTAATGGGTACTTGTTCTTCACTGTTGCCGCGTTAAGCTTTCTGTATTCAATGCATAATCTGGATGACCCATCCTTCTTTTCCCATAAGTACCACCGGTACTGCCCATGGTGATACGCTAGCCTGGATGAACTTCTTCTCCTTCAGTTCCTCTATGTGCTGATATACCTTGGCCTGCTCCGAATCCGCCATTCTATAAACTCGATCTGATATCGGTTTAGTTCATGGTACCAATTCTATACTGAACTCAATATCTCTAACTGGTGGTAGACCTGGAAGTTCTTCAGGAAATACATCTAGAAATTCTCCAACTACCTTCGGAATCTGAACTTCTTCCATTGCCGCCACTACTCCCTGCTCTTGCTGAGTTGCCTCTGATCTGACTAAGGTAAACCTCTTCATGCCTGGAATATCAAAAGATACACTCCCTCTACGATAATCTATTGTCACATGACTGTCTTTCAGCCAGTCCATGCCTAAGATAATGTCAAAATTTCCAACAGGAAATTCTATCAATCGGGCAGGTAAAGAATGCCCGCAAACTACAACGCTACATGCTAGGATAACTCTACTAACTCCTACGAGCCCATTACCAGTGAGTATATTCAACCTCCCTGGCAATGCCTCGAACTCCATTCCTAGTCGTGTAGAAAATCGTGCAGATATAAATGAATGGGATGCTCCCGAATCAAACAATGCTACTGCGGGATATGAGGCGACGAGAATGTTACCTGCCACAACATCTCCCGATGCCAATGCCTCGTCCAAGGACAGAGTGAATGCCTGCCCTCGACCTCCTTGCTGATTCCCATGCTGCGGCCTAGCCTGGTGCTGCTGCTAGCCCCTGCCTTGATGATGCTGGGGTGGTCTATGCTGGTGTTGCTGCATCGGCGGTCCCTGCTGCCGAAACATCTGAGCCTGCGGTACTAATGGACGCTGTGCCAACGGCCTTACTGCCACTGCTGGTCCTCGATATTGGCCTGCCTCTGGTGCTGGCAGAGTAGGAAACTGCTGCCCTGGTCCTCCTGATCTCGAATTCATGGGACATGTGGTAACCCGATGGTCTGGATTTCCACATATCAGACACAGTCCATTCAATGTCCGACACACATCTCTAGTGTGCCCCATCTTTCCACAATAAGTGCAGCCCGCCGGGGGTTGCTGGTTCTTCCTCTGTTGCTGTTGCTGCTGCTGCCTGGGTGGTGCTGGCCCTCGTATCGCCACATCGTGGATACGAATGCCAGTGGATGGTGCTGTTGCTCGGGGCGCTGCTCCCCCTCCTCCTTCAATCTGACTGTGGAATCTTTTCTGACCCCCAGTCCTCACCGCAAGCCTCTGAATGGTGATCTCATGCCTTCGAGTCGCCGTCAATATCTCATCAAAAGTCTGGTAATTATGCCCCTCGATCAATTGCAAGAGTTCAAGATAAAACCCTTGCTGAAACCTCATGGCCCTCTGGCTCTCTGTTGCTACCATCTCCGGGGCGAATCTACTCAATCTGCAGAACTCCGCTGCATAAGCATCTACAGTCTTGCCAGCCTGCCTGAGGCTGATAAACTTCTGTTGTAGCTCAAACTGCGCCACAACTCCATAGTACTTGGTCTTGAATCTAGCAGTGAAATTGTCCCAAGCCACAGGACGTCTGATGCCCACTTCCTCTGATTCCCACCAATCACGTGCGAGATCCTGAAGTAACAACTTCACTAGATCCACACGTTCTGCTGCCGGTACCTTTGCTGTTGTCAGAATAGCCTCCATATCCTTAAGCCATGCATCTGCTGAGATGGCATCCTCCGTGCCCTCAAAACGGCGGGGGTTGTACTTGTAAAACCTGGCTGATGCTCCTGAATCAGCCCTCACTCCTCTTTCCAATGCCGTCTGCAATCCTTGGTTGAGCAACACATTCTGCTCTTGTAGCTGAGTGTGCATGCGCTGCTGGACCAACATCTGATGTTGCTGAGTAGCCATCTTTCCTCTCATAATCTCCAGAAGGGCTGGTGTGTCCACTTGGGTAGGTGGAACTGTTGGTGGGGGTGGAACATCCGGATACTGCGGTCCAACTGCTGGTTCTACTATCACTTCTTCCTGGGTAGCCTCCTGAGGTGAGACTGGCCCTGGTTGCTGACCACCCTGGTCAGGTTGTCCATGTTGCCCTTGTTGTTGCTGCCCAGCTCTGACCGATGCGGACGAAGTGCCCCTAAGAAAAGGGACAAGAGAACAATCAAACGACCGGACATGAAGGATCAATAAAGTCAAAGGATACCGGAATGTCAAGCAAGAGTTGAGAATAATGAATCAGGAGATCAAGGGGAAACATGTGTGATTGAGACATCCTATAAATTAAAACACCCCACAAGTCTGAAATCAGACCTGCATGGGCCACCACTAAAACCTTGTCACGTCCCAGAACCAGAATACTGGAGAGCGGGGGAATGACTCAGCCAGCTACGTATTACGGGTAAATGAATACCGTATAATACGATCAATGCTGTCTAACCAGACGAGGGGGTGCATACTACATAAAAGTCTCACTATGGTCATTACACATCTATTATCTCAATCATTCAAGCAAGGAAACAGTAATAGAGAACATGTAAGATAAAGCAGTAAGGCGTCCCAAATGCTCAGTCAAAATGTTCTTGAGATCTGGCTTTACAAAACATAGCCAGATGGTATAGCAAGTATACACAATTGTTATCAGCTGCAGTCTGACTTAATTACAATTATGTAAAAGTAAGTACAAGACGATTCGACTAACATGTCGGTGCCAAACGGCTAAGTATAAAGTAAATAACAAAATGAGCGGTGAAGTAAGAAACCCACTCGAGTCCTCCTGCGATCATTCTCCTAGTGTTGACCATTTTGGAGGTAGAAGTAAGCTGGATCCTCGGGAACCGGCTCTAAATCTGGCCATGCAAAACCAGAGAGGTTAGACCTCTAATAGCAAGTACCACAAGGAAGGACGATATGAAGGACATAAACCAGTAAGTAAAAGAATATAATAATAGATATCTGCTTGCTACTAGGATTCACATCACATCACGACACTTCGAACCAACCTCCCAACCAAACAAGGACAGAAGTTGGCCCGTCATGTCCTGACATTCTGATCATCCCAGTTAGGTAACAGAGTAGTACAGTACACAAACAAATCATCTTGAACGGCCAATCAAATCCTACGGCTTGCTATTATGAGTCCCAAGTTATCTTGGAATAATGCAATAAAGATTCCTTAGTTCTTACTATGTGCGAGCAAGGCTAGTCTATCCAGTCAATCATGTGTGCCATACATGAATTAGACGAGTCCTAGCAGGACGCCCGTCAATATACAATATACCATAATAATAAAAGTAGATACTGTTCCCTGCCCGTGTGGCAGATTTACAGTATTTGTGGGAACTAGCCGGCCCGTCGGGTACTACTCGTCCCAAGGGAGCTGCCATGTAAGAACTCGGGAACCCATTCTCTCCATGCAATCATTATTTTATTTAACTTAATAGTCCCTACGTTGAGTAAAATCCCATGCCGTGGATCATGGTCATTCAAATGAGTACTTTCGTACGGGGTACGATATGCACAACTCTACAACGATACCAGTGCGGTTAGGTTGCAGGTCTTACATAGCGTAATGCAACAATCAAATCTAACCACGGTAATCATGTTTTGACCATAAAGTACACATGCTTCTTTTGTAGGAAATAAATAAATAAATAAATAAATAAATAAATACATAAATAGATTGAAGCCTGCATGTGCATGTATGCCAATATTTCGTGATCAGCCAGTCGATTACAATAGTTCATAACATGAACGTGTCTCATTCATTCAATTCGATAAGACGACTAGCCAGTCTCTTAGTTCCAATTAGGAACGCATGATCAATTATTAGTCAATGTCACAATCATTATCGATGGTGGCAAGGCATAAAAAATCAATTAGTATTACATGGGGTCGAGCCTATAACTCCTCAGAGTTAAGTTTCAGTCTTACTGGATATCCATATACCAATCCAGACACATTCCACATAACAATCTGTATTATCAAAATATTAACCTACCATGATCTATCAAGTTCATGCAAAAAGGCGTAAGGATATAATAGAAGAATTATCAGGCCATCATTAAGTGAATAATTATAGGACAAATAAAAACACCCTGGTTAAAAGTCACTCCAGCAAGTCTAAGCTAAAGCCAAAAGTCACGCAAGAAGTCTATGCTTAAGACCAACAAGTCACGCTAAGTCTAGCTGGGGTGAGCGTGGAAAATGGGCGTGAACAACGAGCGTGAGAAGTAATACACGCACGCACAGCGTGAATAAAATACACGCACTCACAGTGTGACTAAAAGTACACGCACTCAAGCACAGTGTGAGCGTGAAGGAAAATTCACGCAGACTCAAGTGAGTGTGAAAAAGGTGACAAGAAATCCACGCACGCAAGGATGTGCGTGACTGAAAATACACGCACTCATGGATGTGTGCGTGACTAAAAATACACGCACGCTCAAGTGGGAATGTCAGCGTGACTAAAAAATACACGCACGCTCATGAGAACGTTAGCGTGACAAAAAATACACGCAGACACGTAGAGACGTGTGCGTGACTAAGAATACACGCAGACACGTAAGAACGTGAGCGTGACTAAAAATACACGCAAACACGTAAAGACGTGTGCGTGACTGGGCTGATATTTTACGCGAGCACGTAAGAACGTGTGCGTACAACATTTTCTGAACTCTAAGTACTATGGAGCCTTCGCTCCAGTGCCAGAAATACACGCTAAGTTGGTGGACCAAGAACCCATGAACCACCAAAATACTATAACTTAGATCTAGAGAAAACCAGCCATAGAAATCCAAAATGCTAAGAACTAAACTCTCTTGGAATCACAAGAAGAAGGCAAATGAACCATAAAATGGGTGGAGAAGGAGCAAGTTTGCACTTGCCTACTGCTCCTGCTGCTGGTTAGGTGGAGAAGAGTAATGAGAGGAAGAAGAAGAAGTAATGGTGAGAATGAGTAATGAGTAATGAGGAGAGAGAAAGAGATGGAAGCTTTAAATAGGAAGGGGGGTGGTAGGTGGGAGCTAGTGGGCCGGGTTGTACAGATACACCACCAATTCGAACCCAATAAGGCCGAACCAAATAACACTAAAGCAGCAAAATAAAATACAGGTAATAAAATTGCCAAAATATAATTACAGAAATAAAATTAACATGGAATTTAAAGAGCAGATAATTAATTAACATAAAAATTTCAAAGGAATTTAAATACAGAATACTACATGATAAATACTAAATAAATACTCATGAGTTATACATGTATAAAAATATATATTCCGGGAACGGGGAGTGACAGCATTGGCTGCGCCCCTGCTCCGTCGACGCATCTTCCTCGCCTGAGAGGGAGATGGCAGGGGAATGTGGTTAGCCGTACGTTTCCCTGAGAGATGTACTGCACCAGCGGGCGCATCTTGGTTGCTAAGGACGTCAGCAGGAAGAGAAGGCTGGATTGGCGTATCCCCTTCGGTGGTGGTGCCCGAGGCGTCGACCTTGCGCACCCAGACTCGGCGGGTCTTCTTCGGCTTCGGCAGCCGCTTCGAAGGACTCGCACTGCCTTCAGATATGAACTCCTCATATGCCTGTTGATTGAGGCGTACGACCAGCGTCTTGTGGGAGGAGCCCACCTTCACGTCGTCGACTTGCGACACAACTTTCTCGGTGGAGGAGAAAGAGGTCCCCAGCAGAGTCGCCAGCTTGTTTGCCATTAAAATCTTTTGATGTAATTTCAATACAAACAGAACAGTGTTACAATATAGGACTTTAGACGTAGTCCTAGGAGTACACTTTTATTTATCTGGGTCCCTTGTACGGATGGAGCGAGTGTTAATGCGTTGACTCCGTTGACGAGCTGACGACGGTTATCGGTTCTCTGAAGGTTTGGATTGCTCTGGGTGCTGGAGCTTGCTGAGAGGAGGAAGACGTTGAGTGTCTGTATCTGCCTCTCTGGTGGTATGTTCGCTCGTATCTGTCTGTGTGGAAGAAGAAAATGATTCCTCTATTTATAGCTGGGCAGGTTGGCTGCTCATGCGCGCATATGTAGGATGCGCCGGTGTGTGGGGATGCCACGTGTTGATTTGCTGATGGAGGCGCATGGGTGATGCGCCCTGATCAAGGGGTTAACTTCTTCATACTGCTGTTGTGAGCCGGCACATAGCAGAGGAGAAGATCTTTCTGTTGCTGAGATCTTGGATGAGTTGAGCCAAAGGACATGTGTCATCGACCCATGGCTCGGAGATCTCGGATTTGGTGGGGAATGATCTGGTAGGATGTGCCTAGGGTTGGGCGTATGAGGAGACTTTGGCTTGTAACCTTTATGAGTCACGAACCATTCTGGGCGCATGGCTTTTGAGGCGCATGCAGGCGACTTTCCTTCTGTCTTTTGGGATCAGAGAGCAGTCTGGGGCGCATGGCTTTTGAGGCGCATGCAGGTTTGTACGCATGGCCGTGGAGGCGCATGCGGGTGGTTGAGTGGCCACGTGGCAGTAGCCGTCAGAGTAAAGTCATGATGATGCTGATGTTGTCGACGCTTTGTCTTCTAAAAAAGCTGCCGACTGTTCAGACTTTGGAAGGCGTGCTGCCAACTCTGTCAGTTCAGCATTTAATGTTTGTGACATTCGATGGACAGCTGAGGGGGCACGTCGATTGGCGTTCCACTAGGTATGGGGACGCATGGGGGCGCATCCTCTGTAATGCGCTTGGTTCTGAAGGGCGCATCTGTGTGATGCGCCTGAAGTCGAAGGGTGCGTGTGGCTGTTTCGTTCTTCGAGTGCTTTAAATAGCCGTTTGGCTGAATTCGAGGCGTCCGGTTCATCCATTAAATGCAAGTTCATTGCTCAGAATTCGAAGAGCCATCCACTTGGCGCGTAGGTTTGATCTGCCCGGCCTATAAATAGTGGCATAGAGAGAGGGTTTGCTTCTCGTTCTCTCACGTACTTCTAATATAAACTTGGGTAATCGAGTGCATTCTGTTGACGAAGTGCTCCCGAGGGTGAAGATGAGACGCAATGTCGTCGTTGCTGCACTTGAAGGTGACTGTTACATCCAAAAGACGGAGTCGAGGGCTTCCGAGGCAGGCGAAAGGTGCCTGTTGCATCCAAAGATAGGGATGCTCAGGCCTCGTCTCCGTTGTGCAGGAAGAGCCGTAGATCAGAATGGCGATGCCCTGACCGTCTTCCTTTGGCTTTGGAGGCTCTTTCTCTGGATGGGGAGGGGTTAATTGCCACCCTCATCCTGCTCGGCCAGGTGAGCCTGGCCGGAAGAGCGGCACATAACTGGGTTGCTGAAGGGATGCACATAACTGGGGATGCACATAACTGAGCTGCTGAAGGTATGCGCCTTGCTGAGGGCGCATGATGGGATGCGCCCGGTTGAAGGCGCATGGTGATTGCTGTGCCTGACTGGAAGCGCATGATGGCTGCTGCGCCTGACTGGAGGCGCATGAGGGCTGCTGCGCCTGACTGGAGGCGCATGGTGGCTGTTGGCTGTAGACTTAGGATCTTTCCTTTGTAGAAGTTTTCCTTTGTGCAGCCTTCTCTAGAGATGTAATAGACTTTTATGTGTGAAATAAAAAGTTCTCTTTCCATGTCTATATTTGTTGCTTTTGCTGTAAAGTATTTTGTCCGAGCTCTGGCGTGTAGATTATCTGGCGCATGGGCCTTTTGGTTGTGAATTTCCATGCTTCTACACCTGGGAGATGCTGTAAATGGAGGAATGCGCTCATCGGAAGAGCTCTCCACCTCCTTCGGTCTGCTAATACTCGGTTTCGAAACTCGAGGTTTCTTCTTCGGTACCTTCTAAAAAAAGAGAGGACATAAGTCACAGACATCAAAGAATGCACCAGACTATGTGGGACGTCTTTACCTCCATGGGAGCTGACTCCATTGGTACTTTAGGTGGCTTCAGAGTTGTCGCTTTCCTCAGACTTTTTGGCGCAGACGAACTAGCCTTCGCGTCAACCTGCCTCTTTCCACCTGGCGGCTCTTTCTGAGTACCCCCGTTGATGCTGCGGCAGCAGTCCGATAACCTGCAACCTCTGGTGGACAATATGACCGGGCCACCGCCAGCATTTTTTTTGTTGCCTCTAGCTGAGTGCCAACAATGAAACTAGTCTTCCTGTCATATTCAGGAGATACGACGTTCATGGCGCAATATAGCTTAACAGCCGAATACAAGATTTGTGGCCAAAGGGCTGTGAATTGGTGTAGTAAAACGAACTCTAGTGCATCCGGCATTGTAATATTGCCAACCCCGGGCTTTATCCAGTAAACTCTCGACAAACCCCAGACTATTACTGGGGTTCCTTAACATTAGCTGGGTGTAACCAAAATGACGTGCAAACCGGCTCGGTAAATACGGCTCCAGATAACACTTATTCTTGTTGCGGTAGACCAAATAGGAAGGCCGAATACTCTGCAACCAGCGAAACCCCCATGTCGGCAGGGCGATCGCATCTTCACCAGAGTCTTCCAATTCTTGGTCAGCCTCAAAATCTATGAAGACGTGACTGACCTTGGTGATCTCCTACCCTTGGAGATAAGGCAAAACCTTCCTACAAAAATGGACACCGGTGTGCAGCCACTTCCTCTTATAGAAGCGACGGATAAAAGCATCACCTTCAACATGATCATCCTTAGGGCCTGGGCTCATTACATTTGGATGATGCAGAATCAACCATCCCATCAAATAATGGAATGGTAGCTCAGCTCGGGGAAAGTTGTCTTTCTTGCCCCTCCCATAGACCACATCGTCGATAAAATCTCTCAAACCCCGCAGCAGGTTATATACCATCGCGGGAAGGAGTGCTAGAGGACGACCAAAAACCAGTTTTACCGCTGGAAAAATGAAGTTCCTACTCACTCTCTCTACGGATCCAGATCCGCCCGAAAACACATAGTCCCGGAGCCATATCATCAAGTATGCAGTCAACACTGCCTTGGAAGACATTCGGTGTACGTATTGCCAGAAATAACTATATACGTCGTCACCACTCTCGTTTAAATGAGGAGTCTTCTCGCCTAGTCGGCTCATGTCGGAGGTCACCTCTGTGTGACTCAGTCCCTGCGGAGTCACAAACCGAATCTTGGAAGGGTCCGTCAGGTCCTGCTTGGAGACATAATCCCTCTAAGCAGTCACATGGGGCTGTGACCCGCCCTTCTTCCTTCGTTGTCTCAGATAATGGTGGCTCGCCACCTCCTTGAAAACAACTACCATTTATGAGTCCTTGTCTTCCAGAACTTGGATCACTTCATTTGTCGAAAAATATTCCTCATATGGCTCCGAGCCCCAGGGAAGCTTGGACACCTCATACATCTCATGGAGGGCCAATCCTAACTCCCCTATCGGAGTAAAAAAGGTGCCAGTCTGGGTGTTGAACATTTCCAGAAGAGCAAGAAACATATGTCGATGAAGGCCGATACCTGCTTGTGTGGCGCGAAGAGCAGCGGTCAGCCCAATCGCTTTCATCTCAGTCTTGTACTTCGTCAAAATCCAAAAGGTCAGCTCGTCCTACTTTGACATGTGGTGACACCAGCCCTCAACCCGAAAACCTCCTTTCGGATACATAACCTTCAATGTTAGCATTCGGCTTGCAAAGGTCGAAGCACCGAAGGCAAAAGTGTCAGAAGGAACATCACTATAAATGCTCCCATGGTGCAAAGTTCGGCAATGGTACGAGCTCCCGGCTCGCGAGGAGGCCAAGGTATATCTTTGATTCAAAGTAACATCAATACGAAGGGTACCCCCCCACTGTCCCTCCTTGAGAAGGAGTAAGTTCCCATGGCATCCTCCTCTTGGAGGCCAAACGGTAGAAAGTCGTCAGTGGCAATTGACGCTCAGACTGTCGCATATACAGGGCCACGCCCTTTGCTGTGAAGAACCAGTCTTTCTTGATCTTCAGTATCTTCGCCTCAGTGGAGACCAAGCGGTCACCAAACATAAAGGCCAGTTTCAAGAAAGTAACATTCTCGGATTCAGCAGATTTTAGTTTGCCGCTCTCCATCATTCTTTGGAGAAAAATAGGCGACTGATCCCGGATTTGCAACATCCTTCCGGAACACTGATCCAGCATGATAGCAGCCTTCGCTGGGTTAATAACTTCCTCGTTGAAGTCAACCCCCATTTGGTAAAGGAAAGCATCCAGAAGGACTTCATTTAGCAAGTGGATAGTCATTGACACTTACACAGTAAAAAAACAAAAGACAGGCAGCAAGGAATTAGAGGCTTCAAAGACAAAACATTTGGGGTGCATCAGCAGCCTGACACATAATCAGGGCTAAACCCATGCGCATCAACAGTGAAGCTTCGGCGCATAATCAGGGCCCAAGCCCATGCGAGTCAGCAGTGAAGCTTCGACACATAATCAGGGCCCAAGCCCATACGTCAGCAGCGAAGCCTCAGCACATAATCAGGGCCTAAACCCATGCGCGTCAGCGGAATAGCCTAAGTGCATCATCAGGACAGAAGTCCATGCACGTCAGAAACAAGGAGTTAGGGCACAGCAACAGGATGCAACTCATCGGTATGCCCCAAACTCGTCTAAAAAAGTTGGGAACTACAAAGTCAGAAGACACCCACCTATCACCGCTGGCCGAACGTCAGCGGGAGTCACGGTGACGACATAAATATCCTCCTCGTCGAACTCCATCGGCTTCTTACCCCGGCCTTGTCCTCGGCCAGCACCACCGTGAGGAGTTTTGGGAGCCATCTCGTAAAAAGAAGTTAGGGTTTTTTGAAAGAAGAACTCTAATAAAGAAGAAAGCAAAGAGAAGAAGAACTCTCTCTCCATCAAATGCCTATTTATAGGCTTGGGCATACGCAAAAACCGATGAAGAGTGACGTTAGCCACCGCTTGGGGTTCTACGAAATAATAACTGCAAATAACCCAAAAAGATCATCATTAATCTTTTTTATTTATTTTGAAGCGTTATCATTTGTATTTAAAACTGTGAGGAGCATACGCCTCATCACAGATGCTGGAAGCAATCATGCGCCCCGAACAGTCATGCGCCCCATTGAAGACACCACCATGCTTCTTATTCAAAGTATTCCAAAACTTGACGAAAAGTTTTAAAAACTTTGAAGGGGGTCTTGTAGAAGCATAGAATTTCAGGTGCATCTATAGGCCAGAATTCCTATGCACTTAAACGAACATGCGCCAGGGGGCTCAAACGAAGTACTTGACACAACAAAGGATAGCAAAAATATAGACATCAAAAGAAGATTTTTATTCCATATAAAAGTCTATTACATGTCTAAAGAAAGGCTTTACAAAGGAGAACTTCTACAAAAAGAAAGATCCTAAGACTACAGCCAGGCGCAGCAAATTGCCGTGCGCCCCATGCCAGGCGAATCATCCGTCAGGCGCATCTCTTCAGCATCTCAATCAGGCGCGTCTCTTTCGACGTCTCAGTTAGGCGCATCATGAAGTCTCAGCATATGCGCTCCACTTCGATCCGATCAAGTAATTCGGCTAAAGGAGAAGATTTGAGCATAACAAGAGCGGGCGATCAACCCCACTCTAGCAGGAGAAAGAGCTCTCTAAAGCCCAAGGAAGAAGAGAGCACCACAATTTCGATCTGCGTCTCTTCCGGCATAACGGAGATGGGACTCGAGCGTCCCGATCTTTGGATGCAACAGGCACCTTCGACTGCGTCGGAAGCCCGCGATCCTGACTTTTGGATGTAACAGTCACCTTCACGAGTGCATACGAAGATGAATCGACACATCTTCACCCTAGGGAGCGTCTTGGCAACAGAATGTACTCGGGCAAAGAAGTTCATCTTCGTCGAGAAGTCAAGGGAGAGACAAAAACACTCTCTTAAATTGTTGCTATTTATAGGCCAGGACAAATCAAACCCATACGCCAAGTGGCAACCTTCCCAAAGTTAGTACAATAAACTTTTATTTACGATGATGAATGTGCCTCTTCGAATTGAGCCAAGTCAAAATGGCTATTTAAAGCACTCGAAGAACTCAACAGACAGACCAATAAAGATGCGCCATCAGCACCAAGCATCCCGTATAGATGCACCCAACAAAGCACAGATCCATACATCCTGGTAAAAATGGACCTATGCGCCTAGTGGGGTTCAAATTGATGCGCCCATTTTGGCTCGTCATCCACCAAGCAATTAATATGAAAGTGACATAGTTGGCAGCACGTCCCCCGAGGACTGGACAACAACAACTTTTACAGAAAATAAAATGCCGCTGACGCCATCGTCATCATTACTTTCCTCTGACAGTTACAAGCCACGTGGCCAATCAACCACTCGCATGCGCCTTCGCAGTTATGCACCCGAAGATCCGCATGCGCCTCAAAAGCCATGCACCCAGACTAGTTCGTGACTCCTGAAGGTTACGAGACAAAGTCTTCTCATGCGCCCAATCCCAGGCGCATCCTGTCAGATCACTCTCCACCAAATCTGAGATCTTTGAGCCACGGACATGCGCCACGTGTCCTTTGACTCAGTTCAGCCTAAGAAGGGGTGCTAACCACCCAATATCTCAGCAACGAAGAATCCTCTAAGTCGCCATGTGTCAGCTCTTCTACAGCACCACAAGTACAACAGGAAGGATTCAATCTCCAAATCAGGGTGCATCAACCATGCGCCCTCGCCAGCATCAGCCACGTGGCGTTTCCACGACCAGGCATATCCTACATATGCACATATGAGCAGCTAGCCTGCAAGCTATAAATAGAAGGATCATTCCTTCATCAACACACACATACACAGAGATAAAGACAGAGAACGAAATCATTAGAGTTACGGAGACGTACGTCTACTCACAGAAATAGGAAGAGACACTCAACGTCTTCTTCCCTTTTGCAAGCTCCGGCATCCACAGCAACCCAGACCTTCAGAAAACCTAAAATCATCATCTGATCGTCAACGGAGTCAACGCATTACCACTCGCTCCACCGATACAGGATCCAGATAAAAATAAAAGTGTACTCCTAGGACTACATCTAAGTCCTATATTGTAATACTGTTCTGTTTATAGTTGAAATTCCAATCAAAGATTTTAATGGCTAACAGATTGTTCCTTCTTAGATGAAGGTTGTCAATCCCTTTAAGTTGAAGGAGAACTCCTTCTATTTATAGAGAACCGAGAACATATGTGATGTATATTAGGGTTCCTGAGATATAAAAGAATCTGCCGTCATTGTACGGTGTGGGCTTCTGCGGTGCTGACACGTGGCGGACATCGAGATTTTCCTCAATCGAAATCTCTGGTGGTTATCAACATAACCGAAGGAGGTGACATATGGCGCATGCCGATTTGCTTGCTCGGATACAGCCGAGTAAATCTTAGGATTTCATCCTAGATTTGGAGTCTAATTGATCCTCGTCTAAGATTTAAATCGATCTGATATGATATCAATCATGATTTAATCCCAATCTTTTCTATAAGAGACAGTTTAAACAAACCAATTGGGGTGGACCTTTACTTCCTGTGCCTCAAGTGAGGACTAAGTACTGCTGTGCTTCTGGAGCGACGAGTAGACCGTGCTTCTGGAAATGACGTAGCCTCTGTGCTTTCAGGCGACGAGTGGACTTGGCTTCGAATGACGACGAGGCTTCCGTGCATTTAAAGCAACGATGAAGCTATGTTTCGGAGTAACAGAGTTACTAGGCTTTAAGCGATGAGTAGGCTTGTGCTTCAGGTTGGCGAGGTTACTGTGCTTTTGGAGCGACATGCTGACTTGCATTGGTTGCAGTAGGAGTTCCCAAGTCTCTTGTAAAGAAGTGACTTAAGCTTCTGGATTAGAGCATATGACTGCACCGTGGGAATGGAGATGGTGTGAACATATCACCATCCGGTGCCTCATGTGGACGCATGTAAGTAGCTGCGCCTCTGAACTTTGAAGGCATTGGCTTTGGAGGAAAGGGTATAACACGCTTGTGTGTCTGGATTGGCGCAGGCAGGTTGCTCCACCTCTGGAGTGAAGATACTAGTTTCTGAAGTAAAGGAAAGGGCAGGGCCTACCACCATCTTGCTTCTAAGGTTGGCACAGGCGAGTAGCTGTGCCTCTGGCTTGAAGGATTTGGCTTATGAAGTAAAGAGCGATAAATACCCGCTCTTTAAGGATTTTCCTCTTAATTGCCACTATAATATGGGGAATTTCAAGGGTCTAAGACTGACACTCGTTGTGCTGAGTCTTAGGTTCATCCTATTTGTGCAGGAATTTTGACCGTCGGCCACGTGGCGTGCACTCTGAGCCATTCTCGGTCCTATAAAAGGGTAAGTTCTCCTCTGAATAGTCGCTATCTTCTTCTTGGCATCCTTCACTACCATACGAGATCCAAACTTAACTTCGAGCGACGATCTTCCTTGTATAAGTTGGCTGCTGGTTGAGGCTTTTCTCGTTCATAGGAGCCATGTTCTTACAGAAGAACTCTGTGTAGAAGGAGCCATCGCCGCCTTTAGGAAGTACGTAAATGTCCTCCTTAGGGAGTTCAACTCTGGGCGATGTCTGGAGGATCTTTGAGGTCCTGACGACCTAGGTCATGGGTGGATAGCCAACCCGAAGAGCCACAGGTTGTGCTGACCTTCCCATTCAGGGCTTTGCGACCTGCTGCACTCTTTGAAGGCTCGGGCCAATGACTGCTTCAGGAAGCTGCTTGCTTTTGTTGAGTGGACGATATGCTTCTGGGAGGCTGTGTCCATAAAAAGGTCAGAATATATATGCCTCGATGGAGGTCAATCTTCTGGCATGAAGAAGAAGGGCTGCGCTTTGACGAAGACGAAATCCCTTGTAGACCCTTCTAGGCTCTATCGAATCTGTACCGGATCCTTTGTAGACGAAAATAATTAGTCCTTTTTGTGTAGTCTCGATGTGTCTATACTAGACTTTGGTAGACGTGACACATAAGGGACTTCTTTTCATATCTTCTATTTTATCTTTTTAGCACTTGGGCTAAGCCTTTGTATCATCTGCTCTGTGGTGAAGGGATGTCATCAGCTAAGATTTTTTATGCTTCTACAGTGTGTTACTACTGGATTCTGGTATTAATGGTATTATTTTATTCTTTCTTTCGTACCTTTTATGTTCTCTTGTACTTCGTATTTCTGCCATGATTTCTACGATGTTATAGCATAGTCTTGTGAGCTTACTCTTTTTATTAGCTTGATCGAACTAGTACGATATTGGCGATCGACTTTATTACCTTTGCTCATTTTTTGATATTTATACATTACTTTGGATTACGATAATTTAGTTAGCACCTGTTTAGTATATTCTACAACGTAGTACATTCGGAGTAAGTCTATTAAATTAGGAACTTACTGTAGATCGTATTAGCTGGCATGCTTATGTTTCTACTCCTATGTATTTTGGGACTGGGCGTGATATGTTTTTGTGGTCACCTATGCAGGTCCTGATTAAATCATTTCGTTTATGTTACTGTACTGAATGAGCCTACAATAGGATAGTGTATTAGAATCTCAATCCGTAACTGCTATTGAATTCCTTTTGATATCAACTATCGCCCTTGAACCTCGTATTTGTTGTTTGCGATGACAAAAGATTATACAAACTTTTTGTATATTAAACATGTAAAGAGTAGAATCGATTCCTAAACAAGAGATCTAAGTACAAAATTTCTGGAGAAGTGTGACGGTGGAGATCGAGCACTACAATGGCTCCTTTACACCGTTGACGATCTGACGACGAGTTGAACTTGCTCTGGCTTTCTGGTGCTTGTGATTGGAACTATGGATTGCCAATCGAGAGGATGTCGATGTTATGAAGATTTCGAAGAAGCCTCTTTATCGAAGGAAAACTCCTTCTATTTATAGGGGAGGATATATGCGATGTGTAGGAACGCTGCACGTGGAGATATAAGATAATCTTGAGGTTGCACGGTGAGGGCTGCTGCTAAGCTGACACATGGCGGACACTGGGATTCTCTTTTATCAAGATCTTGGGGAGTTATCAACATGACTGGGTAAACGACACATGGTGTGCATTTAATATTGATTGGATGAACCTGAGTAGATTCTTATCCTATCCGTGAAGTTAGATTTTGTCTTTATCTTAGGGGGCCATTGGTTTAAACAAACCGTTTGGATATGGCCCTTGCCCATAGGAACAAACTCCGTCCTTATCCTTGGGAATGGTAGTTTAAACAAACTGATAGGATATTGCTCCTATCAACAAAATTAAATCTATTCTTAACTTAAGAGCAGAGGTTTAAACGAAACAAATTGGGTAATATCTGAAAAGATATAGATATCCGACTTTACCACATAGAACAATGCTACCTCATACGACTGTACGTCTATACGAGCTACGCTTCTGGTGAGGCTTCAATGTCACTGTGCTTTTAGGCTACGAGGAGATTATGTTTCGACTACAACTGAGTCACTATGCTTTTGGGTGACGAGGAGACTGTGTTCCAAAGACAACAGAGTCACTGCACTTTTGGGCGACGAGTAGACTGTAATTCGACTACAACTATGTCCTTGTGCTTTTGGGTGACGAAGATACTGTATTCTGAAGACAACGGAGTCACTGTACTCTTGGGCGACGAGTAGACTATGTTTCGAAGACGATGGAGTCACTTTGCTTTGGAGCAACGAGTAGATTGTGTTTCGAAGACGACGGAGTCGCTGCGCTTTGGAGCGATAAGAAGACTCGGGCTTCAGGCGACAAAGTGTCAAACAAAGGAGCCACTTGAATGGGCTGCACTTCCAGGTGGGATAGAAGGAGCTGCGCCTCTGGATTGAAGTGAAGGAGCTGCGCTTTTGAGTCGAATCGAAGTGATTGCGCTTCTGAGTCAAGCTGAAGTGGCTGCGCTTCTGAATCGAAGGAGTTAGTCTTTGCCAAAGTCATAAGAGCAACTAAATGACAGCTTTTTTAGCGGATGAGTCGGTCATCCTCTTCTTTTAATTGCCACCGTCATTTGGGGAATTCAAGAAGCTTATGGCCTAGGATTCAGTCAAATGAACCTATTAAATGAGATTCATTGTGCTGAGTCTTAGGCTCATTCCATTAATTTGGGAGTCTTTGACCGACAGCCGCGTGGCATATGGGTTGGACCGTATTCAGCCTATATAAAGGGAAGATTTTTTGAAGGGTTACATCCACTGTCTCTTAGCATTCCTACCGTTATGCTTGATCCTGACTTGGCTTCGAACGGTCGTTGGCCTTGTACAAGTCGACTGTTGGTTGTGGATCTCTTCGTTCAAAGAAGCTATGTCCTTGTAGAAGAACTGCTACTGTATCTTGAGATGCACTTGAGCCTTTAGCATGAGGAGTTCGAACCTGAACAACATCTTGGAGGTCTTCAAGATCCAAGCTTCCGGGTTTGGATTGATTGCCAATCCAAGGAGCCACTTGTTGTGCTCTGCCCTGCTCAAGATTCACAGTAGTACAGAAAGCAGGAGCTGCATTTTGGCTTGGACCAATGGCTGCTTCATTAGCCATATTGGAGTTCCTTCGTGTCTGGCTAGGAAGCGGCTTGCTCTAACGAGGAAGTGATTCACTCTGATGTGCTACGCATCTGAAGGGCTACGTACTTTCTGAAGATTGCCCACTTGTAGACTTTAGGTGTTTTAGTCTTTATATGTAATCATGAAGAATCTGTAATAGATCTTTTGTAAACATGATTTTGATAAAGAACTTTTTATGCCCCATCTCCGTCTATTGTGACTTTTTATCATTGTCTGCACTTTTGGATACCTGCGCTTTTGTGAAGTTTGTGAGTAGTGACTTCTTATCACCTGCGCTTTTGTCATGGCTATATTTTTCATGCTTCTACAAGACGCCCTTCAAAGTGTTTCAAACTTGAGTCAAGCTCGGAATACTTTGAAGAGAAGCATGACACGTGTCCTTTGCAAACGAATACCCAGCACGCTTGCTGACAGGCTGTCATCACGCTTAGCCTTCCGTATTAAATGTCTTGAGCCGTCATTTAATTAAAAGTTGGTCGCAACTCCTCATTTCTAAGGAACGGTCATCATGATCTCAACTCTTAATTCCTACGTCGTTCGAAGAGTCTCTTCGAGCACGAAACATTTTGTCTTCTTTTGCTTACGTGGCCGCACCCTATAAGTAGGGGTTATTTAGAGAGAGAAAAACTTTCTTTTTTCCATCCAACAGAAGCTTTTTGTTAGAGTTTTCTTCTTCCTTCGAACCTAGCTTTCCCGCCATGGCTCCCAAGAAATCAAGAACCACAAAAGTTCCAGCGGCGACTGCGGCGAACACGAAGAAGGCTAGAGAAAAGCGGCCAGCTTCAGAGGTCGTTGATGTTGATGACTCATCGATCGTCGGAGTTGTAGTTCAGAGGGACGTGCGACCACCCGTCGCAAGTAATAAACTTAGATCCTTCATTTTGCTGATGCACATGAGCGTCTACTCGTCGGAGTGTCGTTTCGTAGATGGGTTAAAGCTTTTCTTGCCGATGCGCATGGACACTGGCTCTTCGGAGGAGTGTTTGTAGATGCGATGAAGCTCTGTTCAACTGATGCACATGGTCGTTACCTTAATAAAGTAACGACTGCAAGATGTGCTGAAGTTTTTGCTGACGCACAGGAATACTACACAATGCCTGCACGGATTCTCCTTTGCTGAAATGTAGTGTTACTAGGTAGTACCTGTGCGGATGCTTATTTTCCTAAAATATATCTCAGACTTCTGTTCTTGTTTTTGTGTAGTTTTCGTGACCATCTCCCTTTTCAATGAGGTTCTCTACGACTTCTCCATCTGCAGATTAGGGACAAACATCGACAACGGCTCGTCGAGCCAGCTAGGAGGTTAGTCGTCGAAGATCAACTAGAGGGACGACTGGATCAGATACAGGAGCAGCGTCTAGGTTATTTTTGTCGTGTGTTGGATCAGGGCAGGTTGACGCCCTTTCTTATCACCGGCACAGGGATGTTAAAGCCTTAGTTTTTTTTTGGAGACCAGTTGGCTCTGAAGGAGACAAGCCTCCTTGTACTCAAGACAACCTGGTACTTTGAGATAAATGACCTTCCTTCATATGTTCCGGTGACCGACCGACACCTACCGCTGTCCATTTTATCCTATTTTGTTGAAAGACGGCATATAGAGTGGAATCTGACCCCTAGTCAGGGGGTCTAATCACGGGCCACTTCATGGTAGATAAGAGTTCTAAGAGGAGAGATTCTTTTACGCACGCTCTGTTGGCCCATTGGTCATAGTCAAACTTGATTTTAATAATTGATCGAACTCTGTCTCAATATACGGAACAACTGAGATGTTTACTCAGGACGTTTTGGATACTGATCAAGATTGGATATCTACCCAGTTCAAAACCGAAGCTATGTTTGCCACTCGAGACTGTATTTCTTTATGCAATATAATTTTTACTTTTATTGAGTCTAGGAATACATTGTACACCGAGTCTTACTGGCAAATAGGCTATCCAAAATTGTTTCCAAAATTGACCTATGTTTTGAAAAACATCTCTTATTTACAAAAGCTTTTGAAGGATTTCAAAAAGCCAAAAAATATTTTTCTTAAAATAAACCAGACCAACCCTGACAGAACTCGGCCAGAGTTCGGCCAAGGTGAACGTTATGTGAACGTTGGTTTTTGAACTTGGTCTCCCTTCAGTTGCGGTTTGTTACATAGAATTCTGTCCAAATTTTGCCCGAATTCTGCTCGAATTCTGCCAGAGTCTGTCTTTGGAAAAACTATAAATAGAGAGAAATTCTGATCATTTTAAATCACTTATTCACTTTCATCTCTTCTCTTCTAAAGCTTACGTTTCTTCCAAAGAGTTTTTTAAAAGCTTTCATTTTTAAATCCCAAGCCGGTTACAATTCTCTAGTCAATTTGTCGGTACGGTGCGGTGTAGAAGATTTCAGAGAAATTGTAATCAGAGGCTTGATTGAAGAAAGACTCTTCAAAACTGAAGTTGGTCGAGTTCTTCGTATCAAAGCTCGCGTCTGTAGAAGTTGCAAGGACTTCGTATAAAAACTTGCAGGATTTTCCAATAGTGGATTCAACTAAAAGCTAGAGTTCTTCCGACTGGACTAGTCCTCACAAGAGGGAAACAAATATAAATCTCTGTGTTTGCGTTTGCCTTCTGATCTCTTATCTTTACATTTATTACTTTGTGATTATTATTATTTCTGTGATCTAACTGCTAACAAGTTTTTAATTAGCAATATTCCGCTGCCTACTCTATTCACCCCCTCTAGAGTATTCTGCTTTACGACTTCGTTCCTACAAGTTTTTAATTCTCTGTGCTTCCCTTTCCTGTCTCCTCCCTTCTCCTCCCCGATCCTCTTCTTCTCCAGCCCGCCTCCGCCATCACATATTCTGCCATCGCCGTCCACCTCTCCTCCCCCCTCCCCTACGGTGCCGGAGACGGAAGACCCAAGTCCAGCCGGCGGAGGACTTTACCTGATGGTGACGTTGGTGGTGACCCAGCTCATGCTTTCATCCATGGAACTGTTAGATATATTATTGCTTTGTTCTCATGGAACTCTTAATCCCTTCTGTTTAATGTAATAATTTATTCTCATACTTTATTCTCAATCCATGAAACTATTAGACTATAATATTGCTTTGTTCTCGTGCTTTCATCCCTTTGTTTGATGATTTTTTTTTTCCATTTGGTATACATTTTCTTTAGTATAGACCCGGCTCACTTGGGTCCAAAAAACTGAACCGACCGAAAACTGAACTACTTTAATCGGTTCAGTTCAATTCGGTTTTTGCAAATATGGTTTGGTTTTTGGTTTTGTGATATTCGGTTTTCGGATCAATCGGTTTTTGCATAAAAGGTTCGGTTTGAACCGAACCGAACCGTTGCTCACCCCTAGGTTATACAGGTTAATCAAGGTAAAACTGCAATTATTTTTAATTTTTATATAGATCACAGCATTACACATGGTAACTGTGAAATTCATAAGTGAAGGCTAAGCCACAAACAGACCTCTACTTTTTGACGGCACAAACTACACTTATTGGAAAACACGGATGAGTTTATTCTTAAATCTCTTGATTTTGACTTATGGTCTATAGTTATTGATGGCTACAAAAAGCCTCCTCGTATTACTGTTGAGGGAGTTTTAGTTGAAAAACCCCATAATAAATATACTAAGGATGAAAAAAGGCCAGTCTTGACGCACGTGCTATTAAAGCTTTATTTTGTGCTTTAGATAGAACTAAATTTAACAGGGTGTCGACTTGCACAACATCAAATGAAGTATGAAAACTTCTCGAAGTAACCCACGAAGGAACAACACAAGTAAAGGAGTTAAAGATCAGCATATTTACTCAAGAGTACGAGGCATTCAAGATGAAGCCAAATGAATCCGTCACTCAGATGTTTACGAAATTCCTTGCTATTGTAAATCCTTTGTCTTCATTAGGCAAGGAATACAGTAATCGTGAGAAGATTTGCAAACTTCTACGAGCTTTCACAAAGAACTGGATTCCAAAGGCTATAACAATCATTGAAGGAAACAACCTCTCAACAATTTCTCTGGAAGCACTCATGGGTAAGCTACTCACTCACGAGGTTGAACTTCAAGACTTTGAAGATGCTACACCAAAGGAGAAGTCAAAGAAGTTGATTGCTTTGAAGGCTCAACATAGAAGAACTGTCGAAGATGATTCTGACGACAGCGACTCTGACTCTGAAGATCAAGCTCTTTTGGTAAACAAATTCAAGAAGTTCATAAGATTCAACAGAAGAACAAAAGACAGCAACAACAACAACAACGAGGAAGATCCAATTTGCTACGGATGTAAGAAGAAAGGACATATAAAGAAAGATTGTCCAACAGCATCAACAAAAAAAGCAGCAAATATGACAAAGGCTACCTAAAGAGATCTACATCAAGGAAGTACGCCAATACAAGCATATGGCATAAAAGTGAAGCCAGCGATTCACAAGACGAACAATCGGATGACGCTGCAAATATATGCTTGATGGCTTGCGATCAGGTAATCACTAATCCTCTGTTTAATCCTTATGATGATTTTACCTTTGAGCAATTAGGAGAGGCTTTCAGTGACCTATTAAATGACTACAGGAAACTACGTTGTAAATATGAAACCTCTAAGTAGGTACTCAAAGAATACAAAGGTGAGATATGAAGACTTACCGACCAACTAGCTGATGTTAGAAATAATAACTCTTCTATTGAGTCTGGTGAGCTTTCTTTTGTTAAGCAGTTGTTACACGAGACTACCAAGTTATCCGAAGAAAAAGACCAAACTATCATCCAGCTAAAGAAAGACCTATCTAAGGAGAGAAAGAATCTTCACTGTGCACAAGTCAGAATGGAAACACTTACATCTGACTATACTAGATTATATGACACCTCCAAAAAGTTGGAAATGAGTTTAGAAAAATGGCCTGAAGTTGCTGCTTTCTATTCTAACACGTGTCAATTACCGAATCATCAGAACACACCCAAACCAAACACTGTCAGACCAAACCATATCAAAACCTATGCCCAAGAAGACTAATAGGCATGCATTTTTCTATACTAGAAAACCAAAACCTACCAATCATGCACCTCACACTACTTTCGACACTCAACATACAAAATGTCATTATTGTGGCCTCATTGGTCATATCCTCTGCATGTAGAATCAGAAAGTTAGTTGATATAAATGTTTACGCATGGATACCAAAAACTAACATGTCACGACCCTACAAGAAATGGGTACCAAGAATTTTATCTGCAAACTTTTTGTAGGTGGAAAGCCCTTCACATGCTAAAAGCAAATGGATCCTCGACAACGGTTGCTCACGTCACATGACCGGTGATGCATCATTATTCACAACACTGTCGAAGAAGAATGAAGAAGGATACGTCTCCTTCGGTAATAATTTAAGAGGGTACATAATCGGTATCGGTGACATTGGTAAGGCTTTCTATCATGTGATTAAAGATGTCTGTCTAGTTACCGAGTTAAAACATAATATGCTCAACATAAGCCATTTAGTTGATCATGGTTATGGCATTAACTTCGTCAAAGACAAATATACTATAGTTGATAGCTCAACTAGTAGTATTATCTTTGAAGGTATCAGGGAAGACAACATATATGTTTTCTATCTATTAGAAGATGCTAACAAAGCAGGTAGTTGCTTGATGGCCAAGGGCATTGAGAGTCAACTATGACATATGAGATTGGGTCATGCAAACATAGACACAATTTCAAAACTATCCACAAAGAAGTTGGTACTATTTGCAAAAACAAAAGTATAAAACTTTATTGATACAAACTTTGTAAAGATTACAAGAATTCTGGGAAAGTATAACTGTAGGAATCCAATCTAGATGACGATTGCTTTATCCCTTGGACGATGTGAACTTTGAAGACGGTAGCCTCTGAAGTTGAAGTTGAAGGCAAAAGCCTCGGAAGTTGAAGGCAAAAGCCTCGAAAGAATGTAGCAGCACTTGGGTAAGAACTCCTGAACTCTCTGAACTTTTATGTCTGATCTCTCTCTCTGATCTGTGATCTTCTTGAATGAAGACTTGAAACTCTATTTATAGAGTTCTGGAAATAACTAATTTTTAGTTATTCTGAATGGCGCAAGTTGGATTGCGCAACATCAGACTGCACAGGTAGTTGTCTGGTTATGGGCTGACTGTCTTGGACACATGGCATCATTTGATTGAAATGCGCATGATCGTGTGAAGATGGTTGCCACGTAACGAGCAATTGATGGCGTGAATGCCACGTGTACTTTTGTCAGTTGACATGATGAAGTACGCCATATGAATTGTGCTGACTTCGGATTGCGCTGAAGTGGATTACGTAGACACTGGATTGCGCAGGCACTGGATTGCGCTGCATGTACAGCTGTCCTCGAGCGCTGTGCGACGCAATAAACAAACAGTCTCCTCGTTCTTTGTGCTGTCAGCTGTCAGAAAGATTTGATTTTGTCAGATAATGATGACATTGCCACGTCAGCCTGCGCAGTTGAAAGTGTGCGCAGTCTAGTGTGCGCAATCTGAATGATGCGCAATCTGATGTCTGCTCAGTTCATTTGAAAGTTGTATTTCTTGATTTTCTGACTTTGTTAATAGGTGCAACTTGATTTTTTAGGACCTACAAGACCCCCTTCAATATTTTCGAAAGTTGAATTTATTCAAAGTTTCGAAATACTTTGAATTTTGAATTTTAAATCAAGTTGCGCATGAGCTGTCTGCACAATCGAATGGATCAGTCCAACTTTTTTGACGCAGTCTGAGGCAGCTGTTACTCTTTGAAAAACTATAAATAGTTCTCCTCAATATTCATTTCATTCTTTACTTTGCTTTTGTGATTTAAGAGAGAAGTCTCAAGCCTATTCCTCCTTCCTTCTCCATCGAATCTCCTTGGCCCCCAAGCGTTCTTCCGCCGCTGCCATGGGCAAGGCCCCCGCCGAGCCTTCGGCTAGGGTTGCACGACGTCCTTTTCGACATGAGACTGCGCATCCTCCTTTGCAAGGTAGATGACCCAATCGAAAAACCCTTTTTAGGTTTTTTCGACTTCACTGATTTTCAGAATCTATCTCTTTTTAGAGATGTGATCATACTGTGCCACCCTTTTTAGGGTTTTGGTTTGCACGAAATAGTTTATTCTTTATTTTTATGAAGAACAACTTCTTGCGCAATCGGTTGAACTGCGCTGGTAAAAGTCAGCGCAATTTGCTGATTTGTGCGAGACTATCAGCACAATCTGATGCTGGCGCAGACTGTTTGTTGCGCAATCTAATGGTTGCACAGTCTGATGGTTGTGCAATCTGATGGTTGCATCCTTGAATTTTTTCTTGTGCTGAATTTTTGTTTTCTCTGTTTGATGTAGTTAATACTAGAGAAGATCCGGGGTATGAGAACTTTGTAGGAACTCTTTCAGAATCGAAATTCAAAGAGGACCTGTCCCATGTGCACTATCCACAGTATGATCTGCCAGCTTCCTGCCAAGCTATCTTGGTAACCCAAGATAATGAAACCCTGTTATGTCTGATAAATGGGCAACCTTTGGAGTCGGCAGATGCCATTGTTCACAAGAAGCCCCTATTTCTGTTTGGCGAAGCTTTTGAGAAGAGCTCTCAGCCGAGGCCATGGATGGAAGAACGGATTGTCCAACAAAAAGACAAGACAATCTAGATACCAGATGTCTACCGCTGCCTCCCCTTATCTCGATATGCTCATACAAGCTATCCGAAGAAAATGGAATGGAATCTCACACCTTTTCAGGATGCCCGTCCAGGAAAGATTTATGTGAAGAAGGGGCCTAACAAGAAAGACATGTTTTACAGTTCTTCGGAATGATACAGTGTCTTGCTCAGAGGTTTAAAGCCGGGTTGTATTCCGCCGAAAAATTCTTCTTTGTTATTGCCCGTGAGAATTCTAATATTCGCGAATGAGTTCGCGAAGGTCGAAGGAAAGTATCCAGATCAAGACCTCAGATTAACTGGACTAGTAAACCCAGACTATAAGAGATGGAGTTGTATAACAAACTGGATTTTGAGTAAGTTTGAAGACAAACTTCAGCAGATTAACTTGTATCAAGCAGTGCATGCCACTGTTTACGGTTTCGCCCCCAATCCGCATCTATTTCTGGCTCTAGCAGAAAGATACAACTACAGGACAGGGACTTTTATGACTCCCTGCGGAGAGATCGGGTTCGCCCTTCATGAGATGCAGTACATCTCTTACATACCGATGGGGGATGCCCCGTATGAGGAATTTGTCCCAACTAATGATGAGTTGGACAAACTTCAAAAAAAAAACGCAACCATGGTAGAAGTCTTCGAAGAACTGCTGTGTCATTATAAAATCTGCTCTTTGTTTTACAAAAGTGGTACATCTGGTACCTACTATTCATCCAAATGGTTGCCTTATCTGTTCCTCAACCATATTGAAGAAAAGAAGACCAAGGAATATGACAACTGCTATATCGACTTCTTTAAACCACTGAGCAGCACTGAAGTGGTGAAGTTAATGGAAAGAAGTGGTGACTTGGATGTGAAGATCAAGGACGATTATCAATGTCCTCCTCTAAAGAAAGGAGACATTCTTGAGAGTTATATGAGAGTGGGATATCGATTTATGTCAAAAGAAGCCCAATTGGCGAGTTTTTTGACATACTGGCTCCGTAGATTCGTCGTTCCCAGATCAAGTGCCATAGACCGCTTCCATCGCGGTGTTCTTTTTGCTGACGTTAGATTAGTCTTCGGCTACAAGATGGATCTCTTATCGGCGATGACTTGTAGAATGAACGCCAGTCTCCGCCTGTACGTCGATTTGATGCTGAAAGCTAAGGGCGAGAAAGAGTTTCCTCGGCTAGAATTGTCACATACTTATCTGTTCGGGTGGTTGATTCTACACCATCCTACTTTGATGGACCCTGACATGGGACCAGTCGGTGGCAGCTTTTTGCGGAGATTCTCCTACGGTAAGTGGAAATACACTTCTTTGAGAGATTGCAGATATACTTTGAACCTTGGCAAAGGATGGAACTTCTATTGCACTCCTCCTCCCGCCGGATATGAACAGATGCTGACCAATATGGTTGACTAAAAGATGCAACCTTTGAGCCGTACAGCTTTTAATTGATTGAAGACAATTCGTCCATCCCACTTGGTATATCGATTTGAAGAAGAATGCTACTTGGAGCCATATCTTCCCAGCCGGTTTGCTCGACAGTTTGGATATGACCAATTCCACGTAGGTAATGCTATCTCATGCCTACAAGGAAAAGGTTTCTTGATAGATGGAGCCCGAGCTTGGGCTTATTACAACGTTCGAGATACGAAAGCAACGTTTTCGATGCCGGTGAATAGTAATCATGACTCTCGTATGCTGTTCACATATTCGGTGTTTTATACATCATCGAACACTTTTGCCGAGAACTTCAATCTTGCGGATAGCTTTGCGTCTGCAACGAGATTGAAGAAGGAAGGAGTCATCATGTCACTTCCAGGTAATGATGAGGTGCACGAGCCAGTAAATGCACCCTTAGAAGTTTCAAGGGACGTTATGTTCCCTGAAGAGATTAACGTGCCACTGCGTGTTTCTTTGAAGTTTGCTAAATCTCTGGCCCAGAAGAGAAGGAGATAGGAGCCTTCCGTCCCAGCTTCGAAGAAGAAACTGATCTTGGATCATTCTTCAGAAAAGATTACTACCAGATCTCAATCTCGGCAGCTGGCCGAGACAATTCAGCAGGAAGAAGCTGCCACACCGACCTCTGTTCAAAAACAAGTCGAGACAATAAACGTAGAGAGTCCTGAGAGACCTCTGCATAGAAGGAAAAGGTTGGTCCGCAGAAGACAAGTTTTATCTTCGATCGTGATAGACGCTGCAGCGGGACTCACCATGCCCTCTCCCACTCCTGTTTCTGAGTCTGGGAATAAAACTCCCAGTCCAGAGCAGAGAGAGGAAATTAAGCAGAGGAAAGAGCTGGACCAGAGAAATGAGGCTGAAGAGCCCAGAGATAACATTGTAGAGGAAGAGCATGAACCTTTGCAATCTCCATTGCCAACAGCAGCGGAAACTCATCTTGCTGCCACACCGGGAGCAACCCTTGCGGAAGAAGATCGTTTGATGATCGAAGCTTTATATGGCTGTGACTTCGGTTATCAAAAAGAAGCTGATCATGCCGCTGATACTGCTAGTGAAGAGGCTCCCGAGGACAGCGAGAACGAGGAGAGCACCTCATCAGAAGCTGCTGATGAGACATTTGGAAGAGAATGTTGAGATCCAGACATCCCCTCGAGACACTCTAACTCCTGAAAAGGAGGCTGAGGTGCCGAGATCTCCGGAGAAGATTGCTGATGAAGAGGTGGATTTGGAGGAAACTCCAGTTGCTGCTTCCGAAGGTATTGTAATGAAATTAGCGATCTTCTTTTAATAAATAACTTGATAGCTAACATCGTTACTTTTATCCATACAAAACCCGGATCCTCTTCTGCTCCTCCAACATGCATGGACATAGTACTGGCAACAACAATTGCCAGTAGCAGCCGCCGTTTATCTTGTGGCTCTGAAGCAGGTAGTAGCCAGGCAGTAGCGTCTGAAGCTACTTCTGCTCAGCTAGAGTCTGTTCCTGCAGATGATAGGCTTATTGCTGGATCCACCCATGGTAAGACTGTTTTCACTTTTGATTCTCTTTATCAATAGCCAATGACAGGCAAAGTAACAGTATTTGATTTTGCAGTGGAACAACCAGGAGGAGCAACCAGCTCCACTTTGGTCCCCAAATTCAAAGAGCCTGCTGATCAGATACGGGAAATTGAGCGTCCTGCTGCTTCGTCATCAACATGAGTAGCTGCGACTCCTGGTGCTCTGGCGATTAATCAGCTTGTCATCCAATCATTTACCAAATGCTTCTTCGAATCCTTGGGACCACTGATCAATAGAATGATGGACAAAGAAGATGCTGATTTTTACATGGTTAGAGGTCCGACCTCTTTCTTGGTGAAGGCCATCCAGGAGCAAGGTGATGAGGCTCAGGCCACTTTTCGTGACCATATATTGAATGAGCTGGAAATCTCCATAAAGAACTGTAAAGATCTCAACAAAGGGAAAGTGGAACCTTTAGTGCAGGCAGAGTTTGAACAAATGGCTCAGGCAGCTGCAATTGAAAGAGTAAATCTCCAGAACCTCTTGGATGCCTATACTACTAAATCTGCTGAATATAATTCCAAGTTGGAATCGGTGATCAAAACTGCTGAGAGAAGAGAGCGAAGGATTGCCGAGCTGAGAGTAGAGATTACTCGTCTCCAAGAGGAGCTAGAAAATAAAGTTACAGAGCATCAAACTGCAGTCCAACAAATTGATGCTCTAACTCAGGAAAGAAACGAGTATGTAGCAACTCATGATGCTGAAATCACCCGCCGAATGGTATCCATGCCCATTTTTAATGAAGAATCTGGGATGGAAGAGGCTAGGAGGAGAGTGATGGCATCTCGTGAAGAACGGTTGCAGATTCTGAAGCAGCAAATTGCTAATCTGATAATGCCTTCATCTCAGTAGAAAGAACATCTTGTATTTTTTTTGTCTTTCTTTATGCTATGTATGTAATGTCTTAAATTTTTGATCAATAAAAGATATTTTGTTGTGGCTCTATTATTTCTTGCATATCTTATTCAGATATAAATAATAGCGATAGAAAATATATTCAGAGGTGCAGGACATGATATATTTCTTGATGATTTTGTAGAAAATAATTATATTCATTATATCTGCTCAGAGGTAATATGGACGTGGCAGAATATAATTTGTCGAATATTATTATTTCAATAGATAACTTAATCAAGGGTGATAAGTTACTGATGTGGATGATTAAATGAATGAAAATGAATCGTCAAAATGAACGGATAAACCGTCGGATGATGATGAACGAAAGAACCGTCAAGTGATAATGAATGAACGGGCGAACCGTCATATGGATGTGAATAAACGGGCGAACCGTCGGATGAATGTGAACGGATAAACCGTCGGGTGATAATAAATGAACGGGTGAACCGTCAGGTAAATGTGAATGAATGGATGAACCGTCGAATGAATGTGAATGAACGGATGAATCGTCTAATATTAATGAACGAATGAACCGTCAGGTGATGATGAATGAACGGACGAACCGTCAGATGAATGTGACGTTTCATTATTTTGAGAATCTCTGCCTATAAATAAAACAAAAATCTAGAAGGAATGATTATTTCCAATTTTTAGCATAAAGATGTCGTCCGGATGGTCGAAAGTCACCCCAAAAGTTGAAGCGGGCATTGAAGAAGATCCGGCCGAATTGGTTCAGCCAAAGCAGACGGAAGCAGGCGAAGGTTCGTCCGCAACCAAACCACCGCGGGATATCCTGGATTTCTTGCTTGAACCAGGAAAGACTAAAGAGGAAGAAACCATGAGGATGGCTGCTTGCAAGTTCTTGGTAGGTTCGAGCAAAGAAGCCCTCAGTTCTTTTGCTGATTATGTCTTTGATAAGGATGGAAGTGGTCCACGTCCCAATGTTGAGAAGGATGATAGCGACCTTCCTTGATATCATGTAATATCACTTATGATGAAATAAAAATCAAACTTTATTTATAAATTGTCTGATCATATTTACATAAATTTCTGTTACATTTATACATAGTATTTCTTGAGGAATTTGCTATTGATAGGCATCATTGCAACTCGACCGTCTAATTCTGCAAGTTGATATGCTCCATTTGAAAAGACTTTGCTGACAACGTAAGGTCCTTCCCACTTTGTATCGAACTTGCCTTTGCTCGAGTGAGTCATAGTCATAGGACGTCTGACCGTTAGAATAAGTTCTCCTTGTTGAAAGGTTTTAACTTTAACTTTGCGGTTGAAAGTCTTCAGATGCGGGCTTGATATAACTCAATATGCTGTTGAGCTAATAGTCGCTTCTCATCGAGTGCCTCCAATTCTTGAAGTCGTAGAAGATCGTTGTTCTCTATAGTGAGTTCATTAGCAATGGCAATCCTTAAAGAAGGAATTTGAAGTTCTAGAGGAAGAACTGCTTCACAACCATACACCAAAGAGAAAGGTAAAAAGCCTGTGGGATTGCGGACCGTAGTTCGATAGGCCCAAAGACATTCACCAAGCTTTTCACTCCAATTTTGTTTGTTAGTAGATACAAACTTCTTGAGGAGCTTGATGATAGTTTTGTTGAAAGCTTCAGCTAAGCCATTAGCAGCAGGATTGTAGGCAGTCGAAGCGACGTTGTTAATCCGATGATCATCACAGAATCTCGTAAACTTCTGGCTGATGAATTGTGGTCCGTTGTCATGGATGATTCATCGAGGTACACCAAATTGATAAATGACATGGTGTTTGACGAAGTTGATAATACTGCTAGTCTTGACTTCAGCCAAAGGTATAGCTTCAGTCTATTTGGAGAAATAGTCGGTTATTGCTAGTATGAACCGATATCCTCTAGAAGAAGGAGGATTGATAGGACCTATAATGTCCATACCCCAAGCTTCAAAAGGATAGGAAGCAGCCGTCGGATGCAGAAATTCTGAAGGTTGATGAATGAAATCTGCGTGGATTTGACAAGCTCGACATTTTCTTGCATATTCAATGGCATCTGATACCATAGAGGGCCAGTAGTAACACAAGCGTCGGATACGATCTTGTAGCTTAGGACCGGGTTGATGTGCTCCGCAGACACCGTCATGAGCTTCATGCAGTACTTGTTTCGCTTTATCACCAGCTAGACAGCGTAGAAGAAGACCGTCATAAGTCCGTCGATAGAGAGTCTTGGTGGTTTGGTTGTAGTAGAATCGTAGAGATCGTCGACGAATACTCGTAGCCTTTTTTGGATCTTCAAGGAGGATGTCATGAACTACAAAGCCGATGAAGGGAGTTCTCCAATCTTCATTGATAACATTGACTTCAGTAAGATTACTGAACTCAATATTACGATTGTTTTCAATGCAAAACAACTCACGATTGGAAATAACTACTACTTGCTGTCTTTTGATAGGGATAGCTAAGACTGCCGCAAGATTGGCCAAGGCATCTGCTTCAGTATTACAAGCTCGCCGAACATAGTCTATGAAGAAGGCTTTGAATAACGTAGCCATATTGATTGCTGCTTCATGATAAGGCACTAGATCTTGATGACGAACTTCATAAACTCCTCTAACTTGGTTAACTACCAACTTAGAATCGCCATAGACTTTGAGATATTCGACGTCTAGTTGTTTGGCTAATTGAAGACCGATCAATAGAGCATTGTACTCTGCTACGTTGTTGGAGCATGGTTCATCTAGAGAGTAGGCTCTTTGGATAGTTGATCCGTCTGAAGAGACGAGAACAACTCCGACTCCTGCTACAATGGCACCATTGGGTCCAATCCTGGATACTCCGTCAAAGAATTGACGCCAAGTAGGAAATTCTTCATAAATCATGTTTACTTCCAATGTCTCATCTGGAATTTCATCGTAGAGTTTGGATGTCTCTGGAACAGGATGGGCTGCTAAGAAATCCGCCAGTGCTTGACCTTTGACAAACTTTTGAGGAACATATACCATATCATATTGGGCTAGCAGAATGGCCCATGTAGCCATTCGAGAATTGAGTGTGCTAGGCTTCTTCATCAGTACCCGAAGAGGATTGACTCGGGATATGACATGAATGGTTTGACCAATGATGTAATACCGAGTCTTTTGAACAGCGAACATAAGAGCTAGACATTCTTTTTCGATCGGACTATAACGGTGTTCAGCACCAATCATAGTACGGCTAAGATAGTAAATGGCCTGTTCATGACCTTCTTTGTTCTTTTGGACAAGTAAAGCACCCAATGAATGGTCCATAGCACGAACATACATTAAGAATGGTATGCCGAAAATTGGTGGCACCAAGACCGGTGGATTCATGAGATATCGCTTGATATCTTCAAATGCTCATTGACATTCTTTGGTCCAAACGAAAGATACACCCTTCTTCATGAGTTGAGTGAATGGTCTGCAGCGTTCAGACAGATTCAAAATAAATCTCCTGATGTACGCAAGTCGACCTTGGAATCCTCGTAGCTCTTTTAGATTGCGTGGAGGACGTATCTCTTGAATGCCTTTGATCTTTTCGGGATCCACGTGTATACCCTTAGAGATAATGACGAAGCCGAGAAATTTACCACTAGAGACACCAAAGAATGACTTGGTAGGATTCATTTTGAGTTGATGTTGGCACATGAGGTTGAAGATAGTTCTCAAGTCTTGGATGTGATCTTCCTTTAGATGACTTTTGACAGCAATATCGTCGATGTAGCATTCGACAGTCTTGTGCAGATAATCTCGAAAGATGGTACTCATGGCTCGTTGGTATGTTGCACCAGCGTTCTTGAGACCAAATGACATTATAGTATAGCAGTAGACTCCGCGAGGAGTACGAAAAAAAGTGTGCTTTTCATCTTCAGGATTCATCCGAATTTGATTATATTCGGAGAATCCGTCCATGAAAGATATTCTTTCGAACCCACACGTATTGTCGTTCATGACATCTGTGATAGGGAGAGGAAATTTATCTTTTGGACATGCTTCATTAAGATCCTGGAAGTCGATGCAAACTCAAATTTTGTCGGTTTTCTTTAGAACTGTGACGACATTGGCTACCCAATCAGGTTGCTGCTCTTCTCTGATAAAGCCACAAGCTATGAGCTTCTTGACTTCATCGTCAATTGTGTCCATCATTTCTCGCTTGAAACGCCGTTGTTGTTGTTTGACCGGTTTTGCATTCGGCAGAATGTTCGGTTTGTGAGTAGCAACTTTAGGATCCAGTCCTGGCATGTCTTCATAGCTCCAGGCAAAGACATCAATGTATTCTTTAATCAGAAGAATTAATTCTTGTTTATCCTCTTCTGGAAGGTTCTTGCTGATGAATATTGGACGAGATGATCCGTTCTCTCCTACATCATATTGAACCAATTGATCTTCGGTAGGAGGTTCCCTTTGTTCGAATCGGAGTTCCCATTGGGTATCCATTCGTTGAGCTCAAGGTTCTGTTTCAGAACTTTCTTCGATATCCTCGTCGTAGCCTTCTTTATTGATACAAATAAAAGTATCAATAAAGATTACAAGAACAAAAGTATGAAACTTTATTGATACAAACTTTGTAAAGATCATAAGAATTCTGGGAAAGTACAACTGTAGGAATCCAATCTAGATGACGATTGCTTTATCCCTTGGACGATGTGAACTTTGAAGACGGTAGCCTCTGAAGTTGAAGTTGAAGGCAAAAGCCTCGGAAGTTGAAGGCAAAAGCATCGAAAGAATGCAGCAGCACTTGGGCAAGAACTCCTGAACTCTCTAAACTTTTATGTCTGATCTCTCTCTCTGATCTGTGATCTTCTTGAATGAAGACTTGAAACTCTATTTATAGAGTTCTGGAAATAACTAATTTTTAGTTATTCTGAATGGCGCAAGTTGGATTGCGCAGGAACTGGATTGCGCAGCATCAGACTGCGCAGGCAGTTGTCTGGTTATGGGCTGACTGTCTTGGACACATGGCATTATTTGATTGAAATGCGCATGATCGTGTGAAGACGGTTGCCACATAACGAGCAATTGATGGCATAAATGCCACGTGTACTTTTGTTAGTTGACATGATGAAGTGCGCCACATGAATTGTGCTGACTTCGGATTGCGCTGAAGTGGATTGCACAGACACTGGATTGCACATGCACTGGATTACGCTGCATGTACAGCTGTCCTCGAGCGCTATGCGGCATAATAAACCAACAGTCTCCTCATTCTTTGTGCTGTCAGCTGTCAGAAAGATTTGATTTTGTCAGATAATGATGACATTGCCACGTCAGCCTGTGCAGTTGAAAGTGTGCGCAGTTTGGTGTGCACAATCTGAATGATGCGCAATCTGATGTCTGCGCAGTTCATTTGAAAGTTGTATTTCTTGATTTTCTGACTTTGTTAATAGGTGCAACTTGATTTTTTAGGACCTACAGGTACGCAGCTTACTGGACATATCTTTCAAGAAGGATACGGTATGTAGCAAATGTGAAAAGAACAAAGCTACCCGATCTGTCTTTAAATCCAAGAACGCTGTAAGTACCACTAGACCTCTACAATTGTTGCATATGGACTTATTTGGACTTAGTAGAATTGCTAGTCTAGGTGGTAAGTAATATGCATTTATCATTGTAGTTGATTTCTCTAGATACACATGGGTATATTTTCTTACACGCAAGAACGATGCTTTGTCAGAATTCGTCACCTTTTATAAGAAAGTACAGAATGAAAAAGGTTTCATAATTACTCGTATTCGTAGTGATTATGGCAGAAAATTTGAAAATGTAGAGTTCAAGCAATTCTGTGACACACACGGTTATTTGTATGAGTTTTCCTGCCCTAGGACTCCACAACAAAAATGGAGTTGTGGAACGTAAGAACATGACTCTATCTGAAATGGCTAGAGTAATGTTGAACCAGTTTATTCTACCTAAATACTTTTGGGCTAAAGCTGTCAATACAGCGTACTATATTCTCAATAGGGTTCTAATTCGATCTATATCGAAGATGACTCCCTATGAGTTATGGTTTGATAGAACACCCACTGTTTCTTATTTCAAGATATTTGGTTGTAAATGCTTTATTCTTAATACTAAAGACAACATGAGTAAATTTGATTAAAAGGCCGATGAAGGTATCTTTTTAGGTTATGCGACAAAGAGCAAAGGGTACAGAGTCTTCAACAAGAGAACCATGATCATCGAAGAATCAATTAATGTCAAGTTTGATAAACTATAACAACATTTAGATGATGACGATAATGAAGACGTGATTACACCAAGTACAGCTACTGCAAAACCTTCACACAAAGATGTATAACCTTCACACCAAGCACCAGCTGAGTCTTCAAGCAAAGAAGCCGGAACCAGCAATCCTGAGGATATGCTAAAAGAGATGCGATTCTTGGCAGATCATCCAAAGGACTTGGTAGTTGGTGCGATTACTAAGGGTGTAAGTACTCATTCCTCTAATAAAGATATAGCTTCTTTTGTTGCTTTTGTTTCACAGCTTGAACCCAAAAATATTGAAGAAGCATGTAGTGATAATTTTTGGTTAGATGCTATGCAAGAGAAATTAAACCAATTCGAACGGAATCAAGTTTGGGAACTTGTTCCCAAGCCTATTGATCTTCCGGTCATTGGCACCCGTTGGACATTCCGAAACAAACTGAATGAGAATGGTTTAGTGACTCATGATATGGCTCGACTCGTAGCTCAAGGATACAATCAAGAAGAAGGTATCAACAACGATGAGACTTATACCCCAGTTGTGAGATTAGAATCCATTCGCATGTTATGTGCATTTGCATGTTTTCATAATTTTAACTTATTTCAAATGGATGTTAAAAGAGCATTTTTGAATGGTTTTATAAAAGAAGAAGTTTATGTAGCTCAACCTCCAGGTTTTACTGATTTCAAAAATCTTGATTACGTTTTCAAGTTGAAGAAAGCCTTATACGGTTTGAAATAAGCCCCTCGTGCTTGGTACGATCGTCTAAGCTCTTTTGTACATGACAACGGTTTTTCAAAGGAAAAGGTTGACACTACATTGTTTATAAAATCTTTGAATAACAGTCTTCTTTTTATTCAAATCTATGTAGATGATATTATTTTTGGATCCACGGATGAATCTCTTGGTCAAGAATTTTCAAAGTGTATGCAGAATGAGTTTGAGATGAGCATGATGGGAGAGCTGAAATTCTTTTTCGGACTGCAAATCAAACAAACCAACAATGGGACATTCATAAATCAAGCAAAGTACATAAAATATTTATTAAAGAAGTTCGACCTGGAAGCAGTCAAACCACTTAGCACTCCAATGGCGACTTCAACCAAGCTTGATATTGATGAACAAGGTAAACCCGTCGACATACGTAAGTATCGAGGTATGATCGGTAGCTTATTATACTTAATTGCTAGTCGACCTGACATTATGTTTAGTATTTGCTTGTGTGCACATTTTCAAGCCAATCCTAAGGAATCACATCCGTGCACAGTTAAGCGTATCTTCCGATACCATAAAGGTACTTCTTCTGTCGGCTTATGGTATCCTAAAACTACGTCATTTGACCTAGCCGGTTATTCTAATGCTGATTTTGCTTGATGCAAAGTAGATAAAAAAGTTCTAGCGGCACATGTCATTTCCTAGGAAAAGCCATAGTCTCTTGGTTTAGCAAAAAGCAAAATTCTGTCGCATTATCAACAATTGAGGCTGAGTATATCGCCGCAGGACGTGGTTGTGCACAAATTTTATGGATGAAGCAAACTTTAGAAGACTTTGGATTACATTACACACACATACCCATTTTCTGTGATAACACTAGTTCTATTAATTTGACTAACAATCCAGTATGTCACTCTCGTACTAAGCAAATCGAGATTCGACATCATTTTCTTAGAGATCATCAACAAAATGGAGATATAGACCTTGTATACATAGACACACAAAATCAATTGGCTGACATATTCACAAAACATCTAGTAGAAGATCGTTTCAATTATTTACGTCGAGAATTAGAAATTTTAGATGTTAATAATATTAATTAATTTTGTTTTATTAATTAATTTATTCAATACTCAATAACTTTTTTGAGACAAGCCTACAAAGAGTCTGTCTGTCACCACGACTACGGTCGAAGTGAAACGGTACTTAATTGTTCCCTGGTGAACTCCCGTTAGTTGGGACAGTACTCCTACAGCTAATCTGAAACAGTTGCTGAGTAAAGAAAATTAATTTGTAAAGTAATATTAATTATATTATTTGAAGTTTAAAATTAATAAACTTTGAATTAAATATTTGAAATGAGTTGATGAAAAGGATATGGCCCACAAATTTTTTTTAACAACCAGGAGAGTCCTAGGCAAATTCGGCCCGAGTTCGGTCTGAATTTGGCCAGAGTTCTGTTGGTGCTGTATGTTTTTAAGTCAGAACCCGAGGCCTTCTCCTATTCATCTCTTCCAAACCACTTCATCACAGCAACAACAGCAGTCGAAGAATCCCCAAACCCTAGCTATTCTCCACTCCCTTTCTTCCAATCTACGTGGAGATTTCCATCCAAAATTTGGATTCGAGCGAAGAATTGCGTCCCCTACAACATACTTGATGCTCGAAATGTATAACTCCTTCTCTCCTCCACTTTCAAATTCTTAGGGTTACTTAGTTTTGGGAAAGAATGCCTAAGGGATTCAATCCTTTCAAGAGAAAAAAGGCCAATGCCAGCGAAGAGGCATCGTCTTCTGATCCAAACACGGATTCCCTTTTTTCCCCGGTCCAATCGGGTGACGGCGTGTCGGATGAGTTTTACTTAAAAACTCATGATCAAGCATTGCTTTGGTATGCTGACTTTGCTATATGCACTATATGCACAGGCACTCCGATTACATGGACTGTATTTTTTGATCACCGTCTTTTCTTTGTGGCGCGCATTAGGGTTACATCATCTCGCTACCCTACAATTTCCTATAGCTACTAATGCCCTTAGACTATTCTATTGTAACTTCGTGTTAGATACTTTTACCGCAAGAACTCGTGTTGGCGGGATCGATATCGAGTTCGATGATGTATTGTTAGCAAAAATCCTTAGTATTCCAAACAAAGGTGCCCTGCTCGATGACATCACCGACTTCGATTTTCCCGAGGGCACGACTCTTGTTAGTTTTAAGAATGAGCTTTGTGCGCCCGCATGTGCTCGTCCTGGAAAGTTTAAGGCCAATAACTTGAACTTGTTTAACTACGAGTTACATCGTATCATCTATTCCACTATTATTTTGAAATCTACTTCAAAAGATGATGTCACTGCACTAGAACTCTCTGCCCTCTATCACATTCTTAAGGGGATTCCTTTTTCTGCCCCTAAGACTATCATCCAGATGATGGGTAGATGTCATGGAAGAGAAGGCAACCTCTCTTATGCGATGCTTATCCCACGCATCTTTCAGTATTTTGACATAGACTTATCCACTTGCGCTATGGACCCTAAGCCTATGTTTCTCAAGCTTTCTCATCGTAGCATTGCCACTGCTCCTCCACCTCCTGTACCTGCTCTTAATGCACCTATTCCTCCTCAGACTTATCCTAGGTTTTTATCCGCACCTCTCGGATCTGTAGACTTTCTTTGTTAACATTTCCAGAGAACATGAGTTCCGTGACGTGACTCGGTTCCAGGCTATTGCTAACTCATTTGCCGACCTCAGATTTGCTCAGACGGGTCACTCTGCTAGCTCTCTTCCTAGAGACCATTCTGTATCTGGTTACCGCATTAATGATGAGGCGGTCCACTTTCTGTTCTAGCCAGGAAACACTTACGATTGGTATCGTACTTCTGGTGCTACTCCACACACATCTGGAGCTGGCACATCTGGAGCTGGTCTATCCGAAAATGGTGGACATGCTGGCACTGCAGATGATGATGATGACGATGACGATGAGGATGATATATGATTTGTCATACTTTTGAGACTGATGATTTTGTCTTTGTTTATTTGGAAATGCTCCGACATTCCAAGCTAGTATCAGTACTCTTATTTGGTTATCATTTATAAGTTTTTTTGTCTAATGGACATGTTATATGCTTTCTTCAGCATTTATTCAGTTTAGCATTTCTCATAGAATTATCTTTTATTTATGCTTCTATTTACACTGCCTGTGAAATATTCTCTGCTTAACACATTTCTTTCATGTCTGTGACATTTATACCATACCTGTGATAAACGTTTTTATATATCCATATTTTTGTGTTTTTTTACTGATTGTTACTTATGCATATATTGCGGAGGAGCTTTCTCTTTTGCAATTATTTTGCTAAGTGACAACCGGGGAGAAATAAGATCAAACATTTCATGAGTACAGGTTATGAACAATTTTTTGGTATATTATATCGGTACAATTTTGATTTGATAAAGACCAAAGATGTTATATCGGTCAAGGTTTGTCAATTATCAAAATAGAGAAGATTGTTGGCCCATTGGTCATGGTCAAACCTAATTTTAATAATTGATCAAATTCTGTCTCGATATACGGAACAACTCAGATGTTTACTCAAGACGTTTTGGACACTGATCAAGATTGGATATCTATTCAGTTCAACACCGAAGCTATGTTTGCCAATCGAGACTGTATTTCTTTATGCAATGTAATTTTTACTTTTATTGAGTCTAGGAATACATTGTACACCGAGTCTTACTAGCAAATAGGCTATCCAAAATCATTTTCAAAATTGACCTATGTTTTGAAAAACATCTCTTATTTACAAAAGCTTCTGAAGGATTTCAAAAAGCCCAAAAATAGTTTTCTTAAAATAAACCTGACCAACCCTGACAGAACTCTGCCAGAGTTCGGACAAGTTGAACGTTATGTGAACGTTGGTTTTTGAACTTGGTCTTCCTTCAGTTGTGGTTTGTTACATAGAATTCTATCCGAATTCTGCCCGAATTCTGCAGAGTTCTGTCTTTGGAAAAACTGTAAATAGAGAGAAATTCTGATTATTTCATGTAACACCCACTTTTCTAAAATGAGGGTAATTTTGAACTTTTATAATTTTGATTAATCGATAATAAGATTTAACTCATGTTGTAATTTTTGATAATTTTTTTAATCAGTTTAAAACTATTTAAAATGTTGAATTATGATTTTGATGGTTAACTAGTTAATCCCTTATTTTGCTAAGCTTAGAGACTAACCATGGGGACCTAACCATGTGATTAGAATGACTATTTACAACTTTTTAGGCTAAGGGTATTTTGGTCATCTTGTAACTTTTGAATTATTTAGGATTTTGATTAATTGGTGAACTTTAGATTATTTTAATAATAATTAAATTGATGTATTACAATTTTGGTCATTTTTCATATTTTAATATATTAGGAAAATTTTATATTTTTAATATTGTTTTTATTGGATTTATTTAGTCGGGTTTGAGTTTCGTCTCGTTTCGACTTGTATTGTGATCCGGGTAGCTTGAACTCTAGATGGGACCCAATATTAAGTTAAGCATGGCTCACAAGACCCAACATCAAGTTAGTTAATTAAACTAATTTTTATCATGTTAGAATGGTTAAGTTAGAGACTCAAAACTAGATCATTTTGACCCCAAACTTGAACCTAGTCTAGACTTAACCATATGAGACTAGAGAGGGACAATTAGGACATTTCCCATTAGCCCTAATGGACCCTTTATGGCAGCCACCTTTAGGAGAGAATGATTTATTTCATTCATTACAATCTTGCCTCCTTTATTTTCCTTTTGTTCTTTTCCAATTTTAGAGAGCCTTTCCATTGATTTGATCTCCAAATCAAATCATTCCTTCACCAAACCTTCCCTCAATCATTTCCATTCTCCAAGGGTAGGGAGCTACCAAGGATTGGAAGAGGAGTGCAAGGAAGAGTGTCCACTTTGAGGGATCTTTGTATCGGAGCCTTGTCCTAAAGGATTTTATTGGGATTCCACTCCCAATAGGTAAACCCATCCTCTAAATCGATTTCCTTTGCATATAAATTAGTTTTGAATCCGTAGGATGCATCCTCATGCATGTGCCCCATTTTGATTCAAATTTGAGGCCATTTGGAGCCCTCTTGAGGATTTTAGATATGTGTCTTGTGTCCTACTTGATAGATCCCAAATTAGGACACCCCATGTGTATGTATATATGATAATAGTTTAAATAGATATTTAAATTCAGTTTTAGAATGGTTAGAGAGTGGATTGATCTTACTTATGATGGTTAGAATGAGTTTCATTTGGACACCTATGTTTGTATCCAAGTATCTTGGCCTATATGTGTTCTTTTGTCAAATTCGTCATAATTTTTATCTACGTTTTTATTAACCAAAGCAACTTAGAAATGTCATAACTTTTAGCTTAGAACTCCGATTTATCTCTCGTTCTTTTTAGAAGAACCGTATCGAAGTTAGCTTTCCAAATATATATTTTAATAAGCCAAATTCGTTTTGTAACTTTCTGTAGAATTATTTGAGTGTCAGTTGTACGAAAGACGAACATGTTTCGATATTTTTGCGATTTCGGGAGCTTCCAGACACGAAAATGCGATCCGTTTGAAGTTTCGGAAATCTAACACGAAGGGCTACAACATAATTTAATACTAGTGTTTAGTAGAGGCCCAATTGGTACAATATTGATTTTAAGTAGAAGAGTGACTATACGATATATGCATTTTGTGTAACCTATTAGCCTATGTAGTATGGGTATTAAATGAATATAGAGTATGTAATGCATGATATGTTAGATGAATAAAATGATATATATATGATATATATTCTCTTTACATTAATGTATATATATGGTTGAATGCAAGCATGTAGAAATACAATTAATATAATGTATGTAAGCAATACATAAATGCATGAATGAAAGAATGATATACAATGTATGCATGAAAGTATATAATGAATGCTAGATATGAATGCAAGGTATATATGTAATGATAGATATGAATGCATAATGTATAAATATTGTAATACAATATATAATGATAGCATGTATGGTAATGTAGAATATATGATGCAAGCATGTATATGTCCACTGTTTTCCCTTTTTCTTACATTTTCCTTCCCTTCCCTTTCCATTTCAGTTTTTTCTCCTTTTTTTTCCTCTTCTATTTTTACATGTTATATACAATGTATATAATGTATAGATGCATGTAAGTATGTAATATGCATGAATGAATGTCATATATGAATGAATGAATCAATCAAAGATATAAGTAAAATATAATACCTTGTAATGAATGTTAACATATATAATGTATAAAAGTATGTATGTAAATGTGCATGAATGTATATATCTATGTAACTATGTAAATATGCATGATGTAACATATGCCTATATAAATAAATATGTATGTAATGTAGATATGCATGTATGTATGAAGGTATGTATTTATATATATTATCTATTTTATATTATGCATTGTTCTGGTTCACATTGTCTTGTGATTGTGTGAATGCTAGCCTAGGCTTGGTTAGGCCTAGTGAGACTTGTTAGACTTGTTAGGCTAGGACTTAACCTAGTTGACCTAATTTGACTAGTGTGGTTGACTAGAGTTGACCAAGTGTTGACTATAGTCTACTTTGACCTAGACAGCATGCAGATGCATTGTACATTTCATTTATCATCTCTCGTATACATCTTGACCTGTGTTGCTCTAAATAGGACTGTGGCTTCAGTTTGGACCTCTATACCTATCAGCTGTTCAGGTTATCAGGCGAGTACATTTTCTAATAGTTCTCTCATTTAATTGTCAATTACTGTACTTCAGTTATAGTTAGTATTATGTGATTCTCTGTTACAACACGTATGGATATTTCTGGATTCATGTATGCGACACACATACCAAACTTATCTGGCCTCTATTACTGGAATCACTGGAATCGTTCTGGAATCTATTTCTGGAATCATCATATTTTGGCTGGACTCATCTCGATTTTCGTGTCGAATTCGGGATTCATTTGTATTACGGGACGGGGAAATATTGAGTAAGACATGTAGACATACCCTAAATCTGGAATCTTCCAACTGGAATCTACTAGAAGCATAGCCATCTCTCGCCTGATCAGTGAGAGATATGCCTGATTACCGACAGTCGTTTACATGTCGATCTCAGTATTTTAAAACACACTATTAGAGTATAGCTGGTCTCATCTGGATTCTTGATCACTACCTAGAATCATCTTGTACTGGATTCATATTGTATTAGATTCATCTCGTACTGGACTTATAATAGTTTCACACTTGTTTTGCATTTGCTGTCTGGACTTATTATGTTACTTAGTTCAGCTAGATTTATTTTACAGTCTTCATTGCCATCATTCTTCTCTTATTTTAGTTACTTTACTTTTCTTGTTTCAAACTGCTTCTCTATACTACCACCTAAATATAAACTGCCATATTCATCAATAAAATTGTTTATAACTGCTTTATAGTTCTCTGTCATTACTTAGATTTTCTTGATGAGTTGTACTCGTTCCTGTCCTGACTGGACCTGTTGATAAATTTTACAGATAGCTTGCAGGTTGCCTGCTAGCCTAGAGGAGACACAGTAGAGGTTGTATAGATAGTTATTTTAGTTGTCTTGAGTTGTATTTACTTTATGGATTACTGTACTTGAATTTTGAGATGTTTTCTGGGTTTGTGTATCTTAGACACTTTGACTTCTATCTGCGGTATCTTTTTGTGGATTTCATATTTTATCTATCTCTTATCATGCTCTACCTTAGATGTGATTGAGACTGTATTTGCTATGTCACCTCCATTCGGAGTGTATATACTGTACAGGTATCTTTATATTGTTAGATGTTTGACCTAGGACAGCGTTCTATCGTCGATACTGCGGCGTCGGCTGGACGTACCCACTTCTCGTGCCCTTACTCTAGGGTGCGGGTCCTGACATTTCAAATCACTCATTCACTTTCATCTCTTCTCTTCTAAAGCTTTCGTTTCTTCCAAAGAGTTTTTTAAAAGCTTTCATTTTCAAATCCCAAGCCAGTTAAAATTCTCTAGTCAATTTGTCGGTACGGTGCGGTCTAGAAGATTTTAGAGAAATTGTAATCGGAGGCTTGATTGAAGAAAGACTCTTCAAAACTGAAGTTGGTCGAGTTCTTCGTATCAAAGCTCGCATCTGCAGAAGTTGCAAGGACTTTGTATGAAAACTTGCAGGATTTTCCAATAGTGGATTCAACTGGAAGCTAGAGTTCTTCCAACTGGACTAGTCCTCACAAGAGAAAAACCAGTATAAATCTCTGTGTTTGCATTTGCCTTCTGAACTCTTATCTTTGTAGTTATTACTTTATGATTATTATTATTTCTGTGATCTAACTGCTAACAAGTTTTTAATTACCAATATTTCGCTGCCAACTCTATTCACCCCCCTCTAGAGTATTCTACTTTACGGCTTCGTTCCTACAATTGGTATCAGAGAGGGTTATACAGGTAAAGCAAAGTAAAACTGCAGTTATTTTTAATTGTTATATAGATCACAACATTAAACATGGCAACTGTGAAATTCCCAAGTGAAGGCCAAGCCACAAACAGACCTCCACTATTAGATAGCACAAACTACACTTATTGGAAAACACGGATGTGTTTCTTCTTAAAATCTTTTGATTTTGACTTATGGTCTATAGTTATTGATGGCTACAAAAAGTCTCCTTGTATTACTATTGAGGGAGTTTTAGTTAAAAAAACCCCATGATAAATATACTGAGGATGAAAAAAATAGCCAGTCTTGACGCACGTGATATTAACGCTTTCTTTTGTGCTTTAGACAAAACTGAATTTAACAAGGTGTCAACTTGCACAACAGCAAATAAAGTGTGGAAACTACTCGAAGTAACCCACGAAGGAACAACACAAGTCAAGGAGTCAAAGATCAGCAGATTTACTCAAAAGTACGAGGCATTCAAGATGAAGCCAAATGAATCCGTCAATTAGATGTTTACGAAATTCCTGGATATTATAAATCATTTGTCTTCATTAGGCAAGGAATACAGTAACCATGAGAAGATTCGTAAACTTCTATGAGCTCTCACAAAGAACTGGATTCCAAAGGCTACAATAATCTTTGAAGGAAACGACCTCTCAACAATCTCTCTGGAAACACTCATGGGTAAGCAAGTCACTCACGAGTTAGAACTTCAAGACTTTGAAGATGCTACACCAAAGAAGAAGTCAGAGAAGTCAATTGTTTTGAAGGCTCAACATAGAAGAACTTTCGAAGATGATTCTGACGACAACGACTCTGACTCTGAAGATCAAGCTCTTCTGGTAAGAAAATTCAAGAAGTTCATGAGATTCAACAGAAGAACAAAAGACAGCAACAGCAACAACAACGAAGAAGATCCTATTTGCTACGGATGTAAGAAGAAAGGATATATGAAGAAAGATTGTCCAACAGCATCAACAAGAAAAAGAAGCAAATATGACAAAGGCTACCATAAGAGATCTACATCAAGAAAGTACGCCAGTATAAGCATATGGCATGAAAGCGAAGCCAGTGATTCAGAAGTCGAACAATCGGATGACGCTGCAAATGTATGCTTGATGGCTTGTAATCAGGTAATCACTAATCCTCTGTTTTATCCTTATGATGATTTCACATTTGAGTAATTAGGAGAGGCTTTCAGTGACCTGTTAAATGACTACAGGAAACTGCGTAGTAAATATGAAACCTCTAAGAAGGTACTCAAAGAGTACAAAAGTGAGATAGGAAGACTTACTGACCAACTAGCTGATGTTAGAAATAATAATTCTTCTATTCAGTCTGGTGAGCTTTCTTCTATTAAGCTGTTGTTACACGAGACTACCAAGTTATCCGAAGAAAAAGACCAAACTATCATCCAGCTAAGGAAAGACCTATCTAAGGGGAGAAGGAATCTCTAGTGTGCACAAATCAGAACGAAAACACTTACATCTGACTATACTAGATTATATGACACCTCCAAAAAGTTGGAAATTAGTTTAGGAAAATGGCCTAAAGTTGTTGCTTCCTATTCTAACACGTGTCAATTACCGAAACATCGGAACACACCTAAACCAAATACTGTCAGACCAAACCATACCAAACCTATGCCCAAAAAGACTAATAGGCATGCATTATTCTATACTAGAAAACGAAAACCTACCAATCATGCACCTCACACTACTTTCGACAATCAACATGCAAAATGTCATTATTGTAGCCTCATTGGTCATATATCCTCTACATGTAGAATCAGAAAGTTAGTAGATCTAAATGTTTATGCATGGATACCAAAAACTAACATTTCAGGACCCTACAAGAAATGGGTACCAAGACTTTCATCTGCAAATTGTTTTGTAGGTGGAACGCCCTTCGCATGCTAGAAGCAAATGGATTCTCGACAACGGTTGCTCACGGCACATGACCAGTGATGCATCATTATTCGTAATACTGTCGAAAAGAATAAAGAAGGATACGTCTCATTCGGTAATAATATAAGAGGGTACATAATCTGTATCGGTGACACTCGTAAGGCTCCCTATCCTGTGATTAAAGATGTCCGTCTAGTTACTGAGTTAAAACATAATCTGCTCAGCATAAGACATTTAGTTGATCATGGTTATGGCATTAACTTCCTCAAAGATAAATGTACTATAGTTGATAGCTCAACTGGTAGTACTATCTTTGAAGGTATTAGGGAAGACAATATATATGTTATCTATATGTTAGAAGATGCTAACAAAGTAGGTATATTCTTGATGGCCGAGTGCTTTGAGAGTCAACTATGACATATGAGACTCGGTCATGCAAACATGGACACAATTTCAAAACTATCCACAAAGAAGTTGGTGCACGGCTTACCGGACATATCTTTCAAGAAGGATACGGTATGTAGCGAATGTGAAAAGAACAAAGCTACCCGATCTATCTTTAAATCCCAGAACGCTGTAAATACCACTAGACCTCTATAATTATTGTATATGGACTTATTTGGACCTAGTAGAATTGCTAGTCTAGGTGGTATGTTATATGCATTTATCATTGTAGATGATTTCTCTAGATACACATGGGTATATTTTCTTGCACACAAGAACGATGCTTTATTAGAATTCGTCACCTTTTGCAAGAAAGTATAGAAAGAAAAAGGTTTCATGATTACTCGCATTCGTAGTAATCATGGCGACGAATTTGAGAATGCAGAGTTCAAGCAATTCTGTGACACACACGGTTATTTGAATGAGTTTTCCTGCCCTAGGACTCCACAACAAAATAGAGTTGTGGAACGTAAGAACAGGACTCTATCTGAAATGGCTAGAGTAATATTGAACCAGTTTAGTCTACCTAGATACTTTTGGGCTGAAGCTATCTATACAGTGTGTTATATTCTCAATAGGGTTCTAATTCGACCTATATCGAAAAAGATTCCTTATGAGTTATGGTTTGATAGAACACCCACTGTTTCTTATTTCAAGATATTTGGTTGTAAATGCTTTATTCTTAATACTAAAGACAACCTGAGTAAATTTGATGAAATGACCGATGAAGGTATCTTTTTAGGTTATACGACAACGAGCAAAGGGTATAGAGTCTTCAACAAGAGAACCATGATCTTCGAAGAATCAATTAATGTCAAGTTTGATGAACTATATCAACATTTAGATGATGACGATAATGAAGACGTGATTACACCAAGTACAGCTACTGCAAAACCTTTACACAAAGATGTAGAACCTTCACACCAAGCACCAGCTGAGTCTTCAAGCAAAGAAGCCAGAACCAGCAATCCTGAGGATATGCCAAAAGAGATGATATTCTTGGCAGATCAGCCAAAGGACTTGGTAATTGGTGAGATTACCAAGGGTGTAAGTACTCATTCCTCTAATAAAGATATAGCTTCTTGTGTTGCTTTTGTTTCATAGCTTAAACCCAAAAACAATTTTTGGTAAGATGCTATGCAAGAGGAATTAAACCAATTCGAACGGAATCAAGTTTGAGAACTTATTCCCAAGCCCATTGATCACTCTGTCATTGGCACCCGTTGGGTATTCCGAAACAAACTGAATGAGAATGGTTTAGTGACTCGTAATAAGGCTCGACTCATAGCTTAAAGGTACAATCAAGAAGAAGGTATCGACTAAGATGAGACTTATGCCCCGGTTACGAGATTAGAATCCATTCGCATGTTTTGTGCATTTGCATGTTTTCATAATTTCAAGTTATTTCAAATGGATGTTAAAAGCTCAATTTTGAATGGTGTTATAAAAGAAGAAGTTTATGTAGATCAACCTCCAGGTTTTACTGATTTCAAAAATCCTGATTATGTTTTTAAGTTAAAGAAAGCCTTATACGGTTTGAAACAAGCCCCTCGAGCTTGGTACGATCGTCTAAGCTCTTTTCTACTTGACAACGATTTTTCAAAGGAAAAGGTTGACACTACACTGTTTGTAAAATCTTTGAATAACAATCTTCTTTTGATTCAAATCTATATAGATGATATTATTTTTGGATCCACTAATGAATCTCTTTATCAAGAATTTTTAAAGTGTATACAGAATGAGTTTGAGATGTGCATGATGGGTGTTTGCCATTGATTGTAAAAGTACAGAATAATTATCGGAGGACTGAACTTAGACTCACAATACAAACTCGCTTGTACAAAGAAAGCCTAGGGACGAAACCTAGGTACAGCAATCTAAGTACAATTGTTTATTTTAGATTCTGGGGGGTGACGATAGAGGCTCGGGAAGGCGACGGCAGCCCTGCCTTACTCCTTGGACGATCGATATGTAGCCTTGGCTCCTTGTGAAAAGATGGTTGGCGTTGACGAAGAAGTGCTCTTTTTGCTCCTCTGTTGCTCTCCTGGCTTCTCTCTCTCTCTGTGTGTGTATTCTCTCTCTGACTCTGTATATTTTTATTCTTTTTTTTGCCGGTCCTTGTGCAAAGAAATGATGCTGGCTATTTATAAGAGTGGGGTATGATCATTAGGGTTTGCTAATGATCATTTGTTTGGAATGTCGGCGCTCCTTCAATCTATCTGAACCCTTGATCCTGATTACAATGAATCTCGGCCATTAATGAGGATAGCACCGAATCTTGTGAGCAATTAATGTTAACTGCTTTAAATCTCCATGATGGATTCTACCAATATCCGATTGCTTGCCACGTGTCCCGTTGGCTTGATGATAAATGATATGCCTTGATCTCAATAATTATGATGATGATGTCAAATATATTTGTTGAGATTCGGTTAAATCGTTGATTGATCCGATGCCACGTGGTTTGATTGTGGGTCCTGCCAGAGACGCATAGGATGGGCAACACTTGAACCGCAGGGAGATACTCTTCGTGAGCCGTATAGGACAATGCTTCATCGAACCACAGGGAACGAACTCTCAATGAGCCGCATATGCATAGTCTTTGCGGGCCGCATGAGCTAGCGTTGTATTGAGCCGCAGGGGCTAAGCTCTCAGTGGGCCGCATATGGCTGATTTCTGCTAGTCATATAGGGTGACTTCTCAGTGAGCCGCATGAAGTTGTTCTCTCTTTAAGCCGCATAAGATTTGCCACGTGGCAACCTAGGATTTCTGACGGATTGGGTCAGAGATCTTCTTCTTTTCCCGAAGCGTCTGTCATTATGGTAGAGCCATTATGACACTTTATGCCAGAGCCGCCACAGTCGTCAAATCGTGTCAGAGCATTAAATGAGGCCACTATTCAAAGGGCCAGCTGTAGGGAAGGATCACAGAGGGACACGTGGCATGGATCGAGCCGCATATTCCTGCTGAACCGCATACACTCTCGAGCCGCATGAGACAGAGAATCTTTCTTTGAACTGTATAAGACAGCTCCCATATGAGCCGCATGGGCTTCGTATCCGGAGCCGCATGGACCATTATTCTGATATTTTCCATGCTTCTACAGGACCCCCTTCAAAGTTTTCAATTTGCAAAATTGAAACACTTTGAATAAGAAGCATGGTCCCGTTCATACCGCATAAGTGTCCCAGCCGCATAGATTCATCTGTCCGTATAGGCTCTTTGCCACGTGTCCTGACTACGTGTGCAAATCTTTATTAAATGCTCTTGATTCGTCTTGATTTACCGCCGTCTTTTGGGGGAGGATCCCAAAGGTCGGTTATGCCTTGACTGAAGCATTTTTGCCTTTATTTTTTGAAGCGGCGCATAATTCGAGGCGTCATCCGAGACGTTTGTTCATTTTATCGGTCTCTTTCGCCTATAAATAAGAGTCTTTTAGTCCCCTTGGGTTTCTTTACCTTCTTTCTTTGCTCAAATCCCCTGTTGCAGACTTTGCTCTTCGTCTTCTCCCTTCATCGATCGATAATGGCTCCCAAGAAGGCTGCTGCTGCTGCGGGCAAGAAGGCCGCATCATCCTCTGCGACTGCGAAGGGCAAGAAGGCCGTGTCTTCATCAACTGCGGCGGCGAACGTGGCGGCTCCTCTGCCGACTGGCGTGCCTGTTTTTCACCCCGACGTCCACCCGCCTATTGCTGGTAGGATTCCTTAATATGAACCGCCATGGCTACGTCGCATATTTTATGCGCGAGCCTATATTCCAAAGCATGCTGTGTATCCGACTCATGCTCGGGCCGCATGGGGTATGACCTAGGTTTGAGCCGCATTGAAAGTGGTTGCATAACTATTTCTTTATCAAAGCCGCATAAGCTCATCAGGATTTGGACCGTACGAGCTCTTTCAAACTGAGCCATTCAAGCATATTTCGAACCGAACCGCAAAAGCTCATCCTCGCTGGACCGCATAAGCTCATCCTCGCAGGGCCGCATAAGCTGTTTTGGGCAGAATAAGCTTATTCAAATCGGACCATATTCGCATATACTCCCTTCGAACCGCATAAATTCCTCCGCACTGAGCCGCATGAGTTTCTTTCGAACGGAACCGCATAAGCTTATTCGTACTGGACCGTAGGGGCTCTTTCAAACTGAGTCGCATAAGCTCACTTAGACTAATCTGTACAACATCTTCTCTTTCCGAGCCGCATGAGGCTATACGGAGCCGCATAAGCATCATGTAGTTTTGTGTTTCAGCTATCTTTTTGACTTGTTCCTTTTGCCTCTTCTTCAGTGAATCTGCCCGTGAATCCTGCGGGGGAACTTATGGTAGGCTCCCGTCAGTTTGCCTCGGAGGTACATCGGGATGACTTAGTTCGTCAAGTGTCCGAACAGCTACATGTTGACGAACCTTTGGAGCGACTAAATGCTATCAGGGTTCAATCTTTTCAATTCCTTGGTGATATAATGAGCTCCGGACAGTCTGATGTGAAGTATCTGAAACCGGTTTTTCTCTTTGGGGATGCGTTGGTCATAGAAAACTCCCGAGTGCTGGATGTTTCCGAGAGTTGGGATTTTGACCTGGACGGGATGCCAATTCATATCCCTATTATGAAGCGTCATTTCCCTTTTGAGTGGTTCAATATGATTGTTCTGGATAGACAGATGCCGGACACCCTCACTCCAACCCGACCAGGGATGTTTGTTGGTAACATCTGTTATAACAGAGCCACTAGGTCAGTGCGCGCGGTCAAAGATCCGACCAGTCGGTCCGTGACGGGATTAGTTCCGGGTACCTTCATCAACACTCCCGGTCCTAACTTTTCATTCTCCCAGGCTGATATCTTCCTGAGTCAGCTTGCTCACAAAGGGTCCTATCCTATTGGCAGGTTGGTACTGCCGAGCTGGTTACACCCCATTCTCCCGTGGGCTAATCTGACCTCATGGATTCTGCGGAAGTACGAAGAGTTTTTGCGGGGAGTCAACCTTTATGATGCTATCCGGGGTACCAGCCACGGGTTGCCCGTTAATAAGCCACTGTTCATGGCCCTTCTGGAGATGTACAATCATCGGACGGGGACCTTTTTCACCCCTGTTGGAGAATTGGGGCTCGCTCTTCACGAGATGTATGCGGTCTCCAAGCTCCCCTGGGGGGATGAACCCTTCAAAGTGTACACTCCGACGAATGAGGAGCTCAAAGATTTGGATCGACGATTCCCCGGTTTCGTCGCCGTGTATCAAGAACTATTATGCCATCATAGCACCTGTCATCGGACGACTATCCAGAAAAATGACAGCTCGGAAGGGGACTCTCTCCATACTAAATCTTGGGTCGCGTACCTTTTCAAATTTAGTACGGCTGGCCGGGTTACTTCTCGAGATCGTTTAACTCCTAGGGAAGTAGAGGCCTTGGTGTCGATCGCTAAGAGGTCGAAGTCTAAAAGTGACCGATTCGGGAGCCAGATTGACTCCTTCAGCTACTTTTGTTATGGTACCCGGCGGTTGTCAGAGAAGGCACTCTTGGCCGGGTTTCTAATGGTATGGCTGCGCAACTGCGTGGTCTCAGGAGGGGCAGGCTCTATTGAGAGGATCAGTCGCCACTTCATTCTTTCTGCCGTGAAATTGGCCTTTGGGGTCAGGCTGGCTCTTCTTCCTTCCATGGTGTGCAGTATTCAGCATGGTCTCCGTGCCTTCTCGTCCAAGGTTATTCCTCGTGACATGGCAATAGATTTTGAACGTGTAGAATTGCCTTATCATTACTTGTTGGGATGGCTATTGCTGCATTATCAGTCCTTGATGAGGCCTGGGACAGGAGATGGCATTACAGATGACGATGTGTTTCTTTTCAAGTATCACCACCAGCCTTGGGAATGTAGTACCATGCCGGCGTGTCGGAGGATGCTGGCGAGGGTAGACGGGTACAATTTCTTCGTGTCCATTCCTCGTTTCACTGATCAAGAGGTGAGGAGTGTTCATGTTGATAGGGTTGGACCTCCTCATTTCTTGCCTGAAAAGATGCGTTTCTGGCTGCGTAATATTCGCCCGGCACATCTAGTTTACCGGAATCGCAATACTGTGTATTTGGAGCCCTACTTGCCTAGTAGGTTTGCCCGTCAATTTGGGTATAGTCAGCTATTCCTCGGGCGCCCCAGTTCTCACCTGGGATTTGAAGGTAGCATTCTTGACGGTATTAGGGCATGGAGCTACTATGACACCTGTCATACTCGGACTAGCTTCTTGGTCCCTGCTGCAAACGTGATAAGGGAAATCCTGCATATGGCGGCCTTATATCATGTTACGGTGAATCCTCCTCCCCTCGATTTTGACTCGAGGACTAGCTTCATCGTGGGCACTCGCCTAGCGGAGAAGGCGACAACGTCGAGAGCAAAGAAGAAAGGGACGAATAGAGTTCCTTCGTCCGATTCCGAGTCCTTCGACACAATTGAGGAAGACAACGAACGGGACGACGAAGACTCCCTTTCTTCGGATGACGAGGCAATGGCGGATCAGTCTTCCTTCATGGCAGGTGACATGATGACGGATCAACCGTCGGCTGTATTTGATGAAGCAGTGGACCAGTTACCATCTGTGTCGGAGGTGGTACGGGTAGATCTATCGCCCGTCATGCCTGGTCCCTCACGTAAGTGAGGCAGGCGTGAGTCTACTGGCGGAGGGGTAACTTTTTCTGTAAAGAGAGCGGCGGTCGGTCCCCGTAGACTGTTTATTACGGAGAAGGGTGAGGATGTAGACGGCATTCCGGAGGTAAGTCGGAGCCCTCTCTTGGTTGTAGTTTTCTTCTTTTCTAAAGATATGACTCAATTACTTTTCTTTGTAGATGTCTGGTGAATCGTCCTTTCCTGAACCGTCTATTTCCCTTGGAGCTGATCTGGCCCTTGCTGCTTTGATTAGCGACATGTGTCCTGCGGTCCTTTCTGCGGGGGCTCTCTCAGCGGTGGCTGGAAGCTCCGAGGTTGCTGAGGTCTCGGCCTGGGGTAACGAAGGTTCCCTCGGACCCGTCTTCGAGATTGCTGATCTTCAACAAGGTGCCGTTGATCTCGGTGCATCCCCTCCCGAGGACGCAAGAGGGGAGGAGTCTGTTATACCTGACTCGGAAGCTGTTGCTGAAGAGGCTGCGGTGGCTGTAAGCGAACCTCGGCCTCCACACTCCTCAACTGGTAAGATAAGCCAGATATTGACTAGTGAGGGGGCTTATTTGCTCTACCAATATATCTTTCGGGTCAAATCGATTAATGGTTGCCTTGGCCCTGCAGGTCCTGACCCTTTACTTTCCGCCGTGGATGTTCTTGGAGAAGGCTCGGTCTGCCGTGATACGGGAGGAAGGAGCGTTCCCTCTCCTTTGCCGTCTCACATCGAGGAGCCTCCTGCCAGATCTGGGCCGATGGGAATGGGGTTGGCGATGGTCTCCGCCTCATCCTCTGCAGATTATACGGCTCCGGAGGCCGACCTCTCGACCCTGTCGAGTATTCAAGTTTTGCAGGCTGCCGAAGAGGAGTTGGCCGCTGTTCAAGCGTCCTTTCGTACGGAGCTGATTTCTCTCGTAGCAGGAACGGCGGATTCTGTTGCGTCTTCTTCGGTGCTGCCAGCCACGCTTCCGTTGACACCGGCCTCTACGAAAACTCCGAACGAGGCGACGCAGGACGTGGTCGACAGTTTCTATCGTCACTTGCAAAGGGACGTAGACGCTGCCATAGGATGGGGGACCCCATTTTCTCTCTCTCCGGTGCGCTCGGGGTCAAATTGCAACCTTGAAGTCCCTTTCTGGCGGGGTGGGATTGGCTGCACTGCTGGAACCTAAGCTGATAGAGGCTGATCAGCTTGTGACCCAACTACTGGCGATACGACAGGCGGGCTTGCCTGCTGCGATCGAGCGGGAGCGTGGCTTCCTCATTGCTGCTCGGGATCAGATTAAGCTGGCCCGAGATACAGCTGGGCCAGTTGTACGGGGGGACCTTGATAAGTTCTCCACTTCGTATGACCAGCTGGGTCGTAGGAGTCAGGCTTGCCGTGCTCGGGAAGAGTCTGCTTCTCGTGGAATTGCTGATACGAAGGAGCGGATTCTTGGGCTCCAGAGGCAATTGGCCTTCTTAGAGTCAGAGCTGGGGGCTGCTCAGGCGGAGCAGGAGTCGATAGTTCGGGAGGCCGAGAAGGTTTCCCGATCTTCCGATAGCCTGGAGCGGGCTTTTAAGAAATTTGAAGATAACTGGCAGGCTCATGCTCATCTGGATGATGAGGCGGTGCTGACCTACGAGGCAGAGCGTCGAGCCTCCCAGAGGTTTGAGCGGTCGGTTGCTTTGCTGACAGACTGTCTCAGGGCGTTATGTGCCCCAGAGAAGTGATCAGCCGTCTATTTTTTTTGCTTTCTTTTCTTCTTTTTTTTGTAAGGGGTGTGATCCCCAAATGATATAGTACATTGAATTTTGAATAAATGAGCCTGTTTCAACTCATCATCTCTTTCTTGTAATTGTGGCATCTGTAGAATTTGGACTTGCTGGGGGATTTATTTGTGGACCTGTTATCCTAGGCGTACCTAGGTTTTAGGTACGGATAACAAGTTTGGACAGGATGTCCGTAACAGCCGTGGCAAAGTGGTCATGGATGTTCTCGGTGCTTAACAAAAAAAGGAATGCCGTAGAGCAGCTGGGCTCCCGGGGCATGGTGGGGTAGTGGATTTATGCTAAGAAGCTTAGCAAAGGAATATTTGTGGACCTATTATCCTTGGCGTACCCTAGTTCGGGATAGAGATAATAGGGTGAAAGGAAAACCAACATATTTGCTCAGAGGTCATGAGGACATGGCAAGCATGAGGGTTTTACCGTGGAACCTTCCTGCTCAGAGGTAGTGAGGACATGGCAGGGGAGGTTTCACCGGAGATATTCGTGGTCAACAGCGGACATTTGTGGACCTATTATCCTTGTCGTACTCCGGTTATGGGTACAGATAATAGGTCGAAAGGAGACCGACATACTTGCTCAGAGGTAATGTGGACATGGCAAGCATGAAGGGTTCTTCGACGGAGCCTTCCCACTCAGAGGTAATGATGACATGGCAGGAGTGGGCTCAATGAAGAGGGAGTACATAGAACGACTCAGAGGTAGGAGAACGTGGAGGTTCTATGTGAGGGGCGGTTTGTTTTTGGTGGAAGTGAAAACGATTCAGAGGTAATGAGGACATGTCCGTTTTCGGAAATTTGTGGATCGATTACCTTTTTTGTGCACTGGGAGTGCGGGTATTGGATCATGAGGGAGGATCTCTTCCAGGAAGAAAGTTCAGAGGTATAATCATACGTGACTTACTATCCGAAAGAGTGACCGGAATGTGAGTTCAGAGGCACCAGCGGGTACATAACTCGGTAAATTAACATATTGAGAAAGTGGGAGTCTAGCGGCACCAGCGGGTACATGCCTCGATAATCTAAAGGGGATATAGGGGTGAGTTCAGGGGCACCAGCAGGTACATGACTCGATGATCTTGAAATGTTGTGGGTGTGAGTTCAGTGGTACCAGCCGGTACATGACTCGATAATCTGAAATGCTGAGGGTGTGAGTTCAGTGGTACCAGTGGGTACATGACTCGACGGCCTTGTAGCGAATGTCGTTTAGACATAATATTTCTTCAGGAACTTGTCGTTGACGGGCAGCATGAGCAAGTCTCCGTTTTGCTTTGCAAGGCGGTAAGCACCATTGGAGAATACCGTCTCAATGATAAACGAACCCTTCCACTTTGGTTGGAATTTGCCGACGGTCTTGTGAGTCATGACCATTGGCCTCCGGACTGCCAAGACGAGATCGCCTACCTGGAATGTTCTGATTTTGACCTTCTTGTTGAAGGCTCCTGAGATGCGTGCTTGGTATAGCTCGATCCTTTGCTGAGCTAGGAGGCGCTTTTCATCTAAGGCCTCTAACTCTTGCAGTCGACGTCGGTAGTTATCATCGGTTGTCAATTGATGGGTGAAGGCGACACGTAGTGAGGGGATCTGTGTCTCCAAGGGGAGTACTGCCTCACTCCCGTATACCAGGGAGAATGGCATATTTTCGGTGGCTGTTTGGGCCGTGGTGCGATAAGCCCATAAGCACTCGTCGAGCTTCTCGTTCCAGTCGCGCTTGTTGGAGGAGACGAACTTCTTGAGCAGTTTGATGATTGTTTTGTTGAACGCCTCTGCTAACCCATTTGCTGCCGGGTTGTACGGTGTTGAGGCGATATTCTGAATACGGTACTTATTGCAAAACCGATAGAATGCGTGGCTTGTAAACTGCGGACCATTATCATGGATGATCCTTCGGGGCAGTCCAAATCGGTAGATGACATGGTGTTTAAGGAAGCTGATCACGTTTGAAGTCTTGACTTCTGTGAGTGGGACAGCTTCCGCCTATTTAGAGAAGTAATCAGTGATCACAAGTATGAAGCGATGTCCTCGGGAGGAAGGTGGGGCGATTGGACCAATAATATCCATTCTCCATGCTTCGAATGGCCAGGACGCCACTGTCGGATGTAAAAATTCGGATGGTTGGTGGATGAAGTCCACGTGGACTTGGCAAGCTTTGCACTTTCTAGCATAATCTATCGCGTCTGCCACCATTGTGGGCCAATAGTAGCCCATTCGGCGAAGGCGGTCTTGTAGTTTCGGGCCGGGCTGGTGGGCCCCGCAAACACCGTCATGGGCTTCTCGTACGGCTTCTTTGGCTTCTGTGTTTGACAGACACCGAAGCATAGGAGCGGTGATACAGCATTTTCGTCTCTGTATCGTAGAAGAATCTGAGAGAACGCCTTCTGATGGAAATGGCTTCCTTTGGGTTCTCCGGCAGGATGTCGTAGACGACGAAGTCGATGAATGGTTGTCTCCAATCTGGGGCATCATCGATCGTCTGTGTAGAATAACTTGCGACAAATTACACATTGTTTTTGGGACAGACCAGTTCATGGCCTATCACTTCCACTGATTCCCGATCATAATTCAGAACTGCTAGGGAAGCGGCGAGACCAGCTAGGGTATCGGCTTCTATATTTCGGAGTCTGGGGACATGCTCGATGAAGAACCCCTCAAATGCCGAGATGATATTGATCGCTATTTGATGATAAGGGATCATGTCTTCATGGCGGACCTCGTACGAACCCCGGATCTGATTGACGATTAGTTGGGAATCGCCGTATGCTTCAAGGTATTCTACCCCCAGCTCTCTTGCAAGTTAGAGGCCAATGACCAGAGCGTTGTACTCGGCCACATTGTTAGAACAGGGTTCAGTGAGGGAATAAGCGCGGTTAATCACTAATCCGAAAGGAGAGATTAGCACTACCCCGACTCCGACAACTATATTGCCTTTAGGTCCGGTCCTTGAAGCGCCGTCGAAGAACATTCGCCATATATTTTCGTGGGAGGTTGTATGCGAGTCGGCGACCTCATCTGGGATCTCTTCGTATATCCTGGAGGACTCCGAGCCTGGGTGGGCTGCCAAGAAATCTTCCAGGGCTTGACCTTTGACTGCCTTTTGGGGGACGAAGATCATATGATAAGGGGACAGCAATATTGCCCATGTAGCAAGGCGAGAGCTGAGTGCCCCTGGTTTAGTCATGAGGACCCTGAGAGGGTTAACTCGTGAGATCACATGTATCGTTTGTCCGATGACATAGTGCCACATTTTCTGAATGGCGAACACCAGAGCGAGGCATTCTTTCTCCACAGCGGTGTATCGGTGCTCTGGTCCAATCATCATTCAGCTGAGGTAATATATGGCATGTTCATCGCCTGCATCGTTATTCTGTGCCAGCATAGCACCGAGGGAGTATTCCATTGCTCGTACATAGAGCAAAAATAGTTTTCCAGGGACTAGGGCTACCAAGACCGGAGGATTTGATAGATATTCTTTGATGCTATCGAAAGCATGCTGGCATTCTTCGTCCCATACGAATGAGACTCCTTTCTTCATGAGGTGTGTAAATGGTCGACATCGCCCGGAGAGGTTGGAAATGAACCTTCTGATGTAAGCTAGCCTTCCCTGAAGGCCTCTGAGTTCGCGGAGATTTTTCGGGGGACCAATCTCCATGATTGCTTTTGTCTTCTCGGGGTCTACATGGATACCCTTTGTAGTGATGATGAAGCCTAAGAACTTCCCGCTGGATACGCCCAGGAAGGACTTCGTAGGGTTCATCTTCAAATTGTGTGTCCGCATTAGGTCGAATACCGTCCTTAGATCCTGCAGATGGTCTCCTTTGCTACGGCTCTTGACGGCTATATCATCAACATAGCACTCCACCGTCTTGCGTAAGTGGTCTCTGAAGATGATGCTCATAGCTCTTTGGTATGTGGCACCAGTATTCTTTAAACCAAAAGGCATGACTGTGTAGCAGTACGTGCCAATCGGTGTTCAGAATGACGTATGCTTTTCGTCGTCAGTAGACATTTTGATTTGGTTGTACCCCGAGAAGCTGTCCATGAATGACATGCGTTCGAAGCCGCAGGTGTTGTTGATCATGATGTCTGTGATAGGAAGGGGAAATTCATCTTTGGAGCATGCCTCGTTTAGGTTACGGAAGTCGATACAGATTCGAATCTTCCTATTCTTCTTGAGGACGGGTACTATATTGGCGACCCATTCAGGATGTTGCTCTTCACGAATGAAACCGCTGGCTATCAATTTGTTGACTTCAGCTTCGATTGCGTCCATGATGCCTGGACGGAAGCGTCGCTGCTGTTGCTTGACCGGCTTTGCGTCTGGTCGAATGTTAAGTTTGTGAAGAGCGATGTCAGGATTTAACCCTGGCATGTCTTCATAGCTCCAGGCGAACACATCAATGTAATCTCTGACAAGTTCTAATAGCGACTCCCTTTCTTCGTCGGTGAGGCTTTTACTGATGAAGATCAATTTTAGAGAAGATTCGCTGCCGAGATCCACTTGTATGACCTCATCTTCAGTAGGGGGTTCTCTCAGTTCGAACCGCTTTTCCCATTGTGCGTCTAATTGCTGGGCCCATGGCTCTAGCTCGATGATTTCGAGGATGTCTTCGTCTTCTTCGTAAGCGTCGGCGAACGCCATGTTGACTGACATGACTTGTCTGAATACATCCCCGATGCTGGTATCTGAGTCGAAAGTTGGTGATCCGGTTGAATGAGACTGCCAATCGCATTCTTCATCTGAACTTTTCGGGGTCGTAGTAGGCGTTACATACCCTAACCCGGATCGAGTTTTGTTATAGTAGTTCCATGGTTTGCCCGCCGGGGCTGGCGGCTTCAAAGGTAATCGTCGCCCAGTGCCATAGTTCAATCCTGGCGTAGTCTCCAGATCATATCCCTGTTTCTGCATAAAATATTTGGATTGAGGGCTATAGAGATACAGAGGCAGTCTTTCGGCATCTGACCCGAGGTCGACTTCTTCTATGGTGCGGGGATGAGGGTTGTCCATCCGGCCGAAGATAATTGGATGATCTCCTCCCTTGTGTATTCGGTAAGCGTCTTCCACTGGAGTAAGCTGGATTGCGGTGTACACATTTATCACCTGTGTGTGTAGGTGAGTGCCTATACCGTGTTCCATAGCATACATCGTACATAGCTTATTGAGCTCGGTGTAGTTCAAAGATAACCCTTTATTGATGAAGTAAGGTATCTTTTCTAGGGGGATTACATCATCAGCGGAGGGGACATTAGTGTGGGCGGCCACATATTTGGCTAGCTCCGGTTCCTCTTCGGCTACCCCCTGTGTGAACGAAGACTGAGAGGACGACCTAGGAAGCTTGATCGTCAGTGGCCCAGTTGATGGAGCAGAGCGTGGAGTCGTTGGCAGACTGGCGACCCCCAGTTTGGCATTCGATATGGAGCGAGGAGTGGCTGGTTCGCTGGAAGAGTCAGACCTTGCATCGAAGCGACAACCTTTCTTGGGAAGGCGTATTGTCAATGGCCTGTCCGAGGGGTTGAGCTTTCCTGTTTGTGGTTGACTGACTCTTGGTAACCTGATTGTTAGTAGCTCCGTTGCGGGTCTCGACACTTGGTCGGATCTCGGCAGCTGGATTGTCATCTGCTCCTCTTGCGCCGAGAGGCTGATCGCGTCCTTCCGCAGAGTGGCGGTGAGGGGTGCAGACTTGCCTGGTTTACGAGCTTGGAGGTGGATCGTCAGGGGTCCTTCTGATCCCGTGGCTGTCTCAGTATGAGCTTGTGCGTCTCCTTCATCCAGGTGCCTCTTCGACTTTTCATATAAACAGGAGTCCGAGTAGTAAGATTCGACCCCTTTGAAAGGATCGATGTCAGCAAACTCTGTCTTCACGAAGCCGTATTTGTCGACATATTTGAAGTACTGGTGTAGCGTGGAAGGCACGATCATATAATCGTGTATCCATAGGCGCCCCAAGAGGATGTTGTAAGAAGTGTCTGCATCTATAACGTAGCAGGTGACCTCGAATTGGAGATCGCCAATCTGACACTTCAGACGAATCTTCCCGATAAGGTAGCTCCTGCCCGAATTGAAACCGTTGATGGCGGTACTTGTAGGTGTTAGGCGATGCATTGGGATGCGGAGATGATATCAGACCTTTCGGAATGATGCTTATGGAAGAGCCAGGATCAATGTGCATTCGATCCACCTTCACGTCGCCGATGTATCCCGTGTAGTATAGCGGGCGATCATGTAGGTTGGTTTTGATGAGCATGTCCTGCGGAGTGAAGACGATGTTGGGCATTGCTCCCGTGCAGGCACTATCTTGGAGATCCACGGGTGAGTCCTCCCCAGTGAGGTTAGATTGAGCGAGATAGGCATCGGCATTTTGGAGTGCTTCGCTCAGTGCAATACGAACGTCCTTGGAGAGCCTTAGGAGTTCGTACAATGATAATTTGGCCGGAGTGTTAGCCAATTGTGCTAAGATGTCAAAGTTGTAGGGCCTCTCTAGCCCTTGGGCTGCGTCCTTTCGGAGAGATTTGTCGAAGCGAGTCTCCTTCGGCCTAGGCTTGTCGGTCGTCGAAGGCTGAGCCAGTCCGAGAGCATCAGTTGCAGTGGGTTGATGATTTTCAGCTGGACTATCAACCACAGGTTGGGATTGCATTCCGGACCGCGTGACGACGGCTATAGCTTCCTCGTTGTCTGCTGAAACTGTACGACAGGTCTTGATTTTTCTATTTTTTTTGTTGGTGGGAGATGGTGTGGGCCGAGTCACTTCTGACACCAAGTCTGGATGGACCCACATGACCTCTCCTCGTGAGGTGGTGAGAGGTACTAGACCAGCAGCTTGTTCTCGGGGCGGAGGAAGATTGGTAATCTCTATTGTCGTGAGAGGGACGGGGATTACCCCGTCTTGAGTCTCCGTCGGAGGGAAGTTGCCGAACTGTACGGACACCATATTAGCTGCTACGGTTACCTCTTCGAAGTCGATGGCCAGAGCGTTTGAATCGATGAGGCTTTGGATGTACCGTTTTAATTGGTAGTAGTCATGCGTAGCATGGTGTACATAACGGTGGTAATGGCAGAACTTCGGGTTCTCCAGATCAGCCGGCCGAGGCTCCCGCCTTGGTGGAGGAAGCTGAATTCTACCTCCTTGTATGAGCATGTCTAAGATAGGCTTGACGTGGCCGTCTTCGAAGGAGTAAGTGATCTGAGGCCATTGCTAGTCTGCTGGCTGTGGCTCGGGCTTCTGGGCCATGTCGGCCACCATAGCCTATTTTTTCTTGCTGTCCCGATTGTTGGAGGGGTTACCCTCATTATCGTTGTTGAGACGCTTGCCCTTGTTTTCTCCTTCTGAGATGTGCAACCGCAGTTGGCGGGCCTACTTCAGTCGTTCTTCAGCGCTTGTGGTGCTGATGATGAACGCCTTCCAATCATTGAATTGACTCTTGCCCATCCAGAGACTGATCGTTGGAAGCAGTCTCTTTTGGCAGATTTCAATCAAAAAAGAATCCAAAATTTCGGAAGGCAGCTTCATGGCGGTCTGGCGGAACTGCTTAATGTAGTTCCTTGTTAACTCCTTCTCCCCTTGGACGACGTCCATGAGAGTGGACATAGTGACGTCTTGTCCTACTTCATAGAACCGTTCCAAGAACATGCGCTTGAAGCCGGCGAAGGAATGGATGCAGTTGTCCGGTAGATTACGGTACCAATCGAAGGCGACTCCTTCTAATGCTCCAATAAATAACCGTGTGAGGATAGCATCTTCATAGGGCAGATGGTCGATGGTGACCTCAAAGTAAGTAATGTATCGACTTGCTGAGGTTTTGCCATCATACGGGTTGATGTTGAACGGCTTATATCTTGGTGGGAATGGAACATCCCTCCACTCAGCAGGGTATGGTTGCCGTATTCTGAGGTCTTGAGCATTTTCTCGGGCATGAAACATGGCACGGAGCTCCTGGACCTCTCTTCTTACTTCTCGGGTCTCATCTGTCGCGACGGGGGTTGTTATTTCGGAAGGATTATTGCCCTGATTTGGTGCCGCTGAGTTCGAATCTACATTGACCGCGGGGCCCGTGTTTGTTTGACCAGGCGCTCCTCCTTGTAGAGTGGGCAGGGCCGCTTTAATCTCGTCTACAGACTTGACCAAAGCAAGTAATATGGCTTCGAGACTGTCGATGCGCTGGCGATCGCTGGAACCACCTTGGTCGCTGTCCGCCATGAATACCGTTCTTACGTGAGGAGTAACGGAAGGAACGGTGGAGGATGTGCCCTCTGAGTCGTACCCATGTACCGAAAAGTCATCGGGATAGGTGGGGATGTTCTCTTCGAGCTCGGACTCGGAGGGGATGGTATCCCCAGCTTCAGAGCTTGCCTTGTCTTGAGAGTTACGGATGTCCTCGGGGGCATCAGCATCCGTTGCTCCTGATGGAAGAGTTGTTTGTGCGGACTCGGTTCCTTGGAACATCAGATTGTTGTGGATGTTCGGGGGAGTGCTACCACCAGCTCCTTCCACCCCCAGCGATGTAGATGATAAATTTTCTATCACGGTAAATTTCGTCTTTGAACGGGTGTGTTGGAATATACCAGTGGAGGGCAACCGTTTAGACGACAGTTTCTTAGTTGTAGTGGTTGATATCTTCGGACTTGAGACGCTCGTTTTCTTCCACCTCTCTTCGGCGGGAACTTTTTGAGCAGAATTGCAGGAGACAACAGGAGGTGCCTCATCTTCTGAGTTCGGGTGTTGTAACCTTTGAAAGACGGATGGCCGATCTTCCGTCATTGCCGCGTTGTTACAGCAGCAATTGACGATGATTTGGGTACATCGATGTCCAAGCGAGGACTCTTTGCACACCGACATTCCTTCCCTTTCCTTGCGTTTGTGGAGGATCGTCTCCCGCAGGTCAGAGGAACCACTCTGTCTGTTTGCCGCGGGGGGGCTGGACTTGAGTGGTTGTATACAACTTTCCATCCGAGGCCCGTGTGATAGTCAACGGGACGCTCCGATAGTCAGAAGTTGGGACAGCTGACTGGGCTCGATGAGCCCGCGCCGCCCTAGACTTTCTCCTTCTAGCACTTGTGGGTGCGTAATAGGAGGAGTCCAAGTTGAATGCCACAGGGTCTGGCTTATCATACAGAGAATCATCAGGGTCGGGACCGTATGAGAGACGGTCGAAGATCGATCGAGAGAAGCGTGGAACGGACGCTATGCTTCCAGAGTTGGGTACCGTGCAGGCTGTCTGCATGCGGTTATCTTCTGCTGTCGTATGAGTTGTCTTTGGGCGGCTCGGAGTCACGACCGTGGAGGCTGGCCGTATGCGGTTGGCAATAGTGGCCGCATGGGTTTTCTGCAAGCGGCTGCCTCCTGTAGCCTCATGTGTTTCATCCATGTGATTGGCGACTGTAGCTGCATAAACTATGCGGCTGCCAGATGTGACCGCATGATTCTTCTTCATGTGACCAGCGACTGTGGCCGCATGGGCTTTGTCCCTGCGGCTAGCGGATATGGTCGCATGAGCCTTTTTCACTCGGCTAGCACCCCTATGCGGCTCAGTTCGCGTAGAGTTCCTCTTTGCCTCTGCAAGTCCAGTATCATAGTATTTTCTTCTGCCGGACTTGGAGACAGCAGAGTTGTCTACGGTCTGAAGTAGGGCCGCAGAAGAATCCTTCTCACTGTCTTGAGCAACAGAGGGTACACCGTCGGGGGCTTGGGGAGGAGCAAATGATTTTGGCCTCCACTCTCTGCGAGCCTTTGTCGTGCGGGTGCGCTTCTGGACCGGGCCAGCGCTTCCTTCGGAGAGCATCTCTTCAAACGCTTATTGGTCGAAGCGAACTGTTTGCCATTGATTGTAAAAGAACAGAACAATTATCGGAGGACTGAACTTAGACTCACAATACAAACTCGCTCGTACAAAGAAAGCCTAGGGACGAAAACCTAGGTACAGCAGACTAAGTACGATTGTTTATTTTTGATTCTGGGGGGTGACGATAGAGGCTCGGGAAAGCGACGGCCGCTCTGCCTTACTCCTTGGACGATCAGTATGCAGCCTTTGCTCGGGGAAGATCTGCTTGGCGTTGATGAAGAAAGGCTCTTCTTACTCTCCTCGGGTGGCTCTCCTGGCTTCTCTCTCTCTGTGAGTATCAAGAAGAAAGGGGGGAGCTCTCTCTGTGTAGATCTCTCTCTTCTTATTTTTTTATTCTTTTTGTTGCCGACCTTTCTCTCTCTCCTCTTCTTTTTTTTCGCATGGGGAGGATGCTGGCTATTTATAGGAGTGGGGTGTGATCATTAGGGTTTGCTGATGATTATCTGTTTGGAATGTCGGCGCTTCCTTCATTCTATCTGAGCCCTTGATCCTGATCATAATGAATCTCGGCCACTAATGCTGATAGCACCAAATCTCATGAGCAGTTAATGCTGACTGCTTTAAATCCTCGTGATTGATTATGCCAATATTTGATTGCTCGCCACGTGTCCTATTGGCTTGATGATAAATGATATGCCCTGATCTCGGCAATTATGATAATGGTGTCAAATATTCTTATTGGGATTCGGTTGAATCTTCAATGCCACGTGTTTTAATTGAAGGTCCTGCCAGGGCCGCATAGGATGGCCAACACTTGAACCGCAGAGAGATACTCTTCATGAGCCGCATGAGTCAATGCCTCATCGAGCCGCAGGTGACGAACTTTCCGTGAGCCGCATATACGTAGTCTCTGCGAGCCGCAGGGGACGAACCCCCCATGAGCCGTATATGCATAGTTTCTTTGGGCCGCCTGAGTTAACATGGTATTGAGCCGCATAGACCGGGCTAATGGGTGGACCGCATATGGCGGATTCCTGTTAATCATATTAGAGTGATTCCTCGCTGAGCCGCATGAAGCTGTTCTCTACCCGAGCCGCATGAGACTTTTGCCACGTGGCAATCTAGGATTTCTGACAGATTGGGTCAGAGATTGTCTTCTTTCCCCGAGGAGTCTGTCATTATGGCAGAGCCATTATGACGCTTTATGTCAGAGACGTCGCAGCCGTCGAGTCGTGTCAGAGCATTAAATAAGGCCATTACTCCCGTAGCCAGCTGTGGGAGGATCACACGTGGCGTCAATTGAGCCGCATGTTCCTGTTGAACCGCATATATGCCCGAACCGCATGAGTCTGAGGGTCTTCTTTCGGGCCGCATGGGGCAACTCCAGTTATGAGCCGCATAGGCTTGCTACCCAAAGCCGCATGGGCTATCTATGCTGTTATTCTAATATTTTCCATGCTTCTACAGGACCCCCTTCAAAGTTTTCAATTTGTAAAATTGAAACACTTTGAATAAGAAGCATGGCCCCGTTTATGCCGCATAGGATGTTCTGTTTACCTGAGCTTCCTGGCCGCATTAGCATCTCGGCCGCATAGCTCCTTCTGGCCGCATAGGCTCTTTGCCACGCGTCCTGACCTCGTGAGCAAATCTTCATTAATTGCTTTCGATTTGATTTAACGCCGTCTTTTGGGGGAGGATCCCAAGGGTCAGTTTTTGCTTTGACCGAAGCGTTCTCGCCTTTATTTTTGGAGGCAGCACGTAATCCGAGGCATCTTTCTACTTCATGGATCGCCTATAAATAGGAGTCTTTCAGCTCTTGGGGATTTCTTTATCTTCTTTCTTTGCTTGAATTCCCTGTTGTCAGTTTTGCTCTTCGTCGTCCTCCTTCATCTATCGACCATGGCTCCTAAGAGATCTGCTGCATCGAAGGCCGCGAAGGGCAAGGCAGTTGCTGCGGCGGCGACTACAGCGACGAATGTGGTCGCTCCTCCGTCGGCTGCTGTAGGCATTGTCCATCCTGATGTTCACCCGCCCATCGCTGGTAAGGGGGTCACTCCGAAAAACCCTAACTGCTGCCATGGCTCTGTTGCATACTTTATGCACAAGCTACATGTACGAGATGTATCGATGTGGCCGCATAGGCACTTCGCCCATTATGGTCGCGTGAGTTTGTCATATTCGATCAGTGCCGCATGTGTGTTTTCGACTTGGGCCGCATAAGCGTTGCTCACTTTTGAACCGCATGAACTTGATGGTTTGTAGCCGCAGTGGTTTATATGAGTCGGGCTTAGCCGCATGAATTTATAAACCCTTCTGAATCTGAGTTGTACGGATTTGGTTAATTCAGAGCCGCATGGGGCTATGACGCGCAGAGCCGCATGGACCTATCTGCTGATGAGCCGCATGAGGCTGTGGCAACCTTAGCCGCATAGACTTCAGTAATCTTTTCTAATACTTCTGTCTTCTTTATTTGTCTTCTAACCTTGTTTCTTTTGCCTGTCTTCAGTGACTCTGCCCGTGAATCCTACTGGGGAACTTATGGTAGGCTCGCGTCAGTTAGCCTCGGGCGTTCATCGGGATGACTTAGTTCGTCAAGTGTCCGAACAGATACTTGTTGATGAACCTTTAGAACGGCTAAATGTCATCAGGGTTCAATCCTTTCAATTCCTTGTTGATATGATAAGCTCTGGGCAGTCTGACGGAAAGTATCTGAAACCGGTCTTCCTCTTTGGGGATGCATTGGTTGTAGAAAACTCCCGAGTGTTGGATGTTTCGGAGAGTTGGGATTTTGACTTGGATGGGATGCCGGTTCACATCCCTATTATGAAGCGCCATTTCCCTTTTGAGTGGTTCAATATGATCGTTCTGGATAGGCAGATGCCGGACACCCTCACCCCAACCAGACCGGGGATGTTTGTTGGTAATATCCGTTATAACAGAGCCACTAGGTCAGTGCGCGCAGTCAAAGATCCAGCCAGTCGGTCCGTGATGGGGTTAGTTCCAGGTACCTTCATCAACACCCCGGGTCCTAATTTTTCATTCTTCCAGGCTGATACCTTCCTGAGTCAGCTAGCTTGCAAAGGGTCCTATCCTATTAGTAGGTTGGTCCTGCCGAGCTGGGTACACCCCATTCCTCCGTGGGCTAATCTGTCTTCATGGATCCTACGGAAGTATGAAGAGTTTTTGCGGGGAGTCAACCTTTATGAAGCTGTACGGGGTACCAGCCACGGATTGCCCGTTAATAAGCCACTGTTTATGGCCCTTCTGGAGATGTACAATCATCGAACGGGGACCTTTTTTACCCCTGTTGGAGAATTAGGGCTCGCTCTTCAGGAGATGTATGCTGTCTCCAAGCTCCCCTGGGGGGATGAACCCTTCGAAGTGTATACGCCGACGAATGAGGAGCTCCAAAATTTGGATCAGCGATTTCCCGGTTTCGTCACCGTGTATCAAGAATTATTATGCCATCATAGCACCTGTCACCGGACGACTATCCAAAAAAATGATAGCTCGGAGGGGGACTCTCCCCATACTAAATCTTGGGTTGCATACCTTTTCAAATTTAGCGCGGCTGGCCGAGTTACTTCCCGAGATCGTTTAACTCCTAAGGAAGTGGAGGTCTTGATGTCGACTGCCCGGAGGTCGAGGTCTCACAGTGACAGGTTCGAGAGCCAGATTGACTCCTTTAGCTACTTTCGTTATGGCACCCGACGGTTGTCCGAGAAGGCACTCTTGGCCGGATTTTTAATGGTATGGCTGCGCAATTGCGTGGTCTCAGGAGGGGCAGGCTCTATTGAGAGGATCAGTCGCCATTTTATTCTTTCTGCTGTGAAGTTGGCCTTTGGGGTCAGGCTGGCCCTCCTTCCTGCTATGGTGTGTAGTATTCAACATGGTCTTCGTGCCTTCTCGTCCAAGGTCATTGCTCGTGACGTGGCAATAGATTTTGAACGTGTAGAATTGCCTTACCATTACTTACTGGGATGGCTATTGCTGCATTATCAATCCTTGATGAGACCCAGGACGGGAGAAGGCGTTACAGGTGATGACGCGTTTCTTTTCAAGTATCACCACTAGCCTTGGGAATATAGTACCATGCCGGCGTGTCGGAGGATACTGGCGAGGGTGGATGGGTACAATTTCTTCGTATCCGTTCCTCATTTCACTGATCAAGAGGTGAGGAGTGTTCATGTTGATGGGGTCGGACCTCCTCATTTCTTGCCTGAAAAGATGCATTTTTGGCTGCGCAACATTCGCCCGGCGCATCTAGTTTACCGGAATCGCACCACTGTGTATTTGGAGCCCTACTTGCCTAGTAGGTTTGCCCGTCAATTTGGGTATAGTCAGCTGTTCCTCGGGCGCCCCAGTTCTCACCTGGGATTTGAAGGCAGCATTCTTGACGGTATCAGAGCATGGAGCTACTATGACACCTATCATACTCAGACTAGCTTCTTGGTCCCTGCCGTAAATGTGACGGATGAAATCCTGCATATGGCAGCCCTGTATCATGTCACGACGAATCCTTCTCCCCTCGATTTTGACTTGAGGACTAGCTTCATTGTGGGCACTCGCCTAGCGGAGAAGGCTATGACGTCGAGAGCAAAGAAGAAAAGGGCGAATAGGGTTCCCTCGCCCGATTCCGAATCCTTTGACACAATTGAGGAAAATAATGACCGGGACAGCGAAGACTCCTTTTCTTCGGGTGATGGGATAATGGCGGGTCAGCCTCCAGTTATGGCTGCTGAGATGGCGATGGAACAACCGTCGGCCGTATTTGACGAAGCAGTGGACCCGTTACCGTCTACGTCGGAGGAGGTACGGGTAGATCTATCGCCGCCATGCCTGGTCCTTCGCGTAAGCGAGGCAGACATGAGCCTACCGACGGAGAAGTAACTTTTTCTGTAAAGAGAGTGGCTGTCAGTCCCCGTCGGCTGCTTATTACGGAGAAAGGTGAGAGTGTAGACGATGTTCCGGAGGTAAGTCCAAGCCGGAGTTCTATCTTTATTGTAGTCTTCTTTCCTCTCGGGGACATGACTTGGTCATTTCTTTTTATAGGTGTCTGACGAACCAGGCTCTCCTGGACCATCCGCTGGTCCAGTAGTTGATCCGGCCCTTGCCGTTTTGATTGGCGACATGTGTGCCGTGGTCCTCTCTGCGGGGGCTCTCTCAGCGGCGACTAAGGACTCCCAAGCTGCTGAGGCTCCAGCCCGGGGTGACGGGATTTCTGAATTTCAACGAGATAACACCATCCTCGGTGCATCCCCTTCCGAGGATGCAAGTGCAGATGAGTCTTTTATTCCTGACTCGGAGGCTGTTGGTGAAGAGGTTGTGATGGCTGTAGGCAAACCTCAACCTCCACATTCTTCCACTGGTAAGCTGAGCCACATATTGACTACCGAGGGGGCTTATTCGCTATATCAACATATCCTTCGGGTCAAGTCGATTCATGGTTGCCTTGGCCCTGCAGGTCCTGACCTTTTACCTTCCGTCGCGGATGTTCCCAGGAAGAGTTCGGTTGGCCATTATCCGGACGAAAGGAATGTTTCTTCTCCTCTCTCTCATGTTGAAGAGCCTCCTGCCGTCTCCGGGCAGACGGGGAGGGAGTTGGCAATGGTTTCCGCCTCGTCTTCCGCTGTTGACACGGCTCCGGAAGTCGACTTCTCGACCTTGTCGAGCATCCAAATCCTGCGGGCTGCTGAAGAGGACTTGGCCGCTGTTCAAGCGTCTTTCCGTGCAAATTTGGTTTCTCTGGTGGCAGGAGCGGCAGACTCCGTCGCGTCTTCTTCCGTGCTACCAGCCACACTCCCGCTGACACCGGTTTCCTCGGAGGCTCTGGACGAGGTGACGCAGGATGTGGTTGACAGCTTTTATCGCCACTTAGGGAGGGGTATAAATGCTGCTGTGGACCGGGGGGTCCCTTTTTCTCTGTCTCTACGGGGAGCTCGGGGTCAAATTGACACTCTGAAGGGTCTTCCTGGCGGGCTGGGGTTAGCAGCGTTCCTGGAGCCTAAGCTGACAGAGGCTGACCAGCTTGTGACCCAACTGCTGGCAGTACGGCAGGCTGGTTTGCCTGCCGCGATCGAACGAGAGCGGGGCTTCCTGGTTGTGGCTCGGGACAGGATCAAGCTCGCTCGAGAAACTGCCGGGCCGGCTGTGCAGGGGGATCTTGATAAGTTTTCCGCCTCCTATGACCGGCTGGGTCGTCGGAGTCAGGCTTGTAGGGCCCGGGAAGAGTCTGCCTCTCGTGGAATAGCTGATACGAAGGAGCGGGTTCTCGCGCTCCAGGAGGAGTTAGCCTTCTTAGAGTCAGAGCGGGAGGCTGCTCATGCAGAACAGGAGTCGATTGCCCGGGAGGCCGAGCGGATTTCTCGAACTTCTGCCAACCTGGAGCGATCTTTTAAGAAGTTCGAGGACAACTGGCAGGCCCACGTTCATCTGGAGGACCCGGCGGTGTTGAACCAGGAAGCTGAGCGTCGAGCCAAACAGAGGTTTGAGCGGTCGGTCGCCTTGATAAAGGATCGCCTCACGGTGTTATGTGCCCCGGAACAGTGATCCGCCCTATGTCTTCTTCTGCTTCTTTTTTTTTTTTTTTTTTTTTTTCACATGTGTATATTTTTATTTGGAAGGGATGTGATCCCCAATGATGTAGCCCTTTGATTTTTGGATAAATGAGCATGTTTCAACTCATCTTTTCTTTCTTGTATCGGCGTTCATGGAATCGGACTTGCTGAAGGGTTATTTGTGGACCTGTTACCCTAGGCGTACCTTGGTTTTAGGTACGGATAACAAGTTTGATCAGGATGTCCGGGACAGCCATGACAAAATGGTCATAGATGTTCTCGGTACTGGGGAAAGGAATGCAGTAGAGCAGCCGGGCTCCCGGGGTATGGTAAGATGGTGGATTTATGCCAAGAAGTTTAGCAAGGGATATTTGTGGACCTGTTACCCTAGGCGTACCTTGGTTTTAGGTACGGATAACAAGTTGGAAGGAAGCCAGTCATATTTGCTCCGAGGTTACGAGGGCGTAGCAAACATGAGGGTTTTATCGTGGAATCTTCCTACTCAGAGGTAATGCGAACATGGTAGAGGGAGACTTCACAGAAGACTTTTCTATAATCAATAGTGGTCAACAGAGGACATTTGTGGTCAACAGAGGACATTTGTGGTCAACAGAGGACGTTTGTGGTCAACAGAGGACATTTGTGGTCAACAGAGGACGTTTGTGGTCAACAGAGGACATTTGTGGTCAACAAAGGACATTTGTGGTCAACAGAGGACATTTGTGGACCTATTATCCTTGTCGCACCCCGGTTGTGGGTACAGACAATAGGTTGAAAGGGAACCAACATACTTGCTCAGAGGTAATGTGGACATGGCAAATATGGTGATTTCTTCGACGGAGCCTTCCCACTCAGAGGTAATGAGGACATGGCAGGAGTGGGCCCAATGAAGAAGGGGTGCATAGAATTACTCAGAGGTAGGAGGACATGGAAGTTCTATGTGAGGGGGCGGTTTGTTTTTGGTGGAAGTGAAAACGACTCAGAGGTAATGAGGACATGGTCGTTTCGGAGATTAGTGGATCGATTACCCTTTTTGTGCACTGGGAGCACGGGTAGTGGATCATGAGGGAGGATCTCTTTCAGAAAGAAAGTTCAGAGGTATGATTATACGTGACTTACTATCTGAGAGAGTGACCGGAATGTAAGTACATAATTTGGATTTTCTAGAATATTGAGGAAATGAGAGTTCAGTGGCACCAGCGGGTGCATGGCTCGGTAATCTGAAATGTTGTGGATGTGGGTTCAGTGGTATCAATGGATACATGACTCGATAATTTGGAAAATGGTGGGTGCGAGTTCAGGGGTACTAAGAGGGTACATGACTCGATAATTTGGAGAATGTTGTCTAAACATAGTATTTCTTCAGAAACTTGCCGTTGACGGGCAACATAAGCAAGTCCCCATTCTGCTTGGCGAGGCGGTAGGCGCCGTTGGAGAACACGGTCTCGATGACAAATGGACCTTCCCATTTTGGCTGGAACTTGCCTGCGGTTTTGTGAGTCATAACCATTGGTCTCCGAACTGCCAGAACGAGATCGCCCACTTAGAATGTTCTGATTTTGACCTTCTTGTTGAAGGCTCCTGAGATACATGCTTGGTATAGCTCGATCCTTTGCTGGGCTAGTAGGCGCTTTTCGTCTAAGGCCTCCAACTCTTGTAATCGACGTCGATAGTTATCATCCGTTGTCAATTGATAAGTGAGAGCGACGCGGAGTGAGGGAATCTGAGTTTCCAGTGGGAGGACTGCCTCACTCCCGTATACTAAAGAGAATGGTGTATTCCCAGTAGCTGTTCGAACTGTGGTGCGATAAGCCCATAAGCATTCGCCGAGCTTCTCGTTCCAGTCGCGTTTGTTGGAGGAGACAAACTTCTTGAGGAGTTTGATGATTGTTTTATTGAATGCCTCTGCCAACCCGTTTGCTGCTGGGTTATATGGTGTCGAAGCGATATTCTGAATGCGGTGCTTATCGCAGAATCGGTAGAATACATGGCTTATAAACTGTGGACCATTATCATAGATGATCCTCCGCGGTAGTCCGAAGCGGTAGATGACGTGATGCTTAAGGAAGCTGATCACGTTTGAAGTCTTAACTTCTGTGAGTGGGACGGCTTCCGACCATTTGGAGAAGTAATCGGTGATCGCAAGTATGAAGCGATGTCCTCGGGAGGAAGGTGGGGTGATTGGGCCAATGATATCCATTCTCCATGCTTCGAATGGCCAGGATGCCACCGTTGGATGTAGAAACTCGGAGGGTTGGTGAATGAAGTCTGCGTGGACTTGGCAAGCCTTGTATTTTCTGGCATAGTCTATTGCGTCTGCCACCATCATGGGCCAGTAGTAGCCCATACGGCGAAGGCGGTCCTGTAGCTTAGGGCCAGGCTGATGGGCCCCACAGACACCATCGTGAGCTTCTCGTACAGCTTCTTTGGCTTCTGCGTTTGACAAGCACCGGAGTAATAATCCGTCGTAGGATCGTCGGTACAGCATTTTTGTCTCTGTGTCGTAGAAGAATCTGAGAGAACGCCGTCTGATGGAGGTGGCTTCCTTTGGGTTCTCCGGGAGGATGTCGTATACGACGAAGTCAATGAACGGCTGTCTCCAGTCTGGTGTTTCGTCGACCGTCCGGACGGAATAGCTCGCCACGAATTGAATATTGTTCTTGGGACAGACCAGTTCGTGGCCTATCACTTCAACCGAGTGATGCGCTTGGTTCGGCACTGCTAAGGAAGCGGCAAGGCCTGCTAGGGCATCGGCTTCGATATTTTGAAGTCTGGGGACGTGTTCGATGAAGAATCCCTCGAAAGAGGAGATAATGTTGATTGCTATTTGGTGGTAGGGGATCATGTCTTCATGGCGGACTTCGTACGACCCCCGAATCTGATTGACGATTAATTGTGAATCGCCGTATGCTTCGAGATGTTCTACATCCAGCTCCTTTGCGAGTTGGAGGCCAATGACCAAAGCGTTGTACTCAGCCACATTGTTGGAACAGGGTTCCGTGAGAGAGTAGGCGCGATTGATCACTAGCCCGGTAGGAGAGATCAATACCACTCCGACCCCCACGACAATATTTCCCTTGGGTCCGGTTCTTGAGGCGCCATCGAAGAACATTCGCCATATGTTATCGTGAGTGGCTGTATTCGAATCGGCGACCTCGTCTGGGATCTCTTCATAGATTCTGGATGACTCCGATCCTGGGTGGGCTGCCAAAAAGTCTGCTTGGGCTTGACCCCTGACAGCCTTCTGTGGGACGAAGATCATATGATATGGGGATAGCAGTATTACCCAGGTAGCGAGGCGAGAGCTGAGCGCCCCTGGTTTAGTCATGAGGACCCTGAGGGGATTTACCCGTGAGATCACATGTATGGTTTGTCCTGTAACATAGTGCCGCATCTTTTGAATAGCGAACACCAAGGCGAGACATTCTTTCTCCACGGCAGTGTATCGGTGTTCGGGCCCGACCATCATTCGACTGAGGTAGTATATGGCCTGTTCGTGTCCTGTGTCGTTATTTTGTGCCAGCAGGGCACCGAGGGAGTGTTCCATTGCTCGTACATAGAGCAAGAATGGTTTTCCAGGGACCGAGGCCACCAGGACTGGAGGATTTGACAAATATTCTTTGATGTCGTCGAAAGCGCGTTGGCATTCTTCGTCCCATGCGAATGAGACTCCCTTCATCATGAGGTGTGTGAACGGCCGACATCGTCCGGAGAGATTGGAAATGAACCTTCTGATATAGGCTAGCCTCCCTTGGAGGCCTCTGAGTTCGCGGAGATTTTTCGGGGGACCCATCTCTATTATTGCCTTGGTTTTCTCAGGGTCTACATGGATACCCCGTGCAGTGATGATGAAACCTAAGAACTTCCCGCTGGATACGCCCAAAAACGACTTTGTAGGGTTCATCTTTAGGTTGTGGGCTCGCATCAGGTCGAATACCGTCTTTAGATCTTGCAGATGATCCTCCTTGCGGCGACTCTTGACAACGATGTCGTCGACGTAGTATTCCACTGTTTTGCGCAAATGTTCTCTGAAAATGATACTCATAGCCCGCTGATATGTAGCGCCAGCATTCTTCAGACCGAAAGGCATGACTGTGTAGCAGTATGTGCCGATCGGTGTTCTAAATGATGTGTGCTTCTCATCGTCGGGGGACATCTTGATTTGATTGTATCCCGAGAATCCATCCATGAATGACATACGTTCGAAGCCGCATATGTTGTCAATCATGATGTCCGTGATCGGGAGGGGAAATTCGTCTTTCGGACATGCCTCATTTAGATTACGGAAGTCGATGCAGATTCGGATCTTCCCGTTCTTCTTAAGGACCGGGACTATATTGGCGACCCAGTCAGGGTGTTGCTCCTCACAGATGAAGCCGCTGGCTATCAGTTTGTTGACTTCGGCTTCGATCGTGTCCATGACGCCCGGGCGGAAGCGTCGTTGCTGCTGCTTGACTGGCTTTGCATCCGGCCGTATATTGAGTTTATGGAGAGCAATGTCGGGATCTAATCCCGGCCTGTCTTCGTAACTCCATGCAAATACATCAATGTATTCTCGGATGAGTTCCAGCAGTGATTCTCGTTCCTTGTCTGTTAGGCTTTTACTGACGAAGATTGGCTTCGGAGAGGATTCGGTGCCGAGGTTGACCTGCATAACTTCGTCCTCCGTAGGAGGTTCTCTTGGCTCGAACCGCTTTTCCCATTGTGCGTCTAACTGTTGGGCCCACGGCTCAAGCTCGAGAATTTCAGGAATGTCCTCGTCTTCTTCGTAAGCGTCGGCAAATGCCATGTTGACTGATAGGACTTGTCTGAATACGTCCCCAATGCTTGTGTCTGAGTCGGAAGTTGGTGACCCGGTTGAGTGTGACTGCCAGTCGCATTCTTCATCCGAGCTTTCAGGGGTCGTGGGTGGCGTTATATACCCTAAACCGCATCGGGTTTTGTTATAGTAGTTCCGTGGTTTGCCCGCCGGGGCTGGCGTCTTCAAAGGTAATCGTCGTCCAGTGCCGTAGTTCAGTCCTGGCGTTGTCTTTAGATCATACCCCTGTTTCTGCATGAGATATTTGGATTGAGGGCTATAGAGATACAGAGGCAGTCTTCCGTTAGCTGACCCGAAGTCGACTTCTTCCATGGCTAGGGGATGCGGGTTGTTCGTCCGGCCGAAGATGATTGGGTGGTCCCCTCCTTCGATTATTCGGTAAGCGTCTTCTACTGGAGTAAGTTGGATAGTGGTGTACACATTTGTCACCTGTGTATGTAGGTGAGTGCCTATACCGTGGTCCATAGCATACATTGTACATAGCTTGTTGAGTTCGATGTAATTCAAAGATAGCCCTTTATTGATAAAATAAGGTATCTTCTCGAGAGGGATTACATCGTCCGCGGAAGGGGTATCGGAGTGGGCAGCCACATATTTGGCTAATTCTGGTTCTTCTTCGGCCACCCCCTGTATAAATGAAGACTGGGAGAGCGACCTAGTCAGCTTGATCTTTAGGGGCTCGACCGGAGGAGCAGGTCGTGGAGTTGTTGGTGGACTAGCAACCCCCAGCTTGGCATCTGACGTGGGGCGAGAAGTGGCTGGTTCGCTGGAAGTGTCAGACCTCGCGTCGGGGTGACGGCCCTTTTTAGGAAGACGTATCGTGAGCGGTCTGTCGGAGGGATTGAGTTTCTCCGCTTGGAGCTGACCGACTCTCGGTAGTCTGATGGTAAAAGGTCCTGGTGTGGGTCTCGGCACTTGGCCAGACCTCGACAGCCGGATCCTCATCTGCTCTTCTTGCGCCGATAGACTGATTGCGTCCTTACGCAGAGTAGCCGTAAGGGGTGCAGAACTGCCCGGTTTGCGAGCCTGGAGATGGATTGTCAGGGGTTCATCTGATCTTGTGGTCGTCTTGGTGTGAGCTTGCACCTCCTCTTCGACCAGATGCTTCTTTGATTTTTCGTAAAGACAGGAGTCTGAGTAAAAAGATTCGACCCCCTTGAAGGGATCGATATCAGCAAACTCTGTCCTCACGAAGCCGTACTTATCGACATATTTGAAGCACTGGTGTAGCGTGGAAGGCACGATCATGTAATCGTGTATCCAAGGCCGCCCCAGAAGGATATTGTAAGAAGTGTCGGCATCTATGACGTAGCAGGTGACTTCTGATTGGAGAACGCCAATCTGACATTTCAAGCGAATCTTCCCTATTGGGTAGCTCCTGCCCGAATTGAAACCGCTAATGGCGGTGCTTGTAGGCGTCAGGTGATGCATTGGAATGCGAAGATGATGTAGCAGACCCTTCGGAATGATGCTTATGGAGGACCCGGGGTCAATGTGCATTCGGTCTACCTTTACGTCGCCGATGTATCCAGTGTAGTACAATGGGCGATCGTGCAGGTTAGTTTTGATGAGCATATCCTGCGGAGAGAATACGATATTGGGCATTGCACCTGTACACGCACTATCTTGGAGATCTGTAGGCTGATTATCTCCCGTGAGGTTGACCTGAGCCAAGTACGCGTCGACATTTTGGAGCGCCTCACTTAGGGCTGTGCGGACATCTTTTGAGAGTCTCAGGAGTTCGTATAAGGACAATTTGGCCGGTGTGTTAGCCAATTCCGCCAAGATGTCAAAGTTATAGGGCCTCTCCAGCCCCTGAGGTGTCTCCTTTCGGAGAGATTTGTCGAAGCGAGTCTCCTTCGGCCTAGGCTTGTCGGTCGTCGAAGGCTCAGCCGGTCCTGGAGTATCAGCGTTTGTGGGCTGCTGATCATTAGTCGGATTCTCGGCCACTGGTTGGACTTGTGCTCCAGATCGGGTAGTGACGGCTGAGACTTCCCCCTCCTCTGCCGAGGCGGTGCGACATGATCTGACCTTTCCACTTTTCTTTTTAGAGGATAAAGTGGGCTGAGTCACCTCATGGACTAGGTCCGGATGGACCCACATGATCTCCCTTCGTGATGTGGTGAGGGGTATTAGGCCGGGATTTTGATCACGGGCAGGCGGAAGGTTAGTGATTTCCATTGTTGCCAGAGGGATGGGCATGACACCGTCTTGAGTCTCTGTTGGAGGGAAATTGCTGAATTGTACGGACACCATGTTGGCTGCTACGGTTACCTCCTCGAAGTCGATAGCCAGAGCGTTTAAATCGATGAGGTTCTGGATATAGCGTTTCAGTTGGTAGCAGTCATGTGTAGCATGGTGGACGTAGCGGTGGTAATGACAGAACTTCGGATTTTCCAAATCAGCAGGCCGAGGTTCCCGCCTTGGTGGAGGAAGCTGAATTCTATCTCCTTGTATAAGCATGTCCAAGATAGGCTTGACGTGGCCGTCTTCGAAAAAACAATACAATTATCGGAGGACTGAACTTAGACTCACAATACAAACTTAGTCTTGAGCAGCAGAGGGCATCCCATCGAGGGCTTGAGGAGGATCAAATGACTTCGGTCTCCATTCTTTGCGAGCCTTCGTGGTGCGGGTGCGCTTCTGAGCCGGGCCAGCGCTGCCTTCAGAGAGCATCTCTTCGAACGCCTGTTGGTCGAAGCGGACGACCATCTTCTTTTGTGTGGAGCCAAGTTTGGCTGCATCTGATTGCGTCACCAACTCCTCAGCCGTGGAGAAGTTAGTCCCCAACCGAGTCGCCATCGTGTTTGCCATTGATTGTAAAAGAACAGAACAATTATCGGAGGACTGAACTTAGACTCACAATACAAACTCGCTCGTACAAAGAAAGCCTAGGGACGAAAACCTAGGTACAGCAGACTAAGTACGATTGTTTATTTTTGATTCTGGGGGGTGACGATAGAGGCTCGGGAAAGCGACGGCCGCTCTGCCTTACTCCTTGGACGATCAGTATGCAGCCTTTGCTCGGGGAAGATCTGCTTGGCGTTGATGAAGAAAGGCTCTTCTTACTCTCCTCGGGTGGCTCTCCTAGCTTCTCTCTCTCTGTGAGTATCAAGAAGAAAGGGGGGAGCTCTCTCTGTGTAGATCTCTCTCTTCTTATTTTTTTATTCTTTTTGTTGCTGACCTTTCTCTCTCTCCTCTTCTTTTTTTTCGCATGGGGAGGATGCTGGCTATTTATAGGAGTGGGGTGTGATCATTAGGGTTTGCTGATGATTATCTGTTTGGAATGTCGGCGCTTCTCATTCTATCTGAGCCCTTGATCCTGATCATAATGAATCTCGGCCACTAATGCTGATAGCACCAAATCTCATGAGCAGTTAATGCTGACTGCTTTAAATCCTCGTGATTGATTATGCCAATATTTGATTGCTCGCCACGTGTCCTATTGGCTTGATGATAAATGATATGCCCTGATCTCGGCAATTATGATAATGGTGTCAAATATTCTTATTGGGATTCGGTTGAATCTTCAATGCCACGTGTTTTAATTGAAGGTCCTGCCAGGGCCGCATAGGATGGCCAACACTTGAACCGCAGAGAGATCCTCTTCATGAGCCGCATGAGTCAATGCCTCATCGAGCCGCAGGGGACGAACTTTCCGTGAGTCGCATATACGTAGTCTCTGCGAGCCGCAGGGGACGAACCCTCCATGAGCCGCATATGCATAGTTTCTTTGGGCCGCCTGAGTTAACATGGTATTGAGCCGCATAGACCGGGCTAATGGGTGGACCGCATATGGCGGATTCCTGTTAATCATATTAGAGTGATTCCTCGCTGAGCCGCATGAAGTTGTTCTCTACCCGAGCCGCATGAGACTTTTGCCACGTGGCAATCTAGGATTTCTGACAGATCGGGTCAGAGATTGTCTTCTTTCCCCGAGGAGTCTGTCATTATGGCAGAGCCATTATGACGCTTTATGTCAGAGACGTCGCAGCCGTCGAGTCGTGTCAGAGCATTAAATGAGGCCATTACTCCCGTAGCCAGCTGTGAGGGGATCACACGTGGCGTCAATTGAGCCGCATGTTCCTGTTGAACCGCATATATGCCCGAACCGCATGAGTCTGAGGGTCTTCTTTCGGGCCGCATCGGGCAACTCCAGTTATGAGCCGCATAGGCTTGCTACCCAAAGCCGCATGGGCTATCTATGCTTTTATTCTAATATTTTCCATGCTTCTATACGGACGACCATCTTTTGTTGCGTGGAGCCAAGTTTGGCTGCATCCGATTGCGTCACCAACTCCTCAGCCATGGAGAAGTTAGTCCCCAGCAGAGTCGCCATCGTGTTTGCCATTGATTGTAAAAGTACAGAACAATTATCGGAGGACTGAACTTAGACTCACAATACAAACTCGCTTGTACAAAGAAAGCCTAGGGACGAAAACCTAGGTACAGCAATCTAAGTACAATTGTTTATTTTAGATTCTGGGGGGTGACGATAGAGGCTCGGGAAGGCGACGGCAGCCCTGTCTTACTCCTTGGACGATCGGTATGCAGCCTTGGCTCCTTGTGAAAAGATGGTTGGCGTTGACGAAGAAGTGCTATTTTTCTTCCTCTGTTGCTCTCCTGGCTTCTCTCTCTCTCTGTGTGTATTCTCTCTCTGACTCTGTATATTTTTATTCTTTTTTTTGCCGGTCCTTGTGTAAAGAAATGATGCTGGCTATTTATAAGAGTGGGGTATGATCATTAGGGTTTGCTAATGATCATTTGTTTGGAATGTCGGCGCTCCTTCAATCTATCTGAACCCTTGATCCTGATTACAATGAATCTCGGCCATTAATGAGGATAGCACCGAATCTTGTGAGCAATTAATGTTAACTACTTTAAATCTCCATGATGGATTCTACCAATATCTGATTGCTCGCCACGTGTCCCGTTGGCTTGATGATAAATGATATGCCTTGATCTCAGTAATTATGATGATGATGTCAAATATATTTGTTGAGATTCGGTTAAATCATTGATTGATCCGATGCCACGTGGTTTGATTGTGGGTCCTGCCAGAGCCGCATAGGATGGGCAACACTTGAACCGCAGGAAGATACTCTTCGTGAGACGCATAGGACAATGCTTCATCGAACCGCAGGGAACGAACTCTCAATGAGCCGTATATGCATAGTCTTTGCGAGCCGCATGAGCTAGCGTTGTATTGAGCCGCAGGGGCTAAGCTCTCAGTGGGCCGCATATGGCTGATTTCTGCTAGTCATATAGGGTGACTTCTCAGTGAGCCGCATGAAGTTGTTCTCTCTTTAAGCCGCATGAGATTTGCCACGTGGCAACCTAGAATTTCTGACGGATTGGGTCAGAGATCTTCTTCTTTTCCCGAAGCGTCTGTCATTATGGCAGAGCCATTATGACACTTTATGCCAGAGCCGCCACAGTCGTCAAATCGTGTCAGAGCATTAAATGAGGCCACTATTCAAAGGGCCAGCTGTAGGGAAGGATCACAGGAGGACACGTGGCATGGATCGAGCCGCATATTTCTGCTGAACCGCATACACTCTCGAGCCGCATGAGACAGAGAGTCTTCCTTTGAACTGTATAAGACAGCTCCCATATGAGCCGCATGGGCTTCGTATCCGGAGCCGCATGGACCATTATTCTGATATTTTCCATGCTTCTACAATGGGAGAGCTAAAATTCTTTCTCGGACTGCAAATCAAACAAACCAACAATAGGGCATTCATAAATCAAGCAAAGTACACAAAAGATTTCTTAAAAAAGTTCGACCTGGATGCAGTCAAACCACTTAGCACTCCAATGGAGACTTTAACCAAGCTTGATATTGGTGAACAAGGCAAACCCATCGACATACGTAAGTATCGAGGTATGATCGGTAGCTTACTGTACTTAACTGCTAGTCGACCAAACATTATGTTTAGTATTTGCTTGTGTGCATATTTTCAAGCCAATCCTAAGAAATCACATCCGTGCGTAGTTAAGCGTATCTTCCGATACCTTAAAGGCACTTCTTCTGTCGGCTGATGGTATCCTAAAACCACGTCATTTGACCTAACCGGTTATTCTAATGCTGATTTTGTCGGATGCAAAGTAGATCGAAAAAGTTCCAGCGGCACATGTCATTTCCTAGGAAAAGCCCTAGTCTCTTGGTTTAGCAAAAAGCAAAATTTTGTAGCATTATCAACAACTGAGGCTGAGTATATCACCGCAGGACGTTGTTGTGCATAATTTTTGTGGATGAAGTAAACTTTAGAAGACTTTGGATTGCATTACACACACATATCCATTTTCTGTGATAACACTAATTCTATTAATTTGACTAAGAATCCAGTATGTCACTCTCGTACTAAGCATATCGAGATTCGACATAATTTTCTTAGAGAATCATCAACAAAATGGAGATATAGATCTTGTATACATAGACACACAGAATCAATTGGCTGACATATTCATAAAACCTCTAGAGGAAGATCGTTTCAATTATTTACGTCGAGAATTAGGAATTTTAGATGTCAATAATATTAATTAATTTTGTTTTATTAATTGATTTATTCAATACTCAACAATTGTTTTCGAGACAAACCTACAAAGAGTCTGTCTGTCACCACGAGTACGGTCGAAGCGAAGCGGTACTTAATTATTCCCCGGTGAACTCACGCTAGCTGGGACAGTACTCCTACAGCTAATATAAAATAAATGCTGAGTAAAAAAAATTAATTTATAAAATAATATTAATTATATTATTTGAAGTTTAAAATTATTAAACTTTGAATTAAATATTTGAAATGAGTTGATGAAAAGGATATGGCCCACAATTTTTTTTAAAACCAGGAGAAACCTAGGCTAATTCGGCCCAAGTTCGATCGGAATTCGGCCAGAGTTCTGTTGGTGCAGTATGTTTTTAAGTCAGAACCCGAGGCCTTCTCCTATTCATCTCTTCTAAACCACTTCATCACAGCAACAACAACAGCCAAAGAACCCCCAAACCCTAGCTATTCTCCACTCCCTTTCTACCAATCTACGTGGAGATTTCCATCCAAAATTTAGATTCGTACGAAGAATCGCATCCTATACAACATACTTGATTGTCGGAAGGTATAACTCCTTCTCTCCTCCACTTTCAAATTCTTAGGGTTACTTAGTTTTAGGAAAGAATGCCTAAGGGAATCAATCCTTTCAAGAGGAAGAAGACCAATGCCTGCGAAGAGGCATTGCTTTCTGATCCGAACACGGATTCCCTCTTTTCTCCGTCCAATCGGGTGACGGCGTGTCGGATGAGTTTTACTTCAAAACTCATGACCAAGCATTGCTTTGGTATACCGACTTTGCTATACGTACTATATGCACAGGCGCTCCGATTACATGGACTGTATTTCCTGATCACCGTCCTTTCTTTGAGGCATTAGGGTTACCATCTCACTAACCTACAATTCTCTATAGCTAATAATGCCCTTAGACTATTCTATTGTAACTTCGTGTTAGACACTTTTACCGTAAGAACTCGTGTTGGCGGGATCGATTTCGAGTTCGATGATGTATGGCTAACGAAAATCCTTGGTATTCCAAACGAACGTGCCCCGCTCGATGACATCATCGACTTCGATTTTCTCGAGGGCACGACACTTGTTAGTTTCAAGAATGAGCTTTGTGCGCTCGTACGTGCTCATCCTGAAAAGTTCAAGGCCAATAACTTGAACTTGTTTAACTAAGAGTTACATCGCATCATCTATTCTACTATTCTTCCAAAATCTACTTCAAAAGATGATGTCACTGCACTAGAACTCTCTGCCCTCTATCACATTCTTAAGGGGATTCCTTTTTCTTCCCTAAGACTATCATCCAGATAATGGGTAGATGTCGCAGAAGAGAACACAACCCCTCTTATGCGATGCTTATCCCATGCATCTTTCAGCATTTTGACCTAGACTTATCTACATGCGCTCTGGACCCTGAGCCCAAGTTTCTCAAGCTTTCTCGTCGTAGCATTGCCACTGCTCCTCCACCTCTTGCACCTGCTCCTAATGCACCTGTTCCTCCTCAGACTTACCCTATGACTTTTGAGGGTATTCATAAGCACCTCTCGGATCTGCAGACTTTCCTTGTTGACATTTCCAGCGAACATGAGTTCCGTGACGTGACTCGGTTCCAGGCTATTGCCAACTCATTTGCCGATCTCAGATTTGTTCAGATGGATCATTCTGCTAGCTCTTTTCCTAGAGGCCGTTCTGTATCTGGTTAGAGTATTGATGATGAGGCAGTCCACTCTCTGTTCCAGCCAGGGAACGCTTACGATTGGTATCATACTTTTGGTGCTACTCCACACACCTCTGGAGTTGGCACATCTGGAGCCGGTCCATCCGGACATGGTGGACATGCTGGCACTGCAGATGATGACGATGATGATGGCGATGAGGATGATATATGATTTGTCATACTTTTGAGACTGATAATTTTGCCTTTGTTTACTTGAAAATGCTCCGACATTCCAAGTTAGTATCAGCACTCTTATTTGGTTATGATTTGTGACTTTTTTTTGTCTAATGGACATGTTATATGCTTTCTTCAGCATTTTATTCAGTTAAGCATTTCTTATAGCATTATCTGTTATTTATGCTTCTATTTACACTGCCTGTGAAATATTCTCTACTTATCACATTTCTTTCCTGTCTGTGACATTTATACCATGCATGTGATAAATGTTTTTATATATCCATTTTTTTGTGTTTCTTCACTGATTGTTACTTATGCATATATTGCGGGGGAGCTTTCTCTTTTACAATTATTTTGCTAAGTGACAACGGAAGAGAAATAAGATCTAACATTTCATGAATACAGGTTATGAACAATTTTTTTGGTACATTATATCGGTACAATTTTGGTTTGCTAAAGACCAAAGATATTATATCGGTCAAGGTTTGTCAATTATCGAAATGGAAAAGATTGTTGGCCCATTAGTCATGGTCAAACCTAATTTTAATAATTGATCAAACTCTGTCTCGATGTACGGAACAACTCAAATGATTACTCAAGACGTTTTGGACACTGATCAAGATTAGATATCTAGTTAGTTCAAGATCGAAGCTATGTTTGCCACCCGAGACTGTATTTCTTTATACAATATAATTTTTACTTTTATTGAGTCTAGGAATACATTGTACATCGAGTTATACTTGCAAATAGGCTATCCAAAATAGTTTCCAAAATTGACCTAAGTTTTGAAAAACATCTCTTATTTACAAAAGCTTCTGAAGGATTTAAAAAAGCCAAAAAATATTTTTCTTAAAATAAACCTGACCAACCTTGACAGAACTCGGCCAGAGTTCGGCCGAGGTAAACATTATATGAACGTTGGTTTTTGAACTTGGTCTCCCTTCAGTTGCGATTTGTTACATAGAATTATGTTCGATTTCTGCCAGAGTTCTGTCTTTGGAAAAACTATAAGTAGAGAGGAATTCTGATCATTTCAAATCACTCATTCACTTACATCTCTTATCTTCTGAAGCTTACGTTTCTTCCAAAGAGTTTTTTCAAAGCTTTCATTTTTAAATCCCAAGCCAGTTATAATTCTCTAGTCAATTTGCCGGTACGGTACGGTCTTGATGATTTCAGAGAAATTATAATCAGAGGCTTGATTGAAGAAAGACTCTTCAAAACTGAAGTTGGTCGAGTTCTTCGTATCAAAGCTCGCGTCTGTACAAGTTGTAAGGACTTCGTATGAAAAATTACAAGATTTTCCAATAGAGGATTCAATTGGAAGTTAGAGTTCTTCCGACTGGACTAGTCCTCACAAGAGGAAAACCAGTATAAATCTTTTTGTTCGCGTTTGCCTTCTGATCTCTTATCTTTACAGTTATTACATTGTGATTATTATTATTTCTGTGATCTAACTGCTAACAAGTTTTTAATTAGCAATATTTCGCTGCCTACTCTATTCACCCCCTCTAGAGTATTCTGCTTTACGACTTCGTTCCTACATGCTCGGGGCAGTGCATCGTATATCTTACAGGTGCTACTCCCTGGTCATATGTTTAACGATCTTTCTGCAGATGTTCATCCATTCGGGGCTTCTATCTTTGCCAACAGGCTTCTGGCGGCCGACTGGACGTACCCGACGGACTCCTATCGGGTCGAGGGCGGGGTTCACTCTGATAAAAAAATGGTGACTTGACCCGGTGGGTTTTAGACACTTTTAAGGTGGATCTGAGTGGTAATGGCTTACGTCGCGCCATAAAGGCTACCAAATATGGAATCTCCAACAACCAATCTTTGTTCTTGGCTTTGCTGAAGTTGTACAATCATCATACCAGGACTTTCTTTACGCCATGTGGAGAGATATGATTGGTTCTTCACGAAATATTTGTCGTTTCAAAACTACCTTGGGCTGTGCAACCGTATGAGGAGTATATCCCTAGCCAGGATGAGCTCATAGGGCTGGAATGCAAATACCTCGAGATAATGGCTGTGTAAAAAAATGCTTTGTCAACATCAAGTGTGTGTGCTCCAGGACTCCGCAAAGGGTCAACCTCACTTTAATGTTTGGAAAAAGTACTTCTTTAAGGAGGAACTGTCGGAGCGTGGAAGGGTTTGCTTTACCACTCGCAAGGTGTATACCACTGCGGAGGTGGAGGGTATGATGGCGAAGGCAAAGGTGTCAGCTCCCCCGTTGGATGCTGAGGGGAAGCCCAACGAAATAGTCCGTAGCCATTTCTGTCAAAACTTGACCTCCATGATTCGAAAAGCGGTGCTAGCTGCATTCCTAATGATGTGGCTGAGGAAGGCTGTAGTTCTTGGAGGCTCAGGCTCCGTAGGGCGGCTCAAAAGGGAGCTTATCATGCCGGCTGTGAGGTTGGCCTTCAGGCATTCTCTTGCTTTACTTCCTGTCATGGTTTGCAACACTCTTCAAGGCCTGCGGGAGCTCTCGTAAAAGATAATAGAGTATCACGGGTGTGATAGCAAATTTCTCCGAAGGAGCTGTCCTACCATTATCTGATGGCCTGGTTAGCACTGCATCACACTGGTTTAATTATTTTTGGCACCATAGAAGGTCATGAGGAGGGAGACGCGACCTTGCGCAACTACCACAAGGTGTAGTGGGTCAATGATGGCGTCCCTGTCTATAGACGGGCATTATACCGCTTGGACGGCTACAACTTTAATAAGATCTTGCCTTCCTACGGCGGCTATCAGGCAGGTGATGAGCTAATTGACTAGGCTAGAGAAAGGGACGAGTTGATTACCGGTGCTTTTCGTTGGTTGTTATCCATTCATCCTTAGTACCTAGTGTACCAGAGTCAGAACAAGGTATACTTGAAGCCTTATCTGCCAAGCCGCTTTGTGCGACAGTTTAGCTACAGCCAGACTATGATGAACAATCCAAGCCCGTGTCTTGGTTATGAAGACAACATGTTGGATGGCGCCCGCACGTGGGGTTATTACAACACTAGATTTGCTGGAAAACGTTTACACTCCCTGAGATGTATGGAGAGTCTCGCATCTTGTATTCTGCTGTAAAGTTTCATTGTTTGGTGAATAACTTCTCGTCAGCTTATGACCGGGAGCAGAGTCTCATTGTGGGTACGGATTTTGAGAGGCCCCAGCGGCGGTCTCAAGAGTTCGAAGCTGCAGGGTGTAGGTCTTCGGATGATTCTAGTACTTCTCGGGAGCGAAGAGAGGATGTACCGCCCCTAGATTCCCCGTCAAAGCGTCGGGCTTTCCCAACGATGAACCCTGCTCATGCCAAGAAGATCATACGAGTGGCACTCAAGCGTCATGCTTTGTTGCGGCAGAGTGCACAGCCTGTTGTATAGACTTCACAGGTACATTTCAGTTTTTCTTTGATTTAATTTTTTACCTGCGAGATTTCACTTATCCTTGCTGTACTAGTGCATGCAAAGGAGAAGTCGAGGATGTCAGAGGAGGATCACGTCTCTGAAGAGGACCCAACAACTGCAGCAGCTGGGAACGTTCAGCCAGAGGAGGTTCCTTCGCTTGTTTCGTTTGATTATGAGACTCGCAATTTTTGGAGCTCATGGCTTCGCATCAAGAAGCAGCTTCTGTTGTGATACCCAGGATTGGCCTCGTATTTCGTGAAGGCTTAGTTCGAAAACCTCGATTTGAGATGGGTTTCTCGATCGATGGTACTGAAGGTACTGCCGTTGTTTTCCCTAGGAGCCTCCTCTTTACGGAGGCAACAGGGAAATAGTATTAGAAGAATTAGCCCTGGCGTACGTCAGACCTCGACCCCGAATGGTGGTTGAGGAGAATGCCAGAGATTCAGCAACGGATATTGTTGACGAGCTGGCTGGCCGAGCTGATGTGGCCGCTGACGAGCCGATTACTGAGGTTCCAGCCGAGGTGGTCATTTGAATGGAGGTCGATGGTGCTTCTGATGAGCCTGTCGGTAAAACCCTTAGGAGCTCGACCAAGGAGACTAGGAAAGAATTGGTCGAGGAGACTACTGAGGAACCGGTAAAAGAACCCTCCAATGTAGTCACTCTAGAACTTCCTGGAGAGGTTTCCCTCGAGCCGCCTGCTATGGGCTTGGTCGCGAAGACTGCGGATGAACCGACCGCTGAAGCATCGGACAGGAGAACTACTGAAGGATTGGTCACACCGACCGTTATGGAGACGGTCACTAAGATTGCTCAGGCTCTAGTTTATACAGTTTCGATCGTAAAGGTGGTTGAAGAACCAGCGAGGGAGCGTGCTGAAGAGCCGGTTATACATCAGAAAGTGTTGGCTCGTACCGTCCCTACGTCGCTGACGGCCTCCGCTCCAGTCATGGCTCCACCTATTTCGGCTGTAAAATCTAGACGTCTGTTGGCTACCACTGCTGCCTTGGGGTCTACTATTACGGCATCTCCGGTAACCCCGATGAGTTTGGCTGACAATACGTACTGTACCGACCTAATCCTGGGCACATATCATTATGCTTTGATGTGCGGCATAGAGGACGTCTTGCGTGACAACCAATCGTTTAGACGGGGCCGGTCTATAGGGGGCCCAACTGGTGGCCTTGTGCGACTATCCAGAGTGTGAGGCGAAGGCGGACGCGATAGAGGATCTGCTGGCAGAATTGGAAGCCATCGCCTCGAAGCTTTATTATCTAGAGCATGGTCTTTCGACTTTGGCTGCTCAGAGTTAGAGAAAATGGCCTCTGAAGTTTTTCAGCACGAGCAGAAATGCCAGGCCCTGATTGTCAGACTTGCCGAGGTTGAGGCCGAAATTGATGCAGTGATCGATGCCGAAGAGGCTCAGGATTGCCGTCGTACGGGCTCGAAAGAACAGTGTGAGGCCCTCCGGAAGCAGATACGAAAGTTAGATGAGACTTTAGCTTCCGTCGAGAGTGAGTTGGAGAAGTCAAAGGACCAGCAAGAGGTTTTTTGCTAACGCTCCGAGACCCTAGCTCGAAAGAGAAAAAGTATTGGCGTTCGTCAGGCAGAGCTGGACCTTGTACGCCAAGACCTGTCCCAGCTTGAGGACGAAGCCGCTCGACGTCCGGAGGCAGATCGTCGAGCCAAAGCACTAGTTGGGCCCTAAGTCACTCGTCTAAGGAGCCGACTAGAAGAACTTCTGCATCGGCCTTCTCAATGCTGACATCCTTTTGTCCTTTTGTCTCTCAGTTTTTGAGAGTCTTTTGTAGCAGAAGAAAGAAAAACCTTTCCATTTTATAAATGAATATTTTGGCTTTGTTTCTCAGCTTGTATTTTTGTTGTATACTTTCTTGTACAAGAGTGAGAATTCCTTCAAAGGTAGTACGACATGAGGGGACGGAGATAACTTCGCTGGGGATAGGGTATTTTACTCAGAGGTAATATGGACATGGTAAACACAAAATTTTTGGTGGTAGGATCTTCCTTACTCAGGGGTAATATAAACATGGCAAGGATAGACTCTACGAGTGTATAGAACGATTCAGAGGTAGTATGGACGTAAACGTTTCTATAGATAATTATGACAACACGGGATATTGTCATGGAAGAGATGTCTATTCAGAGATAATATGGACATGGTAGGCACAATCTTCAATAGGGTGTAGAATAACAATTCAGACATAGTATGGACGTGAAATATTTTCTAGATAGTTATGACAACACAAGGTTATCATGGAAGAAACGACTACTCAGAGATAATATGGACGTAGTAGACGTGAACTTCGTTAGGGTATAGGATAATAGGTCAGAGGTAGTATGGACGTGAAATGTTTTCTCTACTGAAGGAATATGAAAGAGGTGAATTCGTTAATAGAATTGATGAACATCCACGGGGGATGTAGAAATATATGTCGGTTTGGAGCTCAGACATAATATTTCTTCAGGAACTTGCCATTGATTGGCATCGTTTGCAAGTCGCCGTTGGGTTTGGCCAGTCGGTAGGCCCCATTGGAGTAGACCTCCTCTATGACGATCTGTCCTTTCCAACCATCTTGTGAGTCATCACCATCGGTCTTCGAACTGATAAGACGAGGTCACCCACTTGGAATGTTCTTTCCCGGACCTTTTTGTTGAAGGCCCCATAAATTTGAGCTTAATAAAGCTCGATCCGTTGTTGCGCTAGCAGACACTTTTTGTCCAACAACTCTAACTCTTGTAGCCGTCAGCATTGATTGTCTTCGTCAGTCAGCTGGTTGGTGATGGTTACCCGTACAGATGGGATCTGGATCTCCAGAGGGAGCACCACCTCACTCCCATAGACAAGGGAAAATGGTGTGTTTCTTGTGGGTGTCTGAACTGTCATGTGGTAAGCCTAGAGGCATTCTCCTAGCTTCTCATTCTAGTCGCACTTATTACAAGATACGACTTTCTTGAGCAGCTTGACAATAGTCTTGTTGAATGCTTCAGCTAGTCCATTTGCTGTAGGATTGTAAGCTATCGATGCCACATTCTGTATCAGATTCTTATCACAGAACTGATGGAATGCGTGGCTCATGATCTGAGGGCCATTGTCATGGATAATTCTCCTGGAACTTCGAAGCGGTATACAATGTGATGCTTAACAAAGTTAATCACGTTTGAAGTTTTCACCTCAGCCAGAGGTATTGCTTCTGCCCACTTGGAAAAGTAGTCGGTGATGGCGAGGATAAATTGGTGTCCTTTGGAGGACGGTGGGCTAATCGGCCGAATAATATCCATTCCCCATGCTTCAAATGGCCAGGCGACCGTCGTCGGGTGTAGAAACTCAGAAGGTTGATAGATGAAGTCTGAATGTAACTGACATACTCGACACTTCTTTGCATAATCAATGACATCTGCCATCACAGTAGGCCAGTAGTAGCCTATGCGACACAGTCGATCCTGCAACTTAGGACCAGGCTGATGGGCTCCGCAGATGCCATCGTACGCCTCCCGGAGTGCCGTTTGTGCTTCTGTCTTGGATAAACATCGAAGGAGAAGTCCGTTGTATTAACGACGATACAGCATTTTGGTAGCTGTGTCATAGAAGAACCGGAGCGAGCGTCTCTTGACAGAAGTTGCTTCATTCGGGTCTTCCAGTAGGACTTCGTAGACTGTGTAGTCTATGAACGGGAATCGTCAGTCCCGAACGTCAACCTTAGTGTCTGTTTGTACTGAGTAGCTAAGACACATATGTAGGTTGTTCTTTGGACAAACTAGCTCTCGACCCATCACTGTGACGGTATATTGGGTTCCAACAGGAGTTGCCAGAGAAGCGACGAGGCCAACGAGTGCATCGGCCTCCAAGACCATGGTACATGTTCTATAAAGAACCCTGTGAAGGTAGAAATGATATCGATTGCTGCCTGGTGGTAAAGAACTACATTTTCGTGTCGGACCTCGTATTGTCCTCGAAACTGGTTGATAATCAGTTTTGAGTCACCATAGGCCTCGATGCAGTCAACACCCAACTGTTTAGCGAGTTGGAGCCCGATGATGAGAGCGTTATACTCTTCAACATTATTGGTGCATGACTCCATAAGAGAATATGCACGGTAGATAACTAGGCCGTCGGGAGTGATGAGAATGACTCCGACCCCTGCGATGATCTAGACCTTCGGTCCTGTTCTTGAAGCGCCGTCAAAAAATATTCTACAAACAGAGTTATCTGAGATGACATTGGACTTTAGGACTTCATCGAGAATGTCATCATAGAGCTTTGATATCTCTGGCACACGGTGTGCTGCCAAGAAGTCGGCCAATGCTTGGCCCTTGACTGTCTTTTGTAGGACGAACACCATATCATAAGGAGTCAAGAGTATCGCCCATATGTCTAATCGCGAGTTTAAAGCCCCTGGCTTAGTCATGAGGACTCTGAGGGGGTTGATCCGGGAGACGACGTGGATTGTCTGTCTGGCAACAAAATGGCGCGTCTTTTGGATAGACAAGAGCAGAGCAAGGCACTCCTTTTCCACAGGATTATATCGATGCTCGACCCCAATCATGGTCCTGCTGATATAGTAGATTGCCTGCTCATGGCCTTCGTTGCTTCTTTGGGCTAGCAAAGTACCAAAAGAATGGACCATAGCTCGGACATATAGCAGGAAGGGCCTCTCTACGACCGGTGCTACCAGTACTGGAGGACTAGTGAGGTACTTTTTGATGTCGTCGAACATGCGCTAGCATTCTTCGGTCCAGATATAAGAAACCCCCTTCTTCATCAGCTTGGTGAAGGGTTGACATCGACCAAAGGAATTTGCTATGAATCTTCTGATATATGCCAAGTATTCTTGTCGGCCTCGAAGCTCCCGGAGATTCTCCGAGGGAGCCATGTCCAAGATGGCCTTAGTCTTATCAGGGTAAATATGAATTCCCTTGGCTATGACGATGAAGCCCAAGAACTTGCCACTGGAGACTCCAAAGAAAGACTTGGTTGGGTTCATCTTTAGTCGATGTGTCCGCATCAAGTCGAATACCGTCCTCAAGTCGTCTAAATGGCTGAATTTCTTTTTGCTTTTAACGGCAATGTTATCAACATAACATTCTACCATTTTTCGAAGGTGTTTGCAAAATATGGGGCTCATAGCCCGCAGGTATGTTGCTCCCGTGTTCTTTAACCCGAAGGACATTACTGTACAATAGTATATCCCTTTTGGAGTCCAAAATAAAGTATGCTTTTCATCTTCAGGGAACATCTTGATCTAGTTGTAGCCTGAGAAACCATCCATGAAGGACATAGGCTCGAAGCCACAAGTGTTATCAATCATCACATCGACGATCGGGAGGGGAAACTCGTCTTTTGTACAGGCCGAGTTGAGATCCCTAAATTCTATGCAGACCCGAATCTTCCTGTTCTTTTTGGTGACTGGGACAATGTTGGCCACCCAATCTGAATGTTGCTCCTTGCGAATGAATCCACTCTCTATGAGTTTATCAACTTCTTTTTCGGTAGCATCCATGATGTTGGGGCAAAAAAGATGCTGTTGCTGTTTGACAGGCTTAGCATCGGTAAGAAGTTGAGACGGTGCATGGCGACTTGCGGGTCTAAACCCGGCATGTCTTTATAGCTCCAAGGAAAGACATCGATGTACTCTCGGATAAGTTGTATCTGAGATTCTTTGTCTTCTCCAGTCAAGCTTTTGCTGATGAAGATGGGCTTAGGGAAAGCCTCATCTCCCAGCTCGACTTAGATGTCCTCATCTTCAGTGGGAGGTTCGCGTTGTTCAAAGCACCATTCCTATTGGGATCCCAAGCGTTGAGCCCAGGGGTCATCCTCGAAGAATTCGAGTATTTAGTCTTCATCCTCGACTGGAGGATCTGCAGAGACCATATTGATGGACAATATCCTTTTGAAGGTTTGGCCGATACTGGTATCAGAGTCCCAGGTTGAGGAGTCGGAGGAATGTGAATGCATCAGGACCTTCGGCTCTGAGATCTCCGAAGTTGCTGTGGGTGTAACGTAACCCAACCCCCGGCGAGTACGTTGGTAGTAATTTTGGGACTTTTGCTTTGGAGCACGAAGTCGTAGAGGAAGGCATCAGCCTTTGCCATAGTTCAGTCCTTTGTTGCTGTTCAAGTCATAACTTATTTTCTGGATAAGGTGTTTGGCTTGAGTAGTATAACGGTAGAGTTGCATCTTGCCGTTATCGGGTTCTGGTTCTGCCGGAGCTTGCTATTGAGGATGCTCCAATCGACGGAAGACGATGGGTTCTTCCTCTTTCCTTCTTGCTGGAACCAAGAAGTAGGCATCCCGGGAAGAGACAACTCGGCTTGCGAGATTAGCGGTCATCACTTGTGTTTGTAACATTTACATAGTGTTGTCTAAGAAATACTTAGTGTGTCAGTGTGCACACGAGTAATTCAAAGACAACTTTTTATTAATAAAATACAAAATCTTATCCCGAGGGATTACATCATCTAAGGAGTGCGCCTCGGAAATCGGCGCATATGTAGTCTCCAAACTCTTTGTCTGTGAGCATTAAGGCTGCCATGGAAGAAGGTGGAGGAGGTTTTCCCTTCAACTTGACTGCCAAGGGGGCTATAGTCGCAGGTTCTTGTGACTTCAGAGTGGCCTTTGGAGCCTTTCGGGGGAGCTTTATTTGCATAGGCTCCTAGCTAGCAGCTGATATCATTGAGGGCAACCGAGACGAAGCCATTCCTTGAAGCTTGATGACGAGAGTAGCTGACGTCATGGGAGGTTTCTCCTTCAATCGAACCCTCGACGGTTCTTCTGCCATAGCCACGCCTTCTGGTGTAGTATCTGCCGCGTTGTCGGCATCATTGGCATCATCTTCCGATGGGACTGACTTGTATATCTCATCATCTGTACAGTATGCTTTGAGTCCTCGGAATGGGTCAATGTTAGTGAACTCGGTCTTGATAGTCCCGTCGTTGGCCGCATACTTCATGCATTGATGGAGAGTGGAGGGCACGATCACTACCAAAATAAGTCATATCAGCGACGTATTTAGCGACTCCAAAGAAGAACGCCGCTATTTTTGGGGGTTTTAGCGACATTTATACAAGACGTCGCTGTTTGTCGCTGACAGCGACTAATAGCGACGTCTAGCGGCTGTAATTTGTTAAATGAGAATAGGCGTTGCAAGTTCGTCGGTACACATCGCTGATGTAGCGACGTGTAGCGACGCAATTTAAGTAGCGTCGCTGTTTCATAAATATCAGCGACGTTTAGCGACGTTCTAGAATAACGTCGCTAATCGTTTCATATAGCAAGGGTTTCGCTTTTCGATCTTTCACAAAATTTCCCCCAAATATTTCGTGCCCTCCTCCTCCGCGACGCTCCTCCGGCGATTTCCCTCCTCCGGCCTCCTCCTCCGCGGCGCTCCTCCGGCGATCTCCCTCATCCTTCTCCTCCTCCTCCTCCTCCTTCCTCAGGTAGCTCCTCCTCAGGTAACTCTTCCCCCCGGCTTCCCAGTTTCTCCTCGTCTTCTAGCTCTCTCTCTCGCTTCTAGTTCGTATCCACGAGAGCGTGGACTCACTGCCGGGGACACGAGACTCACAGTGGACTCGCTTCTAGTTCGTGTGACACCTATTTTGTTGGTTTGGACACATCGTGTCCCACTGTGTGGACACGAGACTCACAGTGGACTCGCTTCTAGTTCGTGTGACACCTATTTTGTTGGTTTGGACACGTCGTGTCCCACTGTGTGGACACGAGACTCACAGTGGACTCGCTTCTAGTTCGTGTGACACCTATTTTGTTGCTTTGGACACGTCATGTCCCACTGTGTGGACACGAGACTCACAGTGGACTCGCTTCTAGTTCGTGTGACACCTATTTTATTGGTTTGGACATGTCGTGTCCCACTGTGTGGACACGAGACTTACAATGTGACACCTATATACTGATACTGGGAGTTTTTTGGACATATCAACTGTCAATTTGATGTTTTGCTTGGATTCGAATTCTAATTTAGGGTTCGAGCCCTATTTACTGATACTGGGAGTTTTGGGCTTTTTCAGGGTTTTGAAATGATGAATAAATTGACTAATAATTATTATCGAGCTCTATAAAATTTTAGCTATGTCACGAAGGATGGACAATAATCCTGTGAATGAGTTTTCTCCTAAGTATTCTCGACAGTTGAGTATGATTTAGCTCACTGACATTACTGAAATATGGAATAATTAGTGTAGGATATGTTGGTCAGGTTTTGGCAGAGTCAGCTATGTCACGAAGGATGGATACTAATCCTGAATACCATATTTTAAATCCTACAACGCTGCTTAGTTGAAAGTCTTATAATTAGACTTTCTGTTCAGTACCCTGTGACTGCTTAGTTGAAAGTATTAATTAGTAGTAGATAATCTATGGTACGACATCGTGATCAGGACATAGTCCCTGCAGCCATTCGACTGGCGAGGCATAAACTATGTAGCCATAGATAAAGTTGACTGTCCTCCGACCCCCATCCCTCGACAATGATGATACGACAACCTATCACTACATCTTTTAGTAGTAGATAATGTCTTAGTACACTACAACAAAAAACCCTTTTAATGACGGCTAAAAAGCGTCATTAATGACGAACCATGATGCTTTTTTTCCACAACAACCGTTATGAAAACGGGTGTTATAAATGTTTTTTAAAAGCGTCATAAAATAACCGTCATGAATAGTTTCTATAAAAGAGTTATGAATAGTTAATATATAGTGCACAATTCAGAACAATTTTAAAACGTCATGAATAGATAATATGTATAGGCTCAATGCAGCACATTTATAACACTCATATTACTGAACTCATCACATTTATAACACTCAATACTGCACATTATATATTACTTTCCAAAAACTTCTCAATTCAATTTTAAAACAACTTTGAACTATATTCACAAGAAAACATCGAAATGTTATATTACCATCTTCATTACATTATCTCAAAATAGGGTATCCAAATACATATATTTACAACTACTACTTAAATGAATCCTCAAAACAAGTAACTACTTTGGCTTCAACTTGAGCACATCAAAACTGTCAACATCACGTGTAGCAAATCCCACCACTGTAATAATAGTTGCATCTTCATGTGCACCTGAGAAAGAAAATTAATACTAGTTAGCTACAATTCCACCATGCATCTATAACAAGTATTATCAACATATTAAGATAACACCAACTTACAAATTTGAAAATAGAGAGAGCTCTATGAGCTAATCTTCAAAACCTTCAATGACTAAGGCATTAAAAACGATATATCAATGGTTCATGCTTTAAACCTCATCTTCTTAAATTTTAGTTTAACTAAAGGTAGAATTAGAACTACTAATTTTTTTTCTTAAGTTTGAACAATCAAATTTATTGGATACTTGACCACAAAAGAATTAATAATCACTACAGCTAAATTCTTTCCAAAAAAGATGTTAGCTTAGGAGAAAACTTACTAACTGTTCCAGAAGTCAAGCTACACATACTTAGAGAAGTAAAATACTTACTGGTAGAGCCATCTTCTTCAATGTACTCATTGCCAAAGAGTGAAATGATTCATATTCAAGAAACTATTTGATACTATGATAGAAACTATTTACCAATCTGGAAGAAGCCAAAATGCTTGCTAACACTTGTATCATATCAGAAAAAGCTTTATCTATTGATACCACATAAAAGTCCCAGTCTTCACCCAATTATAATATAATATGCAATTTCTTCTTTTACTCCGTAATGCAAATATATCCATGTCCAAAATGAGAGAATTAGAAGAAAAAACTCTTAATTTTAATGCTTACCTCATGAACCCTTGGTCTATGGTGTCTGAGCTCCAGTAATGATTCCTTCCTTTCTATCAGGACTCCAAGTTTCCCATGCACAAATACTTGAGCTACACTCAAAAGGATACAAAATTTAGCTCAAAAGAAGTCATAGTCAACTAAGAGTTTTTGCTTTGATTCTATACTCATGCACAAATAGTTGTATGTTATCCCACTTGAGGACAGTCCAATATACCTAGATGCAGTAGCATTTACATGGTTAGCTTATCCATTCTACTTTACATACATCTTAAACATCCAAAATAATAATTATACAAATAAAACCAAAATAAGTAGCAAATCCGACCGGACACATCCCTCCCATATTAATATGCACCTCCTTCATTTTTCATGTAGTTCTGAGAGAATAAGAACACAAATTACCAAATTATGTTAATGAGCTTGTTGACCAACAAGAAAACAAGAAAATAATATCCTGGAGAAAATAAGGAGAGTATAATATCAGTAAACCAGTGTATATGTTTCTTGTGCTAGGATGGGTACAATCATTATTGCATGATCAAGTTATTCTTGAGATCAACTTGCTCCTGTAAGCAATGTAAAACACAATAAGGAAAATTAAACCAATTTATAAATTGCAAGTCATGGGGTGGAAGTAAAACTTTTAATCAGTACCAAGCGTTGAATAATTTCAGCAAACATTGATATTACGAGTTGAAATATGACATGAATATAGAGAAAGTTACCAGCTATCAAGCAGATCAATCAGATCCGAAATCGAAAGTTCGAGTAAGAAAAAAGGGAAATACAAAGTTGGCTCAAAATCTGTTTAGTGTGACATTCAGGATTTGAGTTTTGATCATCCCAGCATTCTGTGGCAAGCACAACAGTCATTTGGGCACGTATCAGTACAGATGTAAATACCATATAAACAGGTATGTTGCTTATCTTTTTACCAGCTTCAATTGCCTCGTACACTCCCTTCTCAGTCAAAGTTACGTCAACACATCCTGTAAACAGATTCTTCCAATTCCACAAAGACTCTCCATCTGAATCAATATAAGTTCAATTTCATCTAGAAACAGACAATATAGCAATTGAAATATTTTTAGAAGAAAACATGTTAGGATATAAAGGCACGCACTAGAGTAAAAAAAAATGAAGCATGACCCTTAAACAAGAACTATTGCCATGGTAACAGTTTAGTAAACTTCACATTACAATGATCTAATGACCAATAGTGAGATACCAGGCATAATGACAGAATCAAAAACTGCCTATGAGAACTATTAATTGGAAATAAAATGTAGCTGCATCTTGAGAAAGGATGCAAGGGCTTCATCCACAAGTCCCTCCATGCATCTAGCGTCCTAGCATTGCTACTCCAAGACACCATGTAGCGTTGAGGTGTCTCCAAGAAGGTCTCACATGAGCCCTCTACATCCCCACACCTGACATGACCAGTTAGCATAGACTTCCAAAAACTACAAAAGTTAACTCCATATCAATGTAATGTTAAAACTCAGCATCTAACCAAACAAGTTACCAAATGTAGGAAGTCCAACACTGACCTTTGGTATGGAACGAAAGTCCTAGGTTTTAGACCCAGGTGGGAAAAAGAAGGCAACAGAAACATTGAAGATAAAATTTAGAAGGGAAATTGACTTATTATTAGCAAATATTTAAAATTCGTCTTTCAGTTGCTAGCCATATAAGTTCTTGATCACAATTACAAACCTAATGTGAGAGTATTTAATGCCCTATGTTTCCTTCCATAATCAACATGCAAAGTCAAAAATACAAATGCCTGTGTTAGTGTCTTGTATAAGAAAAAACTTTAGTATTATGGAGTTCACAAGTTGGTATTGAAACAAAGCAATTATGCTAGCTTTACATTTATCCATTTTTCATGATACCATGTACGAATCAATTGTTACTCTTGGTCTATACAGACCATTAACTCACAAGTGCTAAAATTGGGTTTCTTCTTTCGTGTTCACAAAACATATAATACCCCTCTTATCATACATGAGTGTAGTTTTCAACGACAAATCCATAATACCACACACGAGTGTAGCTTTCAAAAGAAAACCCATAATGCCACTGGTGCAAATTCAGAAAAATAAAAACAAAATAAAATAAAATAAAATTCTAAGTCCTATATCTATTCCAAACTGATGAATAATTAATTGGTGATCGAGTGGCAGATGGTAGATGAATTCAAAAACTTACCATCATCAAAGTTCTGAATGTTGATCTCCAGATCATACCCAAACCTCACTCGAATTCGTCTAGACTTCGTCTTCCTCCTGATCAACTACGCTCGTAATTTCTGCAGTGCATGCCTCATTGGCAGGACATAGTACTGTTTCCCGTCTGCTATTGTCAGACTGTAAATATACGACAATTTATAATGCAAAAAGGGATTTTTCTAAGGAAAACAAAATAGATACGGGCAGTCTGTGTAAATATATAATAATTTAGACAACAATACGAAACATAACCAAAACATAGCTATATGGCAATGTCCATCCCCACAAGAAAATCATTATGATGTAGCAACACAATCATATATAGAAAGAAAACTTCTCATACCAATGGATCCTGGGTATCATCTTTCTTGCATATTGCCCACGTTAATATGGCAGTGTCCAAACCAATTGCCGTTTTCGCAACCCAGTTCCTGGAAGCGCTGTCGACCACCACAAATGTCATACTTTCATCCACGAGTAAAGGGAGTCAACTATTACCAAAGGAAAAAAAATCAGAAGAGCACTCGACTATTCAGAAATCCTAGCTAAATTTCACAAGTTGCCCATTTTTCTTTTCTTTTTTAAATTGCCATCTAAACAACTAAATCTAACAGCAATCCTAAGACTCCAAAGTACAAATGAACTACTAAAGACCTTCAAATTTCTATAGCAAAGACTAGAGCAGAGAGAAAATCAAACCTTCAGAATCATCGTCGTCATTATAAGCCAGAGGGAAATATTCAAACACCGTATGGACCGAATATGCCCAAAAGTTCTGAAAAATGTACTTCTTATGAATGATTTTTACAAACACCTTATGGGGAGAAAATTTCCATAACTCTCTCCTTTTTCAGTCCTCCACCAAATCCATCACCTCTGGCACGATGAGGACCATAAATATCACCTCCAGGTCCTTGTCCCCCTCTACCTTGTGCACGCTCAGCCCCACGCCCCGCACCACCAGCTCGCTCCTCAGTACCGCCGCAGACTTCGACATCTCGTTCTGTTTGAAGAAGTCCAGCACCACGTGGAATTACTTTTAGGGTTTTGGAGTTGGGGGAAAGGAAGGAGAAGAAGAGGAGAGGAGGGTGTAAGGAAGAGGAACTGACCCATGAGGGCTTCGGATCTGAGGCCGGCGCCGGAACCGATGAAGCGGTGGAGGTTACGGACCCACGACATCGACGACGCCGGAGGAATGAGAGGGAGAGCGCGGAGAAGAGGACGAGCAGAACCCTAACGCTCCTCCTTCGCGTTCTTGTCGATCGCGTGCGCGACGGCCTCGAGCTTGTCCTGGAGGGCAATGAGGAGCGTGAGGCCCTCCTCGAAGATTTTGGATCTAGGGTTAGGGTTTTGGAGTTGGGGGAGAGGAGGGAGAAGAAAGAAGGAGAAGGAGAAGACCAGAATGTTTTGGGGGAGAGGCAGGCTATAGCAAAGATTTTGCCAACAATTAGACTTAAAAAATATTACAAGTTTGCCACCGCTCTAAATTATTAATAACGCTTTGTTTTATAAACGTTATAAAAAGCCCAGAATTAGCCTAAACCGTCATAGAAAAAAGGTATTTCGAACTTTGATGACGCTTCTTTATCAGCCGTCATGAAATCCACTTATCAAGCGTCATTAATAGATCTTTTTGTTGTAGTGGTATTACATTATGTGGGTGCATCTTGATTCTGTTACATCCTTCAGATACTGGATTCGAAAAGAACATATACTACACAATATTTACAGAACATAGATGATTCAAACTAATATATGCTAGAATGCATTTTGGGTTGTGTTCTGAGCCATTCGTCCCCATACTTGGCAATTATGCAGAACCGTTTGTGGATATACAATCGTCATCCTGATGAATTATTATCTGTGTCAATCTTTGCAGAATTATCTTAAAATGGATATGAATTACTATCTGCGAAACCGTTTGTGGATGTACAATCGTCATCCTGATGACATGTGCGGTGTGCGGGATGAATTTATACCGGGTGTGCAATAGTTCCTGCAGTTTGCCACGGCGTTCCCTCAGTACATGGATCGTACAAAAATTAAGTGTCCATGTATGAGATGTCGCAACTTGAAATATCATTCGAAAGTGGATGTGACATATCATTTGTATTCGAGGTATTTCATGCCAAATTATTATCAGTGGACCGCACACGGAGAACTTGTGTCTTTAGCCTCCGAGCCGGAGCCTTATGTGGAGCCTTATGTAGATGTCCACGAGCATGCTGATTATGAACAAGGGTGGACGAACATGGTTTTCGATGCAGCGGGGCCTACTTTCGATTCGAACAATCAATATGCAGCTGAGGAGGCACCGAATGCCAAAGCTGCAAAGTTCATGGAGTTGCTGGAGAATGCAAGGACTCTTTTATATCCTGGTTGTGATGACCATTCACCGTTGGAGGTGGTTACAAGATTGTTGAGCATAAAATCAGATTTTAACATGTCTCAAGAATGCTACAACCGAATCCTAGAGTTAATTATAGATATATTGCCGGAGGGTGGCAAGTTACCTAAAGACTTCTACCGATCCAAGAGAATGGTGAGATCGCTCTGGATGGGGTATGAAAAAATTGATGCATGTCGCAACGGATGCATGTTGTACTATAAGGACGACAAGGATGAAGACGCCTGCAGATTTTATGGTGCCGATCGCTTCAAGGCAACTAGTACAACAAGGACTTCTGGTGCACGCAAGCCAACAGATTCGATGCACTATTTGCCTTTGACGTCGCAGTTGCAGAGGTTGTTTATGGCAAAGGAGACAGCTGATAATATGAGTTGGCACAAGCGGGAACAAATAGATGGAGTACTGGATCATCCATCCGACGGGGAAACATAGAAGCACTTTGATCGAGTGTATCCTGATTTTGCTTCGGAGCCGCGTAATGTCAGATTGGGGCTTTCCTCCGATGGTTTTACCCCATTTGGACTTTCGGGCTCACAATATTCTTGTTGGCCAGTGATTGTTACTCCGTACAACTTGCCGCCTTGGATGTGTATGAAGACTCCTTACATGTTCCTAACTGTTATTATTCCAGGTCCGAAGAACCCGAAGAGGAACATCGACGTGTACTTACAGCCCTTGGTAGATGAGCTGAATTAGTTGTAGGAAGTAGGTGCAACCACATATGATGTTTCCAGAAAGCAGAACTTTCAGATGAGGGCCGCACTAATGTGGGCCATCAATGATTTCCCGGCCTATGGAATGTTATCGGGTTGGAGCACCCATGGTCGTCTCGTATGTCCATATTGCATGGATCGCACTAAGGCTTTCCGTTTGAAACACGGAGGAAAACCGTGCTTTTTTTATTGTCATCGACAGTTCCTGCCAAAGGATCATCCGTACCGGAGGAACAGGAATGCTTTTCGTGCTGGCGTGGTAGAGAAGTCCAGTCCACCGCCACGGTGGTCTGGGGACACGATATGGGAAGAAGTTAAAGAATTGTCAAGTACTATTGAAGAGCCTACAGCGGGGTACAAGTGTGATGGATTTGGCCGCGCTCACAACTGGATGAAGAGGAGTATATTCTGGGACCTACCATATTGGAGTGACCATCTGCTCAGACATAACCTGGATGTCATGCATTTCGAGAAGAATGTATTTGACAATATAATAAATACTGTGATGGACGTAAAGGGGAAGACGAAAGACAATCCCAAGGCCAGGTTGGACTTAGAAGAAATATGTAGACGTCCAGAGTTGCATTTGATAAAGGAAGGCAGTGGGAAGTATAAGCAGCCCAGGGCCATTTTCTCACTGGACAAGGAGGACAAAGGTAAACTTTGTAGGTGGATCCAGGGCCTAAAATTTCCAGACGGGTACGTATCGAATTTGAGAAGATGTGTTGACCCGAAGGAGAACAAACTACAGGGTATGAAGAGCCACGACTGTCACATTTTTATGGAGAGGTTAATCTTGATTGTATTTCGGGAATTCTTACCTCATGTCGTTTGGGATCCACTGACAGAGCTTAGCATATTCTTCAGAGATCTTTGTTCTACTAAGTTGCTCGTCGATCGGCTTGAAAAGCAGGAGAAGGACATTGCAGTAACATTGTGTAAGCTTGAGAGGGTGTTCCCTCCTGGATTCTTCGACTCTATGGAGCATTTGCCAATTCATCTTTCATATGAGGCACGTGTTGGTGGGCCCGTCGGTTATCGGTGGATCTACCCGTTCGAGCGCCATCTAAACCACCTGAAGAGGAAGGTGAAAAATAAGACACGGGTCGAGGGTTCTATTTGTGAAGCCTATGTCCTTGAGGAGATTACAAACTTCTGTTCAATGTATTTCAAGCCTCATATTGCTACAAATAGAATAAGAGCTCCGAGGAACGACGATGGAGATATAGAATATAATGATGCATTATTGAAAGTCTTCAATGCTCTTGGAAAGCCTTCAGGAAAACTGAAAAAGAGATATTTGAATGATGAGGAACTAAAGGCGGCCCAGTTATATATATTACTCAACTGCGAGGAGGATGAAGTGGAAAAGCTAGAGTGGTAAGTGAAAATCTTCAACATTCAAGTCATCTATTTGTTGATTCCGTTATTATAATTTAACGAGTATATCCCGATATTTATTGGTTTTCAGCAAATTTAATGATGAGGTGAGGTCAAGTAGACCATACATTGCAGATAAAGAAGTAGAAGAAGAAATAAGACTTCATTTCCCGTCTTGGTTGACTGCATATGTACGTAAGAAGCTAGTTAGAATCTTCCTCCATTCACAACTGCACAAGAAATAACTTAACATTAAACTTAATTTTGTATCTTTTCGTGTTTAGGTCGATCGTCCGGACGTCATTCTTGAGAATGAATCTATTAGAACTCTTGCCAAGGGACCAATTTATGCCGTCAAAGTATGGCCAAGTTATTGCGTGAATGGGTTTAAGTTTAAGTCAACAAATGCTCTCATCAGAGATAGCTTCCTGGATCTTGATTCCACAAAAAATAGTTGGTTGTGTATCAAATCTACAAACTACAAAGATGTCACTCCAGGCAATGATTTCTATGGCGTCTTACGGGAGATCGTAGAATTGACGTACAACTATGGCATAGAGCCTGCCAAGATCGTGTTATTCAAAGTTGATTGGTTCGATCCCATACAAGATCAAGGATGAAAAATTGACAAACATGGTCTTGTGGATATTAACTACCGTCGTCGATACCAAGGATACGAACCATTTATCCTAGCAAGTCAAGCTCAACTCGTATATTTTACAACATATCCTAGACGGGGAACAACGAGGTACGACTGGTGGGCAGTATGCAAGATTAAAGCCAGAAATACCTACGACGTCGACGAAGTGGCTTATCAGGAGGACGAGCTGCCTCTTGTACCTAATAGAGTTGATGTCGACTCAGCAGAAGTTCCCCATTCAATATCTACTTATGTAGAAGAGGTACAAGTATCCGAAGGGAAAGACGAAGGAGATGCTAGTGACGATAAGGAGGAAGATGAAGAGGACGAGGAGGAGGATGAGGCAAACGAAGAAGATGAATTTTCAGAGGATGATTGAGAAACTGTGATTTTGATGTATTCATACTTCTGTAATCTTAAATTATGAACTATGATTATTTTTGAAAACTTAAATTATGAATTCTAATATATGCAGATATTTCTAAACTGTCATTGTATTTATTTATATTTTCAATCATAAACTATGATTTTGATGTATTCATATTTCTGTAGTCTTAAATTATGAACTCCAATGTTATTATCAGCATGGCAGGTCGACGCGGAGGCATCGCTGCACGACGCGGAGGTAGGCCAGCACGATCCGTGTCCTTAGGTGGGCAGAGAGCTCCGTTACAGGAGGATGGCTCTGGACCATCGTCTGACCCGAGCACTCCATTGTACCGTACGGTCTCAGGTCCGGGTGGCAGTGCACCTGCGACGAGCAGTTCCAGGCTTGCTGATCATACTACTTCCCTTAGCCTTCCTAGCGCTGACAACAGCATGGCGGGTGGGGAGCAGGTGGAGGAGGTAGTCCCTACTCCCGTCCGGGCGGATCCATACCGGAGCGACCCTGTATGCGCACCTCAGAGCGAGACGAGGATGGAGATTTGGGTCGACGGTCCTACGAAGTAAGTTAAATCAATATTTTATGCATGTCTGTATATATATATATATATATTCATTAATACGTCGTTTAATACAGATATCGTCCCTCGTCGGTACAGAGAGCGTTGGGCACCTCTCTAAGGTCCAACTATGGGGGTCCGTGGATCAACTACTCGGATGCCTTGGAAGAGAGGAAGGCATTCTGGTTTGCCCACTTCAAGGTAACTAAAGATAGTTAATTTAGTATGATTAATATAATTTTTAGTATTTTTTAGAACTATTATTTTAATTTGTAATTCTTGTAGAGGACTTATTTTTATCCACCACACCGGGCCGAGCAGATTGAGAGGCAGTTTCCTACCGTCGCCGCCAAGTTGATCCGTGATGCAATTGACGATCAGAAAAAATGTCACCGCTCCGGAAAGCCGATTGCTGGTTGGATCACACCTGACCAGTGGACCATGATGAGGGCTCGATTTGAGGAGCCTGAGTACAAAGAGCGGTCGGAGAAGGCGAAGGCGGCTAGGACGATGGCCGAAAAGTGGTGTGGTGGATCGATTCCTATGACGGAGCATTTCCGTCGTCTGGTATGTAATTAATTGTCAAATATAAGATTTTATTGATAGTAGGAGTATATAATTTTCTATTTTACTAAAGAATAAAATATAACAAACACGCAGGTGAAAAGGGGTGAGGACGCAAACATGGTGACCGTCTTCCTGGCCACCCATCGGAAGGACGGGAAGCTCATCGATGACCGGGCTACTCAGAGCTATGTAAGTACTAATTTAGATTTCGTTAATTTTTAACACAACTTGAAGAATATACAGATAACCATATACTTAATAATAATTAAATATTTTAGACGTTTATTAGGCTAATTTAGGTAAGTACTGATGTATAGAGATGCCCAATGATTTCTAGGAAGAGTATGTTAGGCTACGTGATGAGCGTGCGAGTGCTAGTGCACAGACAGAGGGAGGGGTTGGTACATCGCAACCCCCTCCGCCTCAGTCGGAGGACGAGCTCTGGAAGACCGCTGTTGGTGGTCTTCAGAGGGGTACGTACTACGGTACGGGGTCCTACGGTACATTTGTTGCGATGCAGGCATCCAGGGCTTCCTCTTCCAGTGCGCATTCACAGCCGTCACAGGCCAAGTCGTCCCGAGTCGAGGAGACCATTGTCTGCCAGATTGCTGAGCTGTGCGACGATATGCTGAGGAGGATTGCTGAGCAGCAAGGGCCTCAGGCACAAGAGGACGCTGCGTCGGTTACCGCACGCTTTGACGAGCTCGAGCGCACCGTGCAGCAAGTTCAGGGGACATATGAGTCCATTCACGATACCGTTACCAGGATAGCGACTTGCCTGGAGCAATGCAGTGTCGGACTCCGAGCCCTAGAGGTGATGCGGACGCACCCATCTCCAGCGGTTACACTGTCTTCTTCTCCAGCGGTTGCATTGCCTCCTCCTTCATCGTCGTCGGTGGTTCTTACACTGGAGCAGTATGCTTACCTTCTTTCCAGGAGCGGTGATGCTTCTCCTGATCAATCGTAGTCGGCATATATATTATTGTATGATGGCCCATTGTTGGGTCTCTTATGTGGTTGTACATACATTATTCTTATGTTGACACATTATGTTTGATATTGTTACAAATTTTCATAAATCTGTGTTGATTGATGAGATTGTGTTTCAAACGTGTTCGTGATTGTGTGTATGTGTTGTTTGATACTGTGTTCGTGATACACAGTCGTTGTCGTAACAAATGGTTCTGCAAAATCTGCAAATACTGCAAATACTGTAATTTTTTTAATTTTTTTTAATATTAGCGACGTTCAGCGGCTGTCAGTGACGTTCAGCGGCTGTCAGCGACGTCCAGCGACGATATAAATGTCGCTAAGTACGTCGCTAACATTAATGATTACCGTCGCTAATCGTCAGTAAACGTCGCTACACGAACGTCGCTAAACGTCGCTATATGTCAGTAATATAGTGACGTTAAAAAGTCGCAGAACGTCGCCATTTGGCTCTAAAGCCAGGTCAGCATCGATGCATGTCAAGTCGCTCAACGTCGCTAGATTACGTCGATAAATTATGACGTTTTATGTCGCTGGCAGTCGCTAACTTAGCGACGTGAACACGTCGCTAAAGCTCGTCGCAATAGCAACGTATGGCGACATTTTCTTGTTTAGCGACTAGGTTAATCGTGACTACTTGAAAACGTCGCTAATAGAAATTAGCGACGTATTTTCCCTATTTAGCGACGTCTTGACGCGTCGCTGAATTGACAGATTTTAGTAGTGGATCATGTATTCCTGAATCCATGGTCGACCCAAAAGTATGTTGTAGTTTATATCAGCATCAATGACGTAGCAAGTCACGTCTATCTGGAGATCGCCTATTTGGCATTTCAGTCGAATCTTGCCCAGGGGCTCACTTTTTCCAGCGTTGAAGCCGCTGATTGTAGTGTTTGACGCAGTCAGTCGATGCATCAGGATCCCCAAATCTTGGACTAAATTTCGAGGTATGATGCTAAGAGAAGAACCATGGTCGATATGGATACGATCGACCTTAATGGCGCCAACATACCCCGTGTAGTACATGGGCCTATTATGCCGGTTGTTCTTCAGCAACATGTCCTGCTGAGTGAAGGTGATGTTAGGAATCACTTTAGACCACACTATGGCAATATGGACAAGCGACAAGATCCTTCTTGGGCGGTCGCACCTGAATGAGGATGGAGTCAGCGTTTGCAGAGCTTCGCCGAGGGCGTCTCGAGTCTCTTTGGAGAGAAGAAGGAGCTCGAAGAATGACAGTCGAGCTAGAGTATTGGAAAGATGCGCCAATATGTCAAAGTTGTAGGGCTTGATCGGCCCTCCAGCCGAGTCTTTTCTCAGAGGTTTGTCAAAGAGAACCTCCTTCTGCCTTTTCTTATCTGCGGCAGAAGCTTGAGACGGGCCTACTTCTGACGCCTCGGGGGCAGAGGCCGTAACTGGTAGAGATGCTTCTTCCTTTGGAGCTTGATTATCCCCTCGCTGGTGAGCCGAACGAGTTATAACCAGAGTGTCATCAGTCGGTGTAGAGACCATGCGACACGATTTAACTTTCTTTTCTTTGACCGAGTGCGCTGTAGGCATCATCCTGTCTGGGTATGATCCGGGTGGACCTACATAACTTTGCTTCATGACGTTGTAAATGTGATAAGGCCTTGAACATCGTCACGGGCTGGTGGAAGATTGACTACTTCTATTATCGCTCTCGGGATGGGGACGATGCTGTCCTGAGCCTCTGTCTTCGGAAAACTTTTGAACTGGAGGGCAACCATGTTGGCAGTAACAGTCTTTTCCTCATAGTCAAATGAGATGACTTTGGGATCGATGAGGTTCTAGATTTGTCTTTTGAATACGTAGCAATCGCGGGTTGAATGGCGGACATACTGGTGATAGTGGCAATACTTCGGGTTGTCCACCTTTCCTACATCATCGGGACGCTTTGGAGGCGGGTGTTAAAGCTTGCCACCCTTTGTCAACAAATCGAAGAGTTGTAGTGTGTCTTCTTCATTGAAGGAGTAGGTTTCTTTCGGCCTCTGCGCTTCAGCCGGCTTCAGGTTCATTGTTACTGAACCTTTGGAAATATTGACGGTCATGGCCTACTTTCCTTTACCGTCCTGGGGAATGGGGTTATTGCTAGACGAGTGCCTCCCTTTGTCCTCGAGTGATGGGAAACTCAATCCCAATAGCTGCGCACCTCGGGCTTTACTTTTCGCCACATCCACCTTTGTAATGAAAGGTGTCCACTCTATACATAGGGCACTTTGCCATAATTTGATTGCAGGAAGCATATTTTTGCGGCATGAGTCCATAAGCATGGGCTCGGGTATCCCATGAGGTAACCTCAGGGCTGCATGGCAGAACCGCTCAATGTACGTGCATACTGGTTCCTTCTTCTTCTGGCGATGTCCATGAGAGTTGACATTGTCATGTCCATTCCTCCTTCGTAGAATTGATTGAGGAATAAGCGCTTCAAGTCTTCGAATGATGAGATGCAATTGTTTGGGAGGCTGTAAAACCATTCATAGACTACCTCCTGTAGAGCTTCTACGAATATATTGGTAAGCAGAGCGGCGTCATTGGTAGAACTGAAGATTTCCAGGACCCTTACTTTGGTGTGCGTATTGATCGATAGAACGTTAAACAAATTTAATACGTGTTCTAGCCCTTCATAGGCGGAAACTAGGGTTCACGAACTATACCTATGGCGGAAAGAAGACAAGTAGTTCCTGGCAATCTCGAGCGGACGACCCCAAGATCTTCTGCATGTATTCCTTCATCGAGTTGGACGTCGTGTGGGCGACGATCTTCCAACCTTTTCTTCTCCTTAGTAGCCCTCTCTTCTTTTCTTACGTAAATCACGAATTTAGAGAAAGCTTCAGATTTTTTCTCGTTATTTGGCGGCCAGAGAATAGAGGATATATATAGGCTACGGCAGGGACCATGAGAAGAAATTAGGCCCATTAACAATAGCTCGGTCCACTAATGAGCTATTGTTGCACTACCTTCCTAATCCCAAATTATGTTTGTGGGCTCCTTTTATTATATGCTTGTTTACCTTCCTATGTTAAGATATCGAATGTCTGTCGATCAAATTAAGTTACTGACAACTATGTTGATTCGACATCTTTTATCCTTAAGTAGTACCGCTCAACTTTATTTATCATGTAGGATATAATCCACCTACAGGGTTTACATGACAATCCTTATAAGCTCCTTAAGGGGACATCATCAACCCGACGTATCGGGACATGGATTCATTTATAATCAACAACCCATCATACATACATTGTTATTACCCAATTCATAGAGGTTGTTGACCCATAATGAATCTCACTCTTTTATGAGTCAAAGTAATACACACTGCATATACATGTCTGTTATTATATCCGGATTAAGAGCACAAGCATCCATAATAACAGAGGTGTTTGTTCACTTACGTAGTCAGTACAAAGAGAACAACCTCAAGTGGTCCTGTTCAATACACACAAAGTGTACTAGTGTAAACCTATAGTCAAGATAGACTAATACCATATTACACTACAACCTTTCCAATAGATTGTCCAAGTCCATCTAGGTTGTGAACTATTTATATACTCCATAGGGAACTGATAATAAGATCTTCTGTGTGACACCACACACCATATTATCTACAATATAGAATATCTGACATTTGCATTAACACTTGCAACAAATACAATATGCAAATATTTGTCCATATGATTCTCATTCAAAATTTAAGGAAATAAGGTTACTACAAAAGTGATGCTTTTAGTATATAACCCTAACAATCTCCCACTTATACTCAAAGCATTACTTTTCAGTATACTGTTACAAATCTCCCACTTATACTTAAAGCCATGCTGCTACACATCTGATTCCCATTCTCTCAACATGACTATAAAAGCCTTAGTTGGTAAGCTCTTTGTAAAAAGGATCAGCTTAGGTTGTCGGCTGATGCTATCTTGATCACAACAACTTTTCCTTTCTTTATGTAATCTTGTATTAGGTGGTACTTGCGCTCAATGTGTTTACATGTCTTATGGGCTCGTGGTTCCTTTGTGTTTGCAACTGCACCACTATTATCACAATAAAGTGTAATAGACTTAGGCAAACTAGGTACCACATCCAAGTCCAACAGAAAGTTTCTGAGCCAAACCGCTTCTTTGGCTGCCTCAGAGGCTGCCACATACTCGGCTTTCATGGTGGAGTCAGCAATACATTTTTGCTTGATACTCCTCCACACAATGGCTCCACCTTCCAAAGTAAACACAGAACCTGAGGTAGATTTTCTGGAATCCTTATCTGACTAAAAATCTGAGTCTGTATACCCTAAGGGAACTAAACTATCCGCCTGGTAAACTAGCATATACTCTTTAGTCCTTTTCAGGTACTTTAAAATATGCTTTACGGCAGCCTAGTGCTCTTGTCCTGGGTTAGAATGATATATGCAGACCATGCCTACGGCAAAGCAGATGTCTGGTCTCGTACATAACACTGCATACATTAACCTTCCTACTGCTGAAACATAAGGAACCACATTCATGTTCTCTATCTCTTTAGGTGTTCGCGGACACTGCTCCTTTGATAGAGCAATTCCATGTCTAAAAGGTAAGAAACCTTTCTTAGAATTTTGCATACTAAAACGAGTTAGTACAGTATCGATATAGGAAGCTTGGGATAAGCCCAACAACCTTTTCTTGCGATATCATAGAATTTTGATCCCAAGGATGTGAACTACTTCTCCCAAGTTCTTCATATCAAACTGTTTGGATAACCATACCCATACATCAGATAACACCTTCACATTGTATCTAATGAGCAAGATGTCATCCACATAAAGTACTAGGAACACCACCACGTTTTCGTCACACTTTCTGTATACACATGATTCATCAAGACATTGATCAAATACATAAGATTTTATCACCTGATCAAAACATATTTTCCATGATCTGGAAGCTTGCTAAGTCCATAAATGGACTTCTTGAGCTTACGAACAAGTTGCTCTTGGCCCTTTTCAATGAACCCGTCTGGTTGCTTCATATAGATGTCTTACTCAAGACTTCCATTAAAGAAAGCTGTCTTGACATCCATTTGTTAAAATTTATAATCGAGATGAGATGCAATAGATAAAAGAATCTGGATAGACTTAAGCATGGCTACTGGAGAAAAGCTTTTTTCATAATCGATACCCTCTCTTTGAGTAAAACCTTTTGCTACAAGCCGAGCTTTAGAAGTTTCAACCTTACTGTCTGATCCTCTTTTTCTCTTATAGACCCACTTGCATCCAATAGCTTTTACACCAATGGGTGGTTCTACAAGCTTCCAGACCTAAGGGATCATAATCTTTTTCCTCAGGGACGAAGTCTGACGACTCTCCTAAGAACATATATCAATCAGGTTGTATTACAACACTCCCACTACGACGAGGCACTATCTGTTGTGGTGTAACATTTGTGACACATTGTGCAGTTATATGTGGTTCATCCTCTTGTACTATTGGTACTGAAGTACTTGGTGTCTCACCTTTCAGTTCTTCTAGAACAACTCTACTTCTGGGTTTATGATTCATCACATAGTCTTTCTCTAAGAATTGGGCATTGGTGCTAACAATGACCTTCTGATCCTTAGGACTATAAAATAAACCTTCTTTCGTTCCTCTTGGATAGCCTACAATCAAACGTACTTCTGTACGAGATTCCAACTTATCTGTTTTCACATTTAGCACATGTGCTGGATTACCCCAAATGCGAACTTGTTTCAGACTAGGCTTACGCCCAATCCACAGCTCTGTGGGAGTAAGAGGTACTGACTTAGAAGAAACCAACTTTAAAATATAAGTTGTAGTCTCTAAGGCATATCTCCAAAACGAATCTGGTAAATCCGAATAACTCATCATTGATCTAACCATCTCCATAAGAGTTCTATTCCTTCTTTCGGCTACACCATTCTGTTGGGGCGTTCTAGGTGCAGTCAATTGGGATGTAATTCCAGCCTCTGATAAATAATCTCTAAACTCTCCAAAGGGGTACTCGCCACCATGATCTGATCGTAATGACTTGATACATTTTCCATAACATTTCTCTGTTTCAGCCTTGTACTCTTTGAATTTCTCAAAGCACTCAGACTTACGGCGCATCAAATAAATGTATCCATACCTTAAATAATCGTCAATAAATATGATAAAATGTTCAAAGTCATCTCTAGCTTGGATAGTCATGGGTCCACACAAATCTGAATGAACCAATTCCAACACATTTTTGGCCCTATGCCCCTTTTGCCGTAAAAGGCCTTTTAGTTATTTTACCTTCTAAGCAGGATTAACAGACTAGTAGTGCCTCCACTTCTAAAAAACTCAAAGGTCTATCTTCAACCAGTCTTTGAATCCTTCTTATGTTAATATGCCCCAATCGCAAGTGCCATATATATGTTTGGTTCATACAAAAGGTTCTTTTCTCTTATTTAAGTTAGATGACATATTATTCATTTCCGTAAGTTGTATTGTGGGCGAAATAGGATTAATGACATACAGATTATCAACCAATGCACCAGAACAGATAAAATGTTTATTCTTTCTAATAACAATATTGTCATTAAAATAAACTGAATATCCATCCTTAACTAACATAGAAACATAAACTAAATTTCTTCTAAGCGAAGGTGCATAAAGACAATCTCTCAGTGTCAAAGACTTATTTCTCCCAAAAGATAAAGTAACCTCTCATAATGCAACGACCGTTACTTTTGTAGCATCACCCATGAACAAGCATATCTCTCCATCACTGAGTCGTCTGGTTTCTTGAAACCCCTGTAATGTATTACAGACATGATTAGTGGCTCCTGTATCTACACACCATGTGCCGATAGATAATATCGCTAAACATGTTTAAACTACTAGTACATGAGATATACCTTCTTTGTTCCCTCATTTGAGAAGTGGACAATCAGTCTTCCAATGTCCTGATCCTTTGCACTTGAAATATTTACCTTTCGGCTTTTTTACCGCGCCTTGAGGTCCCATCCCCTTCTTTGCTGAGTTTGCCTATTTCTGAATGTTATTCTTCTTCTTACCGCCTTTTGGCTTAGAAGTAGAAGCCTTTTCAGAAACAAAAACATGACCACTGTGCCTAAAGAGAGATTCTGCATCCTGCAGCTCTTTTGCAAGTTCTGCCAAACTATACAAACTTTTGTTCATGTTGTAATTAAGGCAAAAATTGTCAAAAGTTTTAGGCAGAGTCCCGAGAATGATATCGACCTGGGATTCTCTATCGATTTCATCATCAAGGATCTCCATCTCATTCTGATGACCCATCATCTTGAGAATCTGATCCCTTACTGGTATACCCTCAGCCATTTTTGTATTCATCAAACACTTCATAGCAAACTGCCTAGCTGCTCTACTCTGATGTCCGAAGAGTTTCTTGAGGTTATACATCATGTCATAAGCCGTGGCCATGGCCTGATGCTGATGTTGTAGTATATTTGACATAGATGCCAGAATGTAATACCGTACTATCTCATCTACCTTTTTCCACTTCTTATAAGCCTCTTTGACCTCTTCATCAGAGTTAGCATCAGGCTTAGGTAGGCATTCCTCAACAAGTACATATTTGTACTCCTCAACAATCAAGACAATGTCCAGATTACGTTTCCAGTCAATATAATTATGTCCAGTAAGTTTGTTTTCTTTAAGAATCACCATAAGTGGACTAAAAGAACCCATTTTTGAAATCATGAGAATCACATAAATAAAAATTATGTAATCAAAAACTTTTTGAATTAATTAAATAGAAATTTACCAACACCTTGAACATCATGAATTTAGCATGCCACGATAGTGTAGACGTATATAAATTCAACTTTGTTCAAATAGGTACTACCTATTAATTTTACTATCATGTCAATATAACTCTATGACAAATAAAATTAATATGTTGGTCTTGCTCTGGTCATACAAATAATAGCAGTGACTCCAATGGGGAGAATACTATTATTTGTATCTAAGTGTATACCATTACTTAATACTAAGTCCATTACCTTGTAATGAGTTCCTTCAGATGGAGAAGTGAACACATACTATGTAACTTTCTACAATTATCCCTAAGAAAGTTTGTACTGGTAATCCATAATTATACTCATCCGATATGGAGGAAGGCACTAAAGCCAACGCGCAAGTATAATTACATCACCTACAAACAAGTAATGGAGACCATAGGACAAATAAAATTAATATAACTCTATGACAAATAAGTATAATTACTATCATCTACAAACAAGTATAATTACTATCATGTCAATATAACTCTATGACAAATAAAATTAATATGTTGGTCTTGCTCTGGTCATACAAGCATAATTATACTCTCCCACTTAGTTATTTAACAATGAAGGTTTTTCTACTAGTTGATATTATGTTCATGTTGTCCATTATTAATGTAGGCTTAGTTTTTTAAAAAATAACCACACAATAATTAACATACATAATTAAAAAAGCAAAATGACAACAAATAAGAGAAAAATATCCAACTATTATGGTCATCTTTCCTGTTCCGTCCCTAACTATCCGAATCAAAAATCTGGCACTATGCAGATCTATTCCGGGTTCGACCTGCCCGGTCAGGTCGCGGGGTTCTGGGCAGCGCCTAGGTATTTTTTATTATTATAGGTTTTGGCTGTTGATTCCTTCATCGAAAATCATTTATCGGCCTATGGACTGCTTAAAACCAGCATCTCATCCGGCGTCAGAAACAGCCACCATCTCCATCACGATTGATTAAAAATAATTAAAATTATATCAATCCTATGCCTCCCGAAGGAGTTCACACATAATCTAGATTGAAAAGTTAAAATATTAAGCACGAACAACCCTCGTGATTTTAATTACATCCATTATAACAATAACATCTATGACATGTCCGTGGTTTAAACAACACAATCAAAAATATGCATTAGACCATAATAGTTGGATCTAAGATGCCTGCAAAACCAGTTAGAACAGATCTACATCTACCGACTATTATACAGCACAAGTTTTATTGGACAACATGGACGTGTCAATCAATACGCAGATCCAAAGTGGCTCTGATACCAATTTGTAGAACTGGGGATTCCCAAGACCCTTACTTTGGTGTGCGTATTGATCGATAGAAAGTTAACCATATTTAATACGTGTTCTAACCCTTCATAGGCGGAAACTAGGGTTCACGAATTATACCTGTGGCGGGAGGAAGACAAGTAGTTCCTGGCAATCTCGAACGGACGACCCCAAGATCTTCTCCACGTATTCATTTCTCGATTTGGACGTCGTATGGGCGACGATATCCCAACCTTTTCTTCTCCCTGGCAGCCCTCTCTTCTCTCCTTACGTGAATCATGAATTTAGAGAAAGCTTCAGATTTTTTTTCCATCATTTGGTGGCCAGAGAATAGAGGCTATATATAGGCAACGACAGGGACCTTGAGGAGAAATTAGGGTTAGGCCTCCTAACGGATCTGGATATCCCGTGTTCAGCCCGAACACACAATCCAGGCCCATTAACAATAGCTCGGTCAACTAATGAGCTATTATTGTACTACCTTCCTAATCCCAAATTATATTTGTGGGCTCCTTTTATTGTATGCTCATTTGGCTCTCTATGTTAAGATATCGAATGTCCGTCGATCAAATTAAGTTACTGACAACTATATTGATTCGACATCTTTTATCCTTAAGTAGTATCGCTCAACTTTATTTGTCATGTCGGATATAATCCACTTGCAGGGTTTACATGTCAATCCTTATGAGCTCCTTAAGGGGACATCATCAACCCGATGTATCGGGATATGGATTCTATTTATAATCAACAACCCATCATACATGCAATATTATTATCCAATTCATAGAGGTTGTTGACCCATAATGAATCTCACTCTTTTATGAGTCAAAGTAATGCACACTGCATATACATGTCTGTTATTATATCCAAATTAACAGCACAAGAATCCATAATAACAGAGGTGTTTGTTCACTTATATAGTTAGTACAAAGAGAACAACCAAGTGGTCCTGTTCAATACACAGAGTCTACTAGTGTAAACCTATTGGCAAGATAGACTAATACCATATTACACTACAACCTTTCCAATAGATTTTCTAAGTCCATCTAGGTTGTGAACTATTTATATACTCCATAGGGAACTGATAATAAGATCTTCTGTGTGACACCACACAATATATTATCTACAATATAGAATATCAGACATTTGTATTAACACTTGCAACAAATACAATATAAAAACATTTGCCCATATGATTCTTATTCAAAATTTAAGAAAATAAGGTTACTACAAAAGTGATACTTTTAGTATATAATCGTAACAGTCATTTGGTAGATGACCGATTACGGAGGCGAAGTACCTCAAGTATCGACAATGTGACTCCTTCGTATGGAATGGCGTGAGCTCTGTTGATTGTATTTGGGAAGATAGATCACGTTATCCCATTCGGCATGATATGGTTACCGAATTCACATCTTTTTGAGTGATTCTTGCTTTTCTTTGGCATCATGGCGAGCGTACAACTCTTTGAGGGCCTGTTGTACTTCACTCGATATTGTAGTTTCCGTTGTTGATGGAGTAGATAACGAGGGTGCTGCTGGGCTTAGAATGTGATGTGCATTGGACCCGTCGTTAGTTCCCGGGTCTTGGTTTGTAGGAGTGGAGACAGTGGGTGTCAATTTCTCCTTAATCTCCAAGACGATGGATGCCAAGGTCTTCATAGTATCGTTCAACATATTTAGGCCCATCTCAAGGGCCTCTATATATTCCTGCTGACTGGATCCTTCGCTGCTATATACATTGTCACCTTCGGCCATAAATACTGGCATCATGTGCGGATAAGTACAAGAGATGGTGGATCTTTCGCTCTTTGGTTCAGACGCCTGAGTCCCGTCGTCTTGAGGATAAACTGGTAGGTTATAATCATCCTCAAACTAATTATAATTGCTACTCCCAGCTTTTTGAGTGCCTGCGCCAGCAGAAGCGTCCGTCATACAATCCTTTATTAGTTTGAAATGACGGATTGTCATAAATGGTGGAGGGTTGGCTACCCCCATCTAATATTATAGCTGAAGCGTCATCGTCAAGCGGCAAGGATCTTGATTTCGAGCACGTGCCTTGGAATACACCCGTACTGGGCATTACCGTTTTGCTACCCCCATGTCGATTTTTGGGCTTGTTGGCCAACACGGGAGGATTCTTAGAAAGCTTCTTGAGAGATGGAGAACCCCGCGCCGCATTTCATAAAGCAACGCGGAGGTTTTCTTTTTCTTCGCCAGACGCCATCGGTCGTAGTCTTTGGAAGGCGGATCGCCTTTTGGGTGGCGAAGCGGTTGTTTGGCAACAACAACAGCTGATGGTGATCTGGGTGCAGTTGTGCCTTGGTTTAGACATGCCCTGTACCGCAGACTCCTTCCTTGCTTTACGTTTGTAGGGAGTTATTGAGGTATCCATTCCTATATTCCTTTTGTGTGCGTAGAGAAGCTACGCACATGAGTGAGGATGTGGATATAGCTTCCCTCTTCTTAGTTCCTACGTATGAGATACGCTTAGGCCCTGATCAGAGAGTTGCTGGTGAGGTAAACTCCTTCCACGCTTACAGGAATACTGTTTGTACGAGTCTATATCGATAGTAGGTACCCCCTGACTTGAATCATACGCATGAGCGCTCAAGTGATAGTAGGTTTTTACCAGTCCAGGCTTTGAAGCACTCGAACCAATTTTGTATATCTTTTCGTTGGCTGCGTGCATGACTGCTAACGTCGGTCTTCGGTCAGCTGTTGGCATAGCACATTGATCGTGCAAGGCGCATGCCGTCTTGGACTTCTTCCTACTACCCCTAGAAGGTGCATAGTATTCAGAATCCAACAGAGTGGTTGGCATAGCACTTTTGCCGTGTAAGGCACGTGCTGCCTTGGATCTCTTTACGTTACCCCTAAAAGGTACGTAACATTCAGAATCTAACATAGCCTTACCCGATGGGTAGGCAATTCGGTCAAAGATAGAAGTTCTCGCCTACGCAGCTTTCTCCGTCAGTGGGTGGGTCATTGCGCGCTTCTTCTGGCATTGTGCCTTTGTCAAGCCTGCCATAGGGGAGCCGCACTCCTCGTTGCACCTTTTCGAAGCAGGATTTGAGCGAGGCGACACTCCTTGCTGCGCCTTCTGGAGCACAGTTCCCTCCATCATGCCGCTCGTCGCAGCAGCCTTTGGCACCCAAGTATGTCGAGTCTTCTTCGGTTTTACGAACCGCTTTGAAGGATTCGACTTCTTTTCAGAAAGGAGATCTTCAAAAGATGGTTGGTCGAAACGTACGACCAACATCTTTTGAGAAGAACCCAGCAAGTTGTCGTCAGATTGCGTCACCACCTTCTCGTTGGAGGAGAAGGAAGTCCCCAGCAGAGTCGCCATCTTATTTGTAATAAAAAAAGGTTATACATATTTTTGTATATTAAACGTATAAAGAGTACAATCGATTCCTAAACAGAAGATCTTAGTCCAAAATTTCTAGAAAAGTGTGACGGTGGAGAACGAGCACTACAGTGGATCATTTTCTCTATTGACGATCTGACGACGAGTTGAACTTGCTCTGGCTTTCTGGTGCTTGTGATTTGAACTCTGGGTTGCCAATCGAGAGGATGCCGAAGTTATAAAGATTTCGAAGAAGCCTCTTTATCAAAGGAAAACTTAAGTAGATTCTGATCTTATCCTCGAAGTTGGATTTTGTCCTTATCATAGGGGGCTATTAGTTTAAAAAAATCGTTTGGATATGACCCTCGTCCATAGGAACAAACTCTGTCCTTATCATTGGGAATGGTGGTTTAAACAAACCGATAGGATATTGCTCTTATCAATATAATCAAATATGTTCTTATCTTAAGAGAGGAGGTTTAAACTAAACCAATTGGATAATATCTGAAAAGTTACAAATACCCGAGTTTGCCACGTGGAACAATGCCACCTCATAGGGCTGCACATCTATACGAGCTGCGCTTCTAGTGAGGCTTCGATGTCACTGCACTTTTGGGCGACGAGGAGACTGCGTTTCGACTACAACTAAGTCACCGTGCTTTTGGGCGACGAGGAGATTGTATTCCGAAGACAATGAAGTCACTGTGCTTTTGGGCGACGAGTAGACTGTGTTTTGACTACAACTGAGTCCCTGTACTTTTGGGCGACGAGGAGACGGTGTTATAAAGAAAACAGAGCCACTGTACTTTTGGGCGACGAATAGACTGTGTTTCGAAGACGACGGAGTCACTGTGATTTGGAGTGACGAGTAGACTCTGTTTCGAAGATAACTGAGTCACGGCGCTTTGGAGCGACAAGGAGACTCGTGCTTGAGGCGACAAAGTACCAATCGAAGGAGCCACTTGAATGGGCTGCACTTCCAGGTGGGATGGATGGAGCTGCACCTCTTGGTTGAAGCGAAGGAGCTGTGCTTCTGATTCGAACCGAAGTGACTGCACTTTTGAGTCGAGCAGAAGTGGCTACGCTTCTGAATTGAAGGAGTTAGTCTTTGTCAAAGTCATAAGAGCAACTAAATGACAGCTCTTTTATCAGATGAGTCAGTCATCCTCTTCTTCTAATTGCCGCCGTCATTTGGGAAATTCAAGAAGCTTATGGCCTAAGATTCAGTCAAATGAACCTATTAAATAAGATTCATTGTGCTGAGTCTTAGGTTTATCCTATTAATTTGAGAGTCTTTGACCGATGGCTACGTGGCATGTGGGTTGGACCGTATTCAGCCTATATAAAGGGAAGCTTTTCTGAAGGGTTACATCCATGTCTCTTAGCATTCCTACCGTTATGCTCGATCCTGACTTGGCTTCGAACGATCATTGGCCTTGCACAAGTCGACTGTTGGTTGTGGATCTCTTCGTTCAAAGAAGCTATGTCCTTGTAGAAGAACTACTACTGGATCTTGAGATGCACTTGAGCGTTTCGCATGAGTAGTTCAAACCTGAACAACATCTTGGAGGTCTTCGAGATCCAAGCTTCCGGGTTTGGATTAATTGCCAATCTGAAAAGCCATAAGTTGTGCTCTTTCCTGCTCAAGAGTCACAGTAGTGTGGCGAGCAGGAGCTGCATTCGGGCTTGGGCCAATGGCTGCTTCATTAGCCATATTGGAGTTCCTCCGTGTCTGGCTAGGAAGTGGCTTGCTCTGACGAGGAAGTGATTCGCTCTTATATGCTACGTATCTGAGGGGCTGCATACTTTCTGAAGATTGTCTACTTGTAGACTTTAGGTGTTTTAGGCTTTATACGTAATCAAGAAAAATCTGTAATAGATCTTTTGTAAACATGATTTTGATAAAGAACATATCTCTCATGAACTGTGCTTTCTCATGAACAGATCTTTTGTAAACATGATTTTGTCACAGCTGTGCTTTTTCATGCTTCTACATTTGTAACCGAACATATCTCTCATGAACTCCTTGTATTGAATCTTGTCTTTTCTATTTTCAAAAAATTGAACATCTATGCTTGATGAACTATTTTGTTTATATTGTGTGATAAAAGTAAGAGGGATAGAATATTATAGGTAGTGATTGTCCACAGACGTGCAAGGTAGAGGTAGACACCTATACTAGATGGACTGAGTAGGTAGGTGTAGCATTCTTATGCGGTAGAAATTTTTATTTAGAGGACATAAGAACCAATGCTTGATAGGAGTAGGTAAATAGCTAAGGTTGGTAGAATTTTATACATATTTTCCTATGATGGAAGTTAGAATAGAGTACATTGTAGGATTTGACCCTAACGAGAGACCCTAAGATTAATAGACTAATCTATGCTACACTTTGCTTAAGATATTACCTTGAATATAAGTACTAGAGGGATTTTTATCGAGTGCTAATATCATGATATGTGACCTAGAAGTATTAGATAGAGTATGAAGGTTTGAGTTAGGCTAGACGACTATCTCTATATATGGTAAGACTAGCCTTGAACCGATCTATAAAATACCATGACTAGGAGATTGACCAATAGGTGTGTGTATATGTTCAGCTCAGCCTCGACCCTTGTCTAGTAGATAGGTGCAACAATTTAGGTGTACATGTAAAAATTGCATAGCCTGTTGACAGTCAAAAGGAATAGAGTATTGTTTTCCTTCTATTTTGTTAAAGACCTAAACTATATAGGAATAGTGTTGAGTTAGTAATAATTTCTCCTTATAGAGTTTCTATACAACAGCCCCATGACGATAATTAGGACTTTTTAGAAAGCCTTGATTTCTTTCCACAATACCTAAGTTTTGTATTCTATATCGGAAGTTGTACCGTTCTTGACATTGACTTTTGTTGTTGTCATCACATAAGTTAGGATGGACCTAGAACTAAGGGTACCTTATTTTCTGGTAGGTTGTGTGAACATAGAATCCCAATGGTAGTAGTGTCCATTAGAAATCATGTTTGATTGGTTTCTTTTATATCATGTTTTAAATTTGAGGTTAACATGTAAGACCAAGCAGATGGCTAGAAGGACATCTTTAGCAGAAGGTCGCCTTATACCAGACAAAGGAGCTCCCGACTTGTCACTTTTGCGGCAAAGAAGGGATATGTTCAGAAGGATTGTAAGAAAAAGTTAGGACGGTGCCATGGATTATTTGTTATTATTAATATTATGTGTTGTTATATTATTGCATGTTTAATTTTGAGGACAAAATTATTTAAGGTAGGTAGGGAGTAAGCCCCATAGATTTTTATAGTAATTTTTTTCAACTTATTTTTATTAGTTTCTAAAATATAGTTAATAGATATTTTCTACTATTATTTTTATCATAAAATATACTCTTCCGTAGCTTTGATTTTTGGAGCACAAGAAATGCCAAACTCTTTAAACTTCCTTCATGAGTTTTGACCTAGACAAGTTTACCCTCGATTTAGTATATCATATCCTACTCAAATATGTCTTTTTGTATTCTATTTGCATTGCACAACTTCGGGGCCAAATTAGGTCAAGAAGTTATTTACCGTAAGACTAGTCATAACTTCCAACTTGAATTCAGGACTTGACATCGATCCAACCGAAACGACATAATATATGATTTCAACTATTTTTGAGCCTACTACACACATGCATAGGGTGTCCCACTCAATCGCGGCCCCATGTGCTATTTAAATTCAAATGGCACATAAGACCCCTTATGTGACTTTTAGAGCCTATTTCTAATTCGAGTAATTTTTATCAAGCATATACTTGTCCGACAAGTTGTAGGAGACTTGCTAGGGTCATCCCCATGTAGAGAGGCCATCTTAGAATTTTTATTCAGATTTATTGAGTATTTACTGAGTCAACTCCAACAAGAAAACTCAATCAATACAAGTTTCTAAATTTGGGAACTTGTATCTTCATGTGCAAATACCTCTAGTAAACTACCTAACCCTACCCAAAGAATCAATCAAACAAAGCCCTAATCTAAGCTTTATTGTTGTCGACCTACTGTTGCTGTATCTTCTCCTTTGCGATGATGTCCCGACTATTGTCGACTACCTCCAGCCCAACCACCTCATCCCCAAAGTACGCAAGACCCCCCTCTACCTTCCCAAGGCCGGCCACCACCTGGAACCCCTCCTACAAGCAGAGACAGCCGCCCAAAGATACCACCAACGTGTTGTCCGAACATCACAACAGGTATGCCATCTTGCAACAACATTTTCTCCACTTCTAGACATAAAAAATTTGTGAAACCAACAAGGCTAGGTTTCCATATGTGTCTACTAACTTTATATAAAATTTTATGTCTAAATTCTTTCTAGATTGGTCGAGGCATACGATTTACCAAAGGGTGTCCAGAATTGATATTGTTTCGTATACGAAGGTTTTGATCTAGTTAGAATAACTTTTTCTATTGATATCATATATAAAAACGACCATAATTTGATCATCTACAATCTCCTTTAATTAACTTTTCATAATTTTGCTGTTTTGATATATAAATCTATACATGTTTGAAGAACAAAATTTCCCGTAAAACAAACTATCGAAATTACCATCTTGTGTGTTCCAAAATATTTTATGTGCATCCGAGGCTACATATTATTGATCCTCAACACATGATCATCAACTATTGATAATTTAAATAATTTTTTACCATTAATTAGAAATTATTGAAGTTATTTTATTTATGGTTAAACATGTTCTAATAATATTGATTCATCAATATTGATATTAGGATTGATCATGTGATAGTTTTTAAATAGTTTTTTTCCAATAATAATTATATAATTTATATTTCCAGAATATTAAGATTTATTTCAGAATTAATAATAAATATTTTACACATATATTTTATGAGAATTTGTTATTCCTAGAAGGGATATTATGACTAGTTAGTGAATTACGACTACTATATAGATTAGTTAACCCTGTTGGTTATAAATATATGTATACATGGTATATGGTAGTAATAATGAAGTGGGGTTATTAATGTTAGTTATTATTATTATTATTATTATTTATAGGAGTTCGTGAGAAAGATACTACAGAAGTTGGAGTCGGATCCATAATCTACACTCTCGCGACGATTCCAAGCAAGATACCTTGCCACTGTGATCTCATATTATTTCCTGCTATACATGGACGTGTTGTGTGTGTTAGGTTTAGATGTGTTAGGAGAGCGCCCAAGCGTGACTTGGGTGTCGTCGATGATGCCATCGACGACATAATGTGGGTGTGTGTGTGACCTAGCATGCTAGTAGACTTTCTCGTGTTAAAGTTATTCTTCAATGACTTGGACATGACTCATGATACGACACTTGGAGTGAGAATTTCATTGGTATTGGTACGTGCCCTATACTTGGCCATGAGTCGTGCAAGTCATGGACATGATCTTATACTACTTATTGGCGGGGAAGACAATTAGTAGGTGCACGGGATTACCCAATCCTCATTAGCCTCAGTATTTCCCTGATACAGGCTGTACTAGTGGATTTTCTATTATTGTCTATGGACTAGTCTCCAGATTGTATGGGAGTATGCTAGTATATTCGCGATATTAGTTGACGCTAATATCACTCCTTACCTACCTGTGCGATTCCAAAGTAGTCTTCAAGTGCATTACACTTAGATGGATAGTTTACCTTATTAGTTATATTTATGTTCATGTATATTACTCTTAATGTTCATATTATGGCTACTTGTTGTATTTTATTACGTCCCTATGAGGACCTGGTGACCTCTCAAGGTGTTAGATGGACTTCAGGAGTATAATTGTTGTGGTGTGTTACTGTTGGATTCAGGTATTAGTGGTATTGTTATTTTATTTTTTCTTTCGTGCCTTTTATGTTCTCTTGCACTTTTTATTTCTGTTATGATTTCTATGCTGTTATAGCCTAGTTTTGTGAGCTTACCCTTTTTTTCTAGCTCGATCGAACTAGTATGATATTGGCGGTCGACTCTATTACACTTGCTCATTTCTTGATATTTATATATTATTGTGGATTGGGATACTTTAGTTAGCACATGTTTAGTACATTCTACAGCATTGTACATCCGGAGTAAGTCCATTAAATTAGAAACTTACTCTAGATCATATTAGCTGGAATGCTTACATTACTAATCCTATGTATTTTGGAACTGGGGTATGACAACTTTAGCCAACACCTCTAGGGACCCAACACTTAGTTACGGTGATTGGCAACGAATTGGTGTGCCCTAAGAACAATTTATGCATGAGTATGAACCATACTATGCCAACAGACATTAGTGTCAATGTCAGGGACTAGAAATTTCTGTTTATAGACTTCGCAGCCTACAGAATCCTCCCAGACGACCTGAAAGAAGCCGTGTCTATCAAAAGGTGCTCCCTTCGGTTCTACTATGATACAACTACCAAAATATTGTACGATGAGACTTCTCCTCCGATGTTTGTGAAAGGAGGAGGCAATAGAAGCTCTTCGGGAGGCCCACGACGGTGCCTATAGAGCTCATCAAGCTGGTCCTAAGCTACATGATCGACTCCGACGCACGGACTATTATTGGCATACCATAATGGCAGATGTTGTCGAGTACGCTAAGAAGTGTCACACTTGTCAGCTGCACGTGGACTTCATCCATCGACCATCGGAGTTCTTACACCCTACGGTCGCCTCCTGGCCATTTGAAGCCTAGGGGTATGGACATAGTTGTACTGTTTACCCCTCCATCATCCAGAGGGCACCGTTTTAAACTGGCTATCACCGACTACTTCTCTAAGTGGGCGAAAGCAGTACCTCTATCATTGGTAAAGAGCTCAAGGTGACCAGCTTCATCAAGCATCACGTCGTCTATCGTTTCGGGATACCCCGGAGGATCATCCACAACAATGATCCGCAATTCATAAGCCATACGTTTAGCAGATTCTGTGACAACAATCGCATTCAAAATGCGGCATTGACTGCTTACAATCCGGCAAAAAATGGATTGGCTGAAGCTTTCAAAAAAATAATCGTCAAACTTCTCAAGGAATTCGTGCCGACTAACAAACGCGATTTGGATGAGAAGTTAGGCGAATGCCTCTGGGCCTACCGTACAATGATCCGGACTCCGACGGATAATACACCATTCTACATGGTGTACGGGAGCGAGTTCGTGCTTCCTCTCAAAATTCAGATTCTCTCGCTAAGAGTAGCCATTACAAACCAGTTTATGGAAGAAGACAATCAACGTTGCCAGTTAAAAGAGTTAGAGGCACTGGACGAAAAATGTCTTTCGGCTCAACAACTCATTGAGCTCTATCAGGCTCGCATCTCCGAGACTTTTAACAAAAAAAGTCAAGCAAAGAACTTTCCGAGTGGGTGACCTTGTCCTATCAGTCAAAAGGCCAATGGTGATGACTCACAAAATAGCCGGGAAGTTTGAAGCCAAATGGGAGGGTCCCTTCATCGTAGAGACGGTGTACTCTAATGGTGCCTACCTGCTCACAAAACCAAACAGGAACTTGTTTATGATGTTAATCAATGGCAAGTTCCTAAATAAGTATAATGCTTGAAGCCCTTCGACGTATACTTCCGTATCCCCAACAAACATCTATGAATTCGACAGCCGAGTTCACCCCCCTTGATCATCATATGTTCCTGGAGCCTAGCTGCTCTAGGACGTTCTCTTATCATCCTCAGTAGAAAACATTCAAGTCTATATCACCTCTGATTTATTTTCTACATCCCCGTTGAGCTTATATATAACCTCTGAGTAAGATGATGCTAAAATAGAAGTTTACATGTCTATATTACCTCTGAGTAAACATTCCCATTCAACAACCCCCATGCTGTTACACTCTACCCATGGAACATCCACGTCAATATTACCTCTGAGTTGTTCTTTATATCCCCACAGAGTCTATTGTTACCATGTTCATATCACCTCTGAGTAAGAAAACCATACCGCAAACCCCATGTTTATCATGTCCACATTACCTCTAAGTAAACGTGTTAGTTAACCAATTTTCACCCTCATTTCAAGTCTTCATCTCTACCTAAAGCCAAGGTGCGTTAAAGATGCTAAGTCCACAAAAATTATAAGTTCATAATGAATGAGCAAACAAAAAGTTCTTTATTTCTTACATTAAAAGGAGAAAAAGGACTACATTGCAAAAGAAGCAAAACCAACAAAAAGCAACAAAAAGAGCACAAAAGAGAACAAAACTAAGGGTTGGCAGACAGCTCGTCGATACGACGCTTTAAAGCTTTCGCCCTGGATTAAATAGTTGCCAAAACCTAGCGTTCAACCTCGCGATGCATCGCTTTCTTGTCTTTGGCGGCGACGTCCGCTGCATGCTTAGCATCCAACTCTTTCTTCTTATGGAACAAAGCAGCCACGTGTCGAGTGGATTTCGCTACTTCGTTCTTAAGCGTGATATGTTCGATTGTCGCCCGTTCAGAATCTACCAAGAGTTGAGACCGTTGTTCCTGCAGCAAGAGAATCTTAGCATCAACCTCTGCCACACGGTTACCTAAACTCCCTCACAAGCGGGCCTGGTCCTCCATCGCCGATGCAAGTTCTTGCTCCTTGGTGCACATAGGTTGTGTGACGACGATTTTGATGGTGAGGGTTGCGGGGGTTTCGTTGTAATGCTATGATGGAACGTGTGGCTAGAGGTCCTCGGTCCTCCTTAAATACGAATAAAATTCCTAATCCGATAAGGATTAAAATTTCTAAAATATAACGTTCCATTTTATTAAGTCAAAGGTATATCTTTAAAATATTTTAATTAAACCTTTAAATCTAAAAGGGATAATGATATTTATTTAACCCAACTATTTTGTATTAGCAATATAATTCGATTCCTTGTGATTTTAATTCCAACTTAAATAAGTTTGATCAACCTAATAGCTTTAAAATAATATTTAAAGTTATCAAAACAACTGAAATTATACAAGTCCAAATTAAAATATAAACTTCTCATAACATAATCTAAACTACGTTTGGTATGAATCAAATATTAATTCAAATAAATAGTTATCACTGAAATTGAAATTGAAATATTAATTCAAATAAATAGCCCAAATGAAAATATAAATTTCTCACAAAATATAACAATATCATCCAAATAAATTAGGATATATTTTTATTAATCAAATCCTATTTAAAATAATTTGATGTAAGTCTTTTTATCGATCAAGTAAATATGCTTTCCTAATCACTTTCGAGGCAAATAATTTTGAAAGTCCAAAAATAACGACAAACATCTTTATGATGCATAATAGTAAATTCAAGGCTAAAATATTTTTATTACAAAAAATTGTACTTTCAAACCATTTATTTTTAAACTAGTATTTTGAAATAGCAAAACAACGTTTTCAAAGATGATTTATTTCAAAATATGAAAAGATCGAATAAATAAAATTTTGAAAGAAAAAATATTTGGGAATATGGGTTACAAATATACCCACCTTAGAAATAAATTCGTCCTCGAATTTAAGGGCTACTAGGATAAAAGGACCTGGTTGATTGGCGCAAAGATGGTAAGATTATGATAAGAAAATATTGATAAAATGGATGAAAAGAAAAGGAAAATTTTATGTTAGGATTAGGGTTTCAGGAATTAGGGACCTAGGGTTAGGGTTCTTGATTAGGAAAATGGTTCAGGGATTTGGATGATTAGGGATTTGATATTGGAATTTGGGAATTTGGGAGCTAAATCATAGGAATGTTCCTATATATAGGAGTTGGGGTATCCCAAATAGGGAAGGACTAGAATGATCAGATCCTTCTAAGGTTTAAATGAATAATGAATCCAATAACTAAAAATCAATCCATATTGATTTAAAAATAATTCTAGGTTTTATTAATACTATTTAAAATACCTTTAACCAAATCTAAACATAATACTTGGTAATAGTAAATAAAGTTGAATAGATACTTAGTATTATCAAATAATATACTTTCATAGACCAAAGCAAATTTAGTAAACATTTATCTAATATTCTTGTCACCATAAGAATATAAAGTAATATTTGATATCATTCAATGTATTTATGACTTAAAACCGTAGAAATAATTGACAATAATTTATAATCCTTACAAGTCTATTTTTGTAACTATAAAATCTATTTTAAAAGAAAATTTTGGCAAAACTCCTTTCCTTTCAAATATCTATAATAGAATTTAAATCAAAATTATTTTCTGGCTAGAGAAATAAATAAAAGTTTAAAAGAAAAAAATTGGAAAGTGGGCTTATGATTCTACCTACCTTAAAAAAAATTTCGTGCACAAAATTTTGAAGTATAGGACTAAGCACTACTGAGAATATAAAAATGATACGATTCATAACCAGAATTAGATAAGCATAGTCGCGGTAGAATCAAAACCTCAAGGGGGAACCGCGATTTGGCACGATTAAAATATATATTCCAAATGATTGTGTCACGATTTTGTTTTTAGGATGATCAAGGTAATCGATTTAGCACGATCAATTGTTTAGGCACGCTTGAAATATGACCAAATTATAGGGTCAAGGATTTAGTCAAGGTCAATGTCTATGCATGCTTAAGGATATAATCGAAATAGGATTAACTAAACGGGAAGAGTCATTAGGTACGCTTAACTGCTGTCGGAGTTATATAGGCATGGTCAACTATCAAAATTTAGTCACAGTCAAAGTCATTTTAAGAACGATCAAAGTCAATTTGGCACGATAAAGTAGTTTAGCAAGATTATAGACACAATTATAGAATCAAAATCTAGATACGTTTAGGAGTCTAGTAGAAGGAAATCAAAATATGTTTAAAAGATGACGATTGAAAGTAGAAAAGAAGAACAACCCGTTTATTGAGGAGGTGCTAACTATAAATAAGGCACAAACAGATTTGGAAACTTAGTAGTCATATGCTAATAAAAGATATAGCCTCTATGGTATTCGAAAATCGTATGCATATCTGAAGTCGTTTCACCGAGAATCTATGCCTCGCCAGTGTACATCCGGCTGCAATAAACCCTTGGTTTCATGACTCAAATATGATATTATATCAAAAAATTTATTAGCTCTACCAATATTAACATACAACTCAAAAGTCAAAATAGGTCAACTAGGGCATAGTTCTAATAACATTCGATAACTTACACTTACTCGAAACTACTTCAACTTAGGGATCATGCCACGCCAGTGCGCTGCTGGCTGCAGTGAATCCTGCAGTCTCGATAATTCAAATAAGTGACGACAGTGCGCTGCTGTCTTGCTATTGTAAGTTATCAAAAATTATTCCAACTATATTCCCAAGAGTTTCAAGGAGTTTCTAAAAATTCACACAATTTAATCAAGATAGAAAAGTGCAAGTGTCCGTCCTTGAGTGAAAACATCAGTTTGGAAATAAAACTAGTGATGAGGCATCATTTTTGAAAATCAAATAATTCAAAATTTAAAGAAAAAGACTGGGGGTTTAATATATAGATAATTTGAAGTAGGTTAGGCTCAAACTCAATAAATGTAGGTAGATTTCGAGAAACTAATTGCTTACAAAAATAAATGAGTAATAAGGCCTAGGAAGGAAAGTTAACTCAAACCAATTCGCAGGTGATCGCGACAGAAGAAGTATAAGTATCAGTCTTATAAGTCTCAATTCTTGATAATAAAGAGATTGATTAGGGAGGAAATAACTGAAGACAAGAGAAGTACAAACATCTAATCTCTATTTCATGGATATTCAAATGATTTGAGGAAAAACTTTTAATCAAATACTGATTGAAGATTCATATATGGATAACAAAATCAGAATTTTTAGAAATAATTTCTTGCGGTAAAATGGGAATTAAATAAGCAATTCAGACTTATGATATGAGGACGATATCTAAAGAGGGCAAAAAAAAAAATTGAACAATTTATCAAGGTTAGAGCACTAATTCTAGGAAGGCCTAACTTACCAAGTGAATAGTCTAACTACTATTGATCCTATCATCATATAAAAATTAAATATCATATTCACCTATGAAAATTTCTCAAATTATCTAATAGGGTCTAAAATTCAATAAATTCCTACATAAATCGCATGACCTATGTAGCAATCTTAACTACCCAATAGTCAGATTAATATGGGACTCCTAGTCCTAGTTATTCTCGTAGTTCGATCCTATTTGTGAATAAGCAATTCCTAGTCGCAGGCTCGTAGTAGTACGATTAAAATGGCACTACCACGAGTTCATACAATTTACGAAAACTGACTTGCATGGGCCACCAAAAAAACTTGTCACGACCAGCACTCACTTTTGGGATACGAGTGAGTGTCCAAGGCAGACTACGCCGCAATGTCGACGGTAGAACGCCGTCCAGGCCACAATAAAATGAAATGCTAAAAAAAAAATTATTGCTCATTCACATTTCTAAACATTTACAAGATTTATATCTAAAGAAAGTATAATTCGTACAAATGTTGAAATTGAATACAACTCATCTATCTCGCTAATCTTTAGGTTTTAGCCTGCAAGTATGCCTGTATCTCCCCATGGTTAAGAAAAGTTGCGATTAACCTAAAAAGTGTTGGTTTCCAGTCAGAAATGGAATGAGTACAATTCATTGAGTACAGTTCAAAATATATACTAACTACTATAAGACAAAAGTTAGCCATAAAATACAAGATGAAATAATTAGGATACTGGTAAAAGAGACATGAGAAATGTAGAGAGGAATATATAAATGACAACAGTTAAAGAGTAAATAACAGGGAATGCTATCTATGTGATTTGAGGTACCTTTCGATATATTATCGGTTTGGGGACAGTTACACCATAAGGCCTAAGTTAATTACAAGGTCTACTTTATTTAACAAGGTCTACAAGGTCTACTGTGCAAGAAATAAAATATGGGCTAAGGTCTGATCACATATCTATTAATACTTCCCCGTCCCGATACCATGTACAAGGCAGGAAACATGACATGAACAAGAAACATGAGTGCTATCGTGTGACGAGCATGCCAAGAATCAAGTATAATATAACTAACAGTGTGATATAGGAATTAGCAATATTGAAAACAAACAACAAATGTACTCGCATGGGTCCTTAGCTGGTGAAATCGATAATTCCATCGAGTCCAAGATAGTCTGATTGGTCAGGATCGATGTGATGGCGTTCGGGTTCGCAAGAAAATAGGAAAAATGATTAGTCACAGTCAAAGACTTATTATCAAAAGAATTTTGTAAATATATCATATGACTATTTTGGAAGATATGTATACTATTTGGAAATATGCATAATATGTAGAAATTATATATATATTCTATTAGTCAAATATTTTAGATAAATGATCTAGAAAATCATCTTATGGGTAAAAACCTATTTTTTGTCAAATACACCTTTTGGCCGAAAGCTATATTTTTAAAATATATAAAACAATAAGATTTTTGTTTTTGGCTAAAATGTTTTATTTAAATGCCACACAAATATAATAATATTTTAGGGCTTCTCGTTCGTTTTAGAAATAGAAGAGGTAAATATAGAGAGATGAGCGATGGAGAATGTTCACACCAGAAAGAACGTGGCGGCTGCTTCGCGAGGGTTTGACCGGCGAGCGGCAAGGGCGAGGCGCTCTTGTGTGTTCGGTCGAAGGAGATGGCCATCCGGACACAAGGTTGGCGGATTCATCTGCGAGTTCCAAATGGTGGCGAGGACGGAAGGCGCGTGCGCGAATGCTCAAACGGTCGGAGTATGGAGGCAACGCCGGCAACCCACGGTTCGAAAAGACGATGGGCGCAGGATGCTGCCTCGACGGAGGTCGTGTCCCACCGCGGGCAGCGGTGCGACTATACGCTCGGCACAAAGGCGTGGCAGCTCCGTCTCTGTCGATGCCGGTGAGTGATGGGTCGAATCGTCATTCGACATCAGGTAAGCGGTGGCAATGGTAGAATTTGGGTTGGTTGATGTGGGTGGTCATTTTAGGTTATTGACCGGGATGGCCGCGGGGTTGTGGAGGGGAAGGTCAGGGAACAGAAAATCGGTCGATATGGTATTGGGGATGATGCTGATGTTAATGGTGGTGGTTTGTAATGATGGCAGAGGTTACGACGGTGGTCGCGGTGGGGGTGTTGGATGCTAGTGACGATAATAATAGTAATGATGGAGAGGAGTCAGTGTAGGCTGTCAGGATGATGCGGTGGATGTCGGTGATGGTGGTGGGAAGCTACATTATGGATAGGTTCACTGCCGACGGCAGTCTAGGGAGAGGATCGGAGGCCATGTCGAAGACGCAGGGAAAGAACGTTGATGGAATGTCGATGGTTGTGGTGGGAAGGAAGTGTCGGGCATGTCCAATACGACATGGGAACTGTATATGTAAAGGAAAAAAATAGTAAAAAAGTGGTGGTGGATGCAAACACCGACATGGTGCACAGAGGTTGTGTGACGACGATTTTTATGGTGAGGGTTACAGGGGTTTCATTATAATGCTATGATGGAACCTGGCTAGAGGTCCTCTGTCCTCTGTCCTCCTTAAATACGAATAAAATTCCTAATCTGATAAGGATTAGAATTTCTAAAAGATAACGTTCCATTTTATTTAAATCAAAAGGTATATATTTAAACTAGTTTAATTAGACATTTAAATATACAAGGGATAATGATATTTATTTAACCCAACTATTCTATATTAGCAATATAATTCGATTCCTTATGATTTCAATTCCAACTTAAATAAGTTTGATCAACCTAATAGCTTTAAAATAATATTTAAAGTTATCAAAACAACTTAAATTATACAAGTCCAATTTAAAATATAAACTTCTCACAACATAATCTAAACTACGTTTGGTATAAATCAAATATTAATTCAAATAAATAGTTATCATTGAAATTAAAATATTAATTCAAATAAATCGTCCAAATTAAAATATAAATTTCTCACAAAACATAACTGTATCATCCAAATAAATTAGGATATATTTTTATTAATAAAATCCTATTTAAAATAATTTGATGGAAGTCTTTTTATCGATCAAAGTAAATATGCTTTCCTCATCACTTTCGAGGCAAATAATTTTGAAAGTCCAAAAATAACGACAAACATATTTATGATGCATAATAGTAAAATTCAAGGCTAAAATATTTTTATTACTAAAAATTGTACTTTCAAACCATTTATTTTTAAACTAGTATTTTAAAATAGCAAAATAATGTTTTCAAAGATGATTTATTTCAAAATACGAAAAGATCGAATAAATAAAATTTTGAAACAAAAATAAATATTCCAGAAGAGGGGTTACAATCACTAAGCCATCTGGTTTCCTGGAACCCCTGCAATGAATTGCAGACATGATTAGTGGCTCATTTATCTATACACCAGGTGCCGATAGATAACACCGCTAAACATGTTTCAACTACTAGTAAAAGAGATATACCTTCTTTGTTTTCTTGTTTGAGAAGTGGACAGTCACTCTTCTATTGTCCTGACCCTTTGTACTTGAAACATTTGTCTTTCGGCTTTCTCACAGCGCCTTGAGGTCCTATGCCCTTCTTTCTTGAGTTTGTTTATTTTTGAATGTTATTCTTCTTTTTATCGTCTTTTGTCTTAGAAGTAGAAGCCTTTTCAGTAATATAAATATGACAACTCTGCCTAAAGAGAGCTTCAGCATCTTCTAGCTCTTTTACAAGTTATGCCAAACTATACAACCTTTTGTTCATATTGTAGTTAAAGCAAAATATTTCAAAACTTTTAGGCAGAGTCCCGAGAATGATATCGACCTGGGATTCTCCGTCAATTTCAGCTCCAAAGATCTTTATCTCATTCAGATGACCCATTATCTTGAGAACATGATCCCTTACTGGCGTACCTTCAGCTATTTTCGTATTCATCTAACACTTCATAGCAAACTACCTAGCTTCTCTACTCTGATGTCCAAAGAATTCCTTAAGGTTATACATCATGTCATAAGCTATGGCCATGGCCTGATATACTGATGTTGCAGTACATTTGACATAGATGCCAGAATGTAACACCGTGCCATCTCATCTGCCTTTATCCACTTTTTACAAGCCTCTTTAAACTCTTTATCAGAATTAGCATCAGACTTAGGTGAAAATTCCTCATTGAGTACATATTTGTACTCTTCAGTAGTTAGGACAATATCCAAGTTACGTTTCCAGTCAATCTAATTAGGGCCAGTAATTTTATTTTCTTTAAGAATCACCATAAGTGGACTGAAAGAACCCATTTTTTAAATCCTAAAAATCACATAATTAACTATTATACAGGGCAAAAACTATTTAAATTAAATAAATATTGATTCCCTCAAAACAATAATAAATATTCACCATATTAACCTAACTTTATTACAAATAAAATTAATTTATTGGTCTGGCTTTGGTCCTACAAATAATAGTAGTGACTCCGATAGGGTGGATACCATTATTTGTATCTAAGTTTATACCATTACTTAATACTAAGTCCATTATTTCGTAATGAGTTCCTTTAGATAGAGAAGTGAATACATACTAGGTAACTTTCTATAATTCTCCCGAAGGAAGTTTGTACTAGTGTTCCATAATTAGACTTGTCCGATATGGAGGAAGGCACTAAAGCCAACATGCAAGTATAATTATATCACGTACAAACCAGTAATGGAGACCATGGAATTTATGTTAAATAAATTCCCTCTCCGACTTAGTTATTTAACAATGAGGGTTTTCTACTAGTTGATTCATGTCCATGTTGACCATTATTAATGCGGACTTAGTTATAACAAAAAATCCACAAAATAATAAACATGCATAAAAAAGAGTAAAAATATAGCAATAAAAGATAAATATCCAACTATTATGGCAACATATCCTACTTTTTTGGTCTTGGCTGTCAATTTCTTCATCGAAAATCATCTGACGGCCTCTTGACTGCTGAAAAATAGCATCTCGTCCCGCATCAGAAAAAGCCACTACCGCCAACACGATAGACCGATTATATTTAAAATTACATCAATCCTATGCCTCCCGAAGGAGTTTGCACATAATCTAGCTTAAACTAAATAAATAAATAATCACGATCAACCTTCCTGATTTTAATTACATCCATGAACAACAACAACATCCATGATATGTTCATGGTTTAAAATAACACAAACAGAACATAAATTAACCATAATAGTTGGATCTAAGATGCCTGCAAAATCGAGTCAGAACGGATCTACATCTACTGACTATTATTTGACATTGTATTTTATTGGTCAACATGGATGTATCAATCGATACACAGATCTAATACCGGCTCTGGTACCAATTGATGGAACTAAGGATTCCCAGGACCACGGATTGGTGTGCATATTGATCGATAGAAAGTTAAACAGATATAAAGCTGTTGTAGCCCTTTATAGGCAAAAATTAAGGTTCACGAATTAGACCTACGATGAGAAGAAAATGACAGTTCCAAGCAACCTCGAGCAGTCAGCAATCCCAAGATCTTCTACATGTATTCCTTCCTCGGGTTGGACGTCGTGTGGGCGACGATCTCCCAACATTTTCTTCTGTCGGCTGTCCTCTATTTCTCTTCTCTCATAATTGACGAATTAGAGAAAGATGCTTTTTCTTAGAATACATATGCAGCCAGAGAATAGAGGATATATATAGTCTATGGTAGGGACCATAAGGAGAAATTAGGTTTAGGTCTTCTAACGGGTCTAGGTATCCTGTGTTCAGTTCGAATACACAACCCAGGCCTGTTAACAATAGCTCGATCCACTAAAGGGCTATTGTTGCACTACCTTCCTAATCCCAAATTATGTTTATGGGCTCCTTCTTATTATATGCTTGTTTGTCTCCCTATGTTAAGATATCAAATGTCCGTCAATCAAAATAAGTTACTAACAACTACATTAATCGACATCTTTTATCCTTAAGTAGTACCACTCAACTTTATTTGTTATGTCGGATATAATCCACCTACAAGGTTTACATGAAAATCCTTATGAGTTCCTTAAGGGGACATCATCAATCCGATACATCGGGATATGGATTACTTTTATAATCAACAACCCATCATACAAATAATGTCATTACCCAATTTATAGAGGTTATTGACTCATTATGAATCTCACTCTTTTTTGAATCAAAGTAAAGCACACTACATATACATGTCTGTTATTATATCCGGATTAAGAGTACAAGTATCCATAATAACAGAGGTATTTGTTCTCTTATGTAGTCAGTACAAAGAGAACAACCTCAAGTGGTCCTGTTCAATATACATATAGTGCACTAGTATAATCCTATAGTCAAGATAGACTAATGCTAGATTACACTACAACCTTACCAATGGTTTGTCCAAATCCATCTAGGTTGTGAACTATTTACATATTCTACAAGGGACTGATAATATGATCTTATTTGTGTCACCACGCACCATATTATCTATAATGTAGGATATCAGACACTTTGCATTAACATATAACAAATATAAAATGCCAATATTTGCCCATATGATTCTCATTCAAAAATAATAGGAAAATATAGTTAATATAAAAGTGATGCTTTTAGTATATAACCCTAACAAGATCGTCGTCAGATCGTCAACGGAGTAAAGAATCAACCCTCCATCGCTACGGTTCGCAGATATAAACTAAAGTGTACTCAAAGGATTCCATAGGATCCATGATTGTACTCTATTTAGTTTGTTATTTATAAAAGTTTTCTTCAAACACTTTTTAATGGCAAACAATTAGATCCATGAAAGCGGCCGGAGTATTAGTCAAACCAAATGGCATGTCCAAAAACTCATAATATCCGTTTCTCGAACGGAATGCTGACTTTAGGACATCTTCGGGCCTGATCTTCAACTAATGGTATCCTAAACGAAGATCAATCTTTAAAAATATGGTCGCTCCTTGTAGATGATCAAACAGATCATCTATCCATGGCAGAGGATACTTATTCTGAATAGTTGCTTTGTTCAACTCTCGATAATCCATGCACAACCGCATTGTCCCAAACTTTTTATTTACGAACAATAATGGAGCTCCCCACGGTGATACACTTGGGCAAATGTATCCATGGTCTAGTAACTATTGTAGTTGCACTTTTAATTATTTCAATTCTACTGGAGCCATCTTGTATGGCGCTTTAGATATCAGACGAGTATCCAGAAAAGTATCAAGTGTGAACTCAATCTCCCTGTCCGGTGGCATTCCAGGTATCTTATTTGGGAACGCATTGGAGAATTCTACCACGAATTCGATTTGATCCGAGTCTGCACCCTTCATCGGAGTGTCCCGAACAGAAGCGTGGTACCAGTCACACCCCGAATATAATATATACCTTGTCGTAACTGCGATATCACCATCTTTACCTTGGACGTCATGCCGTACGAGTAAGAAAACTTTGTCTCTCCGGGTACGTGAAACACAACTCTCTTCTTCCCGCAACCGATCATCGCATGACAAGCCCTGAGCCAATCTATCCCCAAGATAATGTCGTACTCTTTTATGTCGAGTACTTTATCATCCAGCGATAGGGTTTTACCTCCAAAACATATGTAACTGTCCCTGCAAATCAAACTTGCAGGCATATCTACTCCCGAAGGAGTGCTAACACAATGAGCCATCTTTAATAGATTTATGAAAAATTTGTTTTTCGTTGTTAAATCAGATGATATAAAATAATAAATAGCACCATAATCGAATAACACTCAGGAAGGTATACCTTGGTACAGTAGCATACCTGTTATAACATTCTCTAAGGCAAGAGCTTCTGCCTGAGTAAAAGCATAAACCCTTCATTGTCATCCTTGTTGTTGATTCGGTGCATTCCTAGTTGGAGCTGGTAAGGATAGTGGCGCTTGGCCACGATTCTGATTGTTATGTTGGCCATGAGTGTTTGCCATTGATTGAAAAAGTGCAGAACAATTTTATAGGAGGACTGAACTTAGACTCACAATACAAACTCGCTCGCACAAAGAAAGCCTAGGAATGAAAACCTAGGTACAGTAATCTAAGTACGATTGTTATTTTTGGTTCTAGGGGGTGACGATAGAGGCTCGGGAAAGCGACGGCAGCTCTGCCTTATTCCTTGGACGATCGGACGTAGCCTTGGCTCTGATGAAGAAATACTCTCAGGATGTGTAGAAAGAATCCTCTGTACATGTCTTTGTCTCTCTGTGTGTCCAGCCGGGTGAAGAGAGTCTCTTTTTGGAATTCTCCTCTCTGTTCTTCTTCATCCCTCTTTTCTCTCCAGGGTTTGTAAAGGAATGACACCTTGCTATTTATAGAAGTGGGGGTGTGATCATTAGTGTTTGTAATGATTGCCCCTTAAAAAGTCGGTGGCCAATAATCTGGACCATTAATCTTGATTGCATCACATCTGGGCAGTTAATTTTTGATTGCGCTAAATCCGTATGGGCAATTAATGTTGATTACAATAAATCTTCATAATTTGTCATGACAAGTTTAGATCTCCCGCCATGTGTTCAATTTGCTTAATTACAACAAATTTGATTTGATCTAAGTAATTATGATGATTATAACAAATCTGGGTTGTTATGATTTGCTAGCCGCCATAACTCCGAAGGGATAAGACCGCCACGTGTCTCAACTATCATGAGGATCGCCACGTGTCTCAACTGTCATGAGGACCGCCACGTGTGTCAACTGTCGTGAGTGGGACGTCCTGATAGAGCCGCATAAACCGCATATGGGTGGCCCCCACACTCCTAGCCACATGAAGATAGCAGCCGCATGAGGGTGGCGGTCACATGAGGGGGATAGCCACGTGAGGATGGCAGTCGCATGAAGGTGGCAGCCGTATGAAGCTGGCAGCCACATGAAGGTGGCAGCCGTATGAAGGAGGCAGCCGCATGAAGGTGGCAGCCGTATGAAGGTGGCAGCCACATGAAGGAGGCAGTCGCATGAAGGAAGCAGCCGCATAAAGAGGGCAACCGCATGAATAGATCAACCGCATGAAGAGAGCAACCGCATGAAGAGAGCAACCACATAGGGGTGACATCCGAATAGGGGTGGCAGCCGCATAGGGAGCTTTGGATTTGGCAGATCATGCCAGCTATAAAAGATTTTCTCCTTTTCCCTAGGAGCACGCTATCATATCAGAGCTATCTTTTCAGCTTTATGTCAAAGCTGTCACTTCGCCTTTCTGTTAAAGCTGCCGTAAGGACATTTAATAAAGAAGTTGCTTTATGGCTAGCTGTAGAGGCGGACTGCTTTGGGCCACGTGGCTCCTTCCTGAGCTGTATGGAGCTATCCGAGCCGTATGATGCTTTAAAGGACTTTTGAACCGCATGAATGTCTAACGGATTCCTGAGCCACATGAGGCTCTTTCTATTTGAGCCGCATGGGCTTTTTTTGTTATTTTTCATGCTTCTACAAGATCCCCTTCAAAGTTTTTAATTTGTAAAATTGAAATACTTTGAATAAGAAGCATGGCTATGTAAATTCTTCTGGCTGCATAGGATGTTCTAACCGCATGGGCTTCTTAGCCGCATGGACCTCCTAGCCGCATGGACATCCTAGCCGCATGGACTGTCTGGCCACATAGACTCCCTGCCACGTGTAAGTCTCCTGCCACGTGTGCGTCTCATTAATTGCTCTTGATTTAAAGCCGCCTTTGGGGCAGGATCCCAAGGTCGGTTTTAAATATCCGGATTTTCCTCGAAGACCGAAGAGTCAGTTTTGTTTTTATACAGCACGCGGATCGAAGCGTCCCCCCTCATTCTGCCTATAAATAGGAGCATTTTTGGTCAAAGAGACTTCTTTACTTTCTTCTGTCTTCAACTTTTCTTGCCCTAAGTTGCTGTCTTCGTCTTGCTTCTCCGCTCATCAATCAACAATGGCCCCCAAGTCTTCCAAGGCCGCGGCGAAGGGTAAGGGAGTGGCTTCTTCTTTAGCCATGGCGCCTGACGTTCATCTCGATGTTCACCCTAACAAAGATGGCTCTGTTGCATGCTTTATGTACAAACCTTTAATGTGTCCCTCGTCTTTATCGAACTATTTAATTTGTATGGGCCGCATGTATGTCCCGAGCCGCATGGGGGTATACCCCATGTCCAAGCCGTATGGGAGTTAGTCTAGTAGCCGCATAGATACTTCACAAACTGAATCGCATAATGACCCGTCGAACAGAGCCGCATAAGTCTCTCTGAATCGAACCGCATGAAGCCCCCTCAAACAGGACCACATAAGCTCATCTGGACTGGGCCGCATAAGGCTGTGCTAAACCGAGCCGCATAAGCTCCTCTGAAGTGAGCCGCCTAAGTAGAACCGTATAAGCCCACGCTAAACAGAGCCGTATGAGCTTACGCTAATTAGTGCCGCATAAGCTCATGTTCAAACAGAGCCGATGAGCTCTTTTAAAACAGAACCACATAAGCTCGTCTTTAAATAGACCCGCATAAGCTCATCTTTAAACAGAGCCGCATAAGCTCATGTGGACTGGGTCGCATAAGCCAGAACACTCGGTGGTTTTGTTTTAACCATCTTTTAACTTGTTTCTTTTGTCCTTCTTCAGTGAATCTGCCAGTTAATGCAGCGGGATAGCCTCTGGTGGGTCGCGCCCAATATGTTGTGGGCTATCGATATGACCATATAGTCGAGTATATGACGAACCAGCTTCCTAAAGAGCCTTTGGAGAGACTGAATACTATCAAGAACCAGCCCTTCTACTTTCTCTACGCCATGATAAACTCGGGGCAATTGGAGGGAAATACCTGAAGCCGACGTTCCTCTTTGGGGATGCTTTATCTGTAAAGAACACCCGAGTGTTGGATATATCTGAGAGTTGGGACTTTACTTTTGACGGGGTGGAGATCCATATCCCTCCGATAGAGCGCCATTTTCCTCATGGTTCAACATGTTACCGCTGGACAGAAAGATGGTAAACTTCTTGACTCCAAGCAAGTCGGGGATGTTTGTGGGAAACATCCATTACAACATGTATTTGGGGTCAGCGTATGCGGAAAGGGAACCGGTTAGTCGGTACATGATGGGACTGGCTCCGGGTACCTTCATAAATGTATTGGGTCCCAATTTTACATTCTCTCAAGCTGACACCTTCTTGAACCAGCTTGCTCGGAAAGGGTCCTATTCCGTCGGCCGGTTGGCGTTGCTGAACTGGATAAACCCCATTCCTGCGTGGGCCAACTTGACCACATGGATTCTGCGGAAGTATGAGACTCCCCTGCGTGAGATCGGCCTGTACCATGCCATTCGAGGAACCTGTCATGGTCTACCCATAAATAAGCCGTTGTTCATGGCTCTCCTGGAGATGTACAATCGGCTGACGGGAACCTTCTTCAACCTGAAGGAGAGCTGGGACTCGCTCTCCACGAGATGTACGTTATCTCCAAGCTGCCCTGGGGGGAAGAAGTCTTTGAAGTGTACACCCCTACGACCGAAGAGCTCGAGGATTTGGATCGACAGTTCCGGGGCTTTGTTGTCGTGTATCGGGAATTGTTATGTCACCACAGTACTTGTCATCAAACGGCTATCAAGAAGGATGGTAGCTCGGAAGGGAGCATTCCTCACACCACAACCTGGGTCTCATACCTTTTCACACTAGGCGCCTCAGGCCGGGTTTCTTCTCGAGATTCTAAAACTCATAAGAAGGTACAAAACCTGGCGTCAACTACCAAGAGATCGAGGTCCATGGGCCACACATTTGGGAGTAAGACCGACTCCTTTAGTTATTTTTATCATGGTACTCAGTGACTGTCGGAGAAGGGGCTCTTGGCGGGATTCCTGATGGTGTGGCTACGGAACTGCGTAGTCTCCGGGGGGCAGGTTCTATTAAGAGGATCAGCCGCCACTTTATCCTCCCTGCCGTAAAGCTGGCCTTTGGGGCCAAGCTGGCTCTTCTTTCGTCCATGGTGTGCAGCATACACCATGGCCTTTGCGCCTTTTCTTCCAAGGTCATCGCCCGTGATACGGTGATGGATTTTGAGCGCATAGAGCTGCCATACCATTATCTGATAGGGGTGGCTATTAATGCACTGCCGGTCTTTGATGAGACCTGGAGCAGAAGACGGTGTTACGGCTGATGACGCTTTAATTTTCCGATTCCACCATCAGCCCTGGAAGTACAGCACCATGCCAGCCTGTTGGAGGGCGCTGGCGAGAGTGGACGGATACGACTTTTTTGTGTATGTTCCTCGTTTTACTGCTGAAGAAGTGAGGAGCGTACTTGTTGATGGTACCGAACCTCCTCTCCTCTTATCTGAGAAAATGCTCCTTTGGCTGCATAATATCCGTCCAGCGTACCTATTATATCGTAACCGCAACATCGTCTACCTGGAGCCCTACTTGTCCAGCAGGTTCTCCGACCAGTTCGGGTATAGCCAGCTGTTCTTTGACTGTCCCAGCTCTTGTCTGGGCTTTGAAGGTAGCATCCTGGATGGTATCAGGGCATGGCACTATTATGACACAGTTCATACCCGAACCACCTTTTCGGTCCATGATGGTGAGGCGCTGAGGCGCCAGGGGAGATTTTGTATATGGCGGCCATATACCACGCTACGGCGAGCAAGCCTCCCGTTAATTTTGACCCGAGTACCAGCTTCATTGTGGGTATTAGCTTAGCGGAGAAGCCCAAGGGGTCTAAGACGAGGAAGAGGAGGGCGAATGCGGTTCCTGTGCCTGACTCGGAGTCCACAACCGCGGACGAAGAGAATGACGAGCATGAGGCAGATAACTCTTCTCCTCCTGTGGAAGATGTTGGGGCAGGTCAGCTGCCTGTTGTGCTAGATGAGATGGTGGCAGATCAGCCACCTGTTGTGCCTGATGAGATGGTGGCAGATCAGCCGCCTGTTGCTCCTGGTGAGGTGGTGGCGGATCAGCCGCCCGTTGCGCCTATCCCTTCACGCATGCGAGGCAGGCATGATTCTATTTGTGGTGTATCCTTCTCCGTGAAGCGGGCTGCAGTAAGACGCCGCGAGCTGCTCATTAAAGAGAGAGGCGAAGGTGATGACGATGTTTCGGAGGTGAGTTAAATTGCGACCCTCTCCTTCTTTAGCCCTTTCTTTTCTTGAACTATGATCTAATCATTTTCTCATCTCTGTAGACGTCGGAAGAGTCGGACTCTCGGGAAACAGCCACTGTTTCTGAAGTCGACCCTGCCTTAAATACTTTGATTAGTGACATGTCTGCCGAAATTATTTCTTTCGGGGTACCCTCGGCGGCGGTTAAGGGATCTCACATTGCTGAGGTCTCGACCAGAGCGACGGGGGCTCCGCTGAACCTATCCCCGAGACTGTTGAATTTCAGCAGGGTGACACTGATCCAGTCGTATCTCCTTCCGGGGTGGCTGGGACAGAAGAGCCAGCTGAATTCAGCTTGGAGATTGCTGGCGAGGGGACTATGGCTGTAGAAGCATGAAAAAGAATAAAGAAAGCTCCATGCGGCTCAGAGAGCCTATGCGGCTCGAATAAGTTCCATTCGGCTAAGAGAGGAGCCACGTGACCTGCAAACAGCTCTTCCTTTTTGTCTTTTACTGCATTAAATGCCTTGATGGCTGACAGCTCTGACGAATGACAGCTCTGACACAAAGAAACAATAATGACTCCGTCATAATGGCAGACTCCTAGGGAAACGAAGGAAATCTCTGACACGATCCTCCGAAATCCAGAAACCTTCATACGGCCTTGACACGTGGACAGTCGCATGCGGCTCAGGCAGAGACCACCCCATGCGGCTCAGGCCGAAGCTATCCCATGCGGCTCAGGCCGAAGCTATTCTATGCGTTTCAAGCAGAGGCTACCTCATACGGCTCACAAGGACTATCTCCATGTGGCTCACGAAGAAGGCACTCATCATCACCATGCGGTTCAAATGTTCAGGGGTCACTCCCAAGCAGCCTTGACACGTGGCCAGCCTTATGCGGCTCAAGGAGGAGCAACCCTCATGCGGTTCAGATTTTCTAAGTTGCTCGCGGTTAAGCCACGTGGCATGATAATAGGACACGTGGCATTAAATCAACCGAAATCCATCAAACAAATCCCAATGAAATATTGGGATCAAATTAGATCATTTGCAATCAAGCAAATCAATGACACGTGGCGGAAGATCCGAGATTGGCATAACAAATCATGAGGATTTATGTCAATTATCATTAATTATCTACAAAGATTTGGTGCAATCACATTAATTGCCCGAATCTATTATGTTCAAGATGAGTGGCCCAGATTCATTGATCCTGAGCCGCCGACTTTTGAGAATGGGCAATCATTATAAAACCCTAATGATGCGCCCCCACTCTTATAAATAGCAAGGTGCCATTCCCTTTCAACGCACACGGAGACATATACAGAGAGAAAAAGAGAGACAGATAGAGAAGGAGAGACTCTTACTTTTGCAAAAAAGAAGATATAGAGATCCAGAGAGCCAGAGAGCCAGAGAGAGAATATACAGAGCTTGAAAGGAGAGCATTTTTTCAGCAATGCCAAGCAATTCATCTACAGAGCCAAGGCTGCACCCGATCGTCCAAGGAGTAAGGCAGAGCTACCGTCGCTTTCCCGAGCCTCTACCGTCAGCCCCCATAATCTAAAATAAACAATTGTACTTAGATTGTTCTACCTAGGTTTTCGTCCCTAGGCTTTCTTTGTACAAGCAAGTTTGTATTGTGAAGTAAAAGTCCAGTCCTCCGATAATTGTTCTGTTCTTTTATATTTCATGACAAACACAAGCGAGTTTGTATTGTGAAGTAAAAGTTCAGTCCTCCGATATAATTGTTCTGTTCCTTCATAATTCATGGCAAACACGATGGCGACTCTGCTGGTGACAAACTTCTCCACGGCTGAGGAGTTGGTGACGCAATCAGATGCAGCCAAACTTGGCTCCACGCAACAGAAGATGGTCGTCCGCTTCGACCAACAGGCGTTTGAAGAAATGCTCTCTGAAGGAAGTGCTGGCCCGATTCAGAAGTGAACCCGCACAAAGAAAGCTCGCTGCAAGTGGAGTCCAAAATTATTTGCTCCTCCCCAAGCTCTGGACAGAGTGCTCTCTGCTGCCCATGACAGCGAAGGCGACTCTCGCGCGACCCTACTTCGAGCCATAGAGGACTCTGCTGTCCCCAAGTCCGGCAGAGGAAAGCACTACGATACTGGACTTGCAGGGGCAAAGTGTGATTCTATGTGCTCCAGGAAGAAACCAAATAAGGGCACTAGCCGCAAGACGAAGACTCATGCAGCCAAGATTGCCAGCCGCATGAATGATGACCATACGGCCGAGACTGCTAACCAAATGCATTATACTCATGCGGCCAGGATTTTCAGCCGCATGGAGAATACTCATACGGCTAGGATGTCCGGCCGCATGGAGAAGACCCATGTGGCTGCGCTTGCCAGCCGCATGAAGATTATTGATGCCAGCCGCATGACGCCTACTCCACGTGGCTCTGTCTTCGACCGCCTCTCCTATGGTCCTGATCTCTTGTGCTCCCAAGAAGACATGTCTGACTCTCTCCAGCACCACTTAGACTCTTCCTACTATGTGCCCTCATGCACTAGAGCGAAGAAATCTAGGGCAGCACGAGCCTGGCAAGCTCGGTCCGCTGATCCAACCTCTAACCATCCGAGCGTCCCACATACTATTGTGAGGGCCTCAGATGGGAAGTTGTACAGAACCACTCTAGTCCAGCCCCCGACGGCAAATGGACAGAGAGGTTCGCAAAAGTCTTCCAAAATCCAGGGAGCAAACATGGTCGATCCAGACCCATCTGACTTGCGTGAGGCCATCCTCCACAAACGCAAGAAAAGAGAAGGTGCATCGGGGTGCAAAGAGCCCTTCCACGGACCTCACTGCACCCAAGTCATCGTCAACTGCTGTTGCAATAACGCGACGATACGAGAAGACCGGCAGTCCGTCTTCCAAAGACTGCAACAACCATGTTCAGAAGATGAGGCACTTCCCGTCGTCTCCTGCAACTCTGCTCAGAAAAACCCCACCGATGGGAGAGAGAAGAAGACAAATATTCCTAGTCTGAAGATTTCAACCACCATGACTAAGAAATTATCGTCTAAACGGGTACCCACCATCGGAGTTTTCCAAGGTACCCGTTCAAAGATGAAATCTGCTACAGTGGAGATTCATCGTCTATACCACTGGGGGTTGCTGGGACTGGGGGTAGCACTCCTCAGAACATCCACGATAATCCAATGTTCCAAGGAGATGAGCTCGAAGAAACAACTCTCCCATCAGATACAGCAAGGGCCGACGTCCCCGAGGACGTCCACGACTCCCAAGATGAAGCAAACTCTGAAGCTGGGGGTACTATCCCTTCTGAGTCCGAACCAGAGGAGAACATTCCCACATACCCCGATGACTTCTCGCTACAGGGGTATGATTCGGAGGGCACGTCCTCCACCGTTTCGTCCATCTCTCCTCATGCAAAGACGGTGTTCATGACGGACAGCAACCAAGGTGGTTCCAGTGATCGCTAACGCATCGACACTCTGGAGGCCATACTGCATGCATTGGTCAAGTCTGTGGACGAGATCAAAGCGGCCCTTCCAACTCTCTAAGGAGGGACGCCTGGCCAAACAAACACGGGTCCCGCGATCAATGCAGACTCGAACTCAGCGGCACCGAACCCCGGCAACAATCCTCCTAAAATGACGGCCCCTACCGCTGTGGATGAGGCCAGGGAAGCAAGAAGAGAGGTCCAGGAGCTCCGAGCCATGTTTCACGCTCGAGAAACCTTTCAAGACCTCAGAATACGGCAACCATACCCTGCAGCATGGAGGGATGTCCCCTTTCCACCAAGATATAAGCCGTTCAATATCAATCCTTATGATGGCAAGACCTCCGCAAGTCGGTATATCACTTACTTCGAGGTCACCACCGACCATTTACCCCACGACGATGCCATCCTTACACGATTATTCATCGGGGCATTGGAAAGAGTCGCCTTCGACTGGTATCGCAACCTGCCAGACAACTGCATCCACTCCTTCGCCAGCTTCAAGCGCATGTTCTTGGAGAGATTCTACGAAGTAGGACAGAACGACACGATGTCCACCCTCATGGACGTCATTCAAGGGGAGAAAGAGCTGACAAGGAACTATATTGAGCGGTTTCGCCAAACTGCCATGAAGCTGCCGTCTGGCAACCCAGATTCCTCCTTAATTGAAATTTGCCAAAAGAGACTGCTTCCAACAATCAGCCTCTGGATAGGCAAAAGTCAATTCAAGGACTGGAAGACGTTTATCATCAGTGCCACAAGCGCCGAAGAACGATTGAAGAAGGCTTGCCAACTAGGATTGCACATCTCAGAGGGAGAGGACAAGGGCAGGCGTCCCAACGCCAACACCAACAATAGGGGTAGCTCCACCAACAACCGGGACAATAAGGGCAAGTAGGCTATGGTGGTCGACACAGCACAAAAACCTGAGCCAAAACCAGCAGACAAACAATAGCCACAAATGACTTACTCCTTCGAAGACGGCCACGTCAAGCCTATCTTAGACATGCTCATACAAGGAGACATAATTCAGCTCCCTCCACCAAGACGGGAACCTCGGCCGACAGAAATAGAGAACCCAAAGTACTGCCATTACCACCGCTACGTCCACCATGCTACACACGACTGCTACCAACTAAAACGGTACATCCAAAATCTCATCGATTCGAACGATCTGGCCATCGATTTCGAAGAGGTAACTGTGGCAGCCAATATGGTGTCAGTATAATTTGGCAGCTTCCCTCCAACCGAAACTCAAGAAGGCGTGGTCCCCATCCCTCTGGCGACAATAGAGATTGCTAATCTTCTACCTCCCCGAGATCAGGCTGCTGGTCTAGTGCCCCTCACCACATCACGAGGGGAGGTCATGTGGGTCCATCCAGACTTGGTATCAGAAGTGGCTCAGTGCACACCATCTTTCATTCGCAAGAAGAAGAGTGGAAAAGTCAGATCTTGCCGCACAATCTCGGCAGATATCGAAGAAGTCACAGCCGTCATCACCCGGTCTGGGGCACAATCCCAACCTGTGGCTGATAACCCAGCTGAAGATCATCAGCCCGCTACAACTGACGCTCCAGGACCTTCTCAGCCTCCGACGACCGACAAGCCTAGGCCGAAGAAGACTCGTTTTGATAAATCCCTTCGAAAAGAGGCACCTCAGGGGCTGGAGAAGCCCTACAACTTCGACATCTTGGCACAATTGACCAACACACCGGCCAAGTTGTCATTATACAAGCTTCTGAGACTCTCAAAGGATGTTCGTACGGCTTTGAGCAATGCACTCCAAATTGCCGACGCGTACCTGGCTCAGGTCAACCTCACGGGAGAGAACCCGCCTGCAGATCTCCAAGACAACGTTTGCACGGGAGCGATGCCCAATATTGTCTTCACTCCGCAGGATATGCTCATCAAAACCAACCTGCACGATCGTCCGTTATACTACACTGGATACATCGGCGACGTAAAGGTAGATCAGATGCACATTGATCCTGGCTCTTCCATAAGCATTATCCCGAAGGGTCTGTTATATCATCTCCGTATCCCTAAGAATCGCATGACGCCTACAAGCACCGCCATCAGCGGTTTCAATTCGGGCAGGAGCTACCCAATCGGGAAAATTTGTCTGAAGTGTCAAATTGGCGATCTCCAGTCGGAAGTCACCTGTTACGTCATAGATGCAGATACTTCTTACAACATCCTCCTAGGGCGCCCTTGGATACACGATTATATGATCATGCCTTCCACACTGCACCAATGCTTCAAGTATGTCGACAAATACGGCTTCGTGAGGACAGAATTTGCCGACATTGATCCCTTCAAAGGGGTCGAATCCTACTACTCAGACTCCTCCCTGTACGAAAAGTCGAAGAGGCACCTTGGTGAAGGGGATGTGCAAGCTCGTACCGAGACAGCCACATGATCAGAAGAACCCCTAACGATCCATCTTCAAGCTCACAAAACCGGCAAGTCTGCACCCGTTACTGCCACTCTGCGTAAGGACGCAATCAGCTTCTCGGCACAAGAAGAGCAAATGATAATCCGGCTGCCAAGGTCCGGCCAAGTGCCAAGACCCACAACAGAGCCACTAACAATCAGGCTACCGAGAGTCGGCCAGCCACAAACGGAGAGGTTCAATCCCTCCGACAGGCCAATAACGATACGCCTTCCCAAGAAGAGTTGTCACCCCGATGCAAGGTCAGGGACTTCTAGCGAACCAACCACTCCCCGCCCAGCATCGAATACCAAACTCGGGGTCGCTAGTCTGCCAACAACTCCATGTTCTGCTCCACCAGCTGAGCCCCTGACGATCAAGCTGCCCAAGTCATCCTCGCAGTCTTCGTTTATACAAGGGGTAGCCGAAGAGGAACCGGAGCTTGCCAAGTATGTGGCTTTCCACACTGATGTTTTCTCCGCAGATGATGTAATCCCGCTAGAAAAGATACCTTACTTCATCAATAAAGGGTTATCTTTGAACTACCTCGAGCTTAATAAGCTTTGTACAATGTATGATATAGAACACGGTATAGGCACTCACCTACACACACAGGTGACGAATGTTTACACCGCAAACCAGCTTACCCCAGTGGAAGATGCTTACCGCATAATCGAGGGAGGGGACCACCCAATCATCTTCGGCCGGAAGGACGACCCGCAGCCCTTCACCATAGGAGAAGTCGACCTTGAATCAGATGTCGGAAGACTGCCTCTGTATCTTTATAGCCCCCAATCTAAATACCTCATGCAAAAACAGGGGTATGATCTGGAGACTACGCCAGGCTTGAATTATGACACCGGGTGACGATTACCTCTAAAGCCACCAGTCCTAGCTGGCAAACCACGGAACTACTATAGCAAGACTCGATGTGGATTAGGGTATGTTACGCCTACAACGACCCCTGAAAGTTCATATGAAGAATGTGACTGGCATTCAAATTCAACCGGGTCACCAACTTCTGATTCGGATACCAGCATTGGAGACGTATTCAGACAAGTTCTGTCAGTCAACATGGCATTCGCCGACGCTTATGAAGAAGATGAAGACATTCCAGAAATCCTCGAGTTAGAGCCGTAGGCCCGACAGTTTGATGCACAAATGGAAAAGTGGTTCGAACAGAGAGAACCTCCTACTGAAAATGAGGTCATACAAGTAGATCTCGGCAGCAAATCTTCTCCAAAACCAATCTTCATCAGTAAAAGCCTAACAGACAAAGAGCGAGAATCGCTGTTGGAACTTGTCAAAGAATATATTGATGTGTTCGCCTGGAGCTATGAAGACATGCCGGGGTTAAATCTCGATATTGCTCTTCACAAACGCAACATTCGGCCAGATGCAAAGCCAGTCAAGCAACAACAGCGACGCTTTCGCCCAGGCATCATGGATGCGATCGAAGCCGAAGTCAACAAATTAATAGCCAGCGGCTTCATTCGTGAGGAACAACATCCGGATTGGGTCACCAACATAGTACCAGTCCTTAAGAAGAATGGAAAGATTCGAATCTGCATTGACTTTCGCAATCTGAACGAGGCATATCCCAAAGATGAATTCCCCCTCCCTATCACAGACATCATGATTGACAGCACCTGCGGCTTCGAACGTATGTCATTCATGGATGGCTTCTCAGGGTACAACCAAATCAAGATGTCTCTTGACGACGAGAAGCATACATCATTCCGAACACGGATTGGCACATACTACTACACAGTCATCCTTTCGGTTTAAAGAATGTTGGTGCCACATATCAAAGAGCCATGAGTATCATCTTCAGAGACCACTTACGTAAGATGGTGGAGTGCAATGTTGATGACATCACCGTCAAAAGCCGCTCTAAGGAAGATCATCTGCATGATCTGATGACGGTATTCGACCTAATGCGAGCGCACAATTTGAAAATGAACCCTACGAAGTCCTTCATGGGCGTATCCAGCGGGAAGTTCTTGGGTTTCATCATCACCGCCCAGGGTATCTATGTAGACCCTGAAAAGACGAAGGCAATCATAGAAATGGGTCCCCCGAGAAATCTCCGAGAACTTCGAGGCCTTCAAGGGAGACTAGCTTACATCAGGAGGTTCATTTCTAACCTCTCCGGGCGATGTCAGCCATTCACTCATCTCATGAAGAAGGGCATCTCATTCGTATGGGACGAAGAATGTCAACGTGCCTTCGACAGCATCAATGAATATTTGTCGAATCCTCCAGTCCTGGTGGCCCCGGTTGCTGGAAAACCATTCCTGCTCTATGTACGAGCAATGGAGCATTCCCTCGGCGCTCTGTTGGCACAAAACAATGATACAGGCCATAAACAAGCCATATATTATCTCAGCCGAATGATGATTGGGCCAGAACACCGATATACCGCCGTAGAGAAGGAATGCCTCGCCCTGGTGTTCGCAATTCAGAAGACGCGGTACTATGTCACAGGACAAACTATACATGTGATCTCACGAGTCAACCCTCTCAGGGTTCTCATGACTAAACCAGGGGCGCTCAGCTCTCACCTCGCTACATGGGCAATATTGCTGTCACCCTATCATATGATCTTCGTCCCACAAAAGGCTGTTAAAGGTCAAGCCCTAGTAGACTTTTTGGAAGCCCACCAGGGCTCGGAGTCGTCCAGAATACATGAAAAAATCCCAGATGAGGTCGCCAACTCGCATGCAACCTCTCACGATGATATATGGCGAATGTTCTTCGACGGAGCCTCAAGGACCGGACCTAAAGGCAACATCGTCGTCGGAGTCGGGGTGGTGCTGATCTCCCCTTCCGGATTGGTAATTAACCGCGCTTACTCTCTCACAGAGCCCTGCTCTAACAATATGGCCGAGTACAACGCTTTGGTCATTGGCCTCCAACTTGCAAGAGAGCTGGAGGTAGAATATCTTGAAGCATACGACGATTCTCAGTTAATCGTCAATCAGATCCGGGGCTCATACGAAGTCCGTCACGAAGACATGATCCCCTATCACCAAATAGCGATCGACATCATCTCGTTGTTCGAGGGGTTCTTTATCGAACACGTTCCCAGACTCCAAAATATCCAAGCCGATGCCTTAGCAGGCCTGGCCGCTTCCCTAGCAGTGCCAAATCATACTCATCAATCGGTAGATGTGATAGGCCACGAACTGGTCTGCCCCAAGAACAACGTTCAATTCGTGGCAAGTTATTCCGCTCAGACGATCGACAAAGTCCCAGATTGGAGACAACCATTCATTGACTTCTTAGTCTACGACATCCTGCCCGAGAACCCAAAAGAGGCTACCTCTATCAGAAGGCGTTCTCTCAGATTCTTCTACGATACAGAGATGAAAATGCTGTATCGCCGATCCTATGATTGATTATTGCTTCGATGTCTGTCAAACGCAGAAGCCAAAGAAGTCGTACGCGAAGCTCACGACGGTGTCTGCGGGGCCTATCAGCCTGGCCCTAAATTGCAAGACCGTCTTGGCCGAATGGGCTACTACTGGCCCACGATAGTAGCAGATGCGATAGACTATGCTAGAAAGTACAAAGCTTGCCAAGTCCATACGGACTTCATCCACCAACCATCCGAATATCTACATCCGAAAGTGGCATCCTGGCCATTCGAAGCTTGGGGAATGGATATCATCGGTCCGATTACTCTACCTTCCTCCCGAGGACATCGCTTCATACTCACAATCACAGATTACTTCTCCAAATGGGCGAAAGCTGTCCCGTTTGCAGAAGTAAAGACTTTAAACGTGATCCGTTTCCTCAAGCATCACGTCATCTATCGCTTTTGACTGCCCCGAAGGATCATCCACGATAATGGTTCGCAGTTTGCAAGCTACACATTCTATCGGTTCTGCGATAAGCATCTTATCCAGAATATTACTTCAACGCCATACAATCCAGCAGCGAATGGGTTGGCAGAAGCATTCAACAAAACAATCATCAAACTTCTCAAAAAGTTCGTATCGTCCAACAAACGCGACTGGAACGAGAAGCTTGGTGAATGCTTATGGGCGTACCGTGCCACAGTCCGAACGGCCAAAGAAAACACACCATTCTTCCTGTTGTACGAGAGTGAGACAGTTCTCCCATTAGAGACTCAAATGCCCTCGCTCCGTGTCGCTCTCACTTATCAATTAACGACAGACGATAACTATCGTCACCGGCTACAAGAGTTGGAGGCCTTAGATGAAAAGCGCCTTCTGGCTCAGCAATGAATCGAACTATACCAAGCATGCACCTCCGGAGCCTTCAACAAGAATGTTAAAGTCAGGACATTCCAAGTGGGCGATCTCGTTCTGGCAGTCCGGAGGCCGATGGTCATGACTCACAAGACCGCCGGTAAGTTCCAGCCAAAATGGGAAGGTCCATTTATCATTGAGGCTGTATTCTCCAACGGTGCTTACCGCCTCGCAAAACAAAATGAAAACTTGCTCATGTTGCCCGTCAACGGCAAGTTCCTGAAGAAATATTATGTCTAAATGACATTTTCTAGATCCTCGAGTCATGTACCCGCTGGTGCCGCTGAACTCACATCCACAACATTCCAGATCATTGAGTTATGTATCCGCTGGTGCCGCTGAACTCACATCCACAACATTCTAGATTATTGAGTTATGTACCCGCTGGTGCCCCTGAACTCACATTTCTAAATTCCAGATTATCGAGTTATGTACCCGCTGGTATCGCTGAACCCACAATCTTCCAGATTATCGAGTTATGTGCCCGCAGGTACCTCTGAACTCATATTCCGGTCACTCTTTCAGATAGTAAGTCATGTATGACCATACCTCTGAACTTTCTTCCTGAAAGAGATCCTCCCTCATGATCCACTACCCGTACTCCCAGTGAACAAAAAAGGGTAACAGATTCACAAATTTCCAAAACGGCCATGTCCTCATTACCTCTAAGTCGTTTCATTTTCGCCAAAAATAAATCACCCCTTTACATAGAACTTCCATGTCCTCATTACCTCTAAGTCATTCTATGTGCCCTCTTTCATTGAACCCACTCCTGCCATGTCCTCATTACCTCTGAGTGGGAAGGCTCCGTCGAAGAAACCTTCATGGTTGCCATGTCCTCATTACCTCTGAGTAAGTATGATGATTCCCTTTCAACTTATTATCCGTACCCACAACCGGAGTACGCCAAGGATAATAGGTCAACAAATATTCTCCGCTGAGTCCACTCCTGCCATGTCCTCATTACCTCTGAGTAGGAAGACTCCACGGTAAAACCTTCATGCTTGCCATGTCCTCATTACCTCTGAGTAAGTATGTTGGTTCTCTCTCGTCTTATTATCCGTACCCTGAGCCAGGGTATGCTAAGGGTAATAGGCCCACAAATGTCCTCTGTTGACCATAAATATCCTCCATTGAGTCCACTCCTGCCATGTCCTCATTACCTCTGAGTAGGGAGACTCCACGGTAAAACCCTCATACTTACCATGTCCTTATTACCTCTGAGTAAGTATGTTGGTTCCCCTTCATCCTATTATCCGTATCCTAAGTCGGGTGCGCCAAGGATAATAGGCCCACAAATGTCCTTTTCTAAGTCTCTTAGTACAGACCCACCATTCCTTATCATGCCTCGGGAGCCCAGCTGCTCCATGGTATTCTATCTCCCGATACCTTGAACACCCACAACCACCTTACCGTGGAACTGTTCTAGGTATCCCCAATCAAACTTGTTATCCGTACCTAAAACCAAGGTATGCCAGGGGTAACAGGTCCACAAACAAGTACCCCATGCGGGGCAAACACCGCCATAACACCACAAGCATAACAAACAGTACAGATAAAGGGTAAAATAAAACATACTCTTTTATTTGGAAGCCAAAAAGTATTACATGTTTTGGGACCACGTCCCTCTCGAAAAGAAAAGAGAATAGAAACAAAAGGAGAAAAAGGCCGACTATGGTTCGGTATTACACAACTCCAAAAGGCGATTTCTCACTAAGGTGGTCCTCCGCTCAAGCCGCTGTCTAGCTCTACGCCCGACTTCCTGGGACAACTGCTCTGCATCATCCAAGTGCATATATGCCCACCAGTCATCCTCCATCTTTTTTAGGGCGAGTTCCAGATTGGCAGAAGCTCGACTAAGTCTGTCAGCCTCCTGGATAGCAAGCCCGTTCTCAGTACGGGCAGCTTCGAGCTCGGACTCCAGGAATGCCAGCTTTCTCTGGAGCTCGAGGATCTGCTTCCTGGTGTCAATTACCCCGCGGGAGGCGGCCACCTCCTGAGCCATGCAATCTTCACTTTTGCGGCTCCATTGATCGTGTAACTGAGACAGTTCACGGCGGTCCTTCAGTATAGAAGGCTTGATCGACTCCCGAGCAAGCCTTACCTTCTCCATCGCGGTTATGAGGAAGGCACGCTCTTGATCTATTGCTGCGGACAAATCAGCTTGCTACAACACATGAAACTGGGCCACAAGACGATCGGCCTCTAATAGCTTAGGCTCCAGGAGCACAGCTAACCCCGCCCCATCGGGGAGTGTTCTAAGGATATCAATTTGGCCGCCGACGCACCGACGGGCCAAAGCAAAGGGAGTTACCTTCTCCACGGCTACCTCGACTCCTCTCTTCAGGTGGCGGTGAAAGCTGTCAACCACATCCTGGGACACTTCATCCAAGACTTCTGTAGAGGATGGCGTCAAAGGGAGTGTGGCTGGCAATGTCGAAGGAGTAGCATCGGAACTTGCTATACTTGCCACCAGGGAAACAAATCCCGTACGAAAAGATGCATGGATAGCGGCTAGCTCCACTTCTGCCGCCCGAAGAGCTTGGATACTGGGCAAGGCGAAAAGGTCAACCCCCGAAACCATGTTCACGGAGGAGGACAAAGGAGTCATTGTTCCTTGCCCAGGTTGTGCCACCACTTGAGCCCTCAAACTTGAACCAGCAGGAGGCCCTTCAATGTAGGTGGGAAGAGAAGAAGGCACACGTGCTTCCACCAGATCCCCTCCGGTAGAGTCCACCCCGATAATGTCCGTCACCGGCAATAAGGGACGGGACCTGTACGTCCAAAGTAGCCATCAATCAACGTAACCCGAAGGATATAATGATAAGAGAAGGTAGGCCTCCTCATAAGTTAAGATTCGGCTTATCTTACCAGGGGAGGAGGAGGAAGGCCGCAGCTCGCTCGCGGTTGACATAGTCTTCCCGCCCGCGACTTCCAAGTTGAATTCAATTGGTCTCTCTACCCCAGCTACTCCTGAAAGGGAGCGAGCCAGTTCAGCATCATCTTATTGAAATTCTGCTGTCTCAGGGATAAGTGCAGTAGGACCCCCGTCCCCATGGATGGAGGTCTCAGCAAGGTGGGACTCCTCGACCGCCTCCGGAAGAACCCCAGCGGAAATGATAGCGGTACACGTATCATCAACCAAAGTTGTCAGAGCCGGATCGACCTCAGTAGCCGGATCCTGAGAAACCGACTCCTCTGACGCCTACAAAGAATAAAAGAAGATAATTAGGCCATAGCTTAGAAAAAGAAGGAAAATGTAGTAGAAATTCAAATTACCTCAGAAACAGCGCCAACATCATCAATAAATAGCCTGCGGCGTCTCACCGCAGCTCGCTTAGTAGAGTAGGTTATGCTATCATCAGTAGACATACGCCTGCTTCGCTTGCACGAAGGACCAGACACAGCTTGCAGCTGCCTCGCAACCACGTCGTCCGGCACGTTAGGTGGCTGATCCCCCACCTTCTCGTCTGAGGAATGAGACGAATCATCGACATCCTGCCCATCATCCTCTTCGTCCGCCGTCGTGGACTCCGAGTCCGGCACAGGAACTGTATTCGCCTTTTTCTTCCTCTTCTTGGAACCCTCGGGCTTCTCTGCCAAGCCATTCCTGACAATGAAGCTGGTGCTCATGTCAAAATTCACGGGAGGTTTGCTCGCCGCAACATGATAAAGGGCCGCCATGTACAAAATCTTCCCTTGCGTATTAGCGTCGGGGACCGAGAAGCTAGCCCTGGTATGAACCATATTGTAATAATGCCACGCCCGGATACCGTCAAGGACACTGCCCTCGTAGCCTAGGCAAGCACTGGGACAATCAAGGAACAACTGACTGTACCCGAACTGGCGGGAGAACCTACTAGACAAGTAGGGCTCCAAGTACACGTTATTGCGGTAACGGTATACCAAGTGTGCCGGACGAATATTGTGCAGCCAGAGAAGCATCTTTTCAGATAAGAGCAGGGAAGGTTCAATGTCGTCAACGTGTACACACCTCACTTCTGGAGCGGTAAATTGAGGGGCAGACACAAAAAAGTCGGGCGTATCTACTCTCGCCAACGCCTTCCGACAGGCTGTAATGATATCGAATTCCCAACGCTGACGACGGTATCAAAAAAGGAAAGCATCATCATCAGTAACACCATCGTCTGCCCTGTGTCTCATCAACGACCGATAATGCATCAATAGCCAACCCATTAAATAATGGTAGGGTAGTTCTATTCATTCAAAGTCCAGTGTCGTCTCACGAGCAATGACTTTGGATAAAAAAGGACGGAGGCTGTGGTGCACACTACACACCATGGCTAGAAGAAGGGCCAGCCTAACCCTGAAGACCAGCTTCACGGCCGGGAGAATGAAGTAGCGGCTGATCCTTTCAATAGAACCAGCCCCCCCTCCGAGGCTACGCAGTTTTGTAGCCACACCATCAAAAACCCGGCCAATAGTGCTTTCTCAGTCATCTCCCGGGTACTGTGGTAGAAATAGCTGAAGGAGTCAGTACGACTCCCAAATCTGTCTTTGGTGGACCTCGACCTCTTGGCGGTGGACATCAGGTCCTTTACTTCCTCCTGGGTTTGAGGACCCCGGGAAGAAACTCGACCGGGGGGACTGAATTTGAAGAGATACGCAACCCAGGACGTGGTATGGAGGGCATTCCCTTCTGAGCTATTGTTCTTCTTGATAGAAGTCTGGTGACAAATGCTGTGGTGGCACAGCAGTTCCCGGTACACGGCGATGAAACCCGGATATCGGCGATCCAGATCCTCGAGTTCTTCGTTTGTCGGGGTGTATACTTCAAAGGCCTCACCGCCCATGCCAGCTTAGAAACAGCATGCATTTCATGGAGAGCAAGTCCCAAATCCCCTCCAGGTGCAAAAAAGGTTCCCGTATGCCGGTTATACATCTCCAAAAGTGCCATGAATAGCGGCTTGTTAATGGGTAACCCGTAATAGGTGCCCCGGATGGCATAATAGAGGTCAATCTCCCGAAGGAATTCCTCGTACTTCCTCAGGATCCATGAGGTAAGGTTGACCCACATAGGGATAGGGTTTATCCAGTTCAACAGCGACAACCTGCCAATAGGATAAGACCCCTTGCGAGTGAGCTGATTCAGGAAAGTATCAGTAAGAGTAAAAGTAAAGTTGGGACCAGATACGTTTATGAAGGTACCCGAAATCAGTCCCATCACTCTTCGACTAACCGAGTCCCTGCTCGCACATGCCGACCCCATATTCCTATTATTGTGAATGTTGACCACGAACATTCCCGATTGGGTCGGAGTTAGGGAGTCCACCATCTGTCTGCTCAGCGGTACCATATTGAACCACGAGAGGGGAAAGTGATGTTCCATTTCAGGAATATGGATCTCCACCCCGTCCATAGTAAAATCTCAGTTCTCAGAGATGTCCAGCACTCAGGGGTTCTTTATGGATAGAGCATCCCCAAAGAGAAAGGTCGGTTTCAGATGCTCTCCTTCCAGTTTCCCTGAGTTCATCATAGTACAAAGAAAATGAAAAGGCTGGTTATTGATGGCGCCCAACCTCTCCAAAGACTCATTGGTGGGAAGCTGGTCCGACACATGTCGAACTAAGTCGTCGAGCCGTACACCCACAGCATACTGTGCTGAATCCACTAAAAGCTCTCCTGCCGGGTTGGTTGGCAGATTCACTGAAAGAAGACAAAAATAAAAAGGACTAAAAGAGGGTTAAAACGAAAGTTCATTAAAAAAAAGAAACTCCTATGAGTCTATGCGGTTCGAATCAACAAAGCGTTATGCGGCCCAAATTCAGTTGGGTTTTATGCAGCACAGCTTCGATGAAGTTTATGCTGCCCGGGTCAATGCAGCCTTATATGGCCCAATTCAGTTGGGCTTCACGCAACACTGCTTTGATAGAACTTATGCGGTTTAGTTGAACGTATGCGGTTCTGTTTAGCAGAAGAGCTTATGCGGCATGACTTCGCGAAGTTTTATGCGATTCAGTTCATCAGGAGTACACGCGGTCTCGGTCAAATGATATTTCATGCCGTTCAATTCCAGAAAGAGCTCCTGCGGCTCAGGTCCTTCTCATGTGGCTCAAACACAGGGCATGCCCCATGCGGCTCGAACGCGAGAGAGGTTTCATCATGGTTAAGCCTTGGGCATAAATCATACAACAGAGCCATGGGGTTTATGGTTCAAAACATTTAATCTAATCCTTACCCCTAAAATCAGAATGGACGTCGGGGTGTACTTCAGGCGTAGCGACCGATGAAGAGGACGCTTTCTTGCCCTTTGCAGCAAAAGCAACCTTGGAAGACTTGGGAGCCATTATCTTATCGAAGGAAGACTAAGGAAGAAAAATAGGGCCGAAGACGACAGAGAGAGTGAAGAAGTCTCTCCGACTGAGCACGATCACATTTTATAGGCAAGAGAGTGGCACCTCGATCCACGTACAGTAACCGACCCTTCGGTTCTCAAGACAAGCCGACTGACATAAAGGCCAGGCTCTTGGGATCCTCCCCCAAAAAGCGGCCTTAAAATTGATGGCAAATCAACAGTAATTAATGCAAAAGATTTGCATACGTGACAGGATGACGTAGCAAGGAGCTATGCGGCCCGAAAATCCCAGCGGCTGATTGACTCAATGCGGTCGAGACACCTATGCGGTCGAGACATCCACGCGGCCAGAACATCATATGCGGCCAGAAGAGTTTATACATAGCCATGCTTCTTATTCAAAGTATTTCAATTTTGCAAATTGAAAACTTTGAAGGGGGTCTTGTAGAAGCCTGGAAAAGAATAAAGAAAGCTCTATGCGGCCAGGATGCCCCATGCGGCTCAGAGAGCTCATGCGGCTCAGAAATCCATGCGGTTCAGAGAGCCTATGCGGCTCGAATAAGTTCCATGCGGCTTAGAGAGGAGCCACGTGACCTACAAATAGCTATTTCCTTTTGTCCTTTACTGCATTAAATGCCTTGACGGCTGCATTCATGCGGCCTTGACATGTGGACAGTCGTATGCTGCTCAGGCATAGACCACCCCATACGGCTCAGGCCGAAGCTATCCCATGCGGCTCAGGCCGAAGCTATTCTATGCGGTTCAAGTAGAGGCTACCTCATGCGGCTCACAAGGACTATCTCCATACGGCTCATGAAGAAGGCACTTATCATCACCATGCGGTTCAAATGTTCAGGGGTCACTCCCAAGCAGCCTTGATACGTGGCCAGCCTTATGCGGCTCAAGGAGGAGCAACCCTCATGCGGTTCAGATTTTCTAAGTGGCTCGTGGTTAAGCCACGTGGCATGATAATAGGACACGTGGCATCAAATCAACCAAAATCCATCAAACAAATCACAATAAAATATTGAGATCAAATCAGATCATTTGCAATCAAGCAAATCAATGACACGTGGCGGGAGATCCGAGATTGGCATAACAAATCATAAGGATTTATGTCAATCATCATTAATTATCCACAAAGATTTGGTGCAATCACATTAATTGCCCGAATCTATTATGTTTAAGATGAGTGGCCCATATTTATTAATCCTGAGCCATCGACTTTTGAGAATGGGCAATCATTACAAAACCCTAATAATGTGCCCCCACTTTTATAAATAGCAAGGTGTCATTCCCTTGCAACGCACACGGAGACATATACAGAGAGAAAAAGAGAGAAAGATAGAGAAGGAGAGACTCTTACTTTTGCAAAAAAGAAGATACAGAGATCCAGAGAGCCAGAGAGAGAATATATAGAGCTTGAAAGTAGAGCATTTCTTCAGCAATGCCAAGCAGTTCTTCTACAGAGCCAAGGCTGTACCCGATCGTCCAAGGAGTAAGGCAGAGCTGCCGTTGCTTTTCCGAGCCTCTACCGTCACCCCCCAGAATCTAAAATAAACAATTGTAATTAGATTGTTGAACCTAGGTTTTCGTTCCTAGGCTTTCTTTGTACAAGCGAGTTTGTATTGTGAAGTAAAAGTCCAGTCCTCCGATAATTGTTCTGTTATTTTATATTTCATGGCAAACACAAGCGAGTTTATATTGTGAAGTAAAAGTCCAGTCCTCCGATAATTGTTCTGTTCTTTTATGTTTTATGGCAAACACAAGCGAGTTTTTATTGTGAAGTAAAAGTCCAGTCCTCCGATAATTGCTCTGTTCTTTTATATTTTAATGCAAATACAAACGAGTTTATATTGTGAAGTAAAAGTCCAGTCCTCCAATAATTGTTCTGTTCTTGTAGAAGCATGGAAAAGTATAAAGAAAGCTCCATGCGGCCAGGGAGCCCTATGCGGCTCAGAGAGCTCATGCGGCTCAGGGATCCATGCGGCTCAAAGAGCCTATGCGGCTCGAATATGTTCCATACGGCTCAGAGAGAAGCCACGTGACCTGCAAACAGCTCTTCCCTTTTGTCCTTTACTGTATTAAATGCCTTGACGGCTGACAGCTCGGACAAATGACAGCTCTGACACAAAGAAACAATAATGACTCCGTCATAATGGCAGACTCCTAGGGAAATGAAGGAAATCTCTAACATGATCCCCCGAAATCCAGAAACCTTCATGCGACCTTGACACGTGGACAGTCGCATGCGGCTCAGGCAGAGACCATCCCATGCGGCTCAGGCCGAAGCTATCCAATGCGGCTCAGGCTGAAGCTATTCTATGCGGTTCAAGCAGAGGCTACCTCACGCGGCTCACAAGGACTATCTCCATGCGGCTCACGAAGAAGGAACTCATCATCACCATGCGGTTCAAATATTCAGGGGTCACTCCCAAGCAGCCTTGATACGTGGCCAGCCTTATACGGCTCAAGGAGGAGCAACCCTCATGCGGTTCAGATTTTCTAAGTGGCTCGCGGTTAAGCCACGTGGCATGATAATGGGACACGTGGCATCAAATCAACCGAAATCCAGCAAACAAGTCCCAATGAAATGTTGGGATCAAATCAGATCATTTGCAATCAAGCAAATCAATGACACATGGCGGGAGATCCAAGATTGGTATAACAAATCATGAGGATTTATGTCAATCATTATTAATTATCCACAAAGATTTGGTGCAATCATATTAATTGCCCGAATCTATTATGTTCAAGATGAGTGGCCCAGATTCATTGATCCTGAGCCGCCGACTTTTGAGAATGGGCAATCATTACAAAACCCTAATGATGCGCCCCCACTCTTATAAATAGCAAGGTGCCATTCCCTTGCAACGCACACGAAGACATATACAAAGAGAAAAAAGAGAGACAGATAGAGAAGGAGAGACTCTTACTTTTGCAAAAAATAAGATACAGAGATCCAGAGAGCCAGAGAGAGAATATACAGAGCTTGAAAGAAGAGAATTTCTTCAGCAATGCCAAGCAGTTCTTCTACAGAGCCAAGGCTGCACCCGATCGTCCAAAGAGTAAGACAGAGCTGCCGTTGCTCGTCACCCCCCAGAATCTAAATTAAACAATTGTACTTAGATTGCTGTACCTAGGTTTTCGTCCCTAGGCTTTCTTTGTACAAGCGAGTTTGTATTGTGAAGTAAAAGTCCAGTCCTCCGATAATTGTTCTGTTTTTTATATTTCATGGCAAACACAAGCGAGTTTGTATTGTGAAGTAAAAGTCCAGTCCTCCGATATAATTGTTCTGTTCTTTCATAATTCATGGCAAACAATGGCGGCTGTGAGCGAGCCTCAGCCTCCACAACCCTCCTCTGGTAAGATAAGCCAAATTTTGACTAGTGAGGAGGCCCATTTGCTCTATCAACACATCTTTCGGGTTATGTTGATTGATGGTTGCTCTGGACATACAGGTCCTGCCTCTTCACTGCTAATGACGGATATTGTCAGGGAAGGCTCTACCAGCAGGGATCTGGCGGGAGGAAATGTGCCCCCTCCTTTTCTGACTTATATAGAGGGGCCTCCCGCTGGATCGAGTTCGGGAGATCGGATGGCGACGCAGTCGGGGCAGAAAGCAATGATCCCTGTATCCTCCTCTGCTCATGTAGCTTCGGGGGTCGACCTCTCCGCCTTGTCGAGTATCCAGGTTCTCCGGGCTACGAAGGAGGAGGTAACTGCTATCCATGCATCTTTTCACTCGGACTTTGTTTCCCTGGTGGCAGGGGTGGCAGGTTCTAGCGTATCTCCTTCGACACTGCCAGCTACACTTCCTCTGATACCGTCCTCTACGGAAGTTCTGGATGAGACGTCACAGGATGTAATTGACATTTTTTTCCGCTATTTGAAGAAAGGGGTCGACACTGCTGTGGAACAGGGGATCCCCTTTGCCTTGGCCCGACAATGTGCCCGAGGCCAGATTAACATTCTTAAAACCCTTCCTGGTGGGGCAGGGATATCTGCGCTTCTGGAGCCCAAATTGTTAGAGGCTGATCAACTCGTGGCCCAATTTTAAGTGTTGCGGCAAGCTGATCTGTCTGCATCAATAGATCAGAAGTGGGGCTGCCTTACCAATGTCCTGGAGAAGGTAAGGGCTATACGAGATAAGTCCAAGACGGTTATAATGAAGGACCTCGGCGACCTATCTCTTCGATATAATCAGCTGAGCCATAGGAGAGAGGATTGTATAGCTCGGGAAGCGGCCTCCTCTCGTAGAATAACTGATACAAAGGAGCAGATCTTCGAACTCCAGAGGAAGCTGGCCTTCTTAGAGTCTGAGCTTGAAGCTTCCCGTGCGGATAAAGAGCTGATCGTCCATGAGGCCGAAAAGGTCTCCCGAGCTTCTGCTAGTCTGGAGCGTACTTTAAAGAAGCTCGAGGATGGCTGTCGGGCTCATGCGCACCTAGAAGACGCAGAGCGGCTGGCTCAGGAGGTCGAGCGTCGGGCCAAACAGGGATTCAAGCGATCGACTGTCTTGCTGAGGGACCGTCTAATGGAATTGTGTATCGCTGAACTATAGTCGGCTTTTTTTTCTTCTTTCGTTTTTGTTCCTTTCCTTTCTTGAGGGGACGTGATCCCCAGATCATGTAGTACTTTTAACTTTTAAATAAAAGAGTTTGTTTCATTTTACCCTTCATTTGTACTGCTTATTGTGTTTGTGGTGTTGTCGTATTTGCTCCACTGAGGGATTGTTTGTGGACTTGTTACCCTGGGTATACCTTGGTTTTAGGTACAGATAACAAGTTGATGGGATACTTGGAACAATTCCGCAGTAAGGTCGCAATGGACGTTCCTGGTATCGGGAGAAAGAATGCCATGGAGCAGCTGGGCCCCTGGGGCATGATAAGAAATGAGGGGCATGTACTAGGAAACTTAGTACAACATTTGTGGTCAACAGAGGACATTTGTGGTCAACAAAGGACATTTGTGGACCTATTATCCTTGGCGTACCCTGGGGTTTTTTTAGGTATGGATAATAAGTCGAGAGAGAACTAACATACTTACTCAGAGGTAATAAGGACGTAGTAAATATGAGGGTTTCTTCAATGGAGCCTTCCCACTCAGAGGTAATGAGGACATGGCAGGAGTGGGCTCCATGAAGGGTTCATAGGACAACTCAGAGGTAATAAGGACATAGTAAATATGAGGGTTTCTTCGATGGAGCCTTCCCACTCAGAGGTAATGAGGACATGGCAGGAGTGGGCTCCATGAAGGGTGCATAGAACAACTCATAGGTAATGAGGACGTGGAAGTTCTACGTGAGGGGCGGTTTGTTTTTGATGGAAGGGAAACAATTCAGAGGTAACATCGACGTGGTTGTTTCAGAAAATCTGTAGATATGTTACCATTTTTGTGTACTAAAAGTGCGGTTATTGGATCATATGGAGGAAGCTCTTTTAGGAAGACAGTTCAGAGGTATAATCATACATGACTTACCACCAAAAAGATGCGATATAAATTCATCTGTAGTGACCAAAGTATAAGTTCAGCGGTACCTGCGGGTACATAACTCGATAATCTGGAGGATGTCATTTCAGACATAATACTTCTTTAGGAGCTTGCCGTTGATGGGCAACATGAGCAAGTCTCTATTTTGTTTTACGAGACGGTAAGCTCCATTGGAGAATACAGCATCGATGATGAATGGGCCTTGCCACTTTGGCTGGAACTTGTCGGCAGTTTTTTGAGTCATAACCATCGGCCTCCGAACTGCCAGAACGAGATCGCCCACTTGGAATGTTCTTATTTTAATCTTTTTGTTGACGGCTCCGGAGATACGTGCTTGGTACAGCTCGATTCACTGTTGAGCTAAAAGGCGTTTCTCATCTAGGGCCTCCAACTCTTGTAGTCGGCGATGGTGATTATCATCTATCGTCAATCGGTAGATAAGAGCGACACAGAGTGAGGGAATTTGAGTCTCCAGTGGGAGAATTACCTCACTTCCGTATACCAGAGAGAATGGTGTGTTCCCGGTGGCAGTCCGTACTATAGTACGGTACGCCCATAAGCATTCGCCAAGCTTTTCATTCCAGTCATGTTTGTTTGATGATACGAACTTCTTGAGAAGCTTGGTGATTGTTTTGTTGAATGCTTTAGCCAGACCATTAGCCTCCGGGTTGTATGGTATTGAAGCAATATTCTAGATTCGGTGTTTGTCGCAAAACCGATAGAAAGCGTGGCTTGCGAACTACAGACCATTATCATGGATGATCCTTCGGGGCAGTCCAAAGCGATAGATGACGTAATGCTTGAGGAAGCTGATCACGTTTGCAGTCTCCACTTCTGCCAGCGGAACAGCCTTCTCCCATTTTTAGAAGTAATCCGTGATTGCAAGTATGAAACGATGCCCTCTAGACAAAGGCGGAGTGATCGGACCAATAATGTCCATTCCCCATGCTTCGAATGGCCAGGATGCCACCGTCGGATGCAGAAATTTGGATGGCTGGTGGATGAAATCTGCGTGGACTTGACAGGCTTTGTATTTTCGTGCATAGTCTATTGCATCTGCAACCATCGTGGGCCAGTAATAGCCCATTCGGCGAAGGCGAGCTTGTAGTTTCGGACCATGCTGATGGGCCCCACAGATGCCATTATGAGCTTCATGTACGGCTTCTTTGGCTTCTGTATTTGATAGACACCGAAGCAGTAATCCATCGTATGATCGTCGATATAGCATTTTTGTCTCCGTATCATAGAAGAATCTGAGGGAACGCCTTTTGATAGAAGTGGCTTCCTCGGATTTTCCGGCAGGATGTCATAGACAACAAAGTCGATGAATGGTTGTCTCCAGTCTGGTGCTTCGTCGACTATCAGAGCGGAGTAACTCTTAACACATTGAACATTATTCCTGGGACGGACCAACTCACGGCCTATGATGTCAACCAAGTAGTGAGCAAGATTCGGAACTGTTAAGGAAGCGGCAAGGCCTGCTAGGACGTCAGCTTCAATGTTCTGGAGCCTGGGAACATGTTCTATGACGAACCCTTCCAAGGATGAGATGATGTCAATCGCTATTTGGTGATAGGGGATCATGTCTTCATGACGCACTTCGTATGAGCCCCTGATCTGGTTAACGATTAGCTGCGAGTTGCCGTATGCTTCAAGATACTCTATCCCCAGCTTCTTTCTAAGTCGGAGGCCAATGACCAAAATATTGTACTCGGCTACATTGTTTGAGCAGGACTCCGGGAGGGAGTAAGCCCGAGGAAGAAATCAGCACCACTCCGACTCCAGCGACGATGTTGCCCTTGGGCCCCGTTCTGGAAGCACCGTCGAAGAACATTCGCCATACAGTATCGTGAGAGGCCATATTTGAATTGGCAACCTCATCTGGAATCTCTTCGTCTATTCTGGTTGACTTCGATCCTGTATGAGCTGTTAAAAAGTCTGCCAGAGCTTGACCCTTAACAGCCTTTTGTAGGACGAAGATCATGTCGTAGGGGGACAGTAATATCGCCCAGGTAGCGAGGTGAGAGTTGAGTGCTCCTGGCTTGGTCATGAGGACCCTAAGGAGGTTGACCCTTGATATGACATAGATGGTTTATCCCGTGACGTAGTGTCGCATCTTCTGAATGGCGAAAACCAGAACAAGGTACTCCTTCTCCACGGCAGTGTATCGATGCTCCGGCCCCATCATCATTCGGCTGAGGTAATATATAGCTAGCCTGCTCGTTGCCGAAATCATTATTTTGTGCTAGCAGAGCGTCGAGGGAAAGTTCTATCGCTCTTACATAGAGCAGAAAGGGTCTTCCAACAACCGGGGCTACCAGGACTGGAGGGTTCGTCAGATATTCTTTGATACTGTAGAAGGCACGCTGGCATTCTTCATCCCATACAAATGAAACGCCCTTCTTCATGAGGTGGGTGAATGGTTGACATCGTCTGGAGAGGTTAGAGATAAACCTCCTGATGTAGGCCAGCCTCCCTCGAAGGCCTCGGAGTTCACGAAGATTTTTTGGGAGACCCATCTCCATGATTGCCTTTGTCTTCTCAGGGTCTATGTGGATACCCTGGGAAGTAATGATGAAACCTAAGAACTTTCCGCTGGATACGCCCAAGAAGAATTTTACGGGATTTAACTTCAAATTGTGCGCTCGCATCAGGTCGAAGACTGTCCTCAGATCATGCAGATGATCTTTCTTAGAGCGGCTTTTGACGGCGATGTCGTCGACGTAGCATTCCACTGTCTTACACAGGTGGTCTCTGAAGATAATGCTCATAGCTCTTTGATAGGTGGCACTAGCATTCTTTAAACCGAAAGGCATGACTGTGTAACAATATGTGCCAATTGGCGTTCGAAATGATGTATGCTTTTCGTCATCAGGGAACATCTTGATTTGGTTGTACCCCGAGAAACCATCCATGAATGACATACGCTCAAAGCCGCAGGTGTTGTCAATCATGATGTCTGTGATAGGGAGGGGGAACTCATCCTTAGGACACGCCTCATTCAGATTGTGAAAGTCGATACAGATTCGAATCTTTCCATTCTTCTTGAGGACTGGTACTATATTGGCGACCCAGTCTGGATACTGTTCCTCGCGGATGAAGCTGCTGGCTATCAGTTTGTTGACCTCAGCTTCAATGGCATTCATGACGTCGGGACAGAACTGTCGTTGCTGTTGCTTGACCGGTTTTGCGTCCGGAAGAATGTTGAGTTTGTGGAGTGCAACCTCGAGGTTCAGTCCTGGCATGTCTTCGTAGCTCCAAGCGAATACGTCGATATATTCTCTGACGAGTTGTAGTTGCGATTCTCGCTCTTCGTCTGTCATATTCTAGCTGACGAAGATGGACTTTGGAGAGGACTCATCACCGAGATCGACTAGTATAACCTCATCCTCGGTGGGAGGCTCTCTTTGTTCGAACCGCTTCTTCCATTGCGCATCTAGTTGTTGTGCCCATGGCTCTAACTCAAGAAGTTCCAGAATGTCTTCATCTTCTTCGTAAGCGTCGGCGAATGCCATCTTGACGGACCAGACTTGCCTGAACATGTCCCCGATGCTGACATTCGAATCAGAAGTGGGTGATCCGGTTGAGTGTGAATGCCAGTCGTATTCCTTGTCTGAGCTTTCAGGGGTCGTTGTCGGTTTAACATACCCTAGCCCACATCTGGTTTTGTTGTAATAGTCTCGTGGTTTACCAGTCGGGACCAACAATTGTAGGGGTAACCGCCGTCCAGTGCCGTAGTTTAAGCCTGGTGTAGTTTCCAGATCATACCCTTGATTTTGCATGAGGTACTTGGATTGGGAACTATACAGATAAAGGGGCAATCTCCTGGTGTCGGGTTCGAGATCAACTTCTTCCATCCTGAAGGGTTGTGGATCATTCTTTCGGCCGAAGATGATTGGATGATCCTCTCTTTTAATTATGCGGTAAGCGTCTTCCACTGGAGTAAGTTGGTTTGCGGTGTAGACATTTGTTACCTGTGTGTGCAGGTGAGTGCCTATACCGTATTCCATAGCATACATTGTACAAAGCTTATTAAGCTCGAGATAATTCAAAAATAGCCCTTTATTGATGAAGTAAGGTATCTTTTCCAGTGGGATTACATCATCTGCGGATGGCACATCAGTGTAAGCAGTCACATACTTGGCCAGTTCTGACTCCTTTTCAGCTACCCCCTGTGTAAATAAAGACTGAGAGGATGACTTGGGCAGCTTAATCATCAGGGGCTCCATGAGTGGAGCAGAATGTAGAGTCATTGGCGTACTAGCCACCCCCAGTTTGGTGCTCGGTGCTGGGCGGGGAGTTGTTGGCTGGCTAGTAGTCCCCGGCTTAGCGCTCGGCTGTCGATTTATTCTGGGAAAATGAATCGTCATCGTCTTAACAGAGGGATTGAGCTCCTCTATTTGTTGTTGACTAGCTCTAGGCAGTCTGATTGTCAGTGGCTCTGTCATGGGTCTTGGCGCTTGGCCAGACCTTGGCAGTCAGATTATCATTTGCTCCTCCTATGCAGAGTAGCTGATTGCGTCTTTACGCATAGTTGCTGTAAGTGGTGCAGTTCTGCCAGGTTTGCGGGCTTGAAGGTGGATTGTCAGAGGTTCTTCTGATCCAGTTGCCATCTCAGTTTTAGCTTGAGTACCTCCTTCGGCCAGGTGCTTTTTCGACTTTTCGTACAAGCATGAATCTGAGTAGTAGGATTCGACCCTTTTGAAGGGATCGATGTCGGCAAATTCTATCCTTACGAAGCAGTGCTTGTCGACGTACTTGAAGCACTGATGCAGTATGGAGGGCACAATCATGTAATCGTGTATCCAAGGATACCCCAGGAGAATGTTGTAGGAAGTGTCCGTATCTATGACATAACAGGTCACTTCTGACTGAAGGTCGCCGATTTGGCACTTCAAGCGAATCTACCCGATCGGATAGCTTATGCCTGAATTGAAACAGCTGATGGCGATGCTTGTCGGCGTCAAGCGATGCATTGGGATGCGCAGATGGTGTAGTAGGCTCTTCGGGATGATGCTTATGGAAGAACCGGGATCAATATGCATCCGGTCCACCTTGATATCGCCAATGTACCCAGTATAATACAGAGGGCGATCGTATAGGTTGGTCTTGATAAGCATATCTTGCGGAGTGAAGACGATGTTAGGCACGCCCGTGCAAGAGCTGTCCCGGAGATCTGCAGGCAAGCTTTCCCTAGTAAGATTGGACTGGGCTAGATATGCGTCGGCATTCTGGAGTGCTTCGCTTAGTACGACGCGGACATCCTTGGAGAGTCTCAGGAGCTCGTATTGCAACAATTTGGCCGGTGTGTTGGCCAATTGTGCCAAGATGTCGAAGTTGTAGGGCCTCTCCAACCCATGAGACGTCTCTTTTCGGAGCGGCTTGTCAAAGCGCGTCACCTTCGACCTAGGCTTGTCGGTCGTCGAATATAAAACCCCTAAATTTCTACTATTTTTTTATTATTAAATATAGTACTGATTTAAAATTTTTGTAATATACGTCGCGTAGTCGTATTATACGTCGCACACGGCTTTTATTTCTCTTTCGAATTTGCTCGACGAGTGCGAATATGTGCGAGCGTACATATTTTTGAAAAACATTTTTTTATGGTTTCAGAATAATATAGGTAATAATTATTTCTAGCTATCATTTCAAGTTTATGGTTTTAATTATGAAAAGCCTTTTATTTATTCAGTTATAATTATAAAGTATTTTCCCATAAAATGGTATATTAGAAAGTATATTTACGTAAAGAATATTTGTGCATACATATAGCTCATAAATATTTATTAGTTTATTTTAAATAAAAATGCAATTTTCGAAATTAATATTATTAGTATTTTTGGAAAGCATATTTTGAATTTATTATGGAGATTTAAATCTTGATTTAAATTTTGGATTTATTTAAATAGTTAAATATTTGAAATTGATTTATCTCATGGATTTTATACTAGAAATTTAATTTAATTTAAATTGGATATTAATTTGAAATTAGATTTGGATTTGGATTTAGATTTGATTGCTTTAAATTAAATTAGAAAATATCTAAATTGGATTTTAAATCTATTCCTAGTTCCTATCCAATTGGGAATTCCCACATCCTATAAGTAGGCAGGTACTCCTCCAATATTTTTATCATCCACATTATTCCTCCACAAATACTTCTCCACAAGTGTAGTGCCTCGTGTCCGTGTCCGTGTTCCACGTCCCAAATTCTTATTCCATAGATTACATATACATTCAATTCCCTGTGTCGACAACCCCGACACCATATATCAAATTCCTACCTAATCTAAACCGCCGTCGTCCCAACAAAAACCCGTCTCCTCCGTCTCTTTCAACCCCACAGCAAACTACCACGACCACTACCAGGGCCCCCGGCCACCAGATCCGACCCACGCGCCATCGCCACCGCCAGAAAAACCCAACGGCAGCCAACATTCCAGCACCGCTTCCACCCTCCGCCACAATCAGCCACCACCGGCGTTCCCGCCAACCCGTCCCCAAATACACGCACAACCACCTCAGGCCACCGGCCAGAAACCCAATCCGCCACCAACAAACAATAGTTTAGTTGAGAAATTCTCTCCTGTGTCGCCCAGCCCCGAACCTCCTGTCCGCCTCCGACCTTGCCGTCGAACCACCGGCGCCGCCCTAGCCGCGCCGTGTACGCCGTCTCCGTCACAGTCGAACAACCCCTACATCCTCCTCGCGTCGCCCACGACCAACGACCGCGCGCGCCCCCCGCCTTCGCCTAAGCCGTCCTTCTTCCTTCCTCCCGATCTCTCCGCCGCCGAGCTCCGCCTCAACGGCTCTCCCCGTCCTCTGCTCGCAAGCCCAGCACCACCGCCTTAATTTTGCGCCGCACGCGCCTACTCCGGCTCCGCTGCGCCCTTTCCAAACCCTCACCTCCTCCTCGGACCAGCTACGTCCCGCGACTGTGCCGCCGACTCCGTGCGGAGCAGTACTCCAGCAAAGCTCCGGCGAAGCTTCCTTCTTCCGGTGACCGCAACCCCCATGCGCCGCCGCCTCGATCAACGTCGACCGCCCATCCTCCTCCGCCGTTTCTCCTCAGCCCCGAGCGAAACCCCAAAATCCCCATCGGCGCCCGACCGCCGCCGGACCACCGACCCTTCGCCCCTTCCCTTCCCCTGCCACTCTCACAGCCACCGCCCTCTTCCCCTATCTCCGCCTCTTTCCCTCTCTTCCTCCCTCTGTTCTTTAGATTTTTTCTTTTTCTTCTCCTCTTTCTTTCCCTAAAGCTTCTGTTGTTTTTTTTTGTTTTTTTATTTTGAGAGCATCACACTCTCCACAGAAGTAGCTCTCTCGAAAAGAGAGAGAGCAACAGTACCTGTTGCTATCATTATTATTATTATTATTATTATTATTATTGTTATTATTATGATTTTTTTTTCAGTATAAGTATTTTATAATAATAAGTTATTTTACTGTTAATATTATATGTACAACATGTATTAATTTTATTTTATATATATTTTTATTGACTAAGGATTTTGGTTAATGTAGTTATTATTAGAAGTTGGTTTTTGTATAATTAGGTGCAATAAGCTTTCAAAATCTCCTTCTAAAAATATATATACGCATTTATACAAATATTATATTTGGCTTGGCCTTTATGTTAAAACATGGTTTTAGAACCGTAGATAAATTTTCGAGATTTTAATACTTATTTAGAAATAGTTGACCCGCAAACCCAATGATGTTTTTGACTCAAATTATGTTTGCCTTAAAACAATTTCATTTTTTCAAGTATATATATATCTAAAAACTATTTTAGCTAATAAAAATATGTTTTCAAGTATTATAAATAGTTTTCTATTATTTATCCTTTATTTTTTGATTTCTCTCTTGTCCGTAACCGATCCTCATATTCCCATTCTGTCACCATATTTGTACCATCCTATGTCCACCTAAACTAATTTGACCCTTCTCGACCCAATGGAACTGTCCGCACCACCACCCGAGGTCACCTTGCATAGTTGTTATACCGAAGTTGCAGATCGTGCTACCTTGATCATCGCAGCACACCAGGCACCCTACCAGGCAAGACACCTTGCCATTTGCTGTTTAATTATTTTAGCTCATATTTCATGCACGTTCATTATTTTCTTTATGTAAAATAAACTGTGATACATGGCATAATCTGTTAGAATTTACTGTTCAGTTTCTTGCTATGTATTATTTTTTTACACATTAAACCTAGATTTAAGGGACCACCTTTGTGTGTTGCATTCATGGCCTTGACACGTTGTACCACGAAGTTGTGTGTCGTATGTAGAACACGGAAGTGCGTGATTGGCTGGCCACCAGTACGTACAAGCCGTGCGATAGGAATAACCGCTAATAGAGGTTGCATGCTAGTTTGACTTACGGTTATAGAGTTAGCATTGGGCGAAAAGAACATGATTGGAAGTTGACTACCACCCTATCTATCGTAGACTCGCTCGCTACTGAGGAACGATAGGTAGACTATATGCTATAGACTCGCTCGATACTGAGGAATAGTATATGGTGTTGTGACTCGCTACTGAGGTACTGCATTGGTGTTTTCTTGACTTGACCGGGTAGTCATGCGACCATGAACTGTTCTTAAAACTGCATCCACTTAGAATGGTTAGGCTACCTTTATCCGTTAGGTACGAGTACCTTTGGTTTGGGTACTTGTATCTGACCGTGGCTTGGAACAATATCTTGTCGCGGACTAGTTCGTCACATCTTGTCCTTGTTTGGTTGTAGGTGTGACTTACTACTTCGATGAGAAGTATTGAACCTTGTTGGGGTCCGGATCCCATATTGGATTATTAGCATGGAAAGATACGTCACCGTGAATTAGTTTACCATCCCCTGTCCTTGTTTCGTTGGGGGGATGGTACGCTCGTTCAGTAGGTACGTATTGGACCATGTTATAAATTCAATTGACTTATTTATTTGAGCAATATTTATTCAGTTTATATGGCATGATATTATTTTTTTTTACGTCCCTCTGAGGACCTGGTTATCTCTCCAGGTGTGTGCTATTGTCTTTCGCAGGTGCTCTAGCTCTAGCCGTGCTCATCGCTATTTCTTCGAGGATGATTGCATTTGGATCGTCTTCGCTTCGCTCGCCACTCATTTCATTTTCTATATACTTTTCCTTATTTTGTTGGTAGTAGATTTGTCTCCGCCCAACATATTGTATCAAGACAATTCATTATCTTTATATGATGTCTTTTATTTAATTATTTTGTGTTGATGAGATTAGTTATGGTTATACTGTATTTTACATCTTATGTATTCATACGAGGGTTCTATATATTGGAGAGTACTTCGTATGAATACAGCTGGCATGTCTACGTTCCTAGTCCTACGTATTTTGGGACTGGAACGTTACATGTTTTAGTGGTGGCCCATGCAGGTCTAGATAAATTGTTTGGTTACTTTACCGTACCAAGCAAGCCTGCGAATAGGATTAGAAGTCTAGGATCTCATCCACATACTTGACCACTTTCTTCAATCTACCGTTTGACTCATCGATTGCATCTTGCTTGATTCTTTGTATCATTAACCTTTATCTTTCCTTCGTGTTTGCTAGAGATTGACCCTATTAGTTAGCTATCCCAAACACCCTTAGCTTAATTCTTTTTAAGTTGGGTAGAATACCCCACGACCTGACACACCCTTGACCATTAAGGAGAATACAAATAGTATTATCTAAACCATAGAGACTAGAGGAATTTAACCCATTTGGTCAACCAAGCCTTTGACAATAAAATCGTAGAATGATTGTATAGGAAGAAACAAGACTTAGATTCCTATGACTCTTGGACTATCCATATTTGTTCCTTATTTCAATCTTAATCTTGTGCCTATATTTTTACCACCTTGACTAATGTTGCTACTATAATCTAGTTTTGTAAACTCATTTATTTATCGAGTTTGTTCATGACTTATGCTATTGAGCGCGCTCACTAGCATATTGTTTAATCAGAACTGGTGTATGATGGTCTGATCAACCGAGTGCACTTTGGTTCGCCTTTGTCTATTATTCTACGTAGATGGAACATAATTAAACTTGCCCTCTAGAAATCCATCCACGACTGCCTTGACAATTCCTTTGAAATTATTTGATCGTTCTTGAATCACGTATTCGTATTCGATAACGCCTCCTTCGAACTCTACATTGCTTCGCTCTCACCTATTTTAGGAGGACGAAGGCGTTATACTAGAACTTCCTCTAGCCTTCCTATCGACTATGACCATTCTCGCTCGATATTGCTATATCTTCATCCTAAACTCCTCGCCCTCCTTCTCGGCCCTATAATTACTGTCATGACCTTCTAATCAAGTAAATCTAATTCATTCTCTAAAATCGTGCCCTCAACCAACTCTCAAGATACCATAACTTTAAGGCCTCTTCCTTATCGATACCCCCTTGTGCCTTTCACCCCCTCCTAATTCTTAATTTCGAGGACAAAATTCTTTTAAGTTGGGTAGGATATAAAACCCCTAAATTTCTACTATTTTTTTATTACTAAATATAGTACTGATTTAAAATTTTTGTAATATACGTCGCGTAGTCGTATTATACGTCGCACACGGCTTTTATTTCGTTTTCGAATTTGCTCGACGAGTGCGAATATGTGCGAGCGTACATGTTTTTGAAAAATATTATTTTTATTATTTTTATGGTTTCAAAATAATATAGGTAATAATTATTTCTAGCTATCATTTCAAGTTTATGGTTTTAATTATGAAAAGCCTTTTATTTATTCAGTTATAATTATAAAGTATTTTCCCATAAAATGGTATATTATAAAGTATATTTATGTAAAGAATATTTGTGCATACATATAGCTCATAAATATTTATTAGTTTATTTTAAATAAAAATGCAATTTTCGAAATTAATATTATTAGTATTTTTGGAAAGCATATTTTGAATTTATTGTGGAGATTTAAATCTTGATTTAAATTTTGGATTTATTTAAATAGTTAAATATTTGACATTGATTTATCTCATGGATTTTATACTAGAAATTTAATTTAATTTAAATTGGATATTAATTTGAAATTAGATTTGGATTTGGATTTGGATTTGATTGCTTTAAATTAAATTAGGAAATATCTAAATTGGATTTTAAATCTATTCCTAGTTCCTATCCAATTGGGAATTCCTACATCCTATAAGTAGGCAGGTCCTCCTCCAATATTTTTATCATCCACATTATTCCTCCACAAATACTTCTCCACAAGTGCAGTGCCTCGTGTCCGTGTCCGTGTTCCACGTCCCAAATTCTTATTCCATAGATTACATATACATTCAATTCCCCGTGTCGACAACCCCGACACCATATATCAAATTCCTACCTAATCTAAATCGCCGTCGTCCCAACAAAAACCCGTCTCCTCCGTCCCTTTCAACCCCACAGCAAACTACTACCACCACTACCAGGGCCCCCGGCCAACAGATCCGACCCACGCGACATCGCCACCGCAAGAAAAACCCAACGGCAGCCAGCATTCCAGCACCGCCTCCACCCTCCGCCACAATCAGCCACCACCGGCGTTCCTGCCAACCCGTCCCCAAATACACGCACAACCACCTCAGGCCACCGGCCAGAAACCAAATTCGCCACCAACAAACAACAGTTTAGTTGAGAAATTCTCACCTGTGTCGCCCAGCCCCGAACCTCCTGTCCGCCTCCGACCTTGCCGTCGAACCGCCGGCACCGCCCTAGCCGCGCCGTGCACGTCGTCTCCGTCACAGCCGAACAACCCCTACATCCTCCTCGTGCCGCCCACGACCAATGGCCGCGCGCGCCCCCCGCCTCGCCTAAGCCGCCCTTCTCCCTTCCTTCCGATCTCTTCGCCACCGAGCTCCGCCTCACAGGCTCTCCCCGTCCTCCGCTCTCAAGCCCAGCACCACCGCCTCAGTTCCGCGCCGCACGTACCTACTCCGGCTCCGCCGCGCCCTTCCCAAACCCTCGCCTCCTCCTCGGACCAGCCCCGTCCCGCAACTGCGCCGCCGACTCCGCGCGGAGCAGTACTCCAGCAAAGCTCCGGCGAAGCTTCCTTCTTCCGGTGACCGCAACCCCCATGCGCCGCTGCCTCGATCAACGCCGATCGCCCATCCTCCTCTGCCGTTTCTCCTCAGCCCCGAGCGAAACCCCGAAATCCCCGTCGGCGCCCGACCGCCGCCGGACCACCGACCCTTCGCCCCTTTCCTTCCCATGCCACTCTCACATCCACCGCCCTCTTCCCCTATCTCTGCCTCTTTCCCTCTCTTCCTCCCTCTGTTCTTTAGATTTTTTCTTTTTCTTCTCCTCTTTCTTTCCCCAAAGCTTCTCTTATTTTTTTAGTTTTTTTATTTTGAGAGCATCACACTCTCCACATGAGGAGCTCTCTCGAAAAGATAGAGAGAGCAACAGTACCTGTTGTTATTATTATTATTATTATTATTATTATTATTGTTATTATTATGATTTTTTTCAGTATAAGTATTTTATAATAATAAGTTATTTTACTGTTAAAATTATATGTACAACATGTATTAATTTTATTTTATATATATTTTTATTGACTAAGGATTTTGGTTAATGTAGTTATTATTAGAAGTTGGTTTTTGTATAATTAGGTGTAATAAGCTTTCAAAATCTCCTTCTAAAAATATATATACGTATTTATACAAATATTATATTTGGCTTGGCCTTTATGTTAAAACATGGTTTTAGAACCGTAGATAAATTTTAGAGATTTTAATACTTATTTAGAAATAGTTGACCCGCAAACCCAATGATGTTTTTGACTCAAATTATGTTTGCCTTAAAACAATTTCATTTTTTCAAGTATATATATATCTAAAAACTATTTTAGCTAATAAAAATATATTTTCAAGTATTATAAATAGTTTTCTATTATTTATCCTTTATTCTTTGATTTCTCTCTTGTCTGTAACCGATCCTCATATTCCCATTCTGTCACCATATTTGTACCACCCTATGTCCACCGAAACTAATTTAACCCTTCTGGACCCAATGGAACTGTCCGCGCCACCACCCGAGGTCACCTTGTATAGTTGTTGCACCGAAGTTGCAGATCGTGCCACCTTGATCATCGCAGCACACCAGGCTCCCTACCAGGCAAGACACCTTGCCATTTGCTGTTTAATTATTTTAGCTCATATTTCATGCACGTTCATTATTTTCTTTATGAAAAATAAACTGTGATACATGGCATAACCTGTTAGAATTTACTGTTCAGTTTCTTGCTATGTATTATTTTCTTACACATTAAACCTAGATTTAAGGGACCACCTTTGTGTGTTGCATTCATGGCCTTGACACGTTGTACCACGAAGTTGTGTGTCGCATGTAGAATACTGAAGTACGTGATTGGCTGGCCACCAATACGTACAAGTCGTGCGATAGGAATAACCCGCTAATAGAGTTTGCATGCTAGTTTGACTTAGCGGTTATAGAGTTAGCATTGGACGGGAAGAACATGATTGGAAGTTGACTACCACCCTATCTATCGTAGACTTGCTCGCTACTGAGGAACGATAGGTAGACTATATGCTATAGACTCGCTCGATACTGAGGAATAGTATATGGTGTTGTGACTTGCTACTGAGGTACTGCATTGGTGTTTTCTTGACTTGACCGGGTAGTCATGCGACCATGAACTGTTCTTAAAACTGCATCCACTTAGACTGGTTAGGCTACCTTTATCCGTTAGGTACGAGTACCTTTGGTTTGGGTACTTGTATCTGACCGTGGCTTGGAACAATATCTTGTCGCGGATTAGTTCGTCACATCTTGTCCTTGTTTGGTTGTAGGTATGACTTACTACTTCGATGAGAAGGTATTGAACCTTGTTGGGGTCCGGATACCATATTGGATTATTAGCATGGAAAGATACATCACCGTGAATTAGTTTACCATCCCCTGTCCTTGTTTGGTTGGGGAGATGGTACGCTCGTTCTGTAGGTGCATATTGGACCATGTTATAAATTCGATTGACTTATTTATTTGAGCAATATTTATTCAGTTTATATGGTATGATATTTTGTGTCTTGTTACGTCCCTCTGAGGACCTGGTTATCTCTCCAGGTGTGTGCTATTGTCTTTCGCAGGTGCTCTAGCTCTAGCCGTGCTCATCGCTATTTCTTCGAGGATGATTGCATTTGGATCGTCTTCGCTTCGCTCGCCACTTATTTCATTTTCTATATACTTTTTCTTATTTTATTGGTAGTGGATTTGTCTTCGCCTAATATACTGTATAAAGACAATTCATTATCTTTATATGATGTCTTTTATTCAATTATTTTGTGTGGATGAGATTAGTTATGGTTATACTGCATTTTATAGCTTATGTATTCATACGAGGGTTCCATATATTGGAGAGTACTTCGTATGAATACAGCTGGCATGTCTACGTTCCTAGTCCTACGTATTTTGGGACTGGGGCGATACATAGAAGGCTACGAGGGTCCTGGAGAATCAGCAGCTGTTGGCTGATGATCTTCAGCCGAGTTACCCGGTAGAGGTTGGGTTTGTGTGCCGGAGCGGTTAACAACAACAGTAGCTTCTTCGACCTCTGCGAAGATTGTGCGGCATGATCTGACTTTTCTACTCTTCTTCTTGCTGGTAGAGGGAGATGCGGAATGAGTTACTTCAGGTACCAGGTCCGGATGGACCCACACGACCTCCCTTCGTGATGTGGTAAGGGGTACTAGACCAATAGCCTGGTCTCGGAGAGGTGGAAGGTTAGCGACCTCTATCATTGCTCTGGGGATGGGCCCCACTCCATCTTGAGTCTTTATCGGAAGGAAGCTACCGAATTGTACCGACACCATGTTGGTTGCTACGGTCACCTCTTCGAAATCAATGGCCAGGGCCTTAGAGTCGATGAGATGCTGGATGTATCGCTTTAGTTGGTAGCAGTCTTGTGTAGCATGGTAAACATAGCGGTGGTAGTGGCAGTACTTGGGGCTCTCCATCTCTGCAGGACGAGGTTCACGCCTTAGAAGAGGGAGCTGAATCCGACCTCCTTTTATGAGCATGTCCAAGATGGGCTTGACAGGACCGTCCTCGAAGGAGTAGGTCATCTGAGGCCACTGCTTTTCTGCCGGCTTTGATTCGGGTTTTGGGGCTGTATCGACCACCATAGCCTGTTTGCCCTTGTTGTCTCGATTGTTGGAGGGGTTACCCCCATTGTTGCTGTTGGTGCGAGGGCGTTTGCCCTTGTCCTCTCCTTCCGAGACGTGTAATCCCAATTGGCGAGCTTTCTTCAACTTATCTTCTGCGCTAGTGGCGCTGATAATGAAAGTCTTCCAATCCTTAAACTGACTTTCGCCCATCTAGAGGTTGATCGTGGGAAGCAGCCTCTTTTAGAAAATTTCAATCAAGGAGGAATCAGGGTTACCAGAAGGCAACTTCATCGCGGTTTGACGAAACTGCTCGATATAGCTCCTTGTCAGCTCCTTTTCTTCCTGGACAACGTCCAGGAGGGTGGACACTATCACGTCTTGTCCTACTTCGTAGAACCTCTCCAGGAACATACGTTTGAAGTCGGTAATAGAATGGATACAGTTCCGGCATGTTACGGTATCAGTCGAAGGCGACCCCTTCCAATGCTCCAATGAACAGCCGCATAAGGATGGCATCGTCATAAGGCAGATGGTTGATTGTGACTTCAAAGTAGGTGATATACCTACTTGCAGATGTCTTCCCATCATATGGATTGATGTGGAATGGTTTATATTTTGGTGGGAAGGGAACATCTCTCCACGCAGCAGGATACGGTTGTCGTATCCTGAGGTCTTGGCAGTTTTCTCGGACGTGGAACATGGCCCGGAGCTCTTGCACCTCTCTTCTTGCTTTCCTGGCCTCGTCTGCAGCGGTGGTAGCCGATATTTTAGGAGGATTATCACCCGGATTTGGTGCAGCTAAGTTCCAGTCCACATTGACCGTGGGACCTAAGTTTGTTTGGCCAGGCGTCCTTCATTACAAAGTTGGAAGGGCCGCTTTGATCTCGTCCACGGACTTGACAAAGACATGAAGTATGGCCTCCAGAGTGTCGATGCGTTGACGATCACTGGGACCATCTTGGTTGCTGTCCGTCATGAACACCGTCCTTACATGAGGAGAGATGGAAGGAACGGTAGAGGATATGCCATCTGAGTCATACCCTTGTACAGAGAAATCGTCAAAGAACGTAGGAATGTTCTCCTCTGGTTCGGACTCAGAAGGAGTGGTACCCCCAGCTTTAGAGCTCACCTTATCTTGAGAGTTGTGGACGTCCTGGAGGACGTTGAGATCTGCAGCATCGGTTGGGTGAACCGTTTCCCTTGGATTATCTTCTTGGAACACCGGGTTGTCTTGGACATTTGGGGGAGTGCTACCCCCGGCTTCAGTACCTCCCAGAGATGTGGACGACGAATCTCCAAGTGTGGCAGATTTTGTCTTTAAGCGGGCACCTTGTTAAACTCCTGCTGTAACAGTGGTAGACAATCGCTTAGAAAAGAGTTTCTTGGTTACGTCGATCGAGATTTTCGGACTGGAGACATTTGTTTTCTTTCCTCTTCCGCTGCCAAGAATCTTCAGAGCAGAATTGCAGGAGGCGACAAGAAGTGCCTCGTCTTCTGAGCTTGGGTGTTGTAGCCGTTGAAAGACGGACCGTCGGTCTTCTTGTATTGTCGCCTTGTTGCAGCAGCAGTTGACAATGACTTGGGTGCATTGATGTCCCTGACAGGACTCTCTGCACACCAAATCTTCGTCTCTTTCCTTGCGTTTGTGAAGAATTATGTTACGTAATTCACCCATTTTATGGGCCCGGGAGTTCCGAGGACATGAGTGTGTTAGCATCCTGCCTGCTCCCTGATGTAGGGGTAGTACGAGAACTTGCCCCTGATCATTGTTGGGAGATTCTTGATAACTATCCCGTTCATTGGCCTCCGGCGGCTGGACACGGATAGTTTTACACAACTTTCCATCATGGGCCCGCGTGATAGTCAGCGGAATGCCCTGATAGTCAGAAGTTGGGATAGCTGTCTGAGCTCAACGAGCCCGCGCTGCCCGAGACTTCTTCTTTCTAGCACATGAGAGTGTATAGTAGGAAGAGTCCATGGAGATTGGCACGTGAGAGCATCTGGGGTCAAGATCGCATGAGAGGTGGTCGAAGACTGATCGTGAGTCGCATGGAGCAGATGGTATACGGTTGGGTTTTGTGGCCGTGCAGGCTGTCTGCATACGGCTGGTATATGTGGGCGCATGACCCTTCTGTATGCGGCTAGGAGCGGTAGCCGCATGAACCTTCGGGATGCAGCTGGAAGTCGTGACAGTGAAGTCTGCCTGCATGAGACTGGCAGTTTTGGCCGTATGGGCTTTCTGCATACGGCTGACTGCTGTGGCTGCACGAGTCTTCACCATGCGGCTGGCGGTTGCGGCCGCATGAGTCTTCTCCATGCGGCTGGCACCCTTATGCGGCTTGGACCGCATAGAGTTTCTCTTTGCCCGTGCAAGTCCAGCATCATAGTATTTTCTTCTGTTGGACTTGGGGACAGCAGAGTCCACTATGGCCTGAAGTGGGGCCGCATGAGAGTTTTCTTTGCCGTCTTGAGCAACAGAGAGTACTTTTTCGAGAGTTTGGGGATGAACAAATGTTTTGGGCCTCCACTCCCTGCGGGCCTTCTTTGTGCGGGCTCGCCGCTGGACCAGGCCAGCGCTCCCGTCGGAGAGCATTTCTTCAAACGCCTGTTGGTCGAACCGGGCGACCAGCATTTGTTGAGTGGATCCAAGTTTGGCTGCATCCGATTGTGTCACCAACTCCTCAGCCGTTGAGAAGTTAGTCCCCAGCAGAGTCGCCATCGTGTTTGCCATTGATTGTAAAAGTGCAGAACAATTTTTTTGGAGGACTGAACTTAGACTCACAATACAAACTCGCTCGCACAAAGAAAGCCTAGTAATGAAAACCTAGATAAAACAATCTAAGTACGATTGTTTATTTTTGGTTCTGGAGGTGACGATAGAGGCTCGGGAAAGCGACGACAGCTCTGCCTTACTCCTTGGACGATCGGACGTAGCCTTGGCTCTGATCAAAAAATGCTCTCAGGATGTGTGGGAAGAATCCTCTGTGCGTTCCTTTGTCTCTCTGTGTGTCCAGCCGGGTGGAGAGAGTCTCTTTTTGGAATTTTCCTCTCTGTTCTTCTTCTCCCCTCTTTTCTCTCTAGGGTTTGCAAGGGAATGGCACCTTGCTATTTATAGAAGTGGGGTTGTGATCATTAGGGTTTGCAATGATTGCCCCTTGAAAAGTCGACAGCCAATAATCTGGACCATTAATCTTGATTGCATCATATCTGGGTAGTTGATTTTTGATTGCGCCAAATCGGTATGGGCAATTAATACTGATTGCAATGACTCTTTATAATTTGTCATGACAATCTCGGATCTTCCGCCACGTGTTCAATTTGCTTAATTACAACAAATCTAATTTGATCCGAGTAATTATGATGATTATAAGAAATCTGGGTTGTTATGATTTGTTAGCAACCGTAACTCCGAGGGGATAGGACCGCCACGTGTCTCAACTGTCATGAGGATCGCCACGTGTCTCAACTGTCATGAGGACCGCCACGTGGCTCAACTGTCGTGAGTGGGACGTCCTGACAGAGCCGCATGAACAGCATATAGGTTGCCCCCACACTCCTAGCCGCATGAAGGTAGCAGCCGGATGAAGGTGGCGGCCGCATGAGGGGGATAGCCGCGTGAGGATGGCAGTCGCATGAAGGTGGCAGCCGCATGAAGGAGGCAGCCGCATGACGGTGGCAACCGCATGAAGGTGGCAGCCGCATGAAGGGGGCAGCCGCATAAAGGAAGCAGCCGCATGAAGAGGACAACCGCATGAATAGCAACCGCATGAAGAGAGAAACTGCATAGGGGTGATTGCCATATAGGGGTGGAAGCCGCATAGGGAGCTTTGGATTTGGCGGATCATGCTAGCTATAAAAGATTTTCTTCTTTTCCCTAGGAGCACGCCATCATGTCAGAGCTATCTTTTTAGCTTTATCTCAAAGCTGTCACTTCGCCTTTCTGTCAGAGCTGCCGTTAGGGTATTTAATGAAGCAGTTGCTTTATGGCCAGCTGTAGAGGCGGACTGCTTTGGACCACGTGGCTCCTTTATGAGCTGCATGGAGCTATCCGAGCCGCATGGAGCTATCCGAGCCGCATGAGGCTTTAAAGGACTTTTGAACCGCATGAATGTCTAACGGATTCCTGAGCCTCATGAGGCTCTTTCTATCTGAGCCGCATGGGCTTTTCTTCTTATTTTCCATGCTTCTACAATGAGGAGGATTCTGATTCCATCCCCTGCCTCTGCATTCCCACAATTTGTGATTTTGGCCTTCGCATTTGCAGCATCTAATGCGACAATCTTCTATTTTGTGTCCTCAGCGGTGACATGTATTATAACGCGGCAACTACTGAGGCCCCTTATTGTCACATATGTTATGATGCTTAGGTGCGTCATTCCTTCCAACAAACAAGGTGTTTATGATTATTGTCGTCTTGTGACCCATTGGCTGATGTAACTTCTCCTTCTTAAGAGCCGTCTCATACTCCTCGCTGTAGGCAATCATTAAACCTTGCGTGAATCTTTCCCGCTTGGCATCGTCATTCGGCACTATATACCCAGCAGATGCCACTCTCTTCAAAAATTTCATCTCATAGTCATCCACTGACATATTGCCTTATTGAAGTGCTATGAACTCATTTCCCTTCTTCCCGCGGACAGCAAGAGGGATGAACTGTGCGACAAAATCTTGCTTAGGTCTCTCATAATATCTTCATAACAGGGCTATTACCCCAGAGTGCTAGCCTCTGAGAGTTCCACTATTCTTGGGCCTTTAGGCAAAGTTGTACTGCGGTACACTCCACCCGCTTACTGCCTTGAATATCCAACATATGAAAAAAGCCCTCTAAAGTATTCAAGAATCCCATCACCCCATCCAGTTCTGCACTTCTGTTGAATTCGGGTGGGTCACAACTCTTAAACTCAGAGAATTTGAAGCTTGACCTATAATGCCCCGTTCCGCAAAGTACATTATGTTGAGTCGTTGACTCAAAGGGTTATATTGACCCGATGAGTGCATCAAGTTGGATCGATGCAAGAGTTATGTTATCCCGAAAGTAAAAGCATTGAATCGGTTCAAAGATCCAATAAATCGAATCATTGTAAAGCATAAGTCCAATTCGGACAAATATTGATTTTAGTTGGTTTCGTGTGCAGGCTAAGCTTTTACGCTGAATTATAAGAGGTCGATCTTGTACCTTATTTGCAACGGTATCCGTAGAACCAAAGCATCATCTCGCAATGGACTGAGGCATGGGCACGATAGGCCAAATTAGTTGAGTAGTTCAACGGATTATGAAATGCTCGAATGGCTAAGTTAGAAGAGTTGGCCGTGCAACAAAGTTATAAAATCGATTCACATCGTCTCGACGAAATAACAAGGTGTATCGGCATAAGGTGGGAAGACTTTGATCATTCTTTCCTACTCCGTCATGCCCAAGTGAAAGGTACTGTTGTATGCTAAGTTAACCTATTGAGTCCACGGGCATGGCTCGAAGGAAATAAATCATAGGGCGTGTCGAACATTAAGATAGTACAATTAAATTGAAACATACATCAAATGTATGAGTCGCCAGAGAATATTAAAATACCGTAACGACGAGCGCCTCGGTGCGCAAGCCATAAGAACATAGGATAACTGTATCGACTAGTGCCATAGTGCACGATTTGTTTGTGCCTCCACGTACAAATTTGAGGGCTAGAACATTGAAAGACTATATCTGCGCGAGTGCCTCAGTGCATGAGCTATAGAACAATGTAACACCCAGTTTTCCAGATGAGGGTAATTTTGAAATGTTGTAATTATAATTATTATTTATTGATTATTATTTCATATTATGATTTTTGGTGATTTTTAATTATTTTTAAACTATTTAAAATTATGACTTGTGATTTTGACATTTTACTATTGTTTGGTTTTAATTTCGAGGAATTTGTCACCCCAGTTTTCAGGAACAGTGGTATTTTTGTCATTTGCATTTTTAAAATATTTTTGAAATTTATTTTATTATTTATGATATTGTTTTGGGATTATTTGAGTCGGGTTCGAATTTCAGCTCAATCCGACTTGAAACGAGGACCCGGTGGTAGTGTTGACTTTAGTGGACCCACACACTAGTTAGGCATGGCCCACATGAAATTAATTTTAGTCCACATGATAATAATTTTAGTTAGTAGTTAGACTAATTATTATGGATAAGGTTAGTGTGATTAGAGACTTTAGAATGACTAATTTAGCCCCAACCAATTAGCCCTTTCCTAATACTAATAGAATAGGTTAGTGGGGGCATTTTGGACCTTACCATAATAGGACAAATAGCCCCATATGGCCAGCCACTTTGGGAGAGGATAGGCTCAAGTTCATTTCATTATTCTCATCCACACTCTCTCTCTTGTTCTTTCCCAAATTTCTAGAGAGCAATCCCTAGCAATTTCTCCACCAAATCTTTCCATTTCTCCACCAAATTCTTCCATTTTGCCACCAAATCTTCTTTTTTCCTTCTCCATTCTAGCCAAGGAGGAAGCTACCCAAGTTTGGGAGGATTCGGAGCTCGTTCGTGTCCTTTTGGAATCTCTACGTGTCGGTGTCGCTCCGGGAAGGCTTTTCTTCGATTCGATCTACCGGGAGGTATAAATCTCTTCTTCTTTTCATTTCCTCATGCATATAGGTATATTTTGAACCCATAGGAATGACTCCCATGGTTGTATCTCTATTTATGTCCATTTCGTGTCCATTTTTGGAGGTCATAGGAGTGTCCTTTGTGTTGTGGTTGTGTCCATGTGGAAAAACCCCAAATTTGGACACACTATATGTTGTTGTTATGTATGAATGAGATTTTACATGTTTAATCTCATATTTTTGTATTGGAGATGTGTTCTATAGTGTCTCATATATATATATATTAGTGTAGAGAGTGACTTCTTGATATATTATGTTATATACTTGTGTTTCTTTTGTCTCAAACTACCTAAATTCGTCATAATTTTTATCCACGTTTTTATTAGCTAGAGCAACTTAGAAATGCCATAACTTTTAGCTCATAACTCCAATTAATCTTCCGTTTTTTTTAAAAGAAGTGTATCGAAGTTAGCTTTCCAAATATATATTTTAATAAGCCAAATTCTTTATGTAACTTTCTGTAGAATTATTTGAGTGTCAGCTGTACGAAAGATGAACGTGTTTCGGTATTTTCGCGATTCCAGGAGCTTCCGGACAAGAAAATGCGATCCGTTTAAAGTTTTGGAAAGCTAACACGAAGAGCTACAACATACTTTATTCCTAGAATTTAATGAATGCCCAATTGGTACAGTATTGGTTTTCAGTAGAAGAGTGACTATACGATATATACATTTTGTGTAACCTATGAGCCTATGTAGTATGGATATTAAATGAATATAAAGTATGTAATGCATAATATGTTAGATAAATAAAATGATATATATATATATGATATATATTCTCTTTACATTAATGTATATATGGTTGAATGCAAGCATGTAGGAATGCTATTAATATAATGCATATAAGCAATGCATGAATGAAAGAATGATATACAATGTATGCATGAAAGTATATAACAAATGCTAGATATGAATGTAAGATATATATGTAATGATAGATTTGAATGCATAATGTATAAATATTGTAATGCAATATATAATGATAACATGTATGGTAATGTAGAATATATGATGCAAGCATGAATGAATGGAGGAAATACATGTATATAGGTAATATAGAATGTAATATATGAAATGAATGAATGATAATATATAACATGATATGTAAGGTAATGCAAGGTATGAAATATATGATGTGTGTATATTTGTATGTCTCTATGTTAATGTATGAAAAGATATGAATATACAATATATGCATATGTATAAAACATGTAGGTAATACATAGATGCATGAATGAAATAAATGATTGCAATATGTTAATATAAATACAAGTATCTAATATGCATGAATGTAAGTATAATATAATACAAGTATACATGTATGTATCATGTAAATGTAATATACGTGATATGTATGTATGGATGTATGCAAGGTAAGTATGTATGTATGTATTTCTATAAACTGAGTTAACCTATAACCTTTTACACATATGCATTCATACACCCTTTGACATCATGTATCCCATGTCACATACACCTACCTATCACTAAATTTTAGAACATTAACACATATCCTTTCACACACATGCCAAACACACACATACTCACTTACCCTTTTACCTCTCCTATATATATATATATATATATATATATATGTGTGTGTGTGTGTGTGTGTGTGTGTGTGTGTGTATGTGCCTATATATATAGCTTTCCTATATATATCTATGTATATGAATATGTGAATGTGAATAATATATATACATTATATGACTAAGTTTGTGTGCCTTGTTAGCTTATGGTTTAGTTTTGTGCTTTGTTTAGCAAGTGACTTAGGCTATGAGTTAGTAGCTATCTTGAATACTTGATTTGCATATACTTAGTTTGTTTAGACCTAGAATAACTTGTTGACCTAATTTAGACTTATTAGACCTAGTTTGACCATAGTTGACCTAGGTTTGACTTTCAGGGTTGGCCAAGTTGACCAAGAGTTGACTTTGGTCTAGATTGACCTAGAATCATGTAGAATGCATAGTAGAACTTCACATTGTCATTTTGGACTTGTTGTGACTTGTGCTGTTCTGATTAGGAGCCAAACACCTCTCATTGGACAGTATATTTACTTTGGACATTCAGACATCAGGCGAGTACATTCTCTGATAGTTCTTTCATTATTTGATGATTACTGTAATTCAGTTCTAGTATAGTTCTATTTGATTCTCTGTCACAACATGTATTAATATTTTAGATTCATTTACTCGCAATACATGTACTTGATTTGTCTAACCCTATTACTCGAATCACTCACAAGACTCATCTACTCGAAACACCTACAAGTATTAAATGTACAAATCATACAAGAACAATCATTACAAGAACGATAGCCATCGCTGCTGGGCCGGTATGCGATATGTCATATTCAACAAGAATCACCAAACAAGAATGATAGCCATCACCGCTTGGCCGAGCGTGCGATGTGCCGTATTACAAGAATGATAGCCATCACTGCTTGGCCGAGCGTGCGATATGTCGTACTGATTACAAGAATTACCTACAAGGATTAGTGTACAAGAATCTTACAAGAATCACTTCACTCAAATCATTGAAAAAAATCATCTACTAGAATCATCATGTACAAGAATCATTTACTAGACTCAAATTGTATTAGACTCACATTGGGATTACACTCAACTTACATTGTACAAACTGGACTTATAACATGTTACCCTAGTTCAGCTAGATCTTATTTTACAGTCTTCTTTTGTCATCATTCTTCTTTTATTTCATTACCTTACTTTCCTTGTACCTTTGCTATTTCTCTACATCATTACCTGTATAAAACTGCCATATTCATCAATAAAATTGTCTATAACTGCTTTATAGTTCTCTGTCGTTTAATTGGAATTTCTTGATGAGTTGTACTCGTTCCTGTCCTGACTGGACCCGTTGATAAATTTTACAGATAGCCTGGAGGTTGCCTGCTAGCCTAGAGAAGACATAGTAGAGGTTGTATAGTTTGTTGTTTCAGTTGTATTGAGTTATATTTATCCTATGGATTACTGTATTGAGCTTTGAGATGTTTTCTGGGTTTGTGTATCTAGACACTTAGACTTCTATCTGCTGTATCTCTTTTGGATTTCATGTTTTACCTGTCTTTTATCTTGCTCCACCTTAGTTGTGATTGAGACTGTATCTGCTATGTCACCTCCATTCGGAGAGTATATACTGTACAGGTACCTTTATATTGTTAAATGTTTGACCTAGGACAACGTTCTACCGCTGACACTACGGCGTAGGCTGGACGTACCCACGTCTCGTGCCCTTACTCTAGGGTGCGGGTCGTGACATATTTTTAGTGGTGGCCTATGCAGGTCGAGTTTATGTAGTGGTATTTGAACTAGAGTATCACTACAGCCTGCAGTAGGATTAGGATATTTTTGGAGGTACTCAATCATATTAGGAAAAACTCTTAATCCGATTCCTTTTGTCTAAAATTGTTGCTTATTGACTTCCCTTGAATATAAACTGTTCTCCTTGAATTTTTGCTTTATTCTCAGAAATTGCTTCTTGTTTTGATCTGTCTTCATGATGGTTATGAAGACACGATCTCATCGCTTCGGTTCGGAGGATACTATCGAGAGGCTGGCCACCTCTCGTCCTGTTCATCAGGGCCTCGAGACCACAGCTTCTGTTGTGCCGACTCAGGTTGGTGTTTCTGCTACATTGGAGGTGCACCTCCGTCTGTACAGAGACTTTTCCCTTCATTTCCGGTTTCTTTCAGCAGCAGCGATTCATGCAACATCAGTAGCAGAGATTTGTGCAGTATCAGCATCAGGCTGGAGGAAACCAGCAGGGTGAGCTATCGTCAGGACAGTCGAGGATGCACAGACCGTTGGAGATCTTGCTGCAAGTTCCGCTCTTCTAAATTCCATTCCTACAATTGTCTTTTATAATTACCTTGAAATCCGATTCCATCTGTTCCTTGTTGATTGATTAATTTTGTCATGTTACTCTTTTGTTGTGTTTGTTTTTCTTCTGAAAAAATCATATGGGCTAGGTTGCCTAAATTATGGGATCTAGAATCCTCGATAGTCGTATTAGTTGGCATAGTAAGGACATGTAGTCAGATTTTGGATGTATTCTCGGGTATGGGAATTTAAGGTTTTCGTCGTCACATGCGGCAGTACAAAAATTTTAAATACCATGAACCTAGAGGTACGTACCTTAGTCAAGGACTCTGTGATTATCATAGCCTTGCTCACTAGCATGATAAAGACTCTGGACAACATGATTTTAGACAGACGCATATGATTAACAGATTGTATCTTGAGAAGGTTTAAACATCATGCCCTTTTGATTGTTATAAATGACTTAGGAGTAGGGAAATTTAGTTTTGTAGAGCTTTTTCATAGGTAGTTCCTTCATAGTATAATGGTATGATGACTTGTAGAGTGTTTGTACCCTAGAGGTGATAGTTAACATTGGTGTTAGAATAGTAACCCATTGCAGATAATTCTCCTGTTATCTATAATACCAACCAGTTACACATAGGATGTTAGTATGCCTTACAGCCTTGATGATTATTACTACTTTCCCTTACCTTTTCCAGTGAGGCACCCATGACTAGAGCCTGCCTTTGAGTATAGTTGTATTTCACCTAAGACCGAGATATCTATTTGCATAGATAGATTGCAGATGATATTGGCATATGGGATATAGGTTAGTTGGTATCTATAGGCCATTGTTGTATAGGGTTATAAACATGTTGTTTAGCCTATACTTGGTTCAGTTTTCCATTTTAGTTAAGTTCTCTTCGTGTTGAGTTCCTTTGTGTTGATCACCTTTATAGGTATTATGCAGACCCTTCACTAGATACCATGTCCCCTTGATTCAGACCATTCATCCTTAGCCTAGTTCTAAGCATTATTTCAGACCCTTATAAGTTTAGTCTGCCTTAACCCTTGGTTGATCAGTCGTGTATATATATATATATAGATAATATACTTAGGATATATGTGATGGGTTGTTATTCTTGAGCATATATATATATATATATTTTTTTTTATATATATATATGTGGTATTTGGTATTCATGTGCTTAGCTTGTAGGTATTTAGTTATAGGTGACTTGATAGGATTGGGAAGTTAAGAGCTAGTCTATTATAGAATTTCTCTTTTGCCAAATTCTAGTTGCCAACACCTAGATAGCTAGCATAGGTAAAACCCTAAGAAGTTGACCAGTTGATGACCAAGTACTTGGATGTTGAGAAATTTACTAGTGGTTGACCCTTGACTATGTTTGACATAGAAGGGGGTGCAATCATCTTAATTTCGAGGACGAAATTTTTATAAGGTGGGTAGGATTGTAACATCCAGTTTTCCAGATGAGGGTAATTTTGAAATTTTATAATTATAATTATTATTTATTGATTATTATTTCATATTATGATTTTTGGTGATTTTTAATCATTTTTAAACTATTTAAAATTATGACTTGTGATTTTAACATTTTACTATTGTTTGGTTTTAATTTCGAGGAATTTGTCACCCCCAGTTTTCAGGAACAGGGGTATTTTTGTTATTTGTATTTTTGAAATATTTTTGAAATTTATTTTATTATTTATGACATTGTTTTGGGATTATTTGAGTCGGGTTCGAATTTCAGCTCAATCCGACTTGAAACGAGGACCCGGTGGAAGTGTTGACTTTAGTGGACCCACACACTAGTTAGGCATGGCCCACATGATATTAATTTTAGTCCACATGATATTAATTTTAGTTAGTAGTTAGACTAATTATTATGGATAAGGTTAGTGTGATTAGAGACTTTAGAATGACTAATTTAGCCCCAACCAATTAGCCCTTTCCTAATACTAATAGAATAGGTTAGTGGGGGCATTTTGGACCTTACCATAATAGGACAAATAGCCCTATATGGCCAGCCACTTTGGGAGAGGATAGGCTCAAGTTCATTTCATTATTCTCATCCACACTCTCTCTCTTGTTCTTCACCAAATTTCTAGAGAGCAATCCCTAGCAATTTCTCCACCAAATCCTTCCTTTTCTCCACCAAATCCTTCCATTTCTCTACCAAATCTTCTTTTTTCCTTCTCCATTCTAGACAAGGAGGAAGCTACCCAAGTTTGGGAGGATTTGGAGCACGTTCGTGTCCTTTTGGAATCTCTACGTGTCAGTGTCGCTCCGGGAAGGCTTTTCTTCGATTTGATCTACCGGGAGGTATAAATCTCTTCTTCTTTTTATTTTCTCATGCATATAGGTATATTTTGAACCCATAGGAATGACCCCCATGGTTGTATCTCCATTTGTGTCCATTTCGTGACTATTTGGAGGTCATAGGAGTGTCCTTTGTGTTGTGGTTGTGTCCATGTGGAAAAACCCCAAATTTGGACACACTATGTGTTGTTGTTATGTATGAATGAATTATAACATGTTTAATCTCATATTTTTGTATTGAAGATGTGTTCCATAGTGTCTCATATATATTAGTGTAGAGAGTGACTTCTTGATATATTATGTTATATACTTGTGTTTCTTTTGTCTCAAACTACCTAAATTCGTCATAATTTTTATTCACATTTTTAGTAGCTAGAGCAACTTAGAAATGCCATAACGTTTAGCTCATAACACCAATTAATCTTTCATTTTTTTAAAAGAAGCGTATCGAAGTTATCTTTCAAATATATATTTTAATAAGCCAAATTCTTTATGTAACTTTCTGTAGAATTATTTGAGTGTCAGCTGTACGAAAGACGAACGTGTTTCGGTATTTTTGCGATTTTGGGAGCTTCCGGACACGAAAATGCGATCTGTTTAAAGTTTCAGAAAGCTAACACGAAAAGATACAACATACTTTAATCCTAGAATTTAATGAATGCCCAATTGGTACAGTATTGGTTTTAAGTAGAACAGTGACTATACGATATATGTATTTTGTGTAACCTATGAGCCTATGTAGTATGGATATTAAATTAATATAGAGTATGTAATGCATGATATATTAGATAAATAAAATGATATATATATGATATATATTCTCTTTACATTAATGTATATATATGGTTGAATGCAAGCATGTAGGAATGCTATTAATATAATGCGTATAAGTAATGCATGAATGAAAGAATGATATACAATGTATGCATGAAAGTATATAATGAATGCTAGATATGAATGCAAGATATATATGTAATGATAGATATGAATGCATAATGTATAAATATTGTAATGCAATATATAATGATAACATGTATGGTAATGTAAAATATATGATGCAAGCATGAATGAATGGAGGAAATACATGTATATAGGTAATATATAATATAATATATGAAATGAATGAATGATAATATATAACATGATATGTAAGGTAATGCAAGGTATAAAATATATGATGTGTGTATGTTTGTATGTCTCTATGTTAAGGTATGAAAAGATATGAATATACAATATATGCATATGTATAAAACATGTAGGTACTACATAGATGCATGAATGAAATAAATGTTTGCAATATGTTAATATAAATACAAGTATCTAATATGCATGAATGTAAGTATAATATAATACAAGTATACATGTATGTATCATGTAAATGTAATATACATGATATGTATGTATGGATGTATACAAGGTAAGTATGTATGTATGTATTTCTATAAACTGAGTTAACCTATAACCTTTTACACACATGCATTCATACACCCTTTGACATCATGTATCCCATGTCACATACACCTACCTATTACTAAATTTTAGAACATTAACACATATCCTTTCACACATATGCCAAATACACACATACTCACGTACTCTTTTACCTCTCCTTATATATATATATATATATATATATATATATATATATATATATATATATATAGCTTTCCTATATATATCTATGTATATGAATATGTGAATGTGAATAATATATATACATTATATGACTAAGTTTGTGCGCCTTGTTAGCTTATGGTTTAGTTTTGTGCTTGGTTTAGCAAGTGACTTAGGCTATGAGTTAGTAGCTATCTTGCATACTTTATTTGCATATACATAGTTTGTTTAGACCTAGAATAACTTGTTGACCTAATTTAGACTTGTTAGACCTAGTTTGACCACAGTTGACCTAGGTTTGACTTTCAGGGTTGACCAAGTTGACCAAGAGTTGACTTTGGTCTAGATTGACCTAGAATCATGTAGAATGCATAGTAGAACTTCATATTGTCATTTTGGACTTGTTGTGACTTGTGCTGTTCTGATTAGGAGCCAGACACCTCTCATTGGACAGTATATTTACTTTGGACATTCAGACATCAGGCGAGTACATTCTCTGATAGTTCTTTCATTATTTGATGATTACTGTGATTCAGTTCTAGTATAGTTCTATTTGATTCTCTGTCACAACATGTATTAATATTTTAGATTCATTTACTCGCAATACATGTACTTGATTTGTCTAACCCTATTACTCGAATCACTCACAAGACTCATCTACTCGAAACACCTACAAGTATTAAATGTACAAATCATACAAGAATCATCATTACAAGAACGATAGCCATCGCTGCTGGGCCGGTATGCGATGTGCCGTATTCAACAAGAATTACCAAACAAGAATGATAGCCATCACCGCTTGGCCGAGCGTGCGACGTGCCATATTACAAGAATGATAGCCATCACCGCTTGGCCGAGCGTGCGATGTACCGTACTCATTACAAGAATCACCTATAAGGATTAGTGTACAAGAATCTTACAAGAATCACTTCACTCATATTATTGAGAAAAATCATCTACTAGAATCATCATGTACAAGAATCATTTACTAGACTCAAATTGTATTAGACTCACATTGGGATTACACTCAACTTACATTGTACAAACTGGACTTATAACATGTTACCCTAGTTTAGCTAGATCTTATTTTACAGTCTTCTTTGCCATCATTCTTCTTTTATTTCATTACCTTACTTTCCTTGTACCTTTGCTATTTCTCTACATCATTACCTGTATAAAACTGCCATATTCATCAATAAAACTGTCTATAACTGCTTTATAGTTCTCTGTCATTTAATTGGGATTTCTTGATGAGTTGTACTCGTTCCTGTCCTGACTGGACCCGTTGATACATTTTACAGATAGCCTGGAGGTTGCCTGCTAGCCTAAAGGAGACACAGTAGAGGTTGTATAGTTAGTTATTTCAGTTGTATTGAGTTATATTTATCCTATGGATTACTGTATTGAGCTTTGAGATGTTTTCTAGGTTTGTGTATCTAGACACTTAGACTTCTATCTGCTGTATCTCTTTTGGATTTCATGTTTTACCTATCTTTTATCTTGCTCCACCTTAGTTGTGATTGAGACTGTATCTGCTATGTCACCTCCATTCGGAGAGTATATACTGTACAGGTACCTTTATATTGTTAGATGTTTGACCTAGGACAACGTTCTACCGCCGACACTGCGGCGTAGGCTGGACGTACCTATGTCTCGTGCCCTTACTCTAGGGTACGGGTCGTGACAAACATTGAATACATTATCGAGTTGTGCCTTAGTACACGATTTAGTGGGAATGAACGTAAGTCTAGCACATTGAAAGATTGTGTCGAGACGTGCATCAAATACACGAGTAGGAGAACATTGAACACTTAGGCGTAGAACATGGAAATACTAAATTGAGGTTTGCATCGAATGCCCAAGTCGAAGGATATTGAAAAACTATTGAATGTGGCATGCTACCTCAAAATGTTCATGGCCTTCGGGTCATTCGTTTGATGAATATTGAGTTGGGGCATTGTGCCAATAGAAATATAGATGGATGAATCGAATGTTGAGATGATGTGATAGCTGAGTTTTATACTCAAACTATGTTTTCTTGTATTAGAAGATGCATATTGCATGATCAAATGGACTTTGAATATAGCCCATGTCCGGGTTTGTTTCTTCGAACAAGATCACCGGGGCAACAGGACTGTTCGACCTAGGAGGAATGATTATCGTGCCAAGGCAGGACGGGGCATTACAGAACCTTTAGAGAGGATTGCAACCAATAGCTTAATGGGTGGCACCGCAATGCCATTGAGAAATATAAGTCTATTATGACATCATGAATGCAGTAATCTTCATATAGATAGGGGCCGGTAGACTAAATAGTGCATGCATACAGAGATCTTATACAAAGATCACTTATAACATGATAGGAAAAGATGTTAGGCGTATTCACCTTGCGTCGGTACAAGGGTGAGTACGTCGACGTTGGTAATAAGTCGCCACGAAACAATACGAGATTGTTATGTTGCCTGCTTGCTTATGCGAATAATGATAACATGCTTGCCATGAAATACATACTTTACTGCTTGCAATATGCCATGAAACTGATCCTAAGGCGAAGATAGAAAGATCACAAGTTAAGCTGAATGATTTATATATTTTCTTAATGCCGATTTATTAAAATGGGTCTTATCAGTATGCGAAGGGATTAGTACTGATCCTCCACCAAATTCCTTGTAGGACGCAGAAAATGGATTGCTTGCGGCAGAGCTTCACTTAAACGCGTTGAAGAATGGAATGCCATAGTGTTTTGAGGTATGCAACCGTATTGACTCTCAGACTTGCAGCATGATGATATGGTCGAAATATAGAAGATATGATGTATGGAACAACAAAATCCTTTGTGGGCAAGAGAGAAGTTGAGTCTTATAAGCCAATCTGGGAAATTTAGTTGGGCTTTTGAAAGCCTTTGTAATTTTATTATTGATTGAATAAAGATAATTGTTATGTATACTCTATGTAACTCCAATGTGACTCTGTTTCTTCTACTCCTAATGTTAAATTGAGATAACCATTTTGAGAACCTGTTATCTTGCCTTATACGAGTACAACTTCAGACTCGTACGACATTACGCCCCAGCCAGGATGATCGATTCGGTGAAATCGATGCGAGGATGAGCAATTTTTTGGGTTGGGACATGACAAAGTGGTATCAGGGATCAAGGTTCAATTTCTCCAGGACGCTTGCTTTATTTCAATTCTAAAAGTTGTCTACAACGATCAAATAACTCCTGACTCAATCAAATAACTCCTGACTCTACTCGATGTCGTTCTAGATGTTCCATACAATAAGTCTAATACAAAGTTGCGTAAATTTGCTGCAAGTGTTTGGAAATTTACATTATGTTACAGAGTAAAGTCGTAAAATATTTGTTGCATTGTGTACAACGAGCCGTAAAATTATTGTTGCTACAAGTGCAATAAATCGTGAGATGTGAATTAAGATATTTGTTGTTTCGATGCAATAGTCGATATGGGGAATGTCGGTTACATCGATATAACGAAGTCGTTGGATGTTTTGTTGTATAAATTGCAACGAGTTTATTTTGAATGATACGTTGCATATGCACATGCAAGTTGATATCGAATGTGTTGAACAGATTCAAATAATGACTTGTATTTTGGAAATAAAATGTTGCACGAGATGCAACGGATGGAACTAAAATTCGTAAATTGATATGAATGAATCGGTTCGGTTGCACACTGAACATGAGTTGGCAAAATGTATACATTAGCCGAGTTGTGTCAATTTTAATTTAATCGAAAGTTAAGTTGTGATCGGCATGATCACCGCAGGATGGTTAGTCGGAATAAATGTTTATCATACACAGTATGATTCGAAGCAAATGGCTTGATTTTTGAGTGGTGCCATACCATTTATGCGATGAATGACTCAATTTTTGAGTGGTATATACCATACCACGTGTGTGATAGATTGCATCAAATATAGTGTGTGAATTGGAGAAGTTTTGTCCGCAACGGACGAGATAGAATCGAGACTCGATTGTGTCAACGGACGATAAGTTGAACAGGAACTCAAAATTTATAAATCAGTCGAATGACTGAGACTAGCAAAATGATTATACTTCGAGGCAATAATTGGATCGACGGGATAGGAAAATTGAAGTTATAATTGAGTCGCACGACTTGCGAACTCGATGAAAATGTTGGTGTATGTGAATTGAAATCAGATCGCACGAATTGCGAGCTCGATAAAAATGCTCGTTGATGCAGATAATTGTGCCTAAGTGAATAGTTAGTTATGTTGCGATAAAACTCATTTGAGTATGACTAAAATACGTAAAACATGGATGGTATGATCTTATAACTCGAGGGTTCGATGTTGGATAATCGATAACTCGAGGGTTCGATGATCGATAATCGATAACTCGGTTATGCGATCGAAGTATTGTGGGATGCAGCGAATTGATAAACGATATAATGCGTATAGAAAAATCCATTATGAAATTGGATGTATATGATACGAGTTAAGTTGACGTTGATACAAATTTAAGTTGACCCTCGTGCTATCAAAATTGATGCGCAAAAACACGTAAGTACGATGTGAGAATACAAAATAGTACGGGCCAACGATATTGTGATTTTTATAAATAACAATACAAGAATAGTGTACTGGTGGATCGTAAACTTTGTGATTGATCAGGTGAGAATATAAAGTCATTGACGATTGTTTCGATGTGTATAACCTGTCGGGTGTTGACCGTAGGTAGAAAAACTCTGACCTTAAATGAGTAGATGTTTCGAAAATTACGGAATCATCAACGGTAATGCATGATTTTTTCGGGGGATAGTTGTGCCTCGGTTGCGCAAATGGAATGATTATGTTTGGATTTGGGTAAAGTCACATAGAAATCCTCGAAACATAATTTGGCTCCGAAATAAGATATAGATGGTTCGTAGTAACTGTCCTTCGTTAATGATCCACAATTATCAAGCATTGCTTCATGGCAGCTGACCCTAGAAGACTTGAACGCCAAATAAATATGAATGTTGCAGACCGATAAGATGACCCAAATGATGTTGCATATGGAATTGGGTCGAGAACAAATATGATATGGTGCATGTTGATGCTAAGTCTAGACGATCGAATAATTGTTTCGGGAATTGATGGAATAGCTTCCGCTGAGAACGATATAGTCAGTTTTTGAGTATTGGTCATATGAATGCTTGATTGATTATGTTAGTCGACGATCAAAATAAAATTTCACAAACAAACTTATTTATATGGATAGGCAATTTCGAGAATCGTACTATGCACGAGAGCGAGCAGTTAGAGAATGACTTTCGAGTTGTGTCATCGGGTTTGGATTCACTAGAAATTGAGCTTGCGTTAATCGAACTTATATTCGATGTTGCGAGATGGACAAGTTGGTAATAGGGCTAGAAAGTTTTTACTCAATAGGAATCGAACATAAGATGCCTCGTAGAAGACCTTTTTGTGAAAGCGATTGTTGCCTTTGAGGACTGTCACATCGAGTTAAATAATTTAGTCGGAAAGACCGTTGTCTTTGAGAATCATCGGCTCGAATTAAACTTTCGTGTCAGATAGATTGTGGCCTTTATGCAACACCAATTTAAAAGTTGTGTTGGAAGAAATTAAGCATGGTACCTAGGTAAGTCACCTAGAGGGCATAGTCCCAGATATTGATGCATTTACAAGTGTCACGATCCGCTCCCACTTTTCGGGATACGAGTACGTAGCCAAATCCAGCATATGCTACAGCATCGATGGTAGTATGTTGTCTATGTTTCAATGTCAATCTTAAATATAACAGAATCACATCGACTTTCTCATTCACAAAATTACTTATTACAAACCCAATAATACATCAAATGACATCCAGGAACAAACCGGCTAAAAATAAAAGAACTATCTAATTTGGAATCTAAGGTCGGCCTCCAAGGTCTCTATCTCCCCCGTATAGTCCATAGCGCAAAAGTAGGAAGCATGCCAAGTCACTTGCAACGATCTAGTCAGAAAAGAAGCAAAGTACAACCCTATTACATTTATGTAACATAATATAAAATAAAGCTAGACAGTAGAGATGCAATATAATAGTAAAGGAACATGTATATGAACTGAAAACAATAACATTTACAAGAAACTACTAGCGGGAACATGTATGAAAAAGACAACTGCAAAATAAACATGGACAAGTAAAACTAATCAAATAATGCTTTCAAATACCTTTCGACATGTGAACGGTTAGGCTAATATGGCACATCATATAGAAGGCTATCCACATTTTTGGTACGACCAATCCATACATGAGGTGTATGACTTTGCAATCTATATTAACATTCATTGGGATTTGTTCACATATCTATTGGGGATTTCCCACCTGACTTACTAAACAGTTAATAAACGAGCAATGACACAATCAAGCCTATTGTGTCACAATCATGTCTCAACTGGATATTCAATGAACACAATAAAGATTAGCATTATAATGTAATAAGAACATAAAGTAATAGTGCACTTGCCTCAAGTTAAGTTGTAATTGACTTGTCCGACACAATCTCGATTTGGTTGAAAATTGTTGTATTATGGCTAACTACTACTAATTCGGTTAATCACCGACCATCTATAGGTTCTACAAACTAAACAAAATATATTTATCTAATTTCTGGAAAATTAGTATGCTATAGATCTATGTGTCAGCTTTCCAAAACATTAAATGGTTTGCAAACCGGAGTTCGGGATCTCCCGATATCTCAAAAATAGTACGACATGTCGATTTTTGGAAAAATGACACTCAAATAATTTTCCAAAAATTAACATTCACAATAATAGAAAATAATTTAAAGATTTGGAAAACTAGCCTCGATACGGTTCTAATAAAAAAATTGGAGGTGAAACGGAGTCCGGAGTTGGTCGCAACGACTTCGCGTTGCTATAGCTTCAAAAATGAGACTGAATTTATGACGAATTTTGCCAAATTATGGACGAAAAAAGAGGAACTTTGGAAAAGAAAATATGGGAGATGACATAGGTTCAAATAGGTATATATAATGGATAGCAATTACTTAGTTAGGATTAGAGAATTAGGTTGGAAGGATTTTGTTGTTGGAGGAAAATAAGGAGAAGTCTCTCCTATATATATGTGGAAGGTATCCTAAATAGGGAAGGATTAGAAATCCTATGGATATCTTTCCATAAGTTTAAATCAAATCAATCTCAAAACTATATTGATCAGATCCTAATCCATAATTAGTCATAATGATAAAATAATATCCAATATTATCAAATAAAATTTAAAGTCTATTTGCATAAATCCAAATCTTATAAAAATAATTTAGCAAATCTTTTTATTGGTCAAAGATAATAATCATTAATTTCAAAACTAAATTAATCAAATCTAAATCTATTATTTATTTACAATAATAATTCAAAGTAATATTTAATATTACCAAATAATATTTAAAACATATTTTATAAACTCAAATCTTAAAATAATTTGGCAAATCTTTTGTCATTTAAAAATACTTATAGTTACCTTTTATAGAAATTCAAATAAAACTTTTCTAACACAAAGTATAAAAATAAAATAAATAAAAATTTGGAAAATTTTGGGAACACGGATTATAAATCTACCCACATTAAAAAAATTGTCCTCAAAACTTTAAATGGTATGACTAGGCACAACTAGGAATGTAATAAAAAATGATACGATTAAAGATTAAAATCAGTCAGGCATAATTGTTGATAGAATTGAAACCTAATATGTGATTAGCACGATCAATTTATATTCAAATGGTCTAGTTACGACCAAAAATTTACTTAGGAAGGATCAAAAAATCAAAATAGTTTAACCAAAATCATTTGGGCACGATTATATAATCAAAATCTAGGAAAAGATGCGAATTGACTCGATCGAAATATAATCAAAGTAGTATAGTCACAATTAAAATTGTTTAAGAATGATCAAATCAAAATTGTTTCAACATTATCTGTTACTAAATTGAAATCGTTTAGACACGATTATAGATTCAAAATCTAAGTATGATTATGAATCTAGTAGAACAGAATCAAAAATATAGTAATCGGTGATTGCAAAAACAAAAAGTTTATTCCAAACTTGAAAAGAATCGTACAAAGTACAATAAATTTTGGAAAAGTACAACTTTAGGAATCCTATCAGAAGACGATCGTTTTATCCCTTGGATTATATGAACTTGAAGACTAAAGCATCTAGAGAATGCAGCAGCACTTTTATAAGAACTCTTGATCTCTGTCCTGATAATGATTGGAAACTCTATTTATAGAGTTCTAGAAATAACCGTTTTAGCAGTTATTCTAATGTGCGCGAGGTCGAACAACGCGGCTTCGGGTTGCACCAACCTCAGGTTGCGCCAACTTCCATTCAATTACTCGAACGTATACTAACTGTATTGAGACGCGTGGCATCATATGATTGAGATACGCATGGTCGTGTACAGAGTAGTGGACACGTTTTGAGAGATTAGTGGCATGTGCGCCACATCATCCTGCTTTAGAACGTTAGTTGTTTCAACTTTGTCAGGTTGCGCGAGCTTCAGTCAATGAGTCAAACTGTGCTTGATCAGGTTCCGTCTAGCATGTTACGTGTCAGTATGTGAGGAGAGTTTGATCAGGTTGTGCCTAGGCGCAACTTGTAAAGCGCGCTAAACAGCTGTCATCAATGACAGCAAATCATCTCGACGCCATGCTTTACGGGATTCGAAGGGATTTCTTTGTTTAACGTGCTGTCAGTTAATGATGGCAATTACTGTCAAGTGCTATGTGATTAGGCACAATCTAATATGTGGCGCAACTTGCGCAGTGGCGCAACTTGATTTCTGGCCTTCATAACAGTGGCGCAACTCGATTGCTGAGTAGTACAAACATGGTGCAACTTGATTTTTAGACTCTACAATCGGTTCTAAATGATTACTAGGAAGAAAGAAACCAAACAACGATTCTAGAATAGAAAATATAAGAAAGAAGGAAAGAATTACCAATTTATAGAGAAGATGGTGATAAACAATAAGACATCAAAATAATTTGGAAAATTAATAGTCATATGCCCATAAAAGATATAGCCTCTATGGTATTCGAAAATCGTATGCGTATCTGAAGTCGTTTTACCGATAATTTTATGCATCCCTAGTGTATATCTGGCTACAGTAAACCCTTGGTTTAATGACTCAAATATAATATGGCATCGAAAACTCTATCAACTCTATCTAATATTGAAATAATAAATCAAAGGATCAAATCATGCAACTAGGACATAGTTTTAATAATATTCGATAACCTACGCTTACTTGAAATTGCTTCAACTTATGGGTCATGCCTTGCCAGTGCGCTGCTGGCTGTGTTTGTCATGACAAATGGTTATACAAACTTTTTGTATTTTAAATGTAAAAAAGAGTACAATCGATTCCTAAACAGAAAACCTAAGTACAAAATTTATGGAAAAGTATGGCGGTGGAGATCGAGCACTGCAGTGGCTCCTTTACTCCGTTGACGATCTGAAGACGAGTTGAACTTGCTTTGGCTTTCTCGTGCTGGTGATTGAAACTCTAGGGTTACCAATTATGAGGATGCCGAAGTTGAAGATTTTGCAGCCTCTTTATTGAAGGAAAACTTCTTCTATTTATAGGTACGGGGGTACATATACGATGTGCATTAGGATTTAAGATATGAAAAAATCTGTTGTCATTGCACGATGAGGGCTACTGCTGAGCCGACACGGGGTGGACGTTGAGATTCCCCTCTATCGAGATCTCAGGTGGTTATCAACATAACCGGAGAAAAAGACACATGGTGCATGTCTATTGCTCCAAGTCTTCTGTTCAGATGAAGGCAAGTAGATCTTGGATTCCATCACAGAGTTGGATTTTGTCTTATCTTAGGAGGCCATTGGTTTAAACAAACCGATTGGATATAGCCTTCATCCATAAGAACAAACTTTGTCCTTATCCGTGATTTTAAACCAACTGATAAGATAATGCTCTTATCAACAAAATCAAGCTCTGTCTTATCTTTAAGTACGATGGTTAAAACAAACCGATTGGGTGGGACCATGCTGTTTGCGCTTCTGTCGAAGCTTCAGTACTGCTGCACTTTTAAGCGACGAGTAGACCGTTCTGTCACGACCCGCACCCACTGAGAGGGTACGAGTATGTAACAGCGCCCAGCCTACGCTACAGTATCGGCAGTAGAATGTTGTTCTAGGTCATGAACTATACAAACACAATATGAAATACTCTCCAACTGGAGGCCAAACCACAGAAGGTACAATTCAATCACAATCCAAAGGTAGGATATAGCACGATGGAATAGATAAGAAAAATTCTCAAAACTGAGGTACAACAGAAATGAAATAAATCAAAGTCTCAATATGTCTATAATAATACTACTCTGAATCAAGACAACAACTACCACAAAAAGAAGAACAGTCTAGACTATATAAACTATGCATGAGTATCATCATCTGCATATGCCTGAACCTCCCCAGGGGTCCAGGTCGCGAGTGTCATCTAGGCAAGCTCCGTAGTAAGGGGTGCAGGGTTCCTCATCATCCTCTGTAAAATTTTCAATAGGTTCAGTCAGGACGGAAGCGAGCACAATACATCTCACGCAGATCATAACAGGTTAGAAAATATAAACATGCAAGAGAGTACGATACATGAAACTGAAAGAAGTACATGATATAAATAGAGAGAGAACTGTAATAGAAATATCTACTATAAGTAGAGAGCTACCAGTGACTAGTGATTTAGAGTACAAAGTCGACATGTGAACTGCTGGATTTGCATATGAATATTCTAAAGAGGTGCACATGGTTATACTACTTTGTAATTGTTCACATGACTATTTATACTCTCCTATACCCCAATCAATACAGAAGGATCCAGACAAGTTATGTTACGTACATGATTTTCATATGAAAGCCCATAGATGGGAGTACATGAAGTATACATGAGGGCTCAGAACTGAGTGCACATGAATTCCACATGAAGGTTCATGAATGGTACACTTGAAGTATAGGTTATACATAAAATACACGAGAAACATGACCGAACATGAGAGCACATGAGAGTACACTGTCACGACCTGCACCCTAAAGTAAGGGCACGAGACGTGGGTACGTCCAGCTTACGCCGCAGTGTCGGCGGTAGAACATTGTCCTAGGTCAAACATCTAACAATAGAAAGGTACCTGTACAGTATATACTCTCCGAATAGAGGTGACATAGCAGATACAGTCTCAATCACAACAAAGGTAGAGCAAGATATAAGATAGGTAAAACATAAAATCCAAAATAAATACAGCAGATAGAAGTCTAAGTGTCTAAGATACACAAACCCAGAAAATATCTCAAAGCTCAATACAGTAATCCATAGAATAAATGCAACGCAATACAACTGAAATAACTAACTATACAACCTCTACTGTTTCTCCTCTAGGCTAGCAGGCAACCTCCAAACTATCTGTAAAATTTATCAACAGGTCCAGTCAGGACAGGAGCGAGCACAATATACCTCAACAGATAATAGCAGGTTAGAAAATATAATCATGCAGTAGAGTAAGATACAGGAAACTGAAAGAAAGTACAGAATATAAACAGAGAGAGAACTGTAATAGAAATATCTACTATAAGTAGAGAACTAACAGTGGCTAGTGAGTCAGAGTACAATATAAATATGTGAATGGCATAGGAGATTCTGAAAACTATACTATGGAGTGATTCTGGAAACTACACTACTTGGATATTATTCATATGTCTACTTCTACTCTCCCGTACCCCAATCAATACACAAGGATCCAACCAGGTTATGTTATGATTCATGCAATGGCCCACAAGAGGTGATACATGGTAGGCCCCTAAATGGGTGATTCTGGGAATGCCCATAAATGGGTGATTCTGATAATATCCATAAATGGGTGATTCAAAGAAGACTCTGTGATCATGAGAGTACATGTCACAAGTGATCAATGAACCATGAAGCATAGTGATACATAATGTAAGTGAAACGCACAGAACATGTAGTATCCGATGCTCCCTGAGGGGATAACATCTCAAGAAAGGATCCATATAGTACTAATCCGTGTTACCAACATGACAGCATCAAGTAAAGTAATCTAAAGCAGGAAAATAATTCTAATATGATATGAAATGATCAAAGAATGTACTCGCCTGATGTCTGAATGTCCAAAGTAAATATAATGTCCGAGGAGAGGTGTCTGGCTCCTAATCACAATAGCACAAGTCATAACAAGTCCAAAATGGCAATATGAAGTTCTACTATGCATTTTACATGATTCTAGGTCAATCTAGACCAAAGTCAACTCTTGGTCAACTTGGTCAACCATGAAAGTCAAACCTAGGTCAACTATGGTCAAACTAGGTCTAACAAGTCTAAATTAGGTCAAACAAGTTATTCTAGGTCTAAACAAACTAAGTATATGCAAATCAAGTATCCAAGATAGCTACTAACTCATAGCCTAGTCACTTGCTAAACCAAGCACAAAACTAAACCATAAGCTAACAAGACACACAAACTTAGTCATATAATGTATATATATTATTCAGATTCACATATTCATATACATAGATATATATAGGAAAGCTATATATATAGGCACATACATATATATAGAGAGAGAAAGAGAGGTAAAAGAGTAAGTGAGTATGTGTGTGTTTGGCATGTGTGTGAAAGGATATGTGTTAATGTTCTAAAATATAGTGATTGGTAGGTGTGTGACATGGGATACATGATATCAAAGGGTGTATGAATGCATGTGTGTAAAAGGTTATAGGTTAACTCAGTTTATAGAAATACATACATACATACTTACCTTGTATACTTGCATACATACATATCATGTATATTACATTTGCATGATACATACATGTATACTTGTATTATATTATACTTACATTCATGCATATTAGATACTTGTATTTATATTAACATATTACAAACATTCATTTCATTCATGCATCTATGCATTACCTACATGTTTTATGCATATGCATACATTGTACATTAATGTCATTTCATACATTAACATAGAGACATACAAACATGCACACATCATATATTTCATACCTTGCATTACCTTACATATCATGTTATATATTATCATTCATTCCTTTCATATATTACATTATTTTTAAGTTGAATACATCATATATGGATACAATACATTATCTTGCTTGCTTGCATTCTTATATTACATTCTATATTACCGATATACATGTATTTCCTCCATTTATTCATGCTTGCATCATATACTCTACATTACCATACATGTTATCATTATATATTGTATTACAATATTTATACATTATGCATTCATATCTATCATTACATATATATCCGGCATTCATATTTAGCATTCATTATATACTTTCATGTATATATTGTATATAATTCTTTCATTCATGCATTGCTTATATGCATTATGTTAATTACATTCCTACATGCTTGTATTCAACAATATATATACATTAATGTAAAGAGAATATATATCATATATATATCATTTCATTCATCTAACATATCATGCATTATATACTCAATATTCATTTAATATCCATACTACATAGGCTCATAGGTTACACAAAATGCATATATCGTATAGTCACTCTTCTACTTAAAACCAATACTACACCAATTGGGCATTCACTAAATTCTACGATTAATGTATGTCGTAGCCCTTTGTGTTAGCTTTCCGAAACTTTAAACGGATCGCATTTTCGTGTCCGGAAGCTCCCGGAATCGTAAAAACACCGAAACTCGTTCGTCTTTCGTACAGCTGACACTCAAATAATTTTACAGAAAGTTTCACAATGAATTTGACTTATTAAAATATATATTTGGAAAGATGACTTCGATACGGTTCTTTTAAAAAAACGAAGATAAATCGGAGTTCTAAGCTAAAAGTTATGACATTTCTAAGTTGTTTTGGTTAATAAAAACGTGGATGAATATTATGACGAATTTGGGTTAACCAAGATACTTGGATACCAACATAGGTATCCAAATGAAACTCATTCTAACCATCCTAACTAAGATCAATCCACTCTTTAACCATTCTAAAACCGAATTTAAATATCTATTTAAACTATTATCATACATACATACACATGGGGTGTCCTAATTTGGGATCTATCAAGTAGGACACAAGACACATATCTATCCTAATTTGGAATCCCAATAAAATCCTTTAGGACACGGCTCCGATACGAAGATCCCTCAAAGTGGACACTCCTCCTTGCACTCCTCTTCCAATCCTTGGTTCCACCCTTTCCTTGGAGAATGGGAATGATTGAGGGAAGTTTTGGTGAAGGAATGATTTGATTTGAAGATCAAATCAATGGGGAGGCTCTCCAAAATTGGGAAAGAACAAAAGGAAAATAAAAGAGGCAAGATTGTAATGAATGAAATGAATCATTCTTCCCGAAAGGTGGCTGCTATAAAGAGTCCATTAGAGCTAATGGAAAATGTCCTTATTGCCCCCCTCTAGTCTCATATGGTTAAGTCTAGACTAGGTTCAAGTTTGGGGTCAAAATGATCTAGTTTTGAGTCTCTAACTTAACCATTCTAACATGATAAAAATTAGTTTAATTAACTAACTTAATGTTGGGTCTTGTGAGCCATACTTAACTTAATATTGGGTCCCATCTAGAGTTCAAGCTACCCGGGTCACAATACAAGTCGGAACGAGACGAAACTCAAACCCGACTAAACAAATCCAATAAAAACAATATTAAAAATATAAAATTTTCCCAAAATATTAAAATATAAAAAATAACCAAAATCATAATATATCAATTTAAATATGATAAAAATAATATAAAATTCACCAATTAATCAAAATTCTAAATAATTCAAAAGTCACAAAATGACCAAAATACCCTTAGCCTAAAAAGTTGTAAATAGTCATTCTAATCACATGGTTAGGTCCCCTTGGTCATGGTTAGTCTCTAAGCTTAGCAAAACTAGGGATTAACTAGTTAACCATCAAAATCACAATTCAACATTTTAAATAGTTTTAAATTGATTAAAAAATTACCAAAAATTACAACATGAGTTAAATCTTATTATCGATTAATCAAAATTATAAAAGTTCAAAATTATCCTCATTTTAGAAAATTGGGTGTTACAAGTCTACCCTCCTTAGAAGAATTTCGTCCTCAAAATTAATATGGTCGTACTTTTTCTAGAGTCTCGTCCCCAATAATCATGGTCTCAGAACTTACCTAAATCATACGATTAAAAAGGATGGCGTACAGGGTCATGGCATATGGTGGTAGTGAAAGTCTCATCTAGGTATACTAGTCATGCTAACCAAAAGGGTCATTGGGTATCAAACATACAAGCAATCGGGGGTGTTAAACTGGAAAAGATACAGAAATAACAAATCATCAAAACTATAAGGCAGTCTACCATCCTATATAAAACTGGTACTTATTAGAAAATAAAATAAGATAACTTCCAATTATCTATAAAGGGGTACTATTCAAAGAAAAATCAAAATCAAAAGTTAAAGAATGAAAGTCAATTGCATTGAAATCTAATCACAATATATATATATATATATAGAGAGAGAGAGCGTTAGAGAGGAAAAAGCTAGCATTATGTAAAGGTTATGTGGTTAGTATGTGTATGGGTATATGTGGACATGTTCATAGGGTTAGATAGTAGACGTGTGTGTGTGAAATATACATGAAAGTGTATAGGAGGATTTGGGTTTCAAAACAATAGCTATCAAGTTACACTACTTATGGCATATTGGTTAAACAATCTACAATGCACACCCTATTTACTCATAACATGCATGGCTAACCATATATATACATATATCTATATGTATAAAGAGGTAGAGATTTAGTTATGTATCTATATACAAAAAAAATAATATATATATATATATATATATATATATATATATATATATATATATATATATATATATATATATATATATATATTTATATATATATATGAACATAACATAGAGATGAAAGGTTAGGTTTACATGGCAGTTGTGAACCTTAGTGTACGTTAGTGTAGAGTGTCAAGAGTACAGGGGTTATAACTTAAAATGAAGGGTTCAATCATTCAGTTCAGTTTAACATTACATATTAAATCTAAAATTGAACTAAACATTTAAAATCAATGTGAAAAATGTTAACATGTATTCAGTTTTAGGATTTTGAAGAAATTTGAACATCAAACCAACCCAATGTTTATCACAACCTAACATGTAAAAATATGAAACCTAACATTATATCCCTACATACAACAATGTATATACCTCAAAATATTACATTTAAAAACTGCAATTTGAACTAATATTTAAAATCCAGTATTAAGGGTTAATATGCACACAGTCTCAGATTTGACAAGTTCAAACACAAAACTCAACCAATTTCTTTAAGAATTAAAACCTTGTGTAAAAGATACATGTGCAGTGATGTAAACAAAACTAATAACATAAAATTAATATTTAAATTAGGAATTTAAACTGGAAAAGCAGAGAACCAGTCTCTGATACTGTACTGTATCAGAATATTAGGGTTTTGAGAATTTAAACATCAACAACATATTAATATGCATTTAGATGGGTTGATAATCAAAGTGTAGCATGCATACGTGTCAGACAAAGTGTCTGTGTCCACTATATATATATTCTCATATCCCAATATAAAAATCAAATTCTATAACATTTAGATTCCTACCAAGATTGTAAAGCAGGTGATTGATGTAATAAAGACAGTTTTATTATTATTATTATTATTTAATACAAGAATAATATCAAGAAGAAAATAACGATAAAATCTGTTCTGCTTATCTGTTTAAAAGAAGGAACCATTTTGAAACCAGAGCTATAATATCAAAACCAAGATAAGGTCTAGCAAAATCATCGATTCATTATTTTAAGAAGAGATTCATAGTAAGAAGTTACACAAAGGTTTATAATACAGCTAAAGCTACTCCAACTCCTAAGTTAAATAATGAGAAACAAAACAAACAAATTTTTTTTAAAAGACTGAACAAATATAGAGAAAACTTGTTCAAGAGCATTTAAGGTACAATCTGATAATATTTAAGGTACAATCTGATAATCATATGCGTCTATCCAAAATCATGGTGCTCCAAATCTTCGTCATACTGGTAAGCAAGGCTACGATAATCACAGAGTCCTTGACTAAGGTAGATACCACTAGGTTCATGGTATTTAAAATTTTCGTATTGCCGCATGCAACGGCGAAAACCTTAAATTTCTACACTTGAGAAATATGTCCAAAATCTGACTATATGTCCTCACTACGCCAGCTAACATGACTATCGAAGATTCTTGATTCCATAACTGAGGTGACCTAGCCTATATGATTTTTTTTTCTCAGAAGAAAAAAGCAAACATAACACAGGAACAACAGAACAAATTGATCAGTCAACAAGGAACAGATGGAATCGAATTTCAAGATAGTTATAAAAGACAATTGCGGAAATGGAATAGAAAAGAACAGAACTTGCAGCAAGATCTCTAATGGTCTGTGCATCCTCGACTGTCCTGACGATAGCTCGCCCTGCTGGTTTCCCCTGGTCTGCTGATGATGCTGCATGAACCGTTGCTGCTGAGAGAAATCGGGAATGACGGGAAAAAGTCTCTGTACAGACAGAGGTGCACCTCCAATATAGTAGAAATGCCAACCTTAGTCGGCACAACAGGAGCTGCGGTCTCGAGGCCCTGATGAACAGGACGAGAGGTGGCCAGCCTCTCGATAGTATTCCCCGGACCGGAGAGATGAGATCATGTCTCCATAACCATCATAAAGACAGATCAAAACAAGAAGCAATTACTGGGAATGAAGCAAAAATTTAAAGGAGGACGGTTTAGATTCAAGGGAAGACAATAAACAGCAAATTTAGATAAAATGAATCTGATTAAGAGTTTTCCTAGTGTGATTGAGTACCCTCAAAAATATCCTAATCCTACTGCAGGCTGTAGTGATACTTTAGTTTGAATACCACTACATAAACATGACCTGCATGGGCCACCACTAAAAATGTGTCATAACCCGCACCATAAAGTAAGGGCATGAGACGTGGGTACGTCCAGCCTACGCCGCAGTGTTGGCGGTAGAACACTGTCCTAGGTCAAACATCTAACAATATAAAGGTACCTGTACAGTATATACTCTTCGAATGGAGGTGACATAGCAGATACAGTCTCAATCACAACTAAGGTAGAGCAAGATATAAAATAGGTAAAACATAAAATCCAAAATAAATACAGCAGATAGAAGTCTAAGTGTCTAAAATACACAAACCCAGAAAACATCTCAAAGCTCAATACAGTAATCCATAGAATAAATGCAACTCAATACAACTGAAATAACTAACTATACAACCTCTACTGTGTCTCCTCTAGGCTAGCAGGCAACCTTCAGGCTATCTGTAAAATTTATCAACAGGTCCAGTCAGGACAGGAGCGAGCACAATATATCTCAACAGATCATAGCAGGTTAGAAAATATAATTATGTAATAGAGTAAGATACAGAAAACTAAAAGAAAGTACAGAATGTAAACAGAGAGAGAACTGTAATAGAAATATCTACTATAAGTAGTGAACTAACAGTGGCTAGTGAGTCAGAGTACAATATAAACATGTAAATGGCATAGGAGATTCTGGGAACTATACTATGGAGTGATTCTGGGAACTACACTACTTGGATATTATTCACATGTCTACTTCTACTCCCCCGTACCCCAATCAATACACAAGGATCTAGCCAGATTATGTTATGATCCATGAAATGGCCCACAAGGGGTGATACATGGTAGGCCCATAAATGGGTGATTCTAGGAATGCCCATAAATGGGTGATTCTGGGAATATACATAAATGGGTGATTCAAGGAAGACTCTGTGATCATGAGAGTACATGTCACAAGTGATCAATGAACCATGAAGCATAGTGATACACAATGTAAGTGAAACGCACAGAACATGTAGTATCTGATGCTCCATGAGGGGATAACATCTCAAGAAAGGATCCATATAGTACTAATCCATGTTACCAACATGACAGCATCAAGTAAAGTAATCTAAAGCAGGAAAATAATTTTAACATGATATGAAATGATCCAAGAATGTACTCGCCCGATGTCTGAATGTCTAAAGTAAATATACTGTCCGAGGAGATGTGTCTGGCTCCTAATCAGAACAGCACAAGTCACAACAAGTCCAAAATGACAATATAAAGTTCTACTATGCATTCTACATGATTCTAGGTCAATCTAGACCAATGTCAACTCTTGGTCAACTTGGTCAACCATGAAAGTCAAACCTAGGTCAACTATGGTCAAACTAGGTCTAACAAGTCTAAATTAGGTCAAACAAGTTATTCTAGGTCTAAACAAACTAAGTATATGCAAATCAAGTATCCAAGATAGCTACTAACTCATAGCCGAGTCACTTGCTAAACCGAGCACAAAACTAAACCATAAGCTAACAAGACACACAAACTTAGTCATATAATGTATATATATTATTCACATTCACATATTCATATACATAGATATATATAGAAAAGCTATATATATAGGCACATACGTATATATAGAGAGAGAAAGAGAGGTAAAAGAGTAAGTGGGTATGTGTGTGTTTGGCATGTGTATGAAAGGATATGTGTTAATGTTCTAAAATTTAGTGATAGGGAGGTGTATGTGACATGGGATACATGATGTCAAAGGGTGTATGAATGCATGTGTGTAAAAGGTTATAGGTTAACTCAGTTTATAGAAATACATACATACATACTTACCTTGTATACATGCATACATACATATCCTGTATATTACATTTACATGATACATACATGTATACTTGTATTATATTATACTTACATTCATGCATATTAGATACTTGTATTTATATTAACATATTATAAAAATTTATTTCATTCATGCATCTATGCATTACCTACATGTTTTATACATATGCATACATTGTATATTCATATCATTTCATACATTAACATAGAGACATACAAACATGCACACATCATATATTTCATACCTTGCGTTACCTTACATATCATGTTATATATTATCATTCATTCCTTTCATATATTATATTATCTTTAAGTTGAATACATCATATATAGATACAATACATTATCTTGCATGCTTGCATTCATATATTACATTCTATATTACCTATATACATGTATTTTCTCTATTCATTTATGCTTGCATCATATACTCTACATTACCATACATGTTATTATTTTATATTACATTACAATATTTATACATTATGCATTCATATCTATCATTACATATATATCTTGCATTCATATCTAGCATTCATTATATACTTTCATGTATATATTGTATATCATTCTTTCATTCATGCATTGCTTATATGCATTATATTAATTGCATTCCTACATGCTTGCATTCAACCATATATATACATTAATGTAAAGCGAATATATATCATATATATATTATTTCATTCATCTAACATATCATGCATTACATACTCTATACTTATTTAATATCCATACTACAAAGGCTCATAGGTTACACAAAATACATATATCGTATTGTCACTCTTCTACATAAAACTAATACTTTACCAATTGGGCATTCACTAAATTCTAGGATTAAAGTATGTCGTAGCCCTTTGTGTTAGCTTTCTGAAACTTTGAACGGATCGCATTTTCGTGTCCGGAAGCACCCAAAATCGTAAAAATACCGAAACGCATTCGTCTTTCATACAGCTGACACTCAAATAATTTTACAGAAAGTTTCAGAACGAATTTGGCTTATTAAAATATATATTTGGAAAGCTAACTTCGATACTGTTCTTTTAAATAAAAAATGGAAGATAAGTCGGATTTCTAAGCTAAAAGTTATGACATTTCTAAATTACTTTGGTTAATAAAAACGTGGATGAATATTATGACGAATTTGGGTTGACCACGATACTTGGATACCAACATAGGTATCCAAATGAAACTCATTCTAACCATCCTAACTAAGATCAATCCACTCTCTAACCATTCTAAAATCGAATTTAAATATCTATTTAAACTATTATCATACATACATACACATGGGGTGTCCTAATTTGGGATCTATCAAGTAGGACACAAGACACATATCTAAAATCCTCAAGAGAGCTCCAAATGGCCTCAAATTTGAATCTAAATGGGACACATGTATGAGGATGGATCCTACGGATTCAAATCTAATTTATATGCAAAAGAAATCGATTTAAAGGATGGGTTTTACCTATTGGGAGTGGAATCCCAATGAAATCCTTTAGGACACGGCTCCGATACGAAGATCCTTCAAAGTGGACACTCCTCCTTGCACTTCTTTTTCAATCCTTGGTAGCACCCTTCCCTTGGAAAATGAAAATGATTGAGGGAAGGTTTGGTGAAGGAATGATTTGATTTGGAGATCAAATCAATGGGGAGGCTCTCTAAAATTGGGGAAGAACAAAAGAAAAATAAAAGAGGCAAGATTGTAATGAATGAAATGAATCATTCTCCCCTAAAGGTGGCTGCTATAAAGAGTCCATTAGGGCTAATGGAAAATGTCCTAATTGCCCCTCTCTAGTCTCATATGGTTAAGTCTAGACTAGGTTCAAGTTTGGGGTCAAAATGATCTAGTTTTGAGTCTCTAACTTAACCATTGTAACATGATAAAAATTAGTTTAATTAACTAACTTAATGTTGGGTCTTGTGAGCCATGCTTAACTTAATATTGAGTTCAAGCTACCCGGGTCACAATACAAGTCGGAACGAGACGAAACTCAAACCCGACTAAACAAATCCAATAAAAATAATATTAAAAATATAAAATTTTCCCAAAATATTAAAATATAAAAAATGACCAAAATTATAATACATCAATTTAAATATTATTAAAATAATCTAAAATTCATCAATTAATCAAAATCCTAAATAATTCAAAAGTCAAAAAATGACCAAAATACCCTTAGCCTAAAAAGTTGTAAATAGTTATTCTAATCACATGGTTAGGTCCCCATGGTCATGGTTAGTATCTAAGCTTAGCAAAACTAGAGATTAACTAGTTAACCATCAAAATCACAATTCAACATTTTAAATTGTTTTAAATTGATTAAAAAATTACCAAAAATCACAACATGAGTTAAATCTTATTATCGATTAATCAAAATTATAAAAGTTTAAAATTACCCTCATTTTAGAAAAGTGGGTGTTACATATACGAACGAGCATGAACGAGCATGAAGCACATGAGAAACATAAATAACATGAGAGCGAGAAATACATGATGTACATGAAACACACGACATGATGTATCCGATGCTCCCGAGGGGGATAACATCTCAATATAGGGATCCATATAGTACTAATCCATGATAATATCGTGACAGCATCAAATAAGGTAAACTAGAGCTGGAATATAATTCTAAGCAAGTTATGAAATGATCAGAGAATGTACTCGCCTGGTATCTGGATATCTGTGAGAATATACTGCCCGAGATAAGGTATCTGACTCCTATTTAGGGCAACACAAGTCAAGATTTATACAGGGGATGATAAATGAAATGTATAATGCATCTGCATGCTGTCTAGGTCAAACTAGGCTAAAGTCAACACTTGGTCAACTCTAGTCAACCACACTAGTCAAACTATGTCAACTAGGTCAAACATAACCCAAACAAGTCTCACTAAGCCTAACATGTCTAACCTAGCAATCACACACCAATCACAAGTCACACAAATGCAAAATACAAGTTCTATACAATAGGCATATATAGGCTATACCTATATAACATGGCACTCAAGATACAGTGTATAAAGGAAATCAAATATATATACATGCATTCATCAATACTTAGGCCTATATGATATGCCACTTATATATTACATATATATATAGATACTACAATACTCTATACAATACATGCATGTATATATATAGATAGGGTTAGAGAGGGTTATGTATGTGTGTGTGTGTATGTGTCATGGGGGGTTCATATGCATCAAGGTTAAATAGGTTAACATATATGGTATTAGGTTAACATGGGAATTAAGGGTAGGTTCATAACATGGGTTAAAGCATATAGGTTTATACATATGTTAGGAAAGGTAAATATAGGTTCAGAAATATGGGGTTAACACATGGATATGGTTCAGTTTGAAAATAGGCATATAATTATACCACGTATACAACTTAGGCATGTGTGTGTGTGGAATGTGACAAAAGTGTGTGCAATGTAGTTAGTAGTTCTCAGTTTTTAGTTTGCAGAGTGTGTGATATATGAGTGTGTGAGAGTCAAAAATGCTCTCAGATTTCTGTGTGTGTGTGTATTAGGAATTAGTGCATCTCAGGTTAACAGGGTATATTGCAATGTGTACTTGTGTGCAAACATGTGTGTGTGTGTGGCACTGATAACAGTGTGTGTCTACATGTGATGTGAGAAACAGTATAAAATGTGTGTGACAGAACATTAATCTCAGATTTCTAGAATAGTGTGCATATAACAGTGTGTGGGTATACGGGTTTCCAGCTTTCAGTTTTTAGTCCCAAGTACACTACACATGAAATGATCTTCAATGAGAGTTACAACCAAATCAATACACAGGTTCTAAAATCCTTAAACTCAAAAAAATTAGTGTGCACAACAGTTTACATATATCCATTCAGATTTTGTATACATACAACAACCAATTTGAAAACAAGACTCAACCCAAATTGAAAATCAAATCATGAAACCAAATCTTAGTTATTTATAAATGTGTGTGTGTGTCCGTAGCTTAGCAAGAATTCTCAGTTCACTGTTTTAACATTCTCAGTTTTACTCAACATTTCAAAGTCCCTAAACCAACTGTGAATAAAACACAACCCATTCATTCTCAGGTAATATGGTTCTCAGATTTGAATTGGGAAATTTCTCAGTTTTTAGTATTCAATCATTTAAGATTGAAACCTATGCAACAAAACAATATGTCAACAAAACCCAAATCAATATATCAAACTAAAACAAACCTGAATTCTTAGAAAAATAAATAACTTAAAACCTAAATGATCAACCAATCAACCTATACAAACAATAACATGAAATTGGAAAGGGAAAGAGAATGTGAACAATATGTCACAAAGGGGGGTGGGTGTCTCGTGTCCTCATGGTGTCAAGTGTGGAGGTGAACAGGCAGGTATGTGTCAGGACAAGTAAATGAAAGGTCATCAAGTGTGTGCATGACAGGTAGTGAAATATAGGTGGAGAACAAATAAACTCAACCCGAACTTTCAGGTTCAAGTATCAATCTCTGTTCTAATTATCAAATCGAACACAAACTCAAATATAACCCCAAATCAGGGTGAGTAGAGTATACCCCACATGTACACGTTTCATAGGGTCTATTCGTGTCCAGAAAACTGGACACGAAGTGTCCCAAGTTGCCAAAACCTGAAACAATGCACACAGTACATAACATAGCCTCGTACAGCCATGTCGTGCCACTTTGTACACGATACGTCGCACGAGAGGCCACGTGCTCGTGTCTAGGGTTAGTGGGAACATATGGCTAGAGGGTCGATGCCCTGATTCGTGTCCAAGTTGCGTCTGCACGTGTCAACTGATGCGTGTCAGAAAGCAAAAATTCGCGCGGGTACAGCAGTGTAAGACCAGTACGTGATGGATTCCGTATCCAACACGACACGAGAGTCCATGAGACTCGAGGGGGTCTGTCAGTGATGGACCCCACCTCTGTGTCAAAAATGAGGTGTCCACGTGGCTTGTCCACAGAGAAACAGGACACGGGTAGCAGGGCACCCGTGTGCTGTGTCGTACAGCGTGTCGACGGCCGTTTCCGACACGAAAATGACAAAAAAATGTGCACAGTCAGTGGGGGTTCGAAAACACACATCAAGGGCTTCCCAAATATGTAATTTGTTTTATAAAATACAAAGATTTAATCCATTCAAGCATTTCATCAAACACCTACATAGACACATCGACACGTGTCCGATACGGACACGAAATGGACATGAATTCTACCAAAATTCTAGGGACAACTAGAGGACAGCTAGATCTAGCCTAATATGCAAAGAAATAAAAATAATAACACAATTTAAGGGGTTTTACCTATAGGTGTCAATCTCAAGAGAAAGCTTCAAATGGGGGGTGTTCTCCTTGATAGCCAAATGCTCCAAATTGATCCGAAACTGAAATAGCTCTCCACCAACAGCAAGTAGGGGTTGATTAGATTCATATGCAAAAGATTTGGGTCAAAAAGGACATGAATTTAGGGTTAGGGTTTCAAGTCATTGGCCATGGGCCAAGTTTCATAAGTCATGGAACCAATTTCTAAGTCTCAAGTATATGGAAGATCCCATTAATGCAGTCTCAACCCAAACCATCGATCGTGTTGGCATCTGCGGGAGCACCCCAGTAGCAGCCGCCTCGGGAAGATCCCCAAGGACTTTATATGCGCAATCGGTCATGTCCTTCTTTGATTGTTTCGACTTCTTCTTTATAGCCGTACAGATAAAGCAAAATAAGTAGAAAATACCTGTAGAAGCATGAAAAATCATAGTTGACAATATTCCTCCACCACAGCGCAAATAATACAACTATGCAGACAGAGTGTTAAAAAGATATAACTGAAGATATGGAAGAAAGTTTTTTTATTATTATGTCTACAAAAGTCTAGCAAATACTCATCAAGGCTACATATAAAGGACCAACCCTATTCTTCTACAAAGGATCAATTACAGATTCAGCAAAGCCTAGAGGAGACTACAAGGGGTTTAGTTTTCGTCAAAGCACAGTTCTCCTTCTTCTCGGTACGCATACTGGAAGATTGATCCCCATTGAGGCGTATTCTAACTTTCTTGTGGGCGCAACTCTCCAAAAGCGCATCAGCTACTTGACTGAAGCGAGCAACATCCTGAAGCAGCAATTGGCCCGGGTTTCCAAAAGGCGCAGAAGGTCTCAAAATCCCAGAATACGCAGGACAAAGCACAACCTGTGGCTCTTCGGGTTGGCCATCCACCCACAAGCTAGGTCGTCAGGACCTCGAAGACGTCCAAGGCGTCGCCCAGGTTCGAACTCCTCATGAGAAGTGTTCCAGCATGTACCAAGGCTCATCAACATTTCTTCTACGAAGGCATAACCCCTTTGAACGAAGGAATCCTCAACCAAAATCCGACTTAGGTAAGGCCAACCGCCGCTCAAAGCTAAGTCTGGATCCAGTATGGTGTTGAAGGACAAGAAGAGAAAAAAGACGTGACTCTTTAGAAGAAACTCCCCCTTTATATAGGACGGGAGTGGTCCAAAATCTAGGCCACATAGTCGACGGTCAAAGTTTTGACATTAATGGGATGAACCTAGGACTCCACACGATGAACCTCATTAAATAAAGTTCATTCGACTAAGTCCTAGACGATCCTAAGGCACCTTAAAATTTGCCAAGTAACGGTGGCAATTGAGAGGGAGTCGTTCATTAAGGATTGCTCTTTAAAAGAAGAATTTAGATCCAATGCCTTCAATCCAAAGGTGCAGCAACATTACTGCACCAACCTTAGGCTCAGACTGGTGATGTTTTTATATCACATCAACTCCAACGGTGCAGTACTCTGCTCGAACCTAGAAGCTCAACTACCTTTTGTCAGAGACTTGGGAGATACCATTGCATCCGACATAAGTTCGCCTACCGCTCTAAAAGCACGATAACCTCATCAACCTGATGCACAAGCCTACTCGTCGCCTTAAAGCACAGTGACTTCGTCGTTCGAACACAGTCTTCTCGTCGCTCATACGCATAGAGGCTCCGTCATCTTCGAACCATAGTCCACTCGTCGCCTGAAAGCACAGAGGCTCCGTTGTCTCTAGAAGAACGATCTACTCATCGCCCCAGAAGCACAGCAGTACTTAGACCTCGCCAGAGGCACAGGAAGCATGGTCCCACCCAGTCAGTTTGCTTAAACCGACTCTCTCGAAGAAAGGATTGGGATCAAACATGATTGATATCTTATTAAATTGATTTAAATCTTAGACGATGATCAACCAGAATACAAATTTGAGATGAAATCCCATAATTTACTCGGCTATATCCGAACAAGCAAATCGACACACGCCACGTGTCTTCTCCTTCGGTTATTTTGATAACCACTAGAGATCTCGATTGAGGGGATTCTCATTGTCTGCCACGTATCAGTGCCGTAGAAGCCCGCACCATGCAATGACGACAAATTCCTTCATATCTCAAAACCCTAATACACATCGCATATGTGCTTTCTCCCCCTATAAATAGAAGGAGTTTTCCTTCAACAACCAAGGAAGACCACCGAATATCAAATCTCTAGCTCCAGGCATCCTCTTGATCGACAACCCTAAAGTTCCATCAAAAGCATCAGAAAATCAGAGCAAGTTCAACCCGTCTTCAGATCGTCAACGGAGTAAAGAAGCCGCTGCAGTGCTCGATCTCCACCGTCCCACTTTTTCAAAAACTCTTCCACTTGTACTTAGAATATCATGTTTATGACTTCCTTCTCTGTACACAGCTCTTCTCCTTGTACTTAGAATATCCTGTTTAGGACTTCCTTCTCCATACACAGGCCTTTTTATGTTCAATTAGCAAAAAGTTCATTCAACCTTTTGTGAGGTCGAACAAAATGGTGACTCTGCTGGGGACTACCTTCTCCTCTAAAGAAAAGGCGGTAACGCAATCTGACGACAACTTGCTGGGTTCTTCCCAGAAGATGTTGGTTGTACGCTTCGATCAGCAAGCTTTTGAAGATCTCCTTTCTGATGAGAAGTCGAATCCTTCAAAGCGGTTCATAAAATCGAAGAAGACTCAATATGTCTGGTGGCACAAGGCGACTACGACGAGCAGTACGATGGAGGAAACTGCAATCCAGAACCCCCATAACACTGAAGCCCCGGAGAAGTTTTCGACTGCTACAGCCATATCTCCTCATTCGATTCCCACCCTGGGAAAGTATGGCGAGGAAGACGGTGTCTCTATGGCAGGCTTGACAAAGGCACAATGCTGAAGGAAGCGCACGCCGGTTCAAACCCTCACGACGGGAGTATTACCGACGAGAAGATCCGTCTTCGACAGAATCGCCTTCCCATCATGTGAGTCTTCATTGGATTCTGAATACTATACACCCGTTGGGGGCAATAGGAAGAAATTGAAGGCAGTATGTGCCTCGTGCAACAAACGTACCATGCCTATGACCTACCAAAGGCCCGTATTGACAGTCATACGTGTTACCGATGGGAAGTTATACAAGACTAATTCCCGTGCTCCGATGCCTCGACCAGTTGAACCGCTCTGTCGCTTGAGCAACCCTGTGCGTGATACAAGCCAGGGGGTACATCCCGTGTAGAGAGACTTGTGCGAGCAGCATTCCTACAAGCATGATAGGAGTCTGCCTCGCCAGACCCTCTCTGAATACCCACGTGTAGCTTCCCTGTGTGAACAATGGGGGTACCATGACGGAAGACCTGGTGCTGTCCCAAGCAGAAAAAGAATCGACGGCACAGGGCATGCCTAAATCAAGGCATCCTTGTACCCAGATTACCATCAACTGTTGTTGTCAATAGGCGGTTGTACTACCACCGAGGAGGCGCTCCGTCTTTCAAAGACTTCAACCGACGTCGACTGTACGTTAGAGACTCAACAGGGGGTCGGCGAACAAGAGAGAAGATGAACTCTGTGTCACCACGTGCAACGCAGTACAGGGTTCTAAAACTCTCAAGAAGTTATCCAAGAATCCTTCCGTATCGGCCACCAAGCCCAAGAAGCGGCCCGAGAGTAGTAAGGTAAAGGTACCCAGCATTGGTGTGTTCCAAAGCACATGTTCCAAATCTCCTTGTGTGCCACGTCAGATGCTGGAGGTAGCCAACCTTCCACTATGCACGACCCGCACCCAGTATAAGGGTACGAGAAGTGGGTACGTCCAACCTACGCCGCAGTATCGACAGTAGAACGCTGTCCTAGGTCACAACATCTAACTATATAACCATTCATGTACAATGATATATGCTCCCATAGGAGGACAATATAATGGTACAACTTAATCACAGCATCTAAGGTAGAATAAAGAGATAAATAGATAGATAAGATAAAATAGTAATCTCTAACAAGGGTCACAATGAGAGTAATAATTGAGTGTATAACATCACAAATATCCAATAACTGAAAGTACATGAAATAAGACAACTAAAAGGGAAACTAGTCTAGAAAGGTAATATAGACAATAGGCAAGTCCTCAGCAACTGTAGGATCCTCTTGAGGGTCCAAGTCACCGGTGTCATCTAAGCCTGTGCCATAATATGTAGGGCAGAACTCCTTCTTATCACCTGTAATATTTTCAAATGTCCAATCAGGATGGAAATGAGCACAATACATCTCATGCAGTTCATATCTTGAATAAAAATATAAAGCATGTGATAGGTTAAGATACATGGAATGCTGTAAGAAATAAGTATGAAAGAAAGAGAGAAACTGATAAACGAAGCTATCTATATATGATAATAGAGAACTGTAAGTGACTATGTGATTTAGAGTACAAGATAGGCATGTGAACCGCTTGATTTGCGCATGATTACACTACTTTAGAATTGTTCACATGACTGTTTCTACTCCCCGAAGCCCCAATCAATACACAAGGATCTAGACAGGTTATGTTATTGTACATGATAGTTTATACATTAAGCTCATGAGATCATGAGAGCACATGAGTGCACATGAGTATATATGAATAATAAGAGTCCACAAAATATATGATGTTCGTAAAAAGCACATAAAACGATGTATTCAATGCACCCGAGGGGGATAACATCTCATGTAAAGATCCATATAGTACTAAACCGTAATAATGTCGTATCAGCATCAAGTAAATTAAACCATGACAAGAATATAATTCCTAACAAGTATGAAACAGTCAGAGAATGTACTCGCCTGATTACCCGACTTTCTGATGAGAATAAGAGTCCGACTGGAGTATCTGAATCCTATTTAGAACAACCATAGGTTATAAAGTGTCTAACATGAAATAAGAACAGCCTACAATTCATTCTAAATGATTCGAGGTCCTTCTAGGTCAAAGTCAACCCTTGGTCAACTTTGGTCAAACCTGGTCAACTCTGGTCAAACCTGGTCAACTACAAGTCAACTAGTCCATATACTAAATTTTAGGTCAAACACAAGTTATCTAGTCATTCAAAGTATGTTTGAGTCGATTTGGATCAAGTTTGACTTAAAGTTGACTTTTGTCAAGTTGGTCAACTTGCTAGTCAACTCGGCCAATTTAGTCTCATTGGGTCAATCCTAAGTTGACTCATAACCCATAGACTATATCTAATAGCAATCACAACATATACTAATATATTATATTCATTCATTACATATGGGTATGAATATAGATATAGTATCACGCAATATAAAGCATACCATTCAAACTACATAGAGGAAATACCTATATATAAAATCAAGGTCGAGTATATCCATAGTTGATTCAAGTATCTATATACCTACTAACATATAGAAGCATAAATGATATCCAAAGGAGAATAAAAGGAAAGAGGAAAGAAAGGAAATGAAAGAAATGAAAAAGAAAAAATGAAATAGAAGGGAAAATGAGACTGTCCCAAACCAGTCCAAAGATAAGAATGAACTCAATAGGAAAACCTGTGTTCACTGTTCAAATGGAATAAAATAGTAAACAATTTCATATAAATGAATACTAACTCATATTTGGGAAAATCAAATAATACATGAAGTATCAACTCTAAAACGACCCACTGTCAACTGATAAAATGAAGTATCATAGAACCCAAATAATTTTGCATTAACCTAACCCTCAGTTCTCAGGAAAACAATATCCATATTTCAGTGAAGCAACATATATAGGTATTAAACCTAAATTCAGGTTTTCAGTCAAGTTCGAGTACCCCACATATTCGAAAACCCTGAATACAAACCCAATCATAAATCAATGTGAAACTCAGCTATGTAAAAACCAAAACATGTGTACATGTTAATTATCACAAATTAATCATAAATTAGCAGTTTAATTCCTTTTAAAACTCTGAAAACTCATTTACCCGAACATAGTATCAGTAAAATGAGTAAACCCTAAGTTGACATCACAAAAACTAATTAAACATCAAATTGATGGTCAAAAATGTGTTGTGTACATGTATATGTGTCCCACAGAGTGTATCGTGTCCATACAATAGGACACGAAGTGTCCAAACACTCAAAAACACACACAGTTGAGCACAGACTGTACTGCCTCGTACGGTCAGTCCAAGGATTCGTAGACACGACACGAGGTACGATACGTCTCGTGCTCGTGTCCACGTGTAGCCCATGTATAGGCTTACACACACGACACAACACGAGACACAATCGATACATGTACCCGTGATACAACACTCATATCAGTCGAGATTTTTCTCGTTCGCACACTATAGGCAAAATCAGTGCGCATAAGATTTCTCGAGATCCACTCGATGAAATCTCATAAAACATGATCAACCTTGTGTCAGACACGTGTCCTATGTGTCCACCAAGTTTGGGGTCACGAAGTATCCTATCGTGTCCGCTATAGTGCCCGAGCAGCAGGATACAGGCACGGCTCTTGTGCGAGCGGGTTCGTACCCAATTAGGACACGGACATAGCATGAATTTTACCTCAGTGCGACACAAATCCATAAGCAACATATAGATCTACAATTCTGCTAAAAAATATTTGGAAAATAGCAATAAAAGTTTCTTTTGGGAATTTTATCAAACACCAATTCATAGGCACTGATACGTGTCCGATATAGACACTAAACCAATACCAATTCCTACAAAACTCATCTTATAGCTGGGGGACACCTAGATGGATGCATCTATGGAAAGAATTCAAGGATTTGAAGGGATTTGAAGAGATTACCTACTAAGGGTGAATTCTCAATGAAAGTTTAAAGTGAAGATCCTTCTTGCAACTCCAAAATTCTGATGCTCTCCAAAAATGAGATTGCTCACCATCAACGGTCCATAAACATAAATCAGAACCAAATGCAAAAGACTAGGGTTAAAAAGGAAGAGAAATAAAGAGAATAGAAAAGATACATACCTATGGTTTTGCCACAATGAGAAGAAATAGAAAAAAAAGATGCAAGTCTCATTAAGAGATATTAAATAGGGTTTCTTGGACCTTACTTGGCCGGCCACCTATGAGATTGGGCTAGGGTTTCATAATCAATGGGTTTGAGCTTCTCTCTACAGGTTAAAATAAATTAATAATCAAGGGGTTCTAACTTAATATTAAATAATCATTTCTAATTAGCTTCTAACTTGAAACTAACTAGAATGGAAATGGTAAAACTTAACTAACCATGCTAACTAAGTCACTAAGACATGGTGAGAAACTAGGCTAGGTTGCACCAATGCTATACTATCAAAAGGCCAAAATCACAATACCAATAATTTAATAGATTAAAATAATCAAAAAAATAACAAACACCAAAATACCCTCAACTAGAAAAATGGATGTGACAAATCTACCATCCTTAAAGAATTTCGTCCTCAAAATTAAAGACAAAACTGAATCGATGAGAAGGATAGAAGAATCATACCTCAAGGCTGAAAAAGATAAGGGTATTACTCGCACATCTCATCCCCTCTCTCCCAGGTAGACTCACCTGGAGAGTGGTGCCTCCAAGCTACGCGAACCAAGGATGTCGTTTGGTTCCTCAGCACCTTCTCCTGTCGGTCCAGAATCTCCACAGGCTATTCTGGATAACTAAGAGTAGGTCCCACCTCGATCTCAGAATGATCCAATACGTGCTGGGAGCTGCCACATACTGTGTCAACTGCGACACGTAGAATACATTGTGAACTCCCTCTAATGCAGGGGAAAAGTCCAGTCTGTATGACATGTCACCGACTCTTCCGCTGATAACGAAAGGTCCGATAAAGCGTGGACTAAGCTTTCTACCTCCACCAAAGCGAATAGTACTACGCGTCAGAGATATCCTCAGGAACACCAGATCTCCAACCTAGCACAACCATGGTCTCAAACTTAACTATAACAATCACATGATCAAACAAAATCACAAAGCAACAAAATCCTAATCCTAAGTCTAAGCTGTACCTCAAACTGAAGAACAGATGGCAACTCTAGAGGGGTGAATAGAGTTATAAAAATAATAACCAATTAAAAATCAACTCTTTCATAATCTAAAATTAATCAGAGTAAATGCGAAAAATAAATAAGGAGCAAGAGAGCATACGCAAACACAGCCGATTTTAACCTGGTTTCCCTCGTGGATGACTAGTCCAGGCCTGAGAACTCTAGCTCAGGATTAAATTCACTATTTGTGAAATAGTAGTTACACCCCGTGCCTTTACTTCAGAAGAGCACGTCAACTTCTTACAATGGATCGCAGTGGCGATGCTTGGAATTTTCCAAGCTACTTCTTGAACTTTTGCACAAGACTCCTAACTGAGAGATGTTGAGCACTCGAGACTTAGGAAACTTGTGGCTAGTGGATGAAGAAGGGTATGGCTTATATTGAGCTTAAGAGAGAAGAGAAAAGAAGATTGGATGATTGAAAATGAGAGAATTCTCGGCCTATTTATAGGTTTTTAACAGGCAGAATTCGGCCAAAATTCTGGTAGGAATTTTCAAAAATTTGGCCGTTGGACAACTAGCAACCAGCCAACCCTAAAAATTAGGGTGCTGATTTTTAGGGGACAGAATTCGGCCCGAACTCTGTGTGGAGGCAGAGTTCGGCCCGAACTCTGTCTCCAGAGCACAGAATTGGTCCAAGGGTCCAATGGGCTATGTTTGGATGTAGAGCTTTATAGATTTTGGATAGGTTGTGGGTTGAGTCTCAAGAGCCAAGTATAACTCAGCTTACAATCATTCTAGACTCAATAAATGTAAAAGTACAGACGCGAAAACGACTTGTATTTACACAACTGAGCTGTCGTCTGGCTTGAGCAGAATATAGTCGTCGTGTGTCGTATTGAATTATCACAAGTATTATTTAGTCAATGTTATCAATATTTGGTTGACTGTGACTTTGTGTCAACAATCTCCCACATATTGATAATTGACAAAATAATAATTGTATATTCAATATCCATACCTGGACACATGTAACGATATAGCTCCCCCATAATAAGTGCCGAGCTTAAGAGTAGCTCCCCCATAAACAATGCTGTGAATCTTTGTTGGCCTGTTAATAATATTCTTCCAAAAGCACATATAAACCAAACAAACAGAAACAGAATATACACATAACTCCCCCTTTTGGCATTTAGCAATATGAGATAGATAAATGATAACTGGCAAACACACGTAAAGGAGAAGAAACTGCATATAAAATAAGATAATGACCAAGAGTCATAATGACATAGAAACTGATAATAGAACTACCAAAGTCTCAAAAGCACAATGCATAATAAGTCTACTACAAATCAAGTACATAAAAGTAACTAAAGCAGAATGCAAAAAACATAATCTAAGATCTCCAGTAGCAGCCTCAAGTAGCAGTCCAAAACCATCATCGAGCACGAGAGGGCCCGGCGTCGTCCGATGGATCAGAAAAGGAGCGACGTGGGTCCACGAATGTCGCATCTGGATCCATGTAGCGACGAACCCAAGGATCATCAATACGAAAGCCCTCACGATCGGGATCTCGCTCCATAGGAATAGGCATGGTAGGATGGCGAGACATGGAATACCGGATGTCATGCAGCGAGTTGCTGATAGCACTCATCTGCAATGTGGTCCAATAATCCAGCTGAGTCCAACGATCGTCCTCCATAATAAAACGATCTCGGAGCATGGTCTGAATAGACTCGAGAGTGGAAGGAGGAGAAGGAGGATCCTGTCCGAGAGGAGGGACATCTGGCTCATCCTCAGAATGCTCAGATACGACCGGTGAGCCAACGGCCGCATGAAGCCTCCTTGCCTTGGAGAGAAAGGCAGGGACAGGTAAGAATGGACACTCATCAAGGGGTACATAGAACGCACGAAAGATCATAGGAAGGTATAATGCATAAACCAAAGATCTTGGTTTCTTCCTACAGTTGATCATCCAATCCATCATTGTGCGTGGAAGATTAAAGGGAACATGGAAGTGGAGATGGTATAAGGCCGATATTTCAAAATAAGTAACTTCATCGGTAGAGCCCGCTTTGGGTAGAATGGTGTTGAAAATGATTCGATGAAGTTCATAAAAATAAGGGTTGAGGAATTTAGCCAAAAGCTTACGAGGACGTGTGTTAGGGCTACACAAGTCGTCCTTGAAGCTTTCAAGTGAAATTCCTTCGAGAAATTAGAACGATCTTGCTTCAACAAGCTTTTCCTAAGAATTTGGCTCTTGAAGTTCAAGATATTCGGCCAATTCAAAATCATCAAATGAGATATCAATACCCGCAACACGTGAATAGATGTGAGTATCATCATGAGTCAAGTTGCAATAAAATATTTGAATGGCACTACGATAAAGGACCGAATTTGAGGTAACAAGTTCGTCAAGGCAAAGGTCATTAAAGAGTGCATTATATTGTGAGAAAATTATAAAGTTTATGGGGTGTCCCGCAAACACCGGACGTGTTCGAAAATTACTAAACCACTCATTTGATGCGTCTAGTGATATAAAAATTCGGTCGTCAAAAGTGTTTGGATCACGTGGACGTGGAGGATTGAACAATGGATGGGTTTGTTGCTCAATAGCCGGTGCAACGGGTGGTGCAACGGGTGGCTCAACGGGAGGAGGAGCATTCGACGAGGAAGCATCCTCGGTCCGAAGTCTCTTCCCACGGTTGAGTAATCGTGGAGCCATAACACAATAGATGGATGATAATGAAAGAAATTTGAGATATAGAAAAGTAAAGAATTATACCTCAAAATAGTGAAAGATTATGAAAGAGAATTGAAAACTAAGCCTTCTTCTTGAGTTTGTGAAAGAATGGAGCTCTACAAAGGAGAAAATAGGGTTAGGGTTTTGAGAGTTTTGAGTTGGAGATGTAGAAAAGGTGGTAAGAAGGAAGAAAAGGGAAGAGAAACCGAATTTAAGGGGAGGGTTTCTCTTGGTCGGGTCAATTAATGACCATTGGATCAACAATTTGATCAACGGTTGAGCCTAGTCCCGGTTCTGGAACAGGCAGGCCGAATTCGGCCCGAACTCTGGTAGGGGCAGAGTTCGGCCCGAATTCAGGATCCTGGAGACAGAACAGGAATCAAGCTGAGTTGAGTCAAAAATTGGTTAAGTAAAGATAAAAACTAATATACTACATGAGTTTAAGTACAAAAAAGGATCCAATAAGTAAATAGATGAATAGCAGATAGTGAGTTCAAAGCAGTAATATAAAGTATGAAAAATTTAGTATTTCAGTATGTGATAGATAAAAATGAACCATATAATAAACAAGGAATTATATCGTAATTTAATATTTTGAAGCTGCCATAGGTTAGCTGCAGGGGCCGGATCCCAGCTAGCGGTAGTCCTGAGGGCTAGTGCACCGTGTCGCTTAGGCTTTTACGTCTTGTTGTCAGAAGAGCCCTTTCAGATTGTACCCATAGCACGTTCATTATGAGAGAATCACAATATATTCGATATTTATGCAGGTTTATTTTAATTTATAATAGCTTCATCTAAAATTCTAAGTTCACGACAAAGAAAATTGAAGCACGCTTCGGATAATAGTTTGGTGAAAAAATCTGCTAACTGATGATCAGTGTCAATAAATTCTAAGTTAATCATACCATTTTGCTGATGATCACGCAAAAAGTGGTAACGAATTTCAATGTGCTTCGTGCGTGAGTGACAAATGGAATTCTTAGTCAAGTTTATAGCACTAGTGTTGTCACAAAAGAATAGAATTTGCATGAAAGATAAATTATAGTCTTCAAGGGTTTGCTTCATCCACAGAATTTGTGCACAACAATGCCCAGCTGCGATGTATTCAGCTTCTGTTGTAGATAGTGCGACAGAATTCTGCTTCTTGCTAAACCAAGAGACTAAAGCTTTTCCTAATAAATGACACGTACCGCTCGTACTTTTACGGTCGACCTTGCATCCGACGAAGTCAGCATCAGAGTAACCAATAAGGTCAAATGATGTAGAGTTGGGATACCATAGGCCCACTGTTACCGTACCTTTAAGGTATCGAAAGATACGCTTAACTGCGGTCATGTGTGATTCCTTAGGATTTGCTTGATATCTAGCACACAGGCAAACGCTAAACATTATATCAGGGTGACTAGCAGTAAGATAGAGTAAACTGCCTATCATACCTCGATACTTACGTTGATCTGCGGGTTTACCGTTATCATCTGGTTCAAGTTTGGTTGAAGTAGCCATAGGAGTGCTGATTGAATTGACGTTATCAAGGTCGAATTTCTTCAGCATGTCCTTTGTATACTTCGACTGACAGATGAAGGTTCCATTTGACATTTGTTTGACTTGCAGCCCAAGAAAGTAGTTGAGCTCCCCCATCATGCTTATCTCAAACTCGGTCTGCATATACTTGGCAAAATCTTGACAAAGGTTTTCATCAGTAGAACCAAAAATAATATCATCTACATATATTTGTACTAAAAGAATAGTGTCTTTGAAAGATTTTATGAAAAGTGTAGTATCAATTTTCCCTTTTGAAAAACCTTTCTCAAGCAAGAAGTTGCTTAGCCGTTCATACCAAGCTCTAGGGGCTTGTTTGAGGCCATACAGCGCTTTCTTTAGCTTGTACACGTAGTCGGGAAATTTGTGGTTTTCAAAGCCAGGGGGTTGTTTTACATAAACTTCCTCCTTAATAAAACCATTCAAGAAAGCACTTTTAACATCCATTTGAAATAATTTGAAGTTTTGAAAATTTGCAAATGCACAAAGCATCCGAATGGATTCTAATCTAGCAACATGAGCATACGTCTCATCGTAGTCGATACCTTTCTCTTGGTTGTATCCTTGGGCAACTAGACGAGCTTTGTTGCGTGTGACTGAACCATCTTCATTTACTTTGTTTCTAAAAACCCATTTAGTACCAATAATCGAGTGATTGGCCGGTCTAGGAACAAGTTTCAATATTTGGCTCCTCTCGAATTGGTTGAGTTTCTCTTGCATAGCAGAAATTCAAAATTCATCATTGAAAGCTTCTAAATTGTTTTTAGGCTCAATTTGTAAAATAAAGGCAGTGCTAGCAATAGAGTCTTTTAATGATGATCTAGTAGTTACTCCACGTAAAACCTCACCGATTACCAAATTTTTTGGATGTGATGGCTTGAAAGAGAATTTCTTAGGCAAGCTTTCCAGAGAATTTATTTCGGTTGTGGTATTCATTGGAGTAGACGTTGATGGCTCAATATCATCATCAAGATTAGCTGCTGCATTGTTATCTTCATCAAAAGTCACATTTGTAGACTCTTCCACAATTAATGAGCGTTTGTTAAAAACTCTATATCCCTTACTCTTGGCAGCATAGCCAAGGAAAATACCATCGTCAGCTTTGGCATCAAATTTGCCTAAGTTGTCTTTGGTGTTAAGGATAAAACATCTACAGCCAAAAACTCTAAAATAAGAAACATTTGGGGTTCTCCCGAACCAAAGCTCATAGGGTGTTTTCTTCGTAATAGGACGAATAAGTACCCTATTTAAAATGTGGCATGCTGTACTGACAGCTTCAGCCCAAAAATATTTCGGAAGTAAAAACTTGTTCAACATGACTCTAGCCATATCGCTAAGAGTCCTATTCTTCCGCTCCACAACACCATTTTGTTGGAGAGTTCTTGGACAAGAAAACTCATGATCAAAACCATTGAATCACAAAACTTTTCAAAATCAGAATTTTCGAACTCGCCTCCATGATCACTTCGGATTCGAGTAATCATGTAGCCTTTTTCATTTTGAACTTTTTTGACAAAAATGTTAAAAACTGAAATAGCATCACTTTTATAAGCAAGAAAGAAAACCCAAGTAAATTTTGAAAAGTCATCAACAATAACAAAGGCATAGAGTTTTCCACCAAGACTGGCTACTCTACTAGGGCCAAATAAATCTATATGGAGTAGCTGCAGGGGTCTAGTAGTGCTTACAGAGTTTATGGAATGAAAAGATGACTTGGTTGCCTTATTCAACTCACATTTGGCACATACGGTGTCCTTTTTGAATGTGATATCGGGCAAACCTCTAACTAGCTTCTTGGTCGATAGCCTGGATATAGTATCCATATTGGCATGACCAAGACGCTGGTGCTATAGTAATCGTTCATTTTTATGAGCATATAGGCATCTACCTGTATTGTTAGTATCTATAGACAAATAGAAAATATAAATATTGTCCTCTCTTACCCCTTCAAAAGCAATGTCTCCTGTTGACCTATCATAAATAAGGCATTTGTTTTGTCCAAAGTTAATGTCATAACCATGGTCAACAAGATGACTGATGCTGAGCAGGTTATGCTTTAACTCGGTCACTAGGCGGACATCCTTTATTATAGGAGAGGGAGGATAACCAATAATACCATTACCTATAATATAACCTTTTAGATTTTTGCCGAAGGATATATATCCTTCTCTCTTCATCGATAATGATGCGAAAAGATGTGCGTCTCCCGTCATATGCCGCGAGCATCCACTATCGAGAATCCACTTACTCTTAGTTGAGGAGGGAAGGTCCACCTACATCAAGAGTAGATGTGACCTTTGGTACACAAGTTCTTGATGGTCCTGAAGAGTTAGTTTTTGGAAACCATGCATATATCTTTCTATCTACTAATCTTCTAATTTTATATTGTGGTGAATTGTGTCCATGTAAACCACAATAAGTACATGTAGCATTCCTATTTATATTAGGAGCATGCTGATGATATCTATAAGTAGAATAATGAAGAGAAGTGTGATTATATGTAGAATCAGCATGGTGATGATGACTATGTGGAGTGGCATGGTGATTTTGTCTATATGGCATGGCATGATGATATTGTCTATATGTAGAGTGATGTTGATTGTGTCTTTGTGCAACATGGTGATGATTGTATCTATGTGTAGCATGATGTTTTTATGATATATGATGATTATTTCTACGTGCATGTGGTTTGTGTCCTTTGTGAAAGTGTGTGTACATGTAAGCATGATGGTGAGTAGCATTAGGATGACGTGGTTGACTAGTATGAGTGGTGTCATGCTTTGTGTGTGTCTCATGTGATTGGGTTTGAGGTTGAGCAACCTGTTTTCCCAATTTAATCTCTAGTTTCTTAGAGACAGCTTGCAATTCAGTAATATTAGCATTCAAACCATGCATATCGGTAATAGAAATCTTGTGTCTGCTCTTTTCTTCTGCAAGCTCTGTGTTGAGTGTTGTGATTTCTTGTGTTTGTTGCTCAATACGTGCCTCGGCATCATGTAAGCTTATTTTAAGCTTAGATACCTCATCAGTGACATCCGTGGGTGTAGTGTCTCTAATGTTATCAAGTAATAGAGAAAGTCTTTGTATTTTGACTTCATGACTTTTGATTTTGTCCTTGGCATGTTTGTATTTACCAATGACCTTTTTGTGATCACTAAGTAAATCTGTGAAAGCATCGCCAAGTTCATCAAAAGTGAAGTCGTCAAGAGTCTCGTTTTATACCTTGTCGGACGTCGCCATTAGGCACACATTAGCCATATCTTGAGGAGAGTTCTTTTCTTCCTCCGAGTCACTAGCTTCGCTTTCATGCCAAATGCTTGTGTTGGCATATTTCTTTGAGGAGGTCTTCTTGTGTGGCTTCTCATAGCGGTTGCTCTTCTTTAAGAATGGACAGTCTTTTCGGACGTGTCCCATCTTCTTGCAACCGTAGCAAGTTGCCTCTTCTTCTTCATCTTCTTGTGGTTCCTTTTTTCTTCGATTGAAGCGAAGAAATCTCTTGAAGTTGCGAACCATGAGGGCTTGATCATCATCTTCTGAGTTGTCGTCATCCGTCTCTTCGGGTTCAGCCCTCCGTCGGTGAGCTTTGAGTGCGATCTCCTTAGCCTTAGGAGCAGGCTCTTTGAAGTCCTTGAGGTCAAGCTCATGAGTCAATAGCTTTCCCATCAAGGTCTCCATAGACATGGTTGTGAGATTATTTCCTTCTATGATGGCTGTCACCTTAGGTTTCCAAATTTTTGGTAGCCCCCTAAGTAGCTTGCGAATCTTCTCGTGATTTGAATATTGCTTCCCAAGCGAAGACGGGGGTTGATGATGTCGAGGAATCTTATGAACATTTACGTGATCGTCTCGTTTGGCTTCATCTTGAAAGCCTCGTATTCTTGAGTGAGACAGCTTATCTTTGATTCCTTGACTTGGGTGGTTCCTTCATGCGTCACTTCTAGAAGTTTCCATACTTCGTGGGATGTGGTGCATGTAGATACCCTGTTGAACTTATTCCTGTCTATAGCACAGAATAAAGCATTAATAGCTCTCGCGTCTAGACTTGTCTGTTTCTTCTTCTCGTCAGAATACTTGTCATGTGATTTCTCGACGAGATCACCGTTGACAACTGTTCTGGCGGGCTTTTTGTAACCGTCAGTGACGATAGTCCACAGGTCAAAGTCTAGCGACTTGAGATAAAAGCTCATCCTTGTTTTCCAATACGTGTAGTTAGTTCAATCAAATAGGGGAGGCCTATGAGTGGACTGTCCTTTACCGTAATTGGAAATCAAGGATTGTGTAGTTGCCATGGATCAGCTCTAGGATGTAAGTCCTTGTAAAGAGAACAGAGCTCTGATACCAATTGAAGAACAGATGGCAACTCTAGAGGGGGGTGAATAGAGTTATAATAATAATAACCAATTAAAAATCAACTCTTTCACAATCTAAAATTAATCAGAGTAAATACGAAAAATAAATAAGGAGCAAGAGAGTATACGCAAACACAGCCGATTTTAACCTGGTTCCCTCGTGGAGGACTAGTCCAGGCTTGAGAACTCTAGCTCAGGATTAAATCCACTATTTGTGAAATAGTAGTTACACCCCGTACCTTTACTTCAGAAGAGCACGTCAACTTCTTACAATGGATCGCAGTGGCGATGCTTGGAATTTTCTAAGCTACTTCTTGAACTTTTGCACAAGACTCCTAACTGAGAGATGCTGAGCACTCGAGACTTCGAAAACTTGTGGCTAGTGGATGAAGAAAGGTATGGCTTATATTGAGCTTAAGAGAGAAGAGAAAAGAAGATTGGATGATTGAAAATAAGAGAATTCTCGGCCTATTTATAGGTTTTTAACAGGCAGAATTCGGCCAGAATTCTGGTAGGAATTTTCAAAAATTTGGCCGTTGGACAACTAGCAACCAGCCAACCCTAAAAATTAGGGTGCTGATTTTTAGGGGACAGAGTTCGGCCCGAACTCTGTGTGGAGGCAGAGTTCGGCCCGAACTCTGTCTCCAGAGCACAGAATTGGTCCAAGGGTCCAATGGGCTAAGTTTGGATGTGGAGCTTTATGGATTTTGGATAGGTTGTGGGTTGAGTCTCAAGAGCCCAGCATAACTCAGCTTACAATCATTCTAGACTCAATAAATATAAAAGTATAGACATAAAAACGACTTATATTTGCACAACTGAGCTGTCGTCTGGCTTGAGTAGAATATAGTCGTCGTGTGTCGTATTGAATTATCACAAGTATTATTTAGTCAATGTTATCAATATTTGGTTGACTGTGACTTTGTGTCAACATAAACTACAAAGGTCTTCGGTGGCTATCCGCCCAATGCTGCGGTCTATCCTGCGCCACGCAAAGTCGATCTCTGATGAGCTTCACCTTCTCAGCTGCGTCAACAACCATCTCAGGTCCCAATAAAGCTCGCTCTCCAACGCCATCCTAAGACAAGGTTATACGACATCTATGCCCGTATAGTGCCTCAAATGGTGATATCCCAATGCTGGCCTGGGAACTGTTGTTGTATGCAAACTCCACTAAATACAAATAAGCCTCCCAGAAACCTCCAAAATCTAAGACACAAGTCTACAGCATGTCCCCGAGTGTCTAAATAGTCCTCTCTGACTGTCCGTCCGTCTGAGGGTTGTATGCAGTACTGAACTTGAGCTGAGTACCCAAACTAGTCTGCAGACTACGCCAGAAATGGAAAGTAAAGCGACTATCCCAATCCAAAATAATGCTTACCGAAACTCCGTGTATCCTGACAATCTGTCGCAAATACATCTCTTCTAGCCTCTCAGTAGATGTACCCACTTTAAATGGCAAAAAGTGGGCTGATTTGGTCAACCTGTCTACGATGACCCAATTTGCGTCTTTCCCTCCTGGTGTACGCAGTAATCCCGAAACAAAGTTTATCGTGATGTGCTCCAACTTCCACTCCAGAATAGGCAATAGCTGTAATAGTCCTCCTGACCTCTGCCTCTCTGCCTTAACCTGCTGACAGACTAAACATCTGGTTACAAAGCGATCTACCTCCCGCTTCATCCCATACCACCATACATGCTCTTTCAGATCCCTATACATCTTGTTGGCACCTGGATGCATAGAGTACTGAGAACGATGGGCCTCCTGTATAACCTGCTCTCGAAGCTCTCTGCTAGAAAAACACAGTCTGGAACCGTACCTCAATGCGCCATCCTCTACAAGAATAAACTCATCATCCACCAATCCTACTCGAACCTGCTCTCGGATACACCGTATAACAACATCCTCGAACTGAATCGACTTGATCCTCTCCATCAAGTCTGACTGAATCTGAAGACCCCACATCTGCATGTGAACTCCTGGCATAATCACCTCGATCCCCAGGCTCTCCAAATCTGCTAACAAGTGTCGATCCATCGTCAAACATATAGCTACCGGATACCTACTCAAGGCATCGACAACCACGATGGCCTTCCCTGGGTGATATTGCAAGGAAATGTCGAAGTCCTTCATCAACTCCAACCATCTATGCTACCTCATGTTGTCACAACCCGCACCCTAGAGTTAGGGTACGAGACGTGGGTACGTCCAGCCTACGCCGCAGTGTCGGCGGTAGAATGCTGTCTTAGGTCTCATGCATCTAACAGTATAAGGCTAAGCAGTTTATATTCCCCGAATGGGGGTGACATAGCAGAATGTAAACTCAATCACATCTAAGGTAGAGCATAATAGAAGATAGATAAAACATGAAATCCAAAAGAGATATAGGAGATAGAAGTCTAAGTGTCTAAGATACACAACCCAGAAATACATCTCAAAGCTCAAATACAGTAATCCATAAATACAATTCAAGACAACTGAAAATAAACTATGAGCAAAACCCTAGCTATCTATACGACCTCTACTGTGTCTCCTCTAGGCTAGCAGGCAACCTCTAGGCTATCTGTAAAATTTATCAACAGGTCCAGTCAGGACGGGAGCATGTACAGTAAATCACAACAGATCATAGCAGGTTAGAAAATATAATTATGCAGTAAAGTAAGATACTTGAACTGAAGAAATACAGTATGTAAACAGAGAGAGAACTGTAATAGAAATATCTACATACATAGAGAACTATCAGTGGCTAGTGAGTCAGAGTACAATATAGACATGTAAATAGCATAGGAGATTCTGATGCTACACTATGGAAAGATTCTGATGCTACACTACTTGGATATTATTCACATGTCTACTTCTACTCCCCCGTACCCCCAATCAATACACAAGGATCTAACCAGATTATGTTATGATTCCATGCAAAGGCCCCCGAAGGGTGATACATGGATGTCCCATAAATAGGGATTCTAGGAGATTCTAGGATACCCAGTAAATGGGATAAGGATTCTAGGAGAGACTGTGATCATAAGAGTATATGTCACAAGTGATCAAAGAACCAATGAAGCATAGTGATACGCCATGTAAGTGAAATGCACAGAACATGTAGAACCCGATGCTCCCTAAGGATAACATCTCAAGAAGGGATCCATATAGTACCAATCCGTGTGACCAACGTGACAGTAACAAGTAAAGTAATCTAATGTAGAAAATAATTCTAAGTATGATATGAAATGATCAGAGAATATACTCGCCTCGATTTGATTGGAGTTGACGTGCGCGACACGAACGTGTCGACATGAGGTAGGTACACTACTATGCTCTACAGAGGGTCCCAGACGATGACACGACCAGTCCCAATGAGTCCAGAATAGTCCAAAAAGCCTAGTTGGTATATACAAATCTAAAATCAGGGTTTGGTACGATAATAAATCAAGAAATACGAAAATGACTATCATAGTCACGATCTATGAATAAAATATATATATATATATATATATAAGAAATTATGGAAATTATTTGTAAGGTCAATATATACCACAAGTATGCCATATTCAGATAATAGTTGAAAATTGAAAACTAGTAGTCCAATAAATATATTTTGTACCAAGAAACATTCACATTAAGTAGGTAAAAATACTAAATAATAATTTAGGTCAAAACATTACTAATACTATTTTAGAAATATAATTATATATATTTTTATATAATTTCCAAGTAAGTAGTTACGTTAATCTAATAATACCATAATAATCGGGCCAAATTATATAAGTATCTCAATATTTATATTGATAGCAACTAATTAATTAAACTCTAAACAAAATAACTATTAACTATAACTTAACAGATTAATTAATAATATTAATAAGAAAAAAATAACAATAAATATTTATCATTACTACATACTGTTATACACTATATATAACTATTTTATAAAATGTTATATTAACAATTATATAAACTAATATAATTAACAATTATATAAACTAATATATATTAGCAATTATATAAACTAATATATATTTAACATTAATATAAACTAATATATTTAACATTAATATAAAATAATATATTTAACATTAATATAAACTAATATATGCAGAGAAAGGGGCCTCTGTCCCCAACAACTGAAGGGAAGGGCTCTCAAATAAAGGGGGAGGCTCACATGGGGCGGCGGGTCGGGGCTCCGGCGGAGCAGTCGACGGAGGAGCTACGGCGCGGAGCGGCGGATGGTAATCGGAGCGCCGGGACAGCGCCGGCATGAGGGGATCCGACGGAGGGTTCTCAGCGGCCAACAGCTCGAATGCGGCGGAGGCGGTTCCGCGCACGGCCAGGCGGGGAGGCGTGACTCGGCGCACAGGGTCGGCTTCGCCGGACGGAGCCGGAGGTCGCGCGGCGAAGGGCTAGTTAGGGCTCTCTCTCTCTATCTCTAATGATCCGATTTGGGGAAAAAATGGCGGTGGTGGTAGTGCTCTGGTGGTGGCGGCGGTGGTTTATGGTGGTGGTGATGGCCGGTGGTTTATGGCGGCAGTGGCGGAGAAGGTTGAAGGTGATGGTAGTGGTGGTTCGTTGAGGGGTGCTGGTGGTGAACGATGGTGGTGGTGGTTTGTGGCAGTGGTTTGTGGCGGGGCAGCGGCGTGTTCTGGTGGCTGGGGACGTCGGCTAGGAGGGTGGCGGCGTATCGATTTATTGGCAGTAGTGGTGAGGGGATGGCATGCGGTGGTGGTCGGTTGGATCTCTGGCGATAGCCGGAGACGCAGGGGGTTGGGGTGATGGCTGAGACATGGAGGCAGGAAGGATGGGAATGGCGGCTGCCTCTATTCCCTAGGAATGTGTATAGAAAATTTTAGGTTGACACATTGAAAAGTGTGTTATTTATAGCATAGGAAGGAAAACCCTAAAAGCTAAATGTACATGTAATAGAGATTAGAAGAATTAGTAGAAAATACTAACACTAACGCTGACTTAGATACTAACTGCTAACATATTGCTAGTCAGTACATTAATTATTTAATTAGTGTCAGTGCATCACTAGCTAATTTAAATTAGAATTTCAATAGCAAAATTTGTAAATAAATATAAGGAAAAATTAATTTCGAAAATATCAAAAAAATATGAATTTCTTACATAGATTATTTCCCTTTACAAAATTAAATATTTATAACTCATTGACATTAAGGAATGGACAGAAAATTCCAATAGGATAAAATCGCATAAAATAGTAGGCCAAATCAACAGGGACCGATAGCAATCACGGTCAAAAATTGTTTTTCTCAAAATTAGAATTTGTACGTTTTTCGAGATTCAGAAAATTGAGAGTTTTAAAAAATACAAAAATTCAAAAATCCAAGAAATTGGTTAACGGAGATTACACATGTTGAGCTCCTTCTGTGTAAATACATACTTCAAGCTTTTGTGATCTGTGAAGATCTCTACACACTCTCCGTATAGATAGTGCTTCCACAACTTAAGAGCAAAGATAACTGCTGCCAACTCCAAGTCATGGATAGGGTAGTTCTTTTCATGCGGATATAATTGCCTGTATGCATAGGCAATCACCTTTCCATGCTGTTGCAAGACACAACCTAGACCCTTTCCTGAGGCGTCACTATAGATAGTGAACCCGTCTAATCCTAATGGCAATGTCAAAATCGGGGATGTCGTCAGTCGCTTCTTCAACTCATCAAAAGCAACCTAGAATTCCTCTGACCAGATAAACTCTGCGTCCTTTCGGGTCAGCCAAGTCAATGGCTCTGCAATCTGGAAGAAATCCTGAACGAACCTCTTGGAATAACCTGCCAATCCCAGAAAGCTTCTGATATCCGCAACTGAACTCGGTGCTGTCTACGCCTCAACTACTCTGAATTTCTTCAGGTCTACTGAGATCCTATCTCTGTTCACAACATGACGTAGGAAATCAACTTGGTCCAAAAAGAACTCAGGCTTCAAAAGCTTGTCGTAAAGCTGCTCCTTCCTGATAATCTCCAGAACCACTCTCAAGTGCTCCTTATGCTCTTCTGGTGTCTTCGAATACACCAAGATGTCGTCGATGAACACCACCACGAACTTGTCCAAGTACTAGTGGAATACCTTTTTCATCAGGTTCATGAACACCATCGGGACGTTAGTTAACCCAAACGACATTACCATTAACTCAAACTGGCCATACCGTGTACTGAATGCTGTCTTCGAAATGTCCTCCTTCTTTACCTTTACTTGATGGTAACCTGACCTCAGATCAATTTTGGAGAATACCTTCATTTCGCTCAACTGAACGAACAGATCATCGATCCTCGACAGCAGGTACTTGTTTTTGATCGTGAGGCTGTTGAGAGCCCTGTAGTCGATACACATCCGTATCAACCCATCCTTCTTCGGCACAAAGAGCACTGGTGCACCCCATGGTGAAAAACTCGATCGAATGAAGCCTTTGTCCTGTAACTCATCCACCTATTTCTTCAACTCCACTAGCTCGTTGTTGTTCACTCTATAGACGTGCTGAGATATCGGCTCTGCGCCGGGCACCAAATCCATAGAGAAATCCACATCTCTGTTCGTAGGTAATCCTGGCAACTCCTTCGGGAATACATCCATGAACTCAGCTATCAATAGATGTGGTATGATCTGCTCCTCTACTGAAACACTGTAGAAGACTCCACTGCTCTGCTCCGTCTCCCGTCTGGTGAACTCGAACTCTGGCTCTCCTGGCACTCTGAAAAGAACTCTACCACCATGACATTCTATACTGGCATGGTGCCTGCTCAACCAATCCATACTGAGTACAATGTCATAGTTTGGCAATGGCATTACGAGCAGACTCATATCCAGTTCTCGGCCTCCCAAAACTACACTCCGATCCTTACAAATATTACGGACGAGGATGATACCACCCCCAGTCATGATCTTACAAGTCCTAGGCAATGATTCAGAAGAAAGCTGGTGTCTAACAGCAAATAATATAGACACAAAACTATAAAAAGCCCCCAAATCAAACAAAGCGAATGCAGGAAAGGAGTCGAGAAGAATAGAACCTGCTATCAGATCTTCGATTGCCTCTACATCCTCGGCTGACATGGCGAAGGCTCGTCCCTGCTGACCTCCTCCGGTCTACTGCTGGTGCTGGATAAACTTCTGCTGCTGGGTCGACAATGGTCCCTTCTGTTGTCCTACTCCGTGAGCTGTACGTCCTGAAGACATGGGACAGTCCCTCAGCTGGTGCTCTGCTGAACCACAAAGTAGGTACTTACCTAGCATTTTCCTACACTCGTTCCACACATGTCCTGGCTTCTTGCAGAAAGTACAACTGATGACTTACTGCTGTCTAGGTACCTGCTGTATCTGCTTCTGCTGAAAAAGCGCACGACCCTGACTCTGGAGCTGCTGCTACTGGAACGGCTTTTGTTGATGCTACTGCTGATGATGGGGCCTCTTGGCCGGGCCCCCACTGCCGTCGGCTCCATGTGAATCATGACCTCTCTTCAGCTTCAGTTCAAGGTCATCCTCCGCTGCCATAGCTCCCAATAGAATCTCCTTAAAAGTAGCATTTCTGTTGCTCTTAGTCAAGGACTTGACTTCCTTATCCAAGCCCTTCCTGAACCTCCTAGCCTTCGCTGTCTCGCTAAGACCCTCCACAAATCTGCCCAGACGGCAGAACTCTTCGGCATACTCTTCTACTGTCTGATTTCCCTTAACCAAGTTCTCAAAATGAGTCTCTAAGGCACCAAGTGTTGTGTCGGGGAAGAACTTCTCCTTGAAGAGTTTCTTGAAATTCTCCCAAGTTTTCCCCTCTGTACGAACCCTGGGGTCGGTCTGCTACCATATGCGGGCAAGGTCCTGCATCTGGCTGCCTGCTGCTTCTATCTGAAGCCTAGCTGGTATCTCCGCGAAGCGAAAGGTCTCCTATATATGCTCGATCCAGTCGTCGGCATATAGGATACCCTCAGTACCCTTGAAGTCCCGCGGCCGCATCTTCTAAAAGTCCTGAATGCCCTGAGTCCTCGGCTGGTACGGTTGTATCTACCCTTCCTGGGTTGGACATTCACCTTCTCTACTGCCACCATGGCTAGCTGATGGGCATTACAATGTCCTGCCTCATATCCTCTGTCTGGCGCCGCTGAGTCTCCATCATCTGCTGCATGAAGATAAAAAACTACCATATGTCAACTGTCCCCTGAGGCGGGGGTGGTAGCATCCCCTGAACCCCTGAGGTAGTCCTCGGATATGGTGGAGGAGCACCCCCAAAAGTTGTAGACGGTCCCATCCAAGGAGGAACAAGAGGTACTGTGGTCCCAGGTACTGCTGAGTCGGGCGAGAAGTGGCAGACCTCTCAGCGGTATCCCTTAAGCCAGAGCGCTGCATTCGTGTCTCCACCATCCTGAAGATAAATCAAACAAAGAATCAATTATAGAGAAGGAAGCGATATAATCAAAAGAGGACAGTTCATTTCAAAATAAGGCAATTAGCAGCAAGAATTAGATAAGAGTTTTCCTAATGTGATTGAGTACCTTAACTTATATCCTATATCTTACTGTAGGCTATAGCGATACTCTAGTTCGAGTACCGCTACAAAATCATACTAGTTGCGACTGGACCTGCATGGGCCACCACTAAAAACGTGTCACGACCCGCACCCAATGTAAAGGCACGAGAAGTGGGTACGTCCAACCTACGTCGTAGTGTCGACGGTAGAACGCTGTCCTAGGTCACAACATCTAACAATATAACCATACCTGTACAATGATATATGCTCCGATAGGAGGACAATATAATGGTACAACTCAATCACAATAAGGTGGAATAAAGAGAGTAAATAGATGGATAAGATAAAAGAGTCATCTCCAAGAAGAGTTACATGAAATAAGAGTAATAATTGAGTGTACAACATCACAAATATCTAATAACTGAAAGTTCATGAAATAAGATAACTAAAAGGAAAACTAGTCTAGAAAGCTAATCTAGACAATAGGCAAGTCCTCAGCGATGGTAGGATCCTCTTGAGGGTCCAAATCACCGGTATCATCTAAGCTTGTGCCATAATATGTAGGGCAGAACTCCTCCTCATCACCTATAATATTTTCAACATTCCAATCTGGACGGCAACGAGCACAATACATCTCACGCAGTTTATATCTTGACAGAAAATTTAAAGCATGTGATAGGTTAAGATACATGGAACGTTGTAAGAAATAAGTATGAAAAGCAAGAGAGAAACTGATAAACGAAGCTATCTATATATGATATTAGAGAATTATAAGTGACTATATGATTTAGAGTACAAGAGAGGCTTGTGAACGGCTTGATTTGCACATGATTGTACTAAAGAGTTTGTACATGATTACACTACTTTGGAATTGTTCACATGACTATTTCTACTCTCCCAAGCCTCAATCAATACACAAGGATCTAGACAGGTTATGTTATTGTACATGATAGTTTATACATGAAGCTCATGAGATCATGAGAGTACATGATAGCACATGAGTATACATGAAAAATAAGAGTCCACAAAATACATGATATTCGTGAAAAGTACATGACACGATGTATTCGATGCACCCGAGGGGGATAATATCTCATGTAAAGATCCATATAATACTAATCCGTGATAATATCGTGTCGGCATCAAGTAAATTAAACTATGACAAGAATATAATTCCTAACAAGTATGAAACGGTCAGAGAATGTACTCGTGTGATATCCCGACTGTCTGATGAGAGTAAGAGTCTGACTGGAGTATCTGAATCCTATTTAGAACAACCATAGGTTATAAAGTGTCTAACATGAAATAAGAATAGCCTACAATGCATTCTAAATGATTCTAGGTCCTTTTAGGTCAAAGTCAACCCTTGGTCAACTCTGGTCAAACCTGGTCAACTCTGGTCAAACCTGGTCAACTACAAGTCAACTAGTCCATCTACCAAATTTTAGGTCAAACACAAGTTATCTAGTCATTCCAAGTATGTTTGAGTCGATTTGGATCAAGTTTGACTTAAAGTTGACTTTTGTCAACTTGGTCAACATGCTAGTCAACTCGGCCAATTTAGGCTCATTGGGTCAATCCTAAGTTGACTCATAACCCATAGACTATATCTAATAGCAATCACAACATATACTTATATATTCTATTCATTCATTACATATGGGTATGAATATAGATATATAGTATCACACAATATAAAGCATACCATTCAATCTACATAGAGGAAATACCTATATATGAAATAAAGGTAGAGGATATCCATAGTTGAATCAAGTATCTATATACCTACTAACATATATAAGCATAAATGATATCCAAAGGAGAATAAATAGAAAAAAGAAAGAAATGAAATAAAGGAAATGAAAAAGAAAAAATAAAATAGAAGGGAAAATGGGACTGTCCCAAACTAGTCCAAAACTGAGAATGAACTCAGTAGGGAAACCTGAGTTCACTGTTCAAATGGAAGAAAACAGTAAACAATTTCATATAAATGAATACTAACTCATATTTTGGGAAAATCAAATGATACATGAAGTATCAACTCTAAAACGATCCACTGTCAACTAACAAAATAAGGTATCATAGAACCCAAACAATTTTGCATTAACCTAACCCTCAGTTCTCAGGAAAACAATATCCATATTTCAGTGAAGCAATATATATAGGTATTAAACCTAAATTCAGGTTTTTAGTCAACTTCGAGTACCCCACATATTCGAAAACCTTGAATACAAACCCAGTCATGAATCAATATGAAACTAAGCTATGTAAACATCAACCCAAATATGTGTACATATTAATCATCACAAATTAATCATAAATTAGCAGTTTAATTCCTTTTAAACTCTGAAAACACATTTACCTGAACATAGTATCAGTAAAATGAGTAAACCCTAAGTTGACATCAAAAAAACTAATTAAACATCAAATTGATGGTCGAGAACGTGTCGTGTACATGTATATGTGTCCCACAGAGTGTATCGTGTCCATATAATAGGACATGAAGTGTCCAAACACTCAAAAACACACAGTTTTGCACAGACTGCACTGCCTCGTATGGTCAGTCTAAGGATTGGTGGACACGACACGCGACACGACACGTCTCGTTCTCGTATCCACGTGTAGCCCATGTATAGGCCTACACACACGACACAACACGAGACACAATCGACACGTGTACGCGTGATACGACACACATATCAGTCACGATTTTTCTCATGTGCACAGTATAGGCAAAATCAGTACGCGTGAGATTTCTCGAGATCCACTCGATGAAATCTCACGAAACTTGATCAGCCTCGTGTCAGACATGTGCCCTACGTGTCCACCAAGTTTGGGGTCACGAAGTGTCCTATCGTGTCCGCTACAATGCCCGAGCAGCGGGACACAGGCACGGCTCGTGTGCGAGCAGGTTCGTGCCCAATTTGGACACGGACACAACACAAATTTTACCTCAGTGCGACACAAATCCATAAGCAACATATAGATCTACAATTCTGTTCAAAAAGATTTGGAAAATAACAATAAAAATTCTTTTTGGGTACTTCATCAAACACCAATGCATAGGCACTGATACGTGTCCGATACGGACACTAAACAAATATCAATTCCTACAAAACTTATCCTACAGCTAGGGGACACCTAGGTGGATGCATATATGGAAAGAATTCATGGATTTGAAGATATTACATATTGAGGGTGAATTCTTAATGAAAGCTCAAAAGTGAAGATCCTTCTTGCAACTCCAAAACTCCGATGCTCTCCAAACTGAGATTGCTTACCATCAATAGTCCATAAACATAAATCAGAACCCAATGCAAAAGGCTAGGGTTAAAAGAAGAGAAATGAAGAGAATAGGAAAGATACATACCTAGGGTTTTGCCAGAATGAGAATGAATGGAAAAAGAGATGCAAGTCTCATTAAGAGATATTAAATAGGTTTCCTGGACCTTACTTGGCCGGCCACCAATGAGATTGGTCTAGGGTTTCATAATCAATGGGCTTTGGCTTCTCTCTACAAGTTAAAATGAATTAATAATCAAGTGGTTCTAACTTAATATTAACTAATGATTTCTAATTAGCTTCTAACTTGAAACTAACTAGAATGGAAATGCTAAAATTTAACTGACCATGCTATCTAAGTCACTAAGACATGGTGAGACACTAGTCTAGGTTGCACCAAGGCTATACTATCAAAAGGCCAAAATCACAATACCAATAATGTAATATATTAAAATAATCAAAAAATTTACAATCACCAAAATACCCTCAACTAGAAAAATAGATGTGACACCGGGACACCTACTTCTTCGTTCCAGAAGGAAGAAAGAAGAGGAACCCATCATTTTTGGTCGAATAGAGCATCCTCAGCGACTAGTTCCCGAAATTCAGAATCCGACAGCGGCAAGATGCAGCTCTACCGCTATGCTACTCAGGCCAAACACCTCATACAGAAGATGGGTTACGACCTGAATAGCAACAAAAGGCTCAACTACGGTAAAGGCCGGCATGTTCCCTTACGAATTCGAGTTTCAAAGGAAAAGGCCCAAAACTATTACCAGCACACCCGACGGGGGTTGGGTTATATTACGCCCACTTCCACTTTAGAAGGCTCAGAGACAGAAGTCATGATACACTCACACTCTTATGACTCCTCAACCTGGAACTCCGATACCAGTACTAGCCAGGTCTTCAAAAGGATGCTGTTGGCTAACATGGCCTCTGCAAGCTTTCCAATCAAGGACGAAGACCAGGCACTCGAAATACCTCAGAGATGAACCTTGGGCTCAAAGCTTGGGATTTCAGTAGGAATGGCGCCGCGCGCGGTCCGAATCTCCCACATCTCAGTAAGTTATCATGAATTCCTTTGAAAGAATTCATCCCTTCTATACCTTTCCTAAGCGAAAAACCTTCCACGTCCATATTACCTCTAGATTGCTCCTCTACACCCAAAATTGTGGCTACCATGTCCATATTACCTTTGAGTAGTCGTCTATCCCATGATGACTCCATGTTGTCATGACCACCTAGAAAATATTTTACATCCATATCACCTCTGAAGTGTTATTCTATACCATGTCTACCATGTCCATATTACCTCTCAGTAGTCACACTTTTCCTATGATAGCCTTGAGTTGTCATAGTTCTCTGGAAAAAACATTTCATGTCCATATTACCTCTAAACTATTATTCTGGAAAAGGGTGCTTGCCATGTCCATTTTACCTCTGAGTAGGCAACCCTTCCATAACAATCCCCCACGGTTGTTACCCATAAACCTTTTATGTCCATGTTACCTATGAGTCGTTCTATACCCTCGTGGAGTCTATCCTTGCCATGTCCATATTACCTCTGAGTAAGGAAAGTGCCTCTATAAAAATTTTCGTGTTTACCATGTCTATATTACCTCTGAGTAGTCGCCCTCTCCTTAATTGATCCTATGATTATCATGGCTATCTAGAAAATAGTTCACGTTCATACTACCTCTGAATTGTTGTTCTACATCCTAGAAAAGATTATGCCTGCCACATTCATATTACCTCTGGTTAGGCATGTCTTTCGTGATGACCCCTTGTCATGGTCATCAAGGGCCAGGAAACCTTTCACCTGGGCTCGTTAAATAATGAGACAGGAAAAATCCTTATACAGAAGCATGTGGCTACAAAGACCTATTACAGACTCTTCGTAGTTACATACATAAAGGCATTTAATTGTGAAGCTTAAGCACGATGTTAGCCTGGTAAAATAAGTGATGGGCATCTCGCCTACAAAGAGGCACGTGTTCATGCTTCTGTTCAAAGTACTCCAAGCTTGACCCAAGTTCGGGATACTTTGAAGGGGGTCCTGTAGAAGCATGAAAAATCTTAGCTGACAATATTCCTCCACCATAGCGCAAATAATACAACTGTGCAGACAAAGTGTTAAAAAGACAAAACAGAAGATATAAAAGAAAGTACTTTTATTATCATGTCTACAAAAGTCTAGTATAGACTCATCAATGCTACATATAAAGGACCAACCCTATTCTTCTACAAAGGATCGATTACATATTCAGAAAAGCCTAGAGGAGTCTACAAGGGGTTTAGTCTTCGCCAAAGCGCAGTTCCCCTTCTCTTCGGTACGCATACTGGAAGATTGATCCCCATTGAGGCGTATTCTGACTTTCTTGTGGGCGTAACCCTCCAAAAGTGCATAAGGTACTCGACTGAAGCGAGCAACTTCCTGAAGCAGCAATTGGCCCGGGTTTCCAGAAGGCACAGAAGGTCTCAAAATCCTAGAATGGGCAGGGCAGAGCACAACCTATGGCTCTTCGGGTTGGCCATCCAGCTACAAGCTAGGTCATCAGGACCTCGAAGACCTCCAAGGCGCCGCCCAGGTTTGAACTCCTCATGAAGCGTTCCAGCATGTTCCAAGGCTCATCAACAGTTCTTATACGATGGCATAGCCCCTTTGAACGAAAGAATTCTCAACCAAAATCTGACTTAGGCAAGGCCAACTGCCGCTCGAAGCTTAGTCTGGATCTAGCATGGTATTGAAGGACAAGAAGAGGAAGAAGACGTGACTCTTCAGAAGAAACTCCCCCTTTATATATGGTAGGAGTGGTCCAAAATGCAGGCCACATGGCCGACGGTCAACGTTCCCACATTAATAGGATGAACCTAGGACTCAGTACGATAAATCGTATTAAATAAAGTTTATTCGACTAAGTCCTAGAGTATCCTAAGCCCCCTTGAAAGTCTCCAAGTAACTTTGGTAATTAAGAGGGAGTCGTTCATTAAGAAGCAGTCATTCATTGCTATTTAAAAAAAGGCTTCAGAGCCGATGCCTTCAATCCAGAGGCACAATTACATTACTGCGCCAACCTTAGGCGCAGACTGGTGATGTTTCCACATCACCTCAGTTCCAATGGCGCAGCACTCTGCTCCGACCCAAAAGTTGAACTACCTTTCGTCAGAGACTTGTGAGATACTATTGCATCAAACACAAGTCTACCTGCCGCTCCAAAAGCACAATAACTCGTCAACCTGAAGCACAAGCCTACTCATCGCCCTAAAGCACAGTGACTTCGTCGCTTGAAACACAGACTTCTCGTTGCTCTTATGCACAGGGGCTCCGTCGTCTTCGAAGCATAGTCCACTCGTCGCCTGAAAGCACAGAGGCTCCGTTGTCTCCAGAAGAATAATCTGCTCGTCGCCCCAAAAGTGCAGCAGTACTTAGACCTTGCCAGAGGCGTAGGAAGCATGGTCCCACCCAGTCGGTTTGCTTAAACTGACTCTCTCAAAGATAGGATTAGGATCAATCATGATTGATATCTTATTAAATTAATTTAAATCTTAGACGAGGATCAATCAGAATCCAAATCTGAGATGAAATCCCAAGATTTACTCAGCTTCATCCGAATAAGCAAATCGGCACACGCCACGTGTCTCCTCCTTCGGTTATTTTGATAACCACCAGAGATTTCGATTGACGTGAATCTCAATATCCGCCACGTGTCAATGCCGCAGAAGCCCGTACCGTACAATGATGCCAGATTCCTTCATATCTCAAAACTCTAATGCACATCGCATATGTACTTTCTTCCCTATAAATAGAAGAAGTTTCCCTTCAACAACCAAGGAAAACAACCGAATATCAAATCTCCAGCTCTAGGCATACTCTTGATCAGCAACCCTAGAGTTCCATCAAAGGCATCAGAAAGTCAGAGCAAGTTTAACCCGTCGTCAGATCGTCAACGGAGTAAAGAAGCCGCTGTAGTGCTCGATCTCCACCGTCACACTTTCCCAGAAACTCTTTCCCTTGTAATTATGATATCCTGTTTAGGACTTCCTTCTCTGTACACAGCTCTTCCCCATGTACTTAGAATATTCTATTTAGGACTTCCTTCTCTGTACACAGGTCTTCTCCTTGTACTTAGAATATCCTGTTTAGGACTTCCTTCTCTGTACACAGGCCTTTTTTACGTTCAATAAGCAAAAAGTTTGTTCAACCTTTTGTGATGTCAAACAAAATGGCAACTCTGCTGGGGACTACCTTCTCCTCCAACGAGAAGGCGGTAATACAATCTGACGATGACTTGCTGGGATATTCCCAGAAGATGCTAGTTGTACGCTTTGACTAGTAAGCTTTTAAAAATATCCTTTCTGATGAGAAGTCGAATCCTACGAAGCAGTTCATAAAACCAAAGAAGACTTGACATGTTTGGAGGCCCATGGTGGCTGCGATGAGTAGCACGATGGAGGAAACTGCGATCCAGAACCCCCTCAACACCGAAGCCCCAGAGAAGGTTTCGACTGCTAAAATCATATTTCCTCGCTCGATTCCTACCCTGGGAAAGTATGGCGAGGAAGACGGTATCTTTATGGCGGGCCTGACGAAGGCACAACACCGAAGAAAGCGCACGCCGGTTCAACCCCTCACGACGGGAGTATTGCCGGCAAGAAGATCCGTCTTTGACAGAATCGCCTTCCTATCAGGCGAGCCTTCATTGGATTCTGAATACTATACACACGCTGGGGATAGTAGAAAGAAATCCGATGCAGTACATGCCTCGTGCAACAAACGTACCATGCCTATGACCTAGCAAAGGCCTGCGTTGACAGTCACACGCATTGCCGATGGGAAGTTATACAAGATTGGTCCCCGTGCTCCGATGCCTCGACCAGTTGAACCCTTCTATCGCTTGAGCACCCCTGAACGTGATGCAAGCTAGGGGGTATATCCCGTAGAGAGAGACACGCACGAGCAGCGTTCCTGCAAGCATGATAGGAGTCTTCCTCGCCAGACCCTCTCGGATTATACCCACGTGTAGCTTTCCTACGCGAACAATGGGGGTACCACGACGGAAGACCTGGTGGTGTCCCAAGTAGAAGAAGAATTGACGGTGCAGGGCATGCCTAAATTAAGGTATCCTTGTACCCAGATTACCATCAGCTGCTGTTGTCAACAGGCGCCTATACGTTTGAGACTCAACAGGGGGTCGGCGAGCAAGAGAGAAGAAGAACTCTGTATTGCCACATGCAACGTGGCACAGGGCTCTAAAACTCTCAAGAAGTCATCGAAGAATCCTTCCGTATCGGCCACCAAGCCCAAGAAGTGGCCCGAGAGTAGCCAGGCAAAGGTACCCAGTACAGGTCTGTTCCAAAGCACACATTTAAAATCTCCATTGGGTGCCACGTCAGATGCTGGGGGTAGCCAACCTCCTACTATGCGTGACAACGCCATGTTCTAATCTCAGGAGGAGCCATATGATACAGATGCCTCCACGGGCGCAGCTAGCCACCAGACTGGGGGTACTAACCGTAATGAGTCTGAGGAAGACCGCAACCTCCCATTTTATCCGCAAGATGACGAGGCTCAGACATCTGAGCCAGAGAGCGAAGGATCTATCGTCCCTTCTACCCATCCACATACAAGGTTCGTATTTATGGCCGAGGGTGATGAGGCGGACAATAGCGAAGTGCCTGACCAGCTGAAATGCATCGAAGCTCTCGAGATGAGCCTAGATACATTAAATGACACAATGAAGACTCTATCTTCTCTCATGCTAGAGATCAAGGGGAATTTGGTACCAACTGCTTCTACACCTGCTCATGGTCTAGCAGCCAATAATGGATCCAGCAAACTGCCCGTTATCCATCAGCAGACGGGACCATCATCGTCTACTCCATCGATTACAGGCCCGACAATGTCAACCGAGATACAACAGGCCATAAAGGAACTGTATGCTCGCTACGATGCCAAAGGGAAGCAAACAACACTCCTGAAGATGAGGATTCGGCAGCCATATCCTGTCGAGTGGGATAACGTAGTTTATCCTCTAAAGTACAATCCATAGACGCTTACGCCCTACGAGGGAAAGGAGTCTCCTTGCCGAAACTTGAGGTACATTGCCTCAGTAACAGGGCACTTGCCGAAGGACGACGCCTTCCTTACCAAATAGGAGCTTTGCAGCGGGTAGCCTATAAATAGTTCTGCAACCTTCCGGACGATTGTATTTCATCGTTCGTGGACCTGAAGAATCTATTTGTGGATCGATTCTATAAAGGAGAAATGGACCTGATAATGTCAACACTCATTGAGGTCGTCCAGAGAGAGAAGGAGGCTGTTCGCGCATACATTGAACGCTTCCGCCAGGCATCCTTAAGGCTACCGCCTGGTATACCCGAGCCCATGCTTATGGACTATGCTACAAGAACATGCTGCCTGCGATAAAATTGTGGCACGGTGCTCCTTGCATATAGTGGACGTATTTTATTACAGAGGCGGATGTGGCACAAAGGAAATCTCAGGACGCATAGCTCCTGGGACTAAACTTTCTTTCGCTCAAAGGCAAGGGGAGACGTTCGTCTAGCAACAATCCAAAGGATAAAAAAAGGCAAGCAAGCCATGACCGTCAACATCTTTAAAGGTTCGGTAACCATGAACCCTAAGTCTATAGAATCGTAGAAGTCGAGGAAGACTTACTCTTTCAACGACGAGGATACGCTGGGACTCTTCAATATGCTGACGAAGAGTGGCAAGCTGTCTCTTCCAACACCAAGCTGCCCTGACGAAATGGGAAAGGTGGACAACCCTAAATACTGCCATTATCATCAGTATGTCCACCATTCGACACGAGATTACGATGTGTTGAAAGGACAGATTCAGCGCCTCATCGACGCCAAAGTCATATCACTTGACTATAAAGAAAAGACTGTCACAGTCAATATAGTTACTCTCCAGTTTAGAAGTTTTCCAACCACGGAGGTACAGTACGGGGTCGTCCCCATCCCGAGGGCGACAATGGAAGTAGTCAATCTTCCACCAGCGCGTGAAAACGCTCAAGGGCTCATCCCGTTCTCCACACCATGAGGCGAGGTCATGTGTGTCCACCCCGACCTTACTTCCGACATGATGATGCCTACAATCCCTTCTGCCAAAGGGGAGAAGGTTAGGACATGTCGTATGGTCCCGGCTTCGACCGATGACACCTTGATGACTACTCGCTCGGCACAGCGGCAAGAGGAGAACCAGGCTCCAGAGGAGGCAACACCTCCACCAACTACAGCCTCTGTTCCTGATGTATCAGAGGTAGGCCCGTCTTAGACTCCTGCCACAGATAGGCAGAAGCAAAAGAAGGTTAACTTTGATAAGCATCTCAGAAAAGACTCGACAAAAGGGCCTATCAAACCCTACAACTTTGACATACTAGCGCAGCTAGCTAACACCCCGGCTAGATTATCACTCTTCGAGATCCTCTATCTCTTCAAAGAGACCCAAGATGCATTCAACGAAGCCTTACAGAACGTCAAGTCCTTCCTCATTCAGGTGCGACCACCAAAGAAAGACCATGTTGCCTGCCTATATTGTCACAGCATGGTCAAAGTGATCCCCAGTATCACCTTCACCCAACAAGACAGGCTGCTAAAGAACAACCAGCACAATAGGCCTTTTTACTATACAGGGTATGTCGGTGCCATTAAAGTCGATCGCATCCACATCGACCCGGGCTTCTCTCTCAGCATCATTCCAAGGAGTCTGCTCCAAACTCTAGGGATTCTGATGCATCGGTTGACTGCATCAAACACAATAATCAGCGGCTTTAACGAGAAGAAGAGCGAGCCTCTGGGCAAAATTTGCTTGAAGTACCAAATTGGTGATCTCTATATCGAAGTGACTTATGTAGAAGCATGAAAATTTCAGCAAATAAAGCCTTATGCGCCCAAGCCAAAAGAGGTCATATGTGCCCAAGTGAAGCTCCTATGTGCTCAAGACACCCTGTGAAGCTCCTATGCGCCCATCATCATGCGAAGCTCTATGCGCCTAAGCCAGTGAAGCTCTATGCACCCAGCTAGTGAAGCCCCATGCGCCCATCCTGTGAAGCTCCATGCACCCAAGACTAGCTTCCCCAAAAGGAGGGCACATAGCCTGAGACATGGCTATGCACCCAAGCCTGACTCAGTCAAAGCCATGATCAAAACATGCACTTAAGTACACGGCCACGTCAGTCTCCATGAGCAGTCGTGCACCGAAGCATGCGGCCACGTCAACACCACGACCAGCCTACGATCTCACAGCCTACATGTGCCTACACTCTATGCCCCCAAGGCAGGACTATACGCCCACATAAAAACCAGCATATTTTCTCATATGGCCGCATAACATCATTCCAGCTCAAGAACAACTATAAAAGGGGGGCCTCATCCCTCTTCAAAGGACAAAAGGGAGAGCATTTTCAAGAGCCAAATTATTGTACTTCTTGCCAGTGAGCCGAGAGTTAGCAATTTTCTTAGGTTTTCTTCCACTTTTGTAATTGGAGTGTCAACGGAGTAAAGGAGCAAATGTCGCTCGATCTCCATCGTCCCATTCCCCAGAATTCTTTTTTTGTACTCGGGGATCCTCAGCGCAGGATCTCTCAGGTGTACTCGATTTGTGGTGCCTTGTGCCAATAAAGAAAAGGCAACATTTTTTTCTTCTTTTTCGTGTGTGTCCACAAAAATAATGACTCTGCTGGGGACTACCTTTTCCTCTAACGAGAAGGTAGTGACGCAATTCGATACCGACAAAGTGGGGAGCACTCAGAAGATATTGATCGTAAAGTTCAATCAGCAGGCATTCGAAGAGATGCTCTCGAGGGATGGCTCTACTCCCTCAAAATCAGCGAAGCCAAACAAGCCTCGCAAGACTAGGCTTTCGAAGTCTCGTTGTGCATATCCTGCTAGTAGCATAGCAGATATGCAACTGGAGGACTCTATCACATGGGGGCATGACTCTGCCACTGAAGTTCCCCAAATGGGGAAGGCTCACACCATTCCAGGCTCTACTAGCCTAGTGACTTCCTTCCTGTACAACCAACAATAGGGTGTTCAACACCCGAGGCTTGGCAAAAGAAAATACTACGATGCCAAAAATCGGGGTGTGCGACACTCTGGGCAAACCCGGCGAGGCTCACAAACAAAGGAGGAGAAACTGGAAAAAAATAGCACTACTCCACCAAGCATGCGTCCAAAGACATTCGCCCAAGGGAGTGTTTGGGCGCATAACCCCAACCATAATACTTCTGTCTTCAGCAGGCTAGGCATCCAGGGTCATGCGCCCAAGGGTATGCACCCAGGCTCACTGGATCCATACTATGTGCCGACATCAAGGAGGCTCAGACATGCTGTCAAGGAGCATGCGTCCAAGACCAGTCTCCAAGGCCTATGTGCCCACAACAAAAAGACAGGCCCCAACACGTATAGTACGGGGTTGTCTTCAAGGATGTCACAGAACTTAGGTATGGGGGTTGCCCCTGCACGTGAACTAAGTCTGGATGTGCCAACTCTCCTTACGAACCTGCATGCAAAGCTCGGCGATGCGTGCGACATGGGTTGTAAGGCAAAACTTCCTTCCGCTGACTTTTGCGACATGATAAATCATAAGCGTAAAGCAAGAGAGGACATAATAATTCATAGTGCTCTTTCATGCACCAGTATTGTTATCAACTGTTGTTGCTCCAAAGAAACAAGAGTACCTCAGAGAAAGTCCATGTTTCAATGACTGCACTTCTCTGATGATGAGAAGCCACTGTGTGTTTCATCCAACATGGCTTCATAGGGTCCCCCTTACGGAAGCCCCAATCAAAGACGGTGGACTATGAACCCAACTTTCTCTCTCAGTTCTGCGAGAAAAAGAAGAAGCCTACCAACAGATGGCTCGACTATGCAGCAACCCTTCGGTAACTAAGCTATCCATTTTCTATCCATTTTCTTATCCATTTTCTAAGCCATCCAACATGTATAAAAGCTCAGTGGGAGAGAGAAAATTTATTTCTTATCCATTTTCTAATCGAGCAGCATCTCTCCTCCTCAAACCTCTTCTCCCCCAATTTTCAACCATAACCTTAATTACTCCGACAATGGGCTCGACTACGCAGCAACCCTTCGGCGACTAAGCTATCGTTGCAGAGCCACCACTTTGGCAGCGTGTTCTAGCGACGTGTGTCTCATCTCGACGATCGAACTCATCTTCCTGGCATCGAAGTTTGCAACGGCACCTCGTCCATTTCGGCACACGACCACTCCAACCAGTGTTCTCCTTTATGACACCCATACGGTGCATCGTTCTTTTCCAGCAGGGAGGCGCGGCGAGGCGTGGCTCGTCTCTCCTCGATGACGGTAGCACAGATTACCTCAGCGACGTGTGACCCTCCTCTGGCAGTGAACCTTTATCTTCTTGATCTTCATTGATAGACTCGTCGACAATGATCTAGGTCAGTAATTTGATTCCTTTAAGAAATTTGTTTTCCTTTGTTTTCGTTGATCAATGATTCAAAATTCTCATATCTGACATGAGTGGATCAGTCTGAACTCCTTCAGGGATCTGTTCGAGATCGACGAGTTCTTTATTCGATCAATCCATTGTTGGTGAGTATCGATCCCGAATTTGAGTTGAAATCAGAGGGATTTTCTGTGGTTTGATGAAATTGTTTTATGTTTGGTCTTTTCCTGTGAAGAAACTGGATGAGTCGATTGAAGGGACGAACGTGTGATCAACTCGAGGTCATGCTGACAGATCGAGTTGGAATCGTTGTAAGTACCCAATCTGAGAACTCTTTGGACTATTTTGATTCTTGAATTTTTTTGGATTTTCTTAAGAGCCGCTGTCATCCTCTATTGAACTCTCTCTTTTCTCTGCATGGCAACTGTTCGATGATTTGTGCCAATAGAGCATTTGAGTGAACTCGTGGAGCCGTGTCTGGATTGTGTTACGATTTTGAACCAGTTCTTCCCAAAAACTCAGGTAATTGTTACTCGTCCTTGATGAATTTATTGCTCGTAGCTAGAGTAGTGGTAAGTATTAGATTGAATCGTGTCCAGGCGTGTCGTGTTCGTGTATCAGTTAGTCGGGTGCAGTGCATAGTTGTGTTCGTGTGTGCGTGTCCAGGGCTCTGTTTGTGTTCAGATGTGTGTGTTCATGTGTACGGGTCCATGCTAGTTCGTGTCCGCCTGTGACTGATTGGGTTGGGAGTATCGGCAAGGGTTTTTAATTTCTTCTATGACAAGCTTTCCGATCCTCGCTCCTTAGGTTGACTTCAGTTTACTCGACCAAGTTTAGCTGATAATAGTTTAGCATATATCTTATGATTCATAATAGTGTCATAAAATCCTTTGATTCTTCACATAGATGTAGTTAGTTGTTATAAACCCCATCTTTTTACCTGTTAAACAAATAATAAAAATATTTAAAAAGTAAACCTGTTCACTGATAGTTAGAATCTAGTAAACAACTTTAGTTGCACATTTTCAGTTAGGTAGGTATGCTTCCTCATATTTCGAAGAAGTCTTTGAGGACATCATTTCAATATATAATTATGAAGCCGAGTGATCTTATTTTTGGGAGTCAAATGATAACATATTTGTTTTACTTTATTGATGATTATTGCAAGTAACCATGCTTCTATACGGAAATGTGAATCCTTTGGCTAAAATAAATGTGCTTAATTTGATGATTTAAAAATTAAATTCTGATATACAAATGAATCTATTTAAAGTTACTCTTATCTACATAACTTATTTGCAGTTTTTGAGTAAATAGTATACTTTTAACATCTTGATTTCGTGAAATCACGCACTTTGCTGAGAGATAGAAGGCAATTTATTTAATTTGACACATTTGGTAGAATTTGCCTAATGTTTAACTAATTGGTGGTAGTTAAATATGGACACCTCCTACTAAGTTGGTTATGTTCTTTTATGGGCGGGCTTATTTAGTCATTTTTAGCAACTATAGATTCTTTTGTTATGTAACTAACTGGTGGTGGTTGGATATGAGAACCTTCTTGATGTATATGGGACTTCTTTTTAACAAATTGGTGGTCATTACAAATGGAATCTTACTTGATGTACTGGTGGTTTTGTATATTAGCTTGTTTTGTTCAATTTTGGCCTCTATTTGTCTTTCCACAGCTTTTGTTACTATGCCTTTGCTACACCAACAAATTATTCCTGGACATGTAAATGCATAATTGATTTCTACTGCATGTTGGTGGCTTAAAAAAAAAATTTGTATTTAACAAATGATAAAACCTGTACCTCATTCTGTATGTAAAACTACAGTGTAAATAAAACAATTTTTCTGTTTTTTAAGTAATACATATGTTGTTCATTTATCTGTTCCTTGAGTATCATCTTTGAGTGGCAGATATGCGACATGGTAGCGGTTGCACGCATTATAAATGCCACTCTTGTGATCCCAAAACGTGACAAGAGATCATTTTGGCAAGATACTAGGTAACTTCCCAACCTTTTTTTTATTATGGTTGCAGCATATGCTAATAGTAGATTGTTGGGTTAGCAGCAATTTTTCAGATGTCTTTAACGTGGATCATTTTATCCGATCGTTGAAAAATGATGTTAAAATTGTGAAGAAGCTGCCAAAGGAATTGGCAACCAAAGCGATAAAGTATTTTACAAGTTGGTCTGATGTAAAATACAACGAGGATGAGATATCACACTTGTGGGATGATTATCAGGGGTGGGAGTTATTACATAAGAGTCCTTAGTATTGCTTTCTTTCACTGCCATCAATTGGTAAAATTGAGTGTTATTCCTGATCCAACGGCCTGATTTTATTCCTACTTGTAGGTCATCCGAGATGCTAAATCAGATTCTCGTCTTGGTAACAACAACTTGCCTCCTGATATTTAGAAGCTTCGTTGTCGTGCTTTCTACGAGGCTCTTCGATTTGTACCCTAAATTGAGGCACTTGGAAAGGTAGTAGCCGGTCTACAATATTCCTTGACTTCTATTTTCTGTACGTGACCTCTTTTTACAAATGTTAATTATGCAGCTATTGTTGGAGAGAATGAGGACTTACGGCCCATATATTGTCTTTTAGTGGGTGCACATATGGCTTGTCTAATGCTGAAGCAGATGAGCTAACAAGCATAAGGTTAGGAACTTGTACAAGTATTGGTTTATACCTTCGAAGCCTATCGAGCTAAAATATGTTAATATTTAACGGGCCATGAACTGGCATGGACCCTTATCTTTGGAAGCGTTTAGATCTCATTTCAAAGACAAAGCCGAGAAGCCCTCCAGGCGACGCGAAGACCCTGAGCCGGTCGACGATGAAGAGAAGGTTTGATACTAATCTACTCATTCTTTTTGATCCCTCTATTGTAAGTGTAATGCTCATGAGCCTATGTTGTTCGCAGAAGAGGGAGAAGAGGAGATGGCTATTCAGAAAGACCACCATAAATCAAGAACAGGTGAAGCCGGCAGCGACAGCAGAGTAGAGGCACGCTGTAGCGCTAGCCGTCGCGATCGCTGCCATGGCAGAGGCGGCAGTGGCCACAACGCAAGCGGCCGCAGAGGTGGTGAGGCTGACCAGGCCTAATCCTAGATTCGTTAGAGAGCATCGCGCCGCCATTGCCATCCAAACGTCCTTCAGAGGCTACTTGGTACGTAACTATTTTCTCTTTGGAGTTTGATTGGTGTTTGATGATGAATTAATTTTATGTCTACGAAAAGGCGATGAGGGCGCTGAGAGCTCTAATGGGGCTGGTGAAGCTGCAGACACTGATGCGAGGGGACAACGTGAGGAGGCAGGCGAACGTGACGCTGAGGTGCATACAGGTGCTGGTGAGGGTTCAGGCAAGAGTGAGGGATCAGAGGATGAGGCTCTCCCACGATGGCGCCGGCTGCAGCAGCACTAAGTCACCGCTCAGTTGCGATGCTACTTCTCTTTGGGACTCCCGATATCTTCAGGAGATGGAAGAGAGAAGATCCATGGTCATAATCTACTTCAGTAAATATTTCTAATAATTTGGTTAGCAAAAGAGAGATTTATTCCTATTTTTTGGGTATATTCTGTATTTGGATATTCAATATAATGAAGATGTTGATATGTACTCTATTTTGAGAAATGTAATAAAAATGGTGATATATAATGTTAAGTTTTTGGAATGTAATATATACTGTGCAGTATAGAGCATTATAAATATGCTAATTTGAATAGTATAAAGTGTTATAAATGTGCTGCATTGAGCCTATACATATTATCTTTTCATAACGTTTTAAAATTGTTCTGAATTGTGCACTATATATTATCTATTCATAACGCTTTTATAGAAACTATTTATGACAGTTTTTTTATAACACTTTTAAAAAACATTTATAACACCCGTTTTCATAACGGTTGCTTTGAAAAAAAGCGTCATGGTTTGTCATTAATGACGCTTTTTAGCCGTCATTAAAAGGATTTTTTGTTGTAGTGATATCAGCACATGACGTACTTTAACACGCAGACTCTGCACTTGTCCAGAGACGATCCATTCATGTCGAAGCTGTTTATTAGCACCTTGTAGGGGGGCAGCTTTCGAATGGTTCTGCAGTCTGCCTGATGGATGTATCAATTCATTCAAAGACTTGGAGAGGTTGTTCCTCAATAGGTTTTACGAGAGTGGCATGCATGTTAGTATGTCCACCCTCATCGAGACCAAGCAAAGGAGGACTAAGTCTGTCATCACCTTCATCGAATGCTTCAGGCAGCTAGCACTGAAGATGCCCTTCGGCATACCAGACTCAAAACTCATGGATACTTGTCGACATAACTTTCTTCCTACAGTAAAGTTTTGTCTGGGTATACATAAGTATGATACATGGCCCGCTTTCATTGGGGCCGTTGATGCTGCTGAAAATGACGTTCCTAACTTATAACTACTGGGGTTGAAAACACCCAAGTCCGAAGACAAGAGCAAGCATCCTCAAACTATCCCTGTTCGTGGGGATAAAGCAAAAGAAGTCCGGAAGGTCGACACATCCAAAGGAGCTTCCAATTCTCAGGGTGCCTCCGACAAGCCTAAAGAGACCTTCTCCTTTGTCGAAGATGATGTCATTACCATCTTTCATACATTGACGAAGGGTAATAAGCTGACATTGCCTCCACCATGACGTCCTGCAGAGGCAACTAGCTCAACGATCCCAAGTACTGTCTCTATCATCAGTACGTGCATCATTCCACCAAGGCCTGCATCGTCCTGATAAAGAAGATACAACAGCTTATCGACAGCCAAGTGATCAACCTTGAAGTTGAAGACAAGGTCGTATCTTCTATGATGATCTCTCTTCAGTTTGGTGACTTTTCTCCAATAGAAGTCCCAGACGACGTGGTCCCGATTCCCAAGACAATAATGGAAGTCGTCAATCTACCGTCAGCTCGCAACCCTACCTTGGTGCCACTCACGACTGAACATGGTGAGATCATGTGGGTCCATCCGGACCTTGTGCAAGAAGTGATGCAGGGGGTAGCACCTCCCAAAGCATAAAGGGGTAAGAAGTACAAGTCATGCCATACGGTATCCTCTTCCATCTACGAGGTTCTATCTTGCAAGACGCGACCGGAGAAGACTTATCTTCGGACATACGACCCCGCACTAGAAGAAGCGGTACCTTCTCAACCTCCTGCTGCCCGTACAAGCTCAGAAGCCGGCCCGTCTAAGCATCCAACTACGGAACAAGCAGAAGGAGACGCGGTTTGACAAATCTCTGAAGGCGCCAGCTCCCGAAGGCATTGATCGGCCTAACAACTTTGACATACTTGTACAGCTAGCCAATATACCTGCTAGGTTGTCTCTGTTCGATCTATTGCGACTCTCCAAGGAAACGCGAAAGGCCTTAAGTGAGGCATTACTATGTGCCGACTCGTATCTCGCTGAAGTCAAAGCCCCCGCTGAAGATCCTGTCACCTATCTCCACTGCCACAGTACTATGGAAGTCGTGTCCAACATCACCTTTTCACAGGAGGATATGCTACTCAACAATAATTGTCATGATAGATCCCTGTACTATACAGGGTATATCGAGGCGATCAAGGTGGACTGCATGCACATCGTTCTAGGATCCTCCTTCAGCATCATTCCTTGAAGCTTGCTTCAAATTTTGGAAATCCTTCTGCATAAGCTATCTGCAACCAACACAACTATCATGGCTTTCAATGCTGGTCGAAGCCATCCGCTAGACAAGATCCGTCTCAAATGCTAGATCGGTGATCTTCGAACGGAGGTTTTCTGCTATGGGATCGATGCCAATATATCCAACAACGTCTTGCTGGGATGTCCATGGATACATGAGAACATGATCGTTCCTTCCACACTTTACCAGTGCTTCAAGTACGTCAACAGCGATGGTGTCGTGAAGACGGAGTTTGCCGATGTCGATCCTTTTAAGGTCATCGAAGCTTACTATGGAGATTCGGTACTTTACCAATCTCAGCCCCCCAAGGATGACGGCAACGAGGCTGACAATAAAGCTGAAGCCAGTTCATCTTCCAATGATGGTCCCCTGATCATCCGAGTCAAAGGACGTACTACTCCATAAAGTACTTCGAAGCCTCTCACAATTTACATGAAAAAGAAAAACCCTGACAAGGTCAAGCCACTGACCATCACTTTCAGCAAGACACCCCGGGAGGAACCTACTGATGCTCGTCCTCCCAATCCTAAATAATTACCCTACGTGGTGAATTCGACCAAGACTATGGCTCCTCTTCCAGATGATGATCCTCTCAATGAATATATCAATACTCATAATAATGTACCTTCAGCGGATGATGTTATCCCTGAAGAAGAACTTGCATATTTTCTTAGTAAAGGTTTATCTTTGAATTACTCCGATGTCTATCAATCTGTAAACCACTACATAGATACGATATACGCTCTAGAGAACGGCATAGGACCACACCTCTGTATGTCGGTCATAATGCCTCACCTGCGGAAGAAAGTTTACCCTGAAGATATTCTCTACTTCATCGTTCTAGCCAGAAAGAAGGATGAAGAACTAATCATCTTCGGTCGTATAATTGGTGAGAGAAAGTTCGTTCCAGACTTTACTTCTCCCAAGCACAACACAGAAGCTGACTATAACTTTGGGAAAATGCAACTTTTTCGGTATAGTTGGTAGGCCAAGAATATCATCCAGAATATGGGATATGACATCAAAAGCGACAAGGGGCTAAATTACGGCCGAGGACGACAGTTGCCAATACGATACTTTGCTCCTTCCGGCAAACCCGAGAACTACTATCAATGAAGCGGTGTTGGTTTGGGTTATGTCACTCCTCCAACAACTTCCAAAAGATCAGATGATAAAGCATATCGTTGTTCTCATTCTTCTGATTCCTCCATCTGGGACTCAGACTCCAGCATTGGCAACATATTCAAAGCAACTCTATCCGTCAATATAGTTTTTGTTTACCAAATTATAAAGGATGTCCAATCAATCGAGCTCGAACAATAGGCTCAAAAGATGGACACTAGATGGGAGCTGCACTTCAAACAACGTGAACCACCTACCGAAGATGAAGTCATCCAAGTCAATTTAAGAGATGAATCATCCTTTAAACCAATCTTCATTAGCAATAATCTATCTGGCGATGAATGCCAATCTCTTATGCAACTTATAAGAAAATACATTGACGTCTTCGCATAGAGCTATGAAGACATGCCAGGCTTGGACCCTAAAGTCGCCATGCACTACCTGCATATTTTATCTAAAGCTAAGCCAATGAAGCAGCAACAACGACGATTCCGACCAGAGGTCATGGAGGCCATCGAGAATGAAGTCAAGAAGCTCATTGCCAGTGGATTCATTCGTGAAGAACAACACCCGGACAGTGTTACCAACATCGTTCCAGTCATAAAAAAGAATGATAAAGTTTGAGTCTGTATCGATTACCGTAATTTAAACTCTGTATGCCCGAAGGACGAGTTCCCTCTATCGATCACCGACATAATGATCCACAACACTTGCGGCTTCGAGCGGATGTCCTTCATGGATGGGTTCTCAAGCTACAACCAGATCAAGATGTTCCCCGACGACGAGAAGCACACATCTTTTCAAATACCGTTGGGGGTATACTACTATACGGTGATGCCCTTCGGATTTAAAAATGCAGGGGCGACATAACAGCGAGCTATGAACACAATTGTTTGCAAAAACAAAAGTATTAAACTTTATTGATACAAACTTTGTAAAGATTACAAGAATTCTGGGAAAGTACAACTGTAGGAATCCAATCTAGAAGATGATTGCTTTATTCTTTGGACGATGTGAACTTTGAAGACGGTAGCCTATGAAGTTGAAGGCAAAAGCCTCGGAAGAATACAGCAGCACTTGGGCAAGAACTCCTGAACTCTCTAATATTTCTGAACTTTATGTCTGATCCCCTTGAATGAAGACTTGAAACTCTATTTATAGAGTTCTGGAAATAACTAATTTTTAGTTATTCTGAATGGCGCAAGTTGGATTGCGCAGGAACTGGATTGCGCAGGCACTGGATTGCGCAGGCAGTTGTCTGGTCGTAGGCCAACTGTCTTGGACACATGGCATCATTTGATTGAAATGCGCATGATCGTGTGAAGACGGTTGCCACGTAACGAACAATTGAGGGCATGAATGCCACGTGTACTTTTATCAGTTATCATGATGAAATGCGCAACCTGGATTACGCTGACTTCGGATTGCGCTGAGATGGATTGCGCTGCACTGGATTGCACAGGCACTGGATTATGCTGTATGTACAGCTGTCCTCGAGCGCTGTACGGTGCAATAAACGAACAATCTCCTCGTTCTTCGTACTGTCAGCTGTCGAAAGATTTGATTGTGTCAGGTAATGATGATATTGCCACATCAGCTTGCGCAGTTGAATGTGTGCGCAGTCTAGTGTGCGCAATCTGATTAATGCGCAATCTGATGTCTGCGCAGTTCATTTAAAAGTTGTATTTCTTGATTTTATGGCTTTGTTGATGGGTGCAACTTGATTTTTTAGGACCTACAAGACCCCCTTCAAAGTTTTCGAAAGTTGAATTTATTCAAAATTTCGAAATACTTTGAATTTTGAATTTTAAATCAGGTTGCGCATGAAATGTCTGCGCAATCGAATGAATCGACCCCTATTTTTTTGGCACAATCTGAGGCGGCCGTTTCTTTTTTTTGAAAAACTATAAATAGTCCTCTCAATCCTTCGATTTGTTCTTTACTTGCTTTCTTGTGTTTGAGAGAGAGAAATTGTGAGCACCCTAAATTTTGGGTTGAATTTTTTTCATTTTATTTTATTTTTCTGATTATTTGATTTTGATAAATATTTTATTTTATTTATTTATCTGTAAGTGCACTCTTTTATGCCATTGATATTTGGAGTATCAGGGATGTTCAACTCTGGAAATCTTCTTCATGAGTTTTGGAGTGGACAGGATTACCTTCATGACGGTATATAGTGTCCCATCCAAACTTGTTCCCTTGTGCTCTTTTTGCTTCGCTGAACTTCGGGTCGATTTAGACCATTTGAGTATTATTTATTTTCCCACTCTTTTCCTTGATCATTTTCAGCACGTTACCGTGACTTTTAATTTGGGAGCGCAAGACCAGTCAGTTTCTTGAAACCAACTTCTCATGCTTGATCTACTCGAGACGCTTGTCACCCATGACCTTCGTGTCCCACTCAGACACGTCATTTTGTGCTCCATTTGATTCGCACAACTTTCCCGACACGTGACCCGATTTTATTTTACTCTACGGCGTCACATTCATCTTCCAACTTGATTTGTGGGTCCCCTGTCGACCAAAACCTGTCAGCCCCAACAATGAATATGGCCTACATTGAGCCTACTACCCGTCCGCTACTTGTGTCCCATTTATTGGAATCTCCATGTGCTACTTATTTACTCATGATCATCAACGTCCAATTTTAATTTGATTTTTGTACAATGTCCGATTTTGACCCAATTCGGCTCCACCGAGTCCAGTCCAGCTTTGTGTTGCCCTCCATCATGACATCCTCATATTTCTTGCCTAAAAATACCAATTATTCTTTCTACCTATTTTTCTATATTTATCGGAATTTTCCGTTGAATTAATTCCTATTGGAATTACCTATTTTTTCCCAATATTCCATCCTAGCCATTGGATAACCTAATTAAATCCCAACCATTGATTCTTTCCCCCATAGCAGCCAACATGTGGCCGGCCCTAAAACTCACATGGAGAGAATCTTTTCTCTCTCTCCTCCAATTTATTACAATTCATTATCATCTCTCTCTCTCTCTCTCTTTCCTAATAAAATTCTAACAACAACAACACAGAACAACAACAACAGCAACTACACCACCACTCCTCTCAGCTCCCATGCCCGACCTCTCACTGGACCGACCACCCCCCGTCGCCGTGGCTCCGGCCACCCATGGCCGGCCGTCGCGCCACCACTCCTTCCATCCTCCTTCCTCCTCCCTCATCATCACTACCAAGCCATCACCACCACCATCAATGAAACACCACCTCTCCACCATGGCCATGGCCGGACCACCCTGACCTCCCCTGGCCGTCGGCCATAGAGCCACCCGCAGCTCATTTTCTCCTTCTCTACCTCCATGTAACCGCCACCACCACTCCTTTTAAACGAACCACCATCACCACCGTGCCCATCTCCGTCGCCGCGTGGCCGCCCCCACGTCGCCGGGCCAGACTCGACAGTGCGCAGCCCTTGCCGTTGCCAGCCAGGTCGTGCGCCGCCACGCGATAGTGAGCCCGGTAGCAGCAGCAGCTGCGCTTGCATGGCACGCCCCATGCGCGTGCACGGGCGTTGCAGCGCCGCCGTGGACGGCTACGCACCGTCGTGGGCACCCTCTATCCTCCGGTGAGCTCAGACGTGCTGCCCCCTGACGGCCACCGTCCTCCGGGACGTGCCGTCGAGGCGATTTCTGCGTTTTGAACGACGTCCCATCGTGACGCGCGCGGGATCGAGTTCGTTTTGGCGCTCCGTCGCAGCAACTTTGTGCGTGTTTTCCCGGAGATCCGACCGTTGGATCGGCGATTTCTTCGCTCCGTCGCAATCTCGGTATATCCAACTTCGCTCATGTCAATTTTCATCCGGTAATTTTATCATTTGATACATCAAAACCGGCCACCAAGTTGACCGTTTAAATTGTATTAAATTTGGACAGTTTCGCGGGGCCAACTTCGTCAGCTTGTATCTCCTCCACCGCAGCCCCATTTTGTGTGCTACCAGTTCCGGTGCGAAGCTGGTATAACCCTCTTGCTACCCCTCCAGTTTCGTTTCATTGTGAGCTTGTTTGATTGGTTGAATTCGACGCCAAAGTTGGTCGTCCGAATTCGTAATTTCCAACTTGTAAACTTCTATTTTTGAACACGAGACTCCAGATTTCATTTCTGACACCACCATTAGACTTGTGGCATCGTTCTGGCATGTTTTCATATAAAATTTGTTATATTTGGAGAACGTGGGCCCGGGCACGTTTTTCGGTACAAAGCGGGTCCCACTTTCTGGGTCAACGAGATTTTTTGACGCCGGCTCATCGGAATCCAATTCCGGATATACCGTTGAGTTCGTATCGTCATTCTGGACTCGTTGACATATAATTTGCTAGGTTTTGGTGGACATTGGGTCTGGCACGCATTTCGGTGCAAGTCGAATACCAATATCCGGGTCAACGGGTCATTTTGAGATCGGCTCATCGGAATCCAATTTCGGAGATACCGTTGAGTTCGTATCATCATTCTGGACTCATTGACAGGTAGTTTGCTAAGTTTTGAGAACATTGGCTCCAGTACACATTTCCGTGCAAACCGGAATTCCAAGTTCTGGTCAACGGGCCAAATAGAGATCGGGTTAACGGAATCCAATTCTGGAGATACCGTTGGGTTCGTATCGTCATTCTGGTTTCGTGGACATATAATTTGTTATATTTTGTAGAATTGTTTTCTTGCACGTTTTTCGGTGCAAAACGGCTCCGACACGGACACCATTTTGACCCGAAATTACCTTTTTGCCCTTGTGTCCAAATTGGACCGTTGGATAGACTATCCTAGCTAATTTGACCATTCAGGACACGTTGGCGATGTTCATTTCATCGTCCGACAATATTTATTGATAATTTCTCTGAGTTTAACCTTTTTATAATTAATTAATAATTAATTCATATAATGTTCGTATTTCGGGATTAGTACAACGAAACTGAAATCAGCCAATTCCAGTGATCTCACATCGCTGAAATTGACAAGTTGGATACGTGGATCACTATAATAAGATTATCAACCTTACCGATAATCTCCTTATCTCGATTCGCGTGTCGTAAGTTTCGACGTACAAATAACGAAGTACACTTTATATTAGACTAGAATTGACCCAGTTTGACCGGAGTTGATCAGTTGACCCAAAGTCAGCTGTAAGTCAACACTTGACCTAGTTTGACTAGATTATTGACCGGAGTCGACCTAGAGTTGTTTTGACTTAGAAGAACCTAGAATAATGTAGATTGATTATAGACATTCATTTATTACAACTAGATTATTGACCGGAGTCGACCCAAAGTCGCTGAAATTGACAACTATACTTGACGCTGTCACGACATTATCATGGATTAGTACTATATGGATCTCTTCATGCGATGTTATCCCCCTCGGGAGCATCGGGTACATTGTGTCATGTGCGTTTCACTTTCATCATGTACTCCTGTGCTTTCACCATACATGTACACTCTTGTGAATCTTGTACTCTCATGTTCACAGAGCCTTCATGTATACTATCATGTGCACCCTATATGGGCCCCCATATGATATCATGTACAATAACATAACTTGTTTAGATCCTTGTGTATTGATTGGGGAAACGGAGGAGTGCTAGTAGTCGTGTGAACAATTCCATTGTAGTGTAGATCATGTACAAACTCTTTAGTGTAGATCATGTGCAAATCTGTCCTGTTCACATGTGCTATCTCATATTCAACCTCACTAGCCACTGTTAGTTCTCTATTTATAGTAGATATTTCTATTACAGTTCTCTCTCCCTGTTTACATACTGTATTTCTTCAGATCTTGTATCTTACTTTACTGTATGATTATATTTTCTAACCTGCTATGAACTGTTGAGATGTAATGTGCTCATTCCAGTACTGACTAGACCTGTTGATAAATTTTACAGATAGCTTGGGGATTGCCTGCTAGCCTAGAGGAGACACAGTAGAGGTTGTTTAGGTAGTTATTTCATTTTGTCTGCAGCTGTATTTACTTTGTGGATTACTGTATTTGAGTTTTGAGATTTACTTCTGGGTTTAGGTATCTTAGACACTTAGACTTCTATCTCCTGTATTTATTTTGGATTTTATGTTTTATCTATCTTTATCATGCTCTACCTTAGATGTGATTGAGATTGTATCTGCTATGTCACCCCCATTCGGGGAGTATAAACTGTTTAGTCTTATACTGTTAGATGCATTGAGACCTAGGACAGCGTTCTACCGCCGACACTGCGGCGTAGGCTGGGCGTTGTTACGTCCTCGTGCCCTAACTCTAGGGCGCGGGTCGTGACACGTTTTTAGTGGTGGCCCATGCAGGTCGAGACTAAAAGTGTAGTGGTATTCGAACTTGAGTACCACTACAACCTGCACTAGGAATAGGATATATTTTTGAAGATACTCAATCACAGTTAGGAACCCTTGAGAGATTCCTGGGACGACCCTGGAGAATCTTATTTAACTTCGATTTGAAAACTCTCTTTTTCCCTTGATTTGATTTATTTTTACTTTTTGTTGTTAAATCTGATTTTTATGGATTATTGTTGAATTTGAGTTTGTATTTATTTTGATGGATGATTGTCGAATTTTGAATTTTGATGATAGCTGTTGCATTCGAGTTTGTATTTTGATGGATTTGTTCATTTTTGAATTTTGATGTTCGTTAATAAATTTGATTTGATTTTGAGTATTCATTATTGATTAATTTAATTTTTGGCAATATGAAATTATATGGGCTAGGTCATCTATATTATGGAATCTAGTCTTCTATAGTCACATTAGCCAGCATGGTGAGGACATATAGTCTGACTCTGGATATATTTCTCGGGTGTAGGAATTTAAGGTTTTTGTAGCCAAGCTAGCGGCACTGCAAAAATGTTAAATACCATGATTCTAGAGATGTGCATAAGTCAAGGGCTCTGTAATTATCGTAGCCTTGCTTACTGGTATGACGAGGATTTAGAGTACCATGATTTTGGACAGTCGCATATGATTATCAGATTGTACTTTAAATGTTTTCGAACATGTTTTCTCTACTTTGTTTCAGTCCTTCAAAATTTTTTTTATTAATTGTTTTGTTTAGTTTTGCTTCTCATTATTTAACTTAGGAGTAGCTTTAGCTATTTTCATAAACCTTTGTGTAACTTCTTCTATGAATTTCTTCTTAAAACGACGAATCAATGATTTGCTAGACCTTATTTTGGATCTGATATTAGCTTTGATTTCAAATAGTTTCCTCTTTTAAAACGGATAAGTAGAACAGATTTTATTACCATTCTTTTCCTGCCAATATTTTAGTACCATCGTTCCTTGTCTTATACAACTATCCTGATTATATCGATTCCGTCTCGTATCTCATTCTGTCAGCTGTACTTGAACTCTTGAAACTGCATATCATTTTTATATGAGAAATGTTGAGAAAGTGACGTAAATCATCTAGTATGGAAATGACGTAATTGGTTATCATGTGATAATTTTGTAGGAATCAAAATGTTGTATGTCAAATGTGAAAAATTCAAAATGGGGATGTGGTAAAGGTTTAAAATAAAATCGAGGGATAAATGTTATTAATTTAGAAACAATTACAGAAATTTTGATTATGAGTAATTCATGGATGTGTTTCAAAAAAAAAGGAATATTAGAGGTCAACCTAGTTTTAAGAACTTAGAAAATCTTGGTTATTGATTCTTGGGAACTATTACAAGGCTATATAGAAATTTAATAATGGGAAGGAGAATTTGATTGTATCCGATGATCTTGCAAAATTGAATTGGATGTTGTAAGAGGGTGACTAGAGACAGAGAGAACACATGGATTTTAAGCTATAGGAATTATTTTAGATGATTGGAGAAATTGTAGAATTCAAAAGGATAATATTTGAAGGTGAACGTTGAAGAAATTATGAAGGTTGATTTATAAACAAGAATAAAATTTTGTGTGACATAGTGGTATTGGAGTTTAGTAAATACGAGACTTGACTTAAACAAGTACAAGGATTTCATAAACTGGATTTAGAGGTTTCAGATCTAATTTAGAACGAGGCGAAGGAATTTGAAATTTTGATTTAAATGAATAAGTGTCGACTCCTAAATAAGAGGGGTATGCTTCATGGAAAATATTTTAGAAGTTTGAAATTTTGTCTATGGTGATCATGGTAAAAGTTTAGATGACTGAAGATTAAAAAAAAAAAATTTGAGGGTAGACATATAACGGTTGATTTATATTGGGATTTGTGAGAAAATATGATTAGCAAATGATAAACTGATAGTATTAGAGAGAGATGATTTACTGACTTCGTATGAAATCTTTTTCTGTTTTTCTCTAAAAAGGTTTTTGAATATTATTGAATCCTAGTTTCCTTAATCACGACCAAATCGACTTCGATTATCTTTTCTTATCATAATTATATCTTGGTTTGTACTTAATTTTGATTGTGACCTGAATCTCTATCCTTGTATGCTCGATCTCAGACTTTGTTGAACCTGTCCTCCATATTGCCTAAATCTTGATTTCCCCAATTTGATCAACTTAGATCGTATCGAGACTAAATATTCTTATTACGTATTATGATTGGAAATTTTCATGAAATTGGCTTTCATTCATTAACTTTGATTTTTATTTTTCCTTTTTTTCTGAACCCTTTAAAGATAATGGGTAGTTACTTTTCTTTATTTTTATGATAAGTACCAAGTTTTTATATAGGATGGTAGACTGCCTTACAGTTTTGATGATTTGCTATTCTGTGTCTTTTGTTTAGCACCCTAAATTGCTTGTGTGTTTTGATACCCTATGACCATTTTAGTATTAGCATGACTAGTGTACCTAGATGAGACTTTCACTACCACCGTATGCCATGACCCTGTATGCCGTTCTTTTTTTATGTTATGATTTGTTTAAGTTCTGGGACTTGGATTGTGGGGGTTTGACCTAGAAGGATTACGAACATTTTAATTTCGAGGACGAAATTTTTATAAGGTGGGTAGGATGTGAGCACCCTGAATTTTGGGCTGAATTTTTTTCATTTTATTTTATATTTTCTGATTATTTGGTTTTGATAAATATTTTATTTTATTTATTTATCTGTAAGTGTACTCTTTCATGCCATTGATATTTGGAGTATTAGGGATGTTCAACTCTGGAAATCTTCTTCATGAGTTTTGGAGTGGACAGGATTACCTTCATGACGGTATATAGTGTCCCATCCAAACTTGTTCTCTTGTGCTCTTTTTGCTTCGCTGAACTTCGGGTCGATTTAGACCATTTGAGTATTATTTATTTTCCCACTCTTTTCCTTGATCATTTTCAGCACGTTACCGTGACTTTTAATTTCGGAGCGCAAGACCAGTCAGTTTCTTGAAACCAACTTCTCATGCTTGATCTACTCGAGACGCTCGTCACCCATGACCTTCATGTCCGACTCAGACACGTCATTTTGTGCTCCATTTGATTCGCACAACTTTCCCGACACGTGACCCGATTTTATTTTACTCCACGGCGTCACATTCATCTTCCAACATGATTTGTGGGTCCCCTGTCGCCCAAAACCTGTCAGCCCCAACTATGGACATGGCCCACATTGAGCCTACTACCCGTCCGCCACTTGTGTCCCATTTATTGGAGTCTCTATGTGCTACTTATTTACTCATGATCATCAACGCCTAATTTTAATTCGATTTTTGCACAATGTCAGGTTTTGACCCAATCCGGCACCATCGAGTCCAGTCCAGCTTTGTGTTGCCCTCCATCATGACATCCTCATATTTCTTGCCTAAAAATACCAATTATTCTTTCTACCTATTTTTCTATATTTATCAGAATTTTCCGTTGAATTAATTCCTATTGGAATTACCTATTTTTTCCCAATATTCCATCCTAGCCATTGGATAACCTAATTAAATCCCAACCATTGATTCTTTCCCCCATAGCAGCCAACATGTGGCCGGCCTTAAAACTCATAGAGAGAATCTTTTCTCTCTCTTCTCCAATTTATTACAATTCATTATCATCTCTCTCTCTCTCTTTCCTAATAAAATTCCAACAACAACAACACAGAACAACAACAACAGCAACTACACCACCACTCCTCTCAGCTCCCATGCCCGACCTCTCACTGGACCGACCACCCCCCGTCGCCGTGGCTCCGGCCACCCATGGCCGGCCGTCGTGCCACCACTCCTTCCATCCTCCTTCCTCCTCCCTCATCATCACTACCAAGCCATCACCACCACCATCAATGAAACACCACCTCTCCACCATGGCCATGGCCGGACCACCCCGACCTCCCCTGGCCGTCGGCCATGGAGCCACCCGCAGCTCCTTTTCTCCTCCTCCACCTCCATGTAACCGCCACCACCACTCCTTTTAAACGAACCACCATCACCACCGTGACCATCTCCGCCGCCGCGTGGCCGCCCCCACGTCGCCGGGCCAGACTCGACAGCGCACAGCCCTCGCCGTTGTCGGCCAGGCCGTGCGCCGCCGCGCGACAGTGAGCCCGGCAGCAGCAGCAGCTGCGCTTGCATGGCGCGCACCTTGCGCGCACACGGGCGGTGCAGCACCGCCATGGACGGCCACGCACCATTGTGGGCACCTCCCATCCTCCGGCGAGCTCAGACGTGCTGCCCCCTGACGGCCACCGTCCTCCGGGACGTGCCGTCGAGGCGATTTCTGCGTTTTGAACGACGTCCCGTCGTGACGCGCGCGGGATCGAGTTCGTTTTGGCGCTCCGTCGCAGCGACTTTGCGCACATTTTTCCGGAGATCCGACCGTTGGATCTGCGATTTCTTCCCTCTGTCGCAATCTCGGTATATCCAACTTCGCTCATGTCAATTTTCATCCATTAATTTTATCGTTTGATACATCAAAACCGGCCACCAAGTTGACCGTTTAAATTATATTAAATTTGGACAGTTTCGCGGGGCCAACTTCGTCAGCTTGTATCTCCTCCACCGCAGCTCCGTTTGGCGTGCTACCAGTTCTGGTGCGAAGCTGGTATAACCCTCTTGCTACCCCTCCAGTTTCGTTTCATTGTGAGCTTGTTTGATTGGTTGAATTCGACGCCAAAGTTGGTCGTCCGAATTCGTAATTTCCAACTTATAAAATTTTATTTTTGAACACGGGACTCCAGATTTCATTTCTGACACCACCATTAGACTTGTGGTGTCGTTCTGGCATGTTTTCATATAAAATTTGTTAGATTTGGAGAACGTGAGCCTGGGCACGTTTTTCGGTGCAAAGCGGGTCCCACTTTCTGGGTCAACGGGACTTTCTGACGTCGGCTCATCGGAATCCAATTCCGGATATACCGTTGAGTTCGTATCGTCATTCTGGACTCGTTGACATATAATTTGCTAGGTTTTGGTGGATATTGGGTCTGGCACGCATTTCGGTGCAAGTCGGATACCAATATCCGGGTCAACGGGTCATTTTGAGATCGGCTCATCGGAATCCAGTTCCGGAGATACCGTTGAGTTCGTATCATCATTCTGGACTCGTTGACAGGTAGTTTGCTAAGTTTTGAGAACATTGGCTCCGGCATGTATTTTCGTGCAAACTGGAATTCCAGGTTCTGGTCAACGGGCCAAATGGAGATCGGGTCAACGGAATCCAATTCTGGAGATACCGTTGGGTTCGTATCGTCATTCTGGTTTTGTGGACATATAATTTGTTATATTTTGTAGACTTGTTTTCTTGCACGTTTTTTCGGTGCAAAACGGCTCCGACACGGACACCATTTTGACCCGAAATTATCTTTTTGCCCTTGTGTCCAAATTGGATCGTTGGGTAGGCTATTCTAGCTAATTTGACCATTCTGGACACGTTGGCGATGTTTACTTCATCGTCCGACAATGTTTGTTGATAATTTCTCTGAGTTTAACCTTTTTATAATTAATTAATAATTAATTCATATAATGTTCGTATTTCGGGATTAGTACAACGAAACTGAAATCAGCCAATTCCAGTGATCTCACATCGCTGAAATTGACAAGTTGGACACGTGGATCACTGTAATAAGATTATCAACTTTACCGATAATCTCCTTATCTCGATTCGCGTGTCGTAAGTTTCGACGTACAAATAACGAAGTACACTTTATATTAGACTAGAATTGACCCAGTTTGACCAGAGTTGACCAGTTGACCCAAAGTCAACTGTAATTCAACACTTGACCTAGTTTGACTAGATTATTGACCGGAGTCGTCCTAGAGTTGTTTTGACTTAGAAGAACCTAGAATAATGTAGATTGATTATAGAGATTCATTTATTACAACTTGAACACCTTGTAACCTGTGTTGCTTTAAATAGGACTCTGTGGCTTCAGTGGGACCCCCCTATACTTATCAGCTGTTCAGGTTATCGAGGCGAGTACATTCTCTGATCATTTTATATCCTGCTTAGAATTATATTCCTGCTTTAGATTACTATACTTGATGCTGTCACGACATTATCACGGATTAGTACTATATGGATCTCTTCATGCGATGTTATCCCCCTCGGGAGCATCGGGTACATTGTGTCATGTGCGTTTCACTTTCATCATGTACTCCTGTACTTTTACCATACATGTACACTCTTGTGAATCTTGTACTCTCATGTTCATAGAGCCTTTATGTATACTATCATGTGCACCCTATATGGGCCCCCATATGATATCATGTACAATAACATAACTTGTTTAGATCCTTGTGTATTGATTGGGGAAACGGGGGAGTGCTAGTAGTCGTGTGAACAATTCCATTGTAGTGTAGATCATGTGCAAACTCTTTAGTGTAGATCATGTACAAATCTGTCCTGTTCACATGTGCTATCTCGTACTCTGACTCACTAGCCACTGTTAGTTCTCTATTTATAGTAGATATTTCTATTACAGTTCTCTCTCCCTATTTACATACTGTATTTCTTCAGATCTTGTATCTTACTTTACTGCATGATTATATTTTCTAACTTGCTATGAACTGTTGAGATGTAATGTGCTCGTTCCAGTCCTGACTGGACCTGTTGATAAATTTTACAGATAGCTTGGGGATTGCCTGCTAGCCTAGAGGAGACACAGTAGAGGTTGTTTAGGTAGTTATTTCATTTTGTCTGGAGCTGTATTTACTTTGTGGATTACTGTATTTGAGTTTTGAGATGTACTTCTGGGTTTAGGTATCTTAGACACTTAGACTTCTATCTCCTGTATTTATTTTGGATTTCATGTTTTATCTATCATTATCATGCTCTACCTTAGATGTGATTGAGATTGTATCGGCTATGTCACCCCCATTCGGGGAGTATAAACTGTTTAGTCTTATACTGTTAGATGCATTGAGACCTAGGACAGCATTCTACCGCCGACACTGCGGTGTAGGCTGGGCATTGTTACGTCCTCGTGCCCTAACTCTTGGGCCCGGGTCGTGACAGAAATCCTTGAGCTCATTCCGACTTCAGCCTTCTTCTCCGTCGACCTTATGGCCCCAGGACGATCCTCCGCCACCGACAAGGGCAAGGTTCCTGTCGAATCTTCGGCTAGGGTTGCGCCTCGTCCTTCTCGTCACGAGACTGCGTACCCTACTTTGTGCGGTAGGCAATCCAATCGAAAACTCCTTTTTAGGGCTTTTTGACTTCACTGATCTTCAAAATCCATCTCTTTTTAGAGATACGATCATACTGTGCCATCCTTTTTAGGGTTTTGGTTATACGAACTTGTTATTCTTCATTTTTATGAAGAATATCTTCTTGCACAATTGGTTGAATTGTGCTGGCAAAAGTCAGCGCAATCGACTGATTTGCGCAAGCTTTATCAGCGCAATCTGATGGTTGCGCAATCTGATGGTTGTGCAATCTGATGGTTGCACAATCTGATGGTTGCGCAATCTGATGGTTGCGCAGTCTGATGACAAAATTTCTGACTTTGACTTGTACTGATTTATGTCACTACCACTTTTCTAGCTTGGGGGTATTTTGGTCATTTTTCAAATTTTGGGAATTTTTTTGGAATTATTATGTATTATTATGATTTAAAAGAATTAATATGATTTTTGGTGATTTTTGGTGATTTTTAGGATGATTGATTTTTGGGCCTAAAGTTGACTTTGACTTGTGTTGACTAGAAGACTAACCTAGTGACTAATCTAGGTTATGGCCACTTAGTTAGGTTAAGTAACCTTGGTTTGACCTAATGAAATGAGGTTTAAGTCATTGGAACTAGTTAGGAGTGATTTGGAGTTGTTTAGGCTAATATGGCTTAAAACTTCATAAGTCATGACTTATGGTTCTAACCCTTTTAATAAAACAACTTAGCCATAGCCTATGTGACTTGGCCCAAGCCCAAATTAGCAACCCTAATATTTTGTCCAGCCAACCTAGGGATTCCCCCACTATAAAATCCCTCCTAATTTCTAGGGCTAGCCTCATTTCCATAGGAATCCATTTCAAGAAGAAAGAGGTGAGCTCCCATCTTTAGAAATTCATAATAAATCCATTTTTCCTCCTTTTTAATCCAAACAAGTTGCAATAGGTTCTAATTATTGTTTTCTTGCTGTTGGAATTGGTTGTTCTCAGTTTTCTAACAATTTGGAGGAGTTTCACAATCAAGAGGAGCATCTCTCTTTAGAGTTTTTAAGGGTTTTGACACTTTAAGGTTACTTCCTATTTCCACCATAGAATCCTAAAATTTTTGCATCATTAGGGAGCCCTAGACCTAACCTAACAGTAGGGATAGGAAACCCTAAGTTTTTGTGTCGTTTTGTGTCCTAACAGGACACGTATCAGTGACATGTTCTTAGTGTTTGTGGAAATGCCTCAGTGGACTTTTTGGGTTAATTTTCGAATTGTATTTGAATGTAAATTTGCATTGTTGTGTCGCTTATCCATTTCTGAAGCTCTGAGTCGTTTTCGTGCTTGTGTCGTGTCGTTAGGACACCCGTACACACGGACTTGGACACGCGTGCGCGGCTACAGGAATGCCCTGCCTATCGGGCTCTTTCCTGGACACGACACGCACTTGTTGGACACGAAATTTTGTGGGAGCCTCGGGGCACCCACTGACACGCCACGTGTCAAATTTCGTGGGCCTATATGGCGTAACGAGGAAGAAATCCTCGACGCACGGGTTTCGTACTGTTCTGTGCAGTGTGGGTTTTTGTCACTGATACGGTTTTATAAGTCAGACACGGCGACACGAGGACACTGTGCAGACACTTAGACATGGACACCTAGACCTATGCTAGGTGGGGACACGAGCACGTGGCCTAATACGTGCTGTATCGTGTGCACGACATGCGTGCACACACGCACGAGGCAGTGCACTGCTGTGTAGAACCAGTGTGCTGTTTTGGGTTTTATTGTTGTGGACATGCCGTGTCCGGCTATGGTGGACACAAGGCAATCACAATGACACATGTATACCCTATAGTTTCATTACCAACCATTTGATTCGTATTTTAGTTTGGTTTCAACCTCAATTTTCTCATTACCTTAGTTTTCTGATACATGCTATTTTCAGTTTATGTCCAGTTTTAATTTCGAACTTTGGCAATCTTTTTAGCTAGTTTAAATACTGTAAATCACATGTTTAGATCCCTAATATGATTCTCCTATAAGTTATCTACCTGTGTGCAAGTTTTGGGATGATTTTGTTGAGTTTTGAATTCGAATTTTGATTTCAAGAGTTGGGCTGTTTCAGGAAGACTGAGAATTAATTCCTGAGTTTTTCATTGATGTTGAGAACTCAAATCTGTGTTCATAAGGAACCTGGGATTAGTGTGGGTTAACTAAATTGATTTTCTTTCTTTGCTCACTGGAAATTGATGTTCAATCTGAGTCTTGTTATGAGTTTTGCTGTTGTGGGATTCCCTCTTTATTTCCTGAAACTGAACACTCCCCACTGTCGAGTTTGGACTGAACAGCCCACACACACACTGTATTCTCTATTTCCCCTCCACTCTTAACTAATTTGATATGAAAGTCAGGATAATTCCTGTACAACTTGTTAGTTTACTGTTTTGTGGTTCAACAGCATTCCTCTCATTTTCCTACACACACAACTAAGCACACCCCCTGTCACTCACTGTTCATGTGCACAGTTTACACACACTTTCCCCTTTCTTTCACTGTTTTATTTCCTGCAATTATATGCCTAATCAATATTCACACAACACACAGGCCCTCTTTCTATCATATATGCATGTATAATGTATGAGTATATATATATATATTCCTATGCTTAGTTTAATACTCAGCTTAGGGTTATATAGGATGTGTATTATGTGTAGAGTAGTGAATGTGCATATTTTGTGTAGACTATATGTCTAGTATGTAGACATATATTATAAGTGTATGTATCTATATAGTGTAATATAAAGGTAAGTATTTAGTATCTATATGAATATAGATTGTGTATGTATATATATAATGAGTAGTGTGATAGATATGTAGATATGTGGTAGGGTTAGACTTCAATATATATTTGACTTGTAGACTAGTATAGGCTAGATTGACCTAATTTAGACCTGGTTAACCTAGTTTGACTTCTAGGGTTGACCAGAGTTGACCAAGAGTTGACTTTGGCCCAGATTGACCTAGAATCATGTAGAATGCATAGTAGGACTCCATTTTACTATTTTGGACTTGTTGTGACTTGTGCTGTTCTGATTAGGAGCCAGACACCACTCCTCGGATGGTACTTTTTAAATTGGACACTCAGATACAGGCGAGTACATTCTCTGATCATTTCATATCCTGTTTAGAATTATATTCCTGCTTTAGATTACCTTACTTGATGTTGTCACGACATTATCACGGATTAGTACTATATGGATCTCTTCATGCGATGTTATCCCCCTCGGGAGCATCGGGTACATTGTGTTATGTGCGTTTCACTTTTATCATGTACTCCTGTGCTTTCACTATACATGTACACTCTTGTGAATCTTGTACTCTCATGTTCACGGAGCCCTCATGTATACTATCATGTGCACCCTTTATGGGCCCCATGTGATATCATGTACAATAATATAACTTGTTTAGATCCTTATGTATTGATTGGGGAAACGGGGGAGTGCTAGTAGTCATGTGAACATTTCCATTGTAGTGTAGATCATGTGCAAACTCTTTAGTGTAGATCATGTACAAATCTGTCTTGTTCACATGTGCTATCTTGTACTCTGCTACACTAGCCACTATTAGTTCTCTTTATACAGTAGCTATTTACATACAGTTCTCTCTTTTTCATCATGTATTTCCTTTCAGTTTCCTGTATCTTACTCTACTGCATGTTTATATTTTCTAACCTGCTATGAATTGTTGAGATGTACTGTGCTCGCTCCTATCCTGACTGGACCTGTTGAAAATATTACAGAGGACGAGGAGGAGGCCTGCCTGGACACTTACTATGGGGCAGCCTTAGATGACACCTGCGAGCTGGACCCTCAGGAGGACCCATCTCTAGCTGAGAAGATCACCCCGATTGCCTAGACTAGACTACTTAGGCTTATCTTACTTTTGCAGTCTTGAGACATGTCTTAGTTAGACTTTATTTGGAGTTATGAGTTGTATATATTCTTTCATCTGAGACCTTGTACTGTTGGATATTGCTGGGATTATCTTAGACTACTGTTTTGTTTTCATCTATTTATTTCCTTGAGTTCTATTTCATTTCGTGCTATCTCTTCCTTAGTTGTGATTGAGTTTTACTGTTATGTCACCCCCATTCGGGGAGTATAAACTGTTTAGATATATATATTGTTAGATGTATGTTGACCTAGGACAGCGCTCTACCGTCGACACTACGGCGTAGGCTGGGCGTTGTTACGTTCTCGTACCCTCACAGTGGGTGCGGGTCGTGACACGTTTTTAGTGGTGGCCCATGCAGGTCTAGACTAGAAGTGTAGTGGTACTCGAACTAGAGTATCACTGCAGCCTGCTATAGGATATAGAACATTAATTTTAAGATACTCAATCACTTTAGGAAAAAAAATTATTGCCATCTAAATCCTTTGTCAGCTGATCCTTTGAATTATAATTGTCCGCCTTTGTTATTTCGCTTCTTTCTCAAAAATTGATACTCTTGTTTGTCTATCTTCAGGATGGTAGAGACTAGATCGCAGCGTGCCATTCATGAGGATGCTATAGAGGGGACTGCTACCTCTCAGCCAGCACGGCGAGGCCAGGGGACTGCAGCTCTTGCCACCTCAGCTCGTGTTGAGACCTCGGCAGCCGCAGCAGGGGGTATGCATCCACCGACTGGGAGGCGGGACCCGGTCATTCGAAAGGATCCTTTCCAGTAGCCGCCTCCAGGATACGTGGATGCAGCTCAGATGTTCGCATATTTCCAGCAGTTCATGGACCGGCAGCAGGCTCGGCAGGACAGAGGCATGGAGTTGGCCGTCACGACAGTCGCAGCTCGACCAGTGGTACAGCAGTCGAGGACACCGGGGATCGAGCAGTTTCAGAAGATAAACTCCAGAGACTTTCTGGGGACAGAGGGGATCCTGTATGCCGACGAGTGGATCGAGCATATGGAGGAGATCTTCCGCTTGGCCAGGATTCCAGCAGACCTTCAGATCGAGGCCGCAGCTAGTCGGATTCGAGATCTTACTCGCACCTGGTATCAGTCGGACCCCAGGGTGGGGGTACCAGGGCAGACTTGGGAGCAGTTCAGGGGCTTCTTCAAGAAGAAGTTCTTCCCAAATTCAGCAGTCAGAGCCTTGGAGACGCCGTTTGAGAGCTTGGTCCAGGGGAGCCTCTCAGTAGAGGAGTATGCGGGAGAGTTTGGCCGTCTCGGCAGGTTTGTTGAGGGGTTGAGCGAGACGGCCAAGGCCCAGAGGTTCCGGAAGGGTCTGGTCAAGGAGGTCAAGTCCCTGACCAAGGGGAACAGAGATGCTACGTTTGAGAAGATCTTGACGGGAGCCTTGCTAGCAGAGGATGACCTTGAGCTTAGGCTCAAGAGGAAGAGAGACCCAGTTAGAGGCAGCAGCAGCGGGGGCCAGGCCAAGAGGCCCCACTTCCAGCATCAGCAGCTGAGGCAGTTCCAGCCGCAGCCGATTCAGCAGAGGCCAGCACACCAGCAGCAGTTTCAGCATCAGGCACCCAGGCACCAGACAGTCAGTTGCACCTTCTGCAAGAAGCCTGGGCATGTCTTCAACGAGTGCAGAAAAAGGCTCGGGAAGTGCCTTCTTTGTGGAGCAGCAGATCATCAGATGAGGGATTGTCCTAGGTCTGGAGGACGAGCAGCCCAGGAAGGAGGAGCCAGGGCTCCAGCAGGCCAGCAGAGGGGACCAGCCCTGCAGACGCAAGAGTAGAGGTTCGTCCAACACCAGCAGCAGGCCAGGGGAGGCTAGCAAGGGCGAGGATTCGCCATGGTAGCAGAGGATGTGGAGGTCATCGGAGAGCTGATTGCAGGTTCGATTCTTCTCAACTACAGTCTAGCTTTTGCATTATTCGATTCCGGTGCTTCGCATAGCTTCATATCAGTATCTTTTGCGATTAGACACGGTATCGTAGCTGAATCGTTGCCTAGCACTTACAAGATCACAACCGGGGGTGGCATTATCCTCGTGAGTGATATTTGTAAGGGTCGGATAGTAGTTTTAGGAGGCCGTGAGTTAGAGGTGAGCCTGTTCGTAATGCCATTGCCGAACTACGATATAGTACTAGGCATGGATTGGTTGAGCAGGCACCACGCCAGCATTGATTGCAGAAGGGGTAGGGTTCTCTTCAGAGCACCGGGAGCCAGAGTTTGAGTACTCCAGACGCCAGGCAGAGCAGAGCAGCGGAGTCTTCTGTGGAGTCTTGGTCAAGGAACAGGCGATTCCACACCCCTTGATAGCAGAGTATATGGATGTTTTCCCAGAGGAGTTGCCGGGATTGCCATCAGACAGAGACATTAAGTTCTCGATAGACTTGGTTCCAGGAGCGGAACCCATCTCTCAGCATGTCTATCGGGTGAACAACAGCGAGCTGGTGGAGCTGAAGAAGCAGATGGATGAGCTACAGGACAAGGGATTCATCCGCTCGAGTTCGTCGCCATGGGGTGCACCAGTGTTGTTCGTGCCGAAGAAGGATGGGTCAGTACGCATGTGTATTGACTATAGGGCACTCAACAACCTCACAATCAAGAACAAATACCCACTGTCGTGGATCGACGATCTATTTGACCAGTTGAGCGGAGCTCGGGTATTTTCTAAGATTGATCTAAGGTCGGGATATCACCAGGTGAAGGTGATGGTGGAGGATATTCCCAAGACCGCTTTCAGGATGCGGTATGAACAGTTCGAGTTTTTGGTTATGCCGTTTGGGCTAACCAATGCACCAGCAGTGTTTAAGAACCTTATGAATAAGGTGTTCCATCAGTATCTGGATCAGTTTGTGGTAGTGTTCATAGATGATATTTTGATATATTCCAAGACTGAGGAGGAGCACGAGGAGCATTTGAGGATCGTGCTGGAGACTCTCAGGAAGGAGCAGCTTTACGGGAAGCTCTCCAAATGTGAGTTCTTCCTAGACCGGGTGGACTTCTTGGGGCATGTGGTGACTGGAGATGGTATCTCAGTTGACCCCAAGAAGATTGTAGCAGTTGAGGCATGGGCTGTGCGGACTTCAGTTACAGAGATCAGGAGTTTCCTGGGGCTGGCAGGGTATTATCGGAGATTCGTGCTGGATTTCTCCCGGATTGCAGAGCCGTTGACACGGTTGACCCGGAAGGATGCTGAGTATGTTTGGTCAGAGGAGTGTCAGGCAACTTTTGATGAGTTGAAGAAGCGGCTGACGACATCTCCGATTCTGACGTTGCCTTCAGGATCAGGTGGTTTCACTATTTATAGTGATGCTTCAGGGAAGGGGCTGGGTTGTGTGTTGCAGCAGCACGGGAAGGTGATTGCCTATGCTTCTAGGCAATTGTATCCCCATGAGAAGAACTACCCTACCCATGACCTAGAGCTGGCAGCAGTGATATTTGCTCTGAAGCTGTAGAAGCATTATCTGTATGGTAAGAGGGTGGAGATCTTCACAGATCACAAGAGCTTAAAGTATGTGTTCACTCAGAAGAAGTTGAACATGAGACAGCGCAGATGGTTGCAGTTGATGAAGGACTTCGATATTGCACTGCAGTATCATCTAGGGAAGGCCAAAGTGGTTGCCGATGCCTTGAGTAGGTATCCGACAGCCATGTGTTTGACCATAGATCGGCATTTGCTTGCCGATTTGGAGAGCCTTGGGATTGAGGTGATCGTGCCATGAGTGCAGATGCAGCTATGGGGGATGCAGATTCAGTCAGACTTGGTGGAGGGGATCAAGTCGACACAGTTTGAGGACGTTGCTCTACGGTGTCTCCAGGAGCAGGTTCGAGCAGGTTTGCTGGAGGGCGAGTTTTCTCTTGCAGAGGATGGTGCCTTGAGGCACGGTGCCATGTTATGTGTGCCTAGCGGAGAGCTCAGAGAGCAGATTATGCAGGAGGCCCACAGATCACAGTACTCTATACACCCGGGTGCCAACAAGATGTACCGAGATCTGCGGGAGCATGTATGGTGGTCAGGAATGAAGCGAGAGGTGTCCCACTTCGTAGCTAGGTGCTTGGTCTGTCAGCAGGTCAAGGCAGAGAGACAAAGGCTCGGTGGATTATTGCAGCCGCTGTCCATTCCCGAGTGGAAATGGGAGCATATCACTATAGACTTTGTATTAGGATTGCCGTATACTCTAGGAGGAAAGGACGCGATTTGGGTCATCGTTGACAGGTTGACCAAATCAGCCCACTTCTTGCCATTCAAGGTGCGTACGTCTACAGAGAGGCTGGCAGAGATGTATATGCGGCAGATAGTCAGGATCCACGGAGTTCCGGTCAGCATCGTCTCAGATCGGAATAGCCGTTTTACTTTCCATTTTTGGAGGAGTCTGCAGACCAGCTTGGGCACTCAGCTCAAGTTTAGTACTGCATACCATCCCCAGACGGACGGACAGTCAGAGCGAACTATTCAGACCCTTGAGGATATGCTGCGGACGTACGTCCTGGACTTTGGAGGTTCCTGGGAGGACCATCTTCATTTGGTGGAGTTTGCCTACAATAATAGTTTCCAGGCCAGCATCGAAATGTCACCTTTCGAGGCTCTGTACGAGCGTAGGTGCCGTACACCCTTATCCTGGGATGATGTTGGTGAGCGAGCTTTGCTGGGGCCAGAGATGATTGTGGATGCGGCCGAGAAGGTGAAGCTCATCAGAGAAGACTTCGCATGGCGTAGGACAGACATCGGCACTGGGCCGATAGCTACCGAAGGCCCTTGGAGTTTGAGGCACAGATTAGAGTAGGATTAGATTTAGGTTGTTTGTTTGTGATTTTTTATCATGTTTGTATTTATATTAATTGAGACCTTGCTTGTGATTAGGTCGGAGACCAGGTTTTCTTGAGGATATCTTCGACTCGTGGTACAATACATTTTGGTGGAGGTGGAAAGCTTAGCCCACGCTTCATCGGCCCTTTCGTTATCAGCGGGAGAGTCGGTGACGTGGCTTACTGGCTAGACTTGTCGCTTGCACTTGTGGGGGTCCACAACGTATTTTATGTATCACAGTTGAGACGGTACGTGGCTGACCCTAGCCATGTGCTCGATCATTCAGAGATAGAGGTTGGGCCTTCTCTCAACTATCCAGAGCAGCCAGTGGAGATTCTGGATCGACAGGAGAAGGTTCTGAGGAACCAGGTGATACCCTTGGTACGCGTCGCATGGAGGCATCATTCTCCAAGAGAGTCGACCTAGGAGCGGGAGGATGAGATACGCGAGCGGTACCCCTATCTTTTTGGACCTTGAGGTATACTTTTCTATCCTTCTCAGCAGTTTAGTTTCGTCTTTAATTTCGAGGACGAAATTATTTTAAGGAGGGTAGATTTGTCAATACCACTTTTCTAGCTTGGGGGTATTTTAGTCATTTTTCAAATTTTGGAAATTTTTTTGGAATTATTATGTATTATTATGATTTAATAGAATTAATATGATTTTTGGTGATTTTTGGTGATTTTTAGGATGATTGATTTTTGGGCCTAAAGTTGACTTTGACTTGTGTTGACTAGAAGACTAACCTAGTGACTAATCTAGGTTATGGCTACTTAGTTAGGTTAAGTAACCTTGGTTTGACCTAATGAAATGATGTTTAAGTCATTGGAACTAGTTGGGAGTGATTTGGAGTTGTTTAGGCTAATATGGCTTAAAACTTCATAAGTCATGACTTATGGTTCTAACCCTTTTAATAAAACAACTTAGCCATAGCCTATGTGACTTGGCCCAAGCCCAAATTAGCAACCCTAATATTTTGTCCAGCCAACCTAGGGATTTCCCCACTATAAAATCCCTCCTAATTTCTAGGGCTAGCCTCCTTTCCATAGGAATCCATTTCAAGAAAAAAGAGGTGAGCTCCCATCTTTAGAAATTCATAATAAATCCATTTTTCCACCTTTTTAATCTAAACAAGTTGCAATAGGTTCTAATTATTTTTTTCTTGCTGTTGGAATTGGTTGTTCTCAGTTTTCTAACAATTTGGAGGAGTTTTACCATCAAGAGGAGCATCTCTCTTTAGAGTTTTTAAGGGTTTTGACACTTTGAGGTAACTTCCTATTTCCACCATAGAATCCTAAAATTTTTACATCATTAGGGAGCCCTAGACCTAACCTAACAGTAGGGATAGGAAACCCTAAGTTTTTGTGTCGTTTCGTGTCCTAACAGGACACGTATCAGTGACATGTTCTTAGTGTTTGAGGAAATGCCTCAGTAGACTTTTTGGGTTAATTTTCGAATTGTATTTGAATGTAAATTTGCATTATTTTGTCGCTTATCCATTTCTGAAGCTCTGAGTCATTTTTGTGCTTGTGTCGTGTCGTTAGGACACCCGTACACACGCACTTGGACACGCGCGCGCGGCTACAGGAATGCCCTGCCTATCGGGCTCTTTTCTGGACACGACACGTACTTGTTGGACACAAAATTTTGTGGGAGCCTCGGGTCACCCACTGACACACCATGTGTCAAATTTCGTGGGCCCACGTGGCGTAACGAGGAAGAAATCCTCGACGTACGGGTTTTGCACTGTTCTGTGCAGTGTGGGTTTTTGTCACTGATACGGTTTTATAAGTCAGACACGGCGACACGAGGACACTGTGCAGACACTTGGACATGGACACCTAGACCTATGCTAGGTGGGGACACGAGCACGTGGCCTAACACGTGCTGTATCGTGTGCACGACACGCGTGCACACACGCACGAGGCAGTGCACTGCTGTGCAGAACCAGTGTGCTGTTTTGGGTTTTATTGTTGTGGACACGCCGTGTCCGACTATGGTGGACACAAGGCAATCACAATGACACTTGTATACCCTATAGTTTCATTACCAACCATTTGATTCGTATTTTAGTTTGGTTTCAACCTCAATTTTCTTATTACCTTAGTTTTCTGATACATGCTATTTTCAGTTTATGTCCAGTTTTAATTTCGAACTTTGGCAATCTTTTTAGCTAGTTTAAATACTGTAAGTCACATGTTTAGATCCCTAATATGATTCTCCTATAAGTTATCTACCTGTGTGCAAGTTTTGGGATGATTTTGTTGAGTTTTGAATTCGAATTTTGATTTCAAGAGTTGGGCTGTTTCAGGAAGACTGAGAATTGATTCCTGAGTTTTTCATTGATGTTGAGAACTCAAATCTGAGTTCATAAGGAACCTGGGATTAGTGTGGGCTAACTAAATTGATTTCCTTTCTTTGCTCACTGGAAATTGATGTTCAATCTGAGTCTTGTTATGAGTTTTGCTGTTGTGGGATTCCCTCTTTATTTCCTGAAACTGAACACTCCCCACTGTCCAGTTTTGACTGAACAGCCCACACACACACTGTATTCTCTATTTTTTCCCCCCACTCTTAACTAATTTGATGTCAAAGTCAGGATAATTCCTGTACAACTTGTTAGTTCACTGTTTTGTTGTTCAACAGCCTTCCTCTCATTTTCCTGCACACACAACTAAGCACACCCCCTGTCACTCACTGTTCCTGTGCACAGTTTACACACACTTTCCCCTTTCTTTCACTGTTTTATTTCCTGCAATTATATGCATAATCAATGTTCACACAACACACAGGCCCTCTTTATATCATATATGCATGTATAATGTATGAGTGTATATATATATATATATTCCTATGCTTAGTTTAATACTCAGCCTAGGGTTATATAGGATGTGTATTATGTGTAGAGTAGTGAATGTGCATATTTTGTGTAGACTATATGTCTAGTATGTAGACATATATTATAAGTGTATGTATCTATATAGTGTAATGTAAAGGTAAGTATTTAGTATCTATATGAATATAGATTGTGTATGTATATATATAATGAGTAGTGTGATAGATATGTAGATATGTGGTAGGGTTAGACTTCAATATATATTTGACTTGTAGACTAGTATAGGCTAGATTGACCTTATTTAGACCTGGTTAACCTAGTTTAACTTCTAGGGTTTATTTTCCATAAATAAATTCACTTTATTTATTGTGTATCTGGGAAAATTATAACTGTAGGAATCCGATCTAGAAGACAATCGCTTTGTTCCTTGGACTATGCAAAGAAGAAAAGCTCTCAAAATTTTGACAGTAAGTTAGATAACTATGTATCTGTGTAATGAATAAGAAAAAGAACTCTATTTATAGAGTCAAAAATAACTAAAAGGATAACTGTCTTCACAACCTGTGCCTAGTTGAAAATCACGCAGGATCTAACATACGCAAGGTTGTGAGCAGTTACTGGACGTGGCCTGTAACTGTTGGACACATGGCAATCATGCATGAGTCGTGTGCAAGTTACAAGACACGCAGGCGAGAGATCAGTGGCATGGCTGCCACGTACTCCAATTTGATGAAATCCACGCAGACTTGTTGAAGACGAAATCCACGCAGACTTGGGTCAGAAAGCTTCAAAATCCACGCAAACTTGGGGCAAGAAGCTTCGGAATCCACGCAGACTTGGGGCAAAAAGCTTCACAATCCACGCAAATTTGGGTCAGAAAGCTTCAAAATCCACAAAACTTGGGGCAAGAAGCTTCAGAATCCACGCAGGCTTGGGGCAAAAAGCTTCAAAATCCACGCAGACTTGGGGCAGAAAGCTTCAAAATCCACGCAGATGTGGAGCATGAAACTTTAGAATCCACGCAAACTTGAGGTAAAAAGCTCAAAATACACGCAGACTTGAGGAAGGAACATATAAGTTCAAAATACACGCAGACTTGAGCCAGAAGGCTCAAAATATACAGAAGATTGATGCAGAACTGCCAGCTGTCTTGATTCGACGTGCCTCGACTGACACAAAATCTCTGACAGTGATTGCTTTGTCAGTCGTATTAAATGACAAGAAGCTCTTTTGGTACGCTAACTTGGTGAAGGCTGAGTCTTGCTGAAGAAGATTTCAAAAGTCACGCAATAGTCGGCTGTGATCTCTCGAGTTCCGCGCATACGTGGCATACGAGAAGACATTCTTCGACTGTCGTGCTGTCAGTCATAATGACACTCTGACAAAATGATGAGCTGTCTCCTAGCGTGATTTTTTAATATTGTCCTGATCAACTCAGCGTGACTTTCGGACCCAGTTCCGATCAACTCAGCGTGACTTTCATTTTTAAGGCCTACAAAACCCCCTTCAAAGTTTTCGAAAAATGATAAATTATTTCGAAATACTTTGAAATCGAGATGTTAAAATGAATTTAGTCACGCTGAGATGACTTTAAAGAGATATTTACTCCTAAATGCTTTGGAAATGAATTTATTAAATGTCATGATGACTCTTCATTTTTTGAGACTGATTGCATCCAATTTATGGTGGAATATGAACTGCCGGCATGCTTCTTTATATAAACAGGGAGAAGATTCGACTTTAATGTTCATCTTACGTCAACATGACTCCGAAGGAAGAAGCTGAAGAAGAAGCAAGAAGATTGGGCTTCTGTGCACATGGCGACCCTACTCTCGGGGGTAAGGAACCGGAGCCTTTAGTTTTCGAGTTCAAAGATGACCGTACTCAACTAGCCAAGAACTTCCTGAGCCACTTTGGTCTGGACGGCTCGTCTTCTTCCAATGGACGCAGCCTCGCAGAGCAGCGTAAAACGTTCAATGTTCTGTTACATCGTATGTGAGTCACTAGCGTAGAGGAATTGGGCGTCAAGCTCAGTCGCTTCGAAAAATAGAGCGTGTCTTTTCATGCTTCTATTTTCTATAAAAAAATGTTGTTGCACTTCTTTTCCTATGTAAGGTCATCAGTGCTTCAATGTAGTACAACTTTATGCTGAGAACTAGTTTTACTCCGAGCAGCGTGCATTAATGAAGAGCATTAAGTGGCACTCTTTGAATGTTTCAAATATTGTGCTATTTTCCAAAGTACACGTGACACTCATTCCGTAGTTATGTGCACTTTTTACTCGGATCTTTCCAAGAATAGGCTTGTACTTCGACCCTATTTAAACAGATAGCTGAGTTTCATGCATACTCATTCCTCCATTCTTCTTCTTCTGAGAATGACCTTTTTGCAAGATTCCATTCTCAACAGGAAAGCAATGCATTCTGATGTTGCATTTTTGTGCACTATGTCATCAGACATTGGTTTGCCAATCTTTAGCGCCAAACCGTTTGATCTTGATGGTGAGTCCAACATAGTATGCGTACCACTTTTCACTGTTGAAAATAGGCTTTTGTTTCTGACTGAACAGGGTGCGCCTGTCTTTGTTTGGCCAGTACACGCCTAATGATAATGGCATTTCTGTTGATTAATTTCTTTTTCTTTGTTGTTTTCTGCAGGAGTTCGACTGAAAATTTTCTTCAGAACTGGCATTGGTGATTTGGATGCTGTGGAGAATATTCTTCTGACACCTGCATCAGGGAGCTCATACGCTTTTGATGCGTAAATCAGACAACTCAGAACTCTTCGTGGGATAGAAGGGTCTTCCTCCAACGGTAGGAAGAGCCTTTATACACGGAGAGTTGGACGGCGGAGTCAACTCTACCCCGAGAAATCGGGTAGTAGAGTTCCTTTCCCGACAGAACTAGGAATTGTATCCCAATATTGGATACATTCCTATCTCCTTTGAGAGGTTGCTCCCAATCCACCAGTTGTATTGGCAGCAACACGCCTTCGGGCTGCCATACTCTGGGGTTCTCCTCTTTTCTGAGAGAGAAGACCAGAATTTGATTCCTGCTGTCCTGGTCGTCACCGGGACTCAGACAGTCAGGAACTGCCACCAACAACGAACCCGTCCAAGAAGATCCAAAGAAGAAATAAATCTCTATTAGGTTTTTGTTGGTGTATAGAATGAAAATCCAAGAATGTAAAAGATTTCTATTATGATTTGTAAGAAAGTCTAAGAAAATGTAATAGACTTTTTATGATGAAATGAGAGTGGAAATGATAATTCTTCTATGCTCAATGATTTATATTTATTTGCATGAATTGTGGACATGATAGATAATGAAATCTTCTTTTCTGATTTAGAGTACATAATATTATCAGAGGTAATATGGACATGATAATATGTAGAAACTCAAAAGAAAATAGATTGATTTCTATGCAGAGGTCAAAAATAGAAAATGACAAATGAGCAAGTAGATTCGACATTTATCCAGAAGTTATGAAAACGTGATAAGTAACGAATCCCTTCTTTTTGATAGATTGATAGAAGATTATGAACGGACGAATCGTCAGATGAATGTAATAAATGAACGAATGAACCGTCGGATGAATGTAATAAATGAACGGATGAACCGTCAAGCATTAATGAATGTGTGAACCGTCGGATGAATGTGACGCTTCATTATTTGAAGAACTTCTGCCTATAAATATAGCAGAATTCTGACAAGAACAAACACTTCTATTCTTCAACATAAAAATGTCATCTGAAGAAGCATCTAAGAAAGTTGGAATCGCCCTTAAGGTTCAGAAAGGCACTGAAGAACACCCTGCTGATTCAGTTCAGCCGAAGGAAGTAAAAACAGGCAAAGGTCCGTCTGCACCCAAGCCACCAAGGGACATTCTGGACTTCCTGCTCGAACCAGGAAGGACTGAAGAAGAAGAAGCCATGAGGATGGCCGCTTGCAAGTTCCTCGTGGGTTCTAGCAAGGAGGTTCTCGGCACTTTTGCTGACCACGTTTTCGAGAAGGACGGCAGTAGCCCGCATCCAAATGTAGAGAAGGATGATAATGGTCTTCCTTAAAATCATGTACTATCATTCATGATTAAAATAAAATAAAAATTTTATTTCTGAGCATGAACTTACATTTATACATAAAACTTTTTAAGAAATTTGCCATTAATAGGCATCATAACTTTTCGACCATCCAGTTCTGAGAGTTGATAGGCTCCATTTGAGAAAACTCTGCTTACGACATAGGGTCCTTCCCACTTTACGTCAAATTTCTCCTTGCTCATATGAGTCATAGTCATAGGACGTCTGACTGTTAGAACAAGTTCTCCTTTTTGATACGCTCGAACTCTGACTTTCTTATTAAAAGCTTTTGAGATTCTAGCTTGATAGAATTCGATATTCTGTTGAGCAGATAATCGCTTCTCATCCAGAGCTTCTAATTCCTGAAGTCGAAGACGATCATTATTTTCGGCAGTGAGTTCATTAGCGATTGCTATCCTTAAAGAAGGAATTTGAATCTCTAATGGAAGAACAGCTTCGCATCCATACACCAGAGAGAAAGGTGTACATTTAGTAGTATTACGAACTATAGTACGGTAAGCCCACAAACATTCACCGAGCTTCTCACTCCAATTACGTTTGTTAGTAGAGACAAACTTCTTTAGGAGTTTGATGATGGTCTTGTTGAAAGCTTCTGCTAATCCATTAGCTGTCGGATTATATGCGATAGAAGCCACATTGTTGATCCGATGATCGTCACAGAATCGAGTAAACTTCTGACTGACGAACTGTGGTCCGTTATCATGAATAATGCGTCGAGGAACACCAAATCTGTAGATGACATGATGTTTGATAAAGCTGATAACATTAGAAGTCTTGACTTCAGATAAAGGAATGGCTTCGGCCTATTTGGAGAAATAATCGGTTATTGCGAGAATAAACCGATGACCTTTTGATGAAGGCGGATTGATCGGACCAATAATATCCATGCCCCAAGCTTCGAAGGGCCATGATACTGCTGTCGGATGTAGAAATTCAGAGGGTTGATGAATAAAATCCGCATGGATTTGACAAGTTTTACACTTCCGTGCATATTCGATGGCATCTGATACCATAGTGGGCCAATAATAACCCATACGTCGAATACGGTCCTGAAGTTTTGGGCCAGGCTGATGTGCTCTACAAATTCCATCATGTGCTTTGCGAATGATCTGCTGAGCCTCATCACCGGCAACACATCGAAGAAGTAGACCGTCATAAGCTCGACGATATAAGGTTTTTGTAGTATGATTGTAATAGAATCTGAGTGACCGTCGTCTGATAGATGCTGCCTCACTCGGATTATCTGGAAGAATGTCATACAATACAAAATCTAAGAAAGGAAGTCTCCAATCTTTATCTGTATTTTGATTCTCGACTGAATTACTGAAGATGAATTCCATGCTAGAATTAGATGAAGATGATATAGATTTACAACTAAATCCAAATCCTCTTGTTGCATTGACATCATCAGATGTTGATTCTTCAATGTCAATTGGAAGTCCTAGAGTCAGGTTATTTTCGAGATAAAATAATTCTCGATTGCGGACAACAATCATCTGTTGTCGTCTGATTGGAATAGCTAACTCTGCCGTAAGATTAGCAAGAGCATCAGCTTCGGTGTTACATGCTCGCCTAACATGTTCAATGAAGAACTCTTCAAACGAAGAAGCCATAGATATAGCCGATCTATGATAAGGAACCAGATCTTGATGGCGAACTTCATAAGTGCCTCTTATCTTATTGACAATGAGTTTAGAGTCTCCGTACGCCTCCAAATATTGAATATTGAAATATTTAGCAAGTTGAAGACCAATAAGTAATGTATTGTACTCAGCTACATTGTTTGAACATGGTTGATCAAGAGAATAAGCTCGTTGGATAGCAAGACCTTCTGGCGACACAAGAACAATTCTAATTCCAGCAACAATGTCTCCATTAGGACCAATTCTTGAAGCTCCATCAAAAAATAGACGCCAAGTAGGATCTTCTTCAGCAATTTGGTTTGAATCTAGAATTTCATCTGGGATTTCATCATAGAGTTTTGACTCTTCTGGAATTGAATGAGCAGCCAGAAAATCAGCAAAAGCTTGTCCTTTGACTGACTTCTGAGGAATATAATGCATATCATACTGAGCAAGTAAGATTCCCCAGTTAGCTAAACGAGAATTCAAAACACTAGGTTTCTTCATCATGACCCGTATAGGATTGATCCTGGAGATGACATGAATAGTCTGACCAATGATATAATGTCCTGTCTTTTGGACAGCGAACATCAAGGCTAGACATTCTTTTTCAACCGGTGAATATCGAGGTTCAGCTCAGGTCATAGTACAACTGAGATAGTAAATGGCTTGTTCATGACCATTCTTATTCTTTTGAGCAAGCAATGCACCCAATGAATGACTCATTGCTCGAGTATATAGGAGAAATGGAATTCCTGAGACGGGAGGTACCAATACTAGAGGGCTCATCAGATATTGTTTTATATCATCGAATGCTTTCTGACATTCATCATTCCAGACGAAAGAAACACATTTCTTCATGAGTTTATTGAATGGTCTGCAGCGTCCTGAAAGATTAGAGATGAATCTCCTGATATAAGCGATCCTTCCTTGAAATCCCCGTAGCTCTTTTAAGGTGTGTGGAGGACGCATCTCTTGGTTGGCTTTAATCTTCTCGGGATCTACGTGTATACCTTTAGCGGTAATGACGAAGCCGAGAAATTTGCCACTAGAGACGCCTAAGAAGGACTTAGTAGGGTTCATCTTTAATTGATGCTTACGCATTAGAACAAATATAGTCTTCAAATCTTGGATGTGATCCTCCTTTTGTCGACTTTTGACTGCAATATCATCAACATAGCATTCGACTGTTTTCCGCAAATGTTCACGGAATATAGTGCTCATAGCTCGTTGATAAGCTGCTCCTGCATTCTTGAGACCAAATGGCATCACTGTATAACAGTATGTACCGATCGACGTTCTGAAAGAAGTATGCTTCTCGTCATCTGAAAATATTTTAATCTGATTGTACCCAGAATACCCGTTCATGAATGACATCCGTTCAAACCCACCGGTATTATCGATCATAACATCAGTGATTGGTAGAAGGAATTCATCTTTAGGAAATGCCGCATTGAGATCGCGGAAGTCTATGCAAACTCTGATCTTGCCGGTCTTTTTAAGAACAGGAACTATGTTAGCCACCCAATCGGGATGTTGTTCCTCTCTAATAAACCCAGAGGCCATGAGTTTATTGACTTAAGCTTCAATTGCATCCATAATGTCTGGACGAAATCGTCGCTGTTGTTGTTTGACCGGTTTAGCATTCGACAAGATATTAAGCTTATGAGTTATGATTTGTGGATCAAGTCCTGGCATATCTTCATAACTCCAACCGAAGACATCGATGTATTCACGAATGAGTTTGATCATGCCTTGCTTATCAGTTTCTGAAAGACTTTCACTGATGAATATTGGTTTAGGAGATCCTTCTTCACCCCCATCTATTTGAACAAGTTTATCTTCAGTCGGAGGTTCTTTTTGCTCGAAACGGAACTCCCGTTGATTATCTAACCTTTGGGCCCATTGTTCTGATTCAGGTGAGATTTCAAAATCTTTTTCGTCTTCATCACTTTCTTCAGAACGATCAATGGAGACCATGTTGGAAGACAGAATGTTGTAGTAGAAATCACCGATACTCGTATCGGAGTCGCAAGAGGTAGTACTAGAAGAATCAGATCTCTTATCTTCGTCAGATTCGGGATCTTCATGAACAATATTGATAAAAGAAATAGGAGCAGTATAGCCCAATCCGTATTTTGTCCTCCCATATTTCAGAGAAGGGATACGAACAGGCATTTTTCTTCCTTTTCTACTGTTGAGGCCAGTTCTGAAGTCATAGCCCATATTTTTAATGATGTCTTTAGATTGCTGACTATAACGACGTAGTTGTAATCTTCCAGTATCATCATTTTTGTCCTCATCTTCTAAATCAGAAGGATTTTGGGGCCCTTTGTAGAAGAATATTGGAATGTCTCCTGGCTTTTTGCTGGGAACTAGAAAGTATGAAGATTGTACTGATTCTAAGGATACATCTGTATAAAAATTCTGTACAACTCCTATGGTTATTGTGCTCAAGTCATCTAACAAGTGTAAATAACTATGAACATAATTACACACATCAACATACTGTAAAGATGGAAACTTTTTATTAAATTCAAAAGCAGCAACATTTACATCGGAAGAAGGCTGAGCCTTAGAGATCTTAGCCAAATCAATGACTAAAGGGGAAGAAGAAGAATGAGAAGAATTTTTGTTTCGATTAAGATCGATCACAAATGGCTCAGAAGAGGTGAGCTCCCTTGAAGCTTGAGATGGAAGAGTAATCTGCCCTCCAACTGGAATTAGCAGAGTATCCTGTTTCACATGTGAAGATACAGGAACTGTAGTACGCCCACTGACAGGAATGATCAGTATATCTTGAGTAGACGACTGAGGCAATGGAGAAATCCGTCCACTCACTGGAATGATGAAAGGACCTTCTCCAGAGGGTTTGGAAGATTGTTGCTGAGTAGTTCGACCTTTAACAGGGATTATTAAAGTCTCACTTTGTGAATCCTCTTTCTCCATAGCTTGTATCACCCTTGTATGCTCTTCTTTATACATCCGGGAATCATTGAAATAGGCTTCAACCCCATGGAAAGGGTTTATATCAGCAACTTCTTTTTGGACTCTTCTATTGCTGTCAATGTATTTAAAATACTGATAAAGAGTAGAAGGCACCACAATATTTTCATGAAGAAAGGGCCTCCCCAGAAGAAGATTGTAAGATCCCACGATCTCGATCACATAGAAAGTGACTTTGGATCTGAAATCGCCTATCTGAAGTTTCAGATAAATCTTTCCCAATGGCTCGCTTCTGCTTTGATTGAATCCCAGGATAGTAGTAACCGTCTTGGAAAGCTTGTGAAGAGAAATTTTTAATTCATCCAACAGACTCTTTGGCATTATACTTATAGCAGACCCTGGATCAATGAGGATACGATCTATCTTCATTGTATCAATATAACCGGTGTAATAGAGAGGCCGATCATGTCGATTATCCTCCAGTAGCATGTCATCTTGTGTAAAGGTGATATTTGGGATAATCTCCAATACACTGTTGCAATGTAAGCAAGTGGCAGGTTCTGCATCTGGCTTCTTTAATTGTGCAAGACAAGAGTCTGCTTGAAGAAGTGCTTCGCTTAACGTCTTCCGAGTCTCTTTGGAAAGACGTAGAAGTTCAAAGAGGGACATTCTAGCTGGAGTATTAGCAAGTTGAGCTAGAATGTCAAAATTATAAGGTTTCTAAAGCCCAAGAGGAGGGGACTTCTTGATTGGTTTATCAAATCGAGCCTGTTGTTTGTCTTTCTCAAGAGCTGTAGGCTTAGAAAGAGCAGGTTCAACTGGTGCAGTTGAAGGAACAGGTACAGTAGATGATTCTTCTTCAGGAGGAACATTAGGAGCATCCTCTGGATTCTTGGAATAATCCTTTAAATAAGATTTCCTTGTTCGAGTAGCACCAGCAAGTGCTTCTTCTTTGTCTTTTGGCTCTGTGTCAGGATTAGATCCGAGAGAAGTCATATAACATGACTTAATTTTTCCAATCTTCTTGGACTTTCGAAAAGTAGTCTTTTGAAGAGGAGGAGATTCAAAATCTGCCACTAGATCAGGATGAATCCACATGATTTCTCCTATTTCTATAGTAATTGGCACCAATCCTTCAGATTGTGGAGGAGGAATATTCACTATATCAAGAGTCACCTTGGGAATAGGAACGATCCCACTTTCAAAAAATTGAGGAGGGAAGTCTCCGAATTGCATAGAGACGACATTGGAGGTGACGGTCTTCTCTTTTGGACTAAGGAAGATAGCTCCAGATTTAATCATTTCTTGGATCTTTCCTTTCAGTACATAACATGTACGAATTGTCTGACCCAGCATTCTGTGGTATGGACAGTATTTAGGATGATCCGTCTTCCCAGCTTCATCAGGTTTCTTGATTTTAGGTAATTGTATTTTATTACCTTTCAGCAGACATTCAAAGATACCAAGGACATCGTCGTCATCAAAAGAGTATTCTTCTTTAGGGCGAGGTGCTCTTGGTTGTTGAGTTGTAGAGGTAGGAGAAGTTTGAATATTTGATGCATCTTTCCTCTGAAGATTAACTTCAAGGGTTTCTTTTCCCTCGCGAGTATTGGATTTAGCATTATTGTTAGTACCTTGACCTGTTTCTTTATGAGTCATCTGCACTCCTAAACCTTTAAAGGTTTCAGCACTAATTTCTGCGGCCTTGGTACTAACTATGAAGGAAGGCCAGTCTTGAAATTGAGTTAATTCTGTCCACATGCTGATGATTGGTAACAAGTTTGATTTGCATGTGTCGATGGTGACAGCATCAGGAGTTCCAAGAGGCATCTTCAGAGCTTCTCTTCGAAACCGTTCAATGAAATCCTCTGTAGTTTCATTATTTTTCTGCTTGATTCTAATAAGAGCAGACATAGTCATGTCATTGAGCCATTCATAGAACCGTTCAAGAAACATTTGTTTGAAACCGGCAAATGAGGTAATACACCCATCTGGGAGACTTCTATACCATTCATAAGCCGTTCCCTTGAGACATCCAACAAACACCCGAGTAAGGAGGGCGTCGCTTGGTTGCAATTGGTCAGTCATCACTTCAAAGTGATTAATAAACTGACTCGGAGAGGTGGTTCCATCATAGAATGAGATAGTAGGAGGCTTGTATTTAGGAGGATACGATACTTGCTTCCATTCTATCGGATAAGATTGCTTGATGCCTAACCTTTGTAAACCATCTTTCTGTTTGAATGCCTCGAATTGAGTTTTGAGGTTCTTTAATTCTTCAGAGACAACTCCGAAAGATTGTGGAGTTGTAGCTTGTAGAGAATAGTTGGGAGGAGGAACAACATTGTAAGCACTACCCCCAGCTCCGAAGAGACCAGGAGTATTGGATTGTACTGCTGGAGGAACTTGTACTGGACTTACACCAGTGTCAATTGGTATGGCATCTGGTACAGTCTGTCGATTTTGTATCTGAGTTGCCATGAGTTCATACATCGACTTCATAGTATCAGCCATAGACTTCATTTGCTGTTCCAAAGAAGCAATCCTTTGTTCTTGAGGAGTCAAGAAAGAAGAAGGTTCATCAGTATTCCCATCAACCATATAAGTTGTGACTGTACGAGGGATTATTGATGAACTGGTGGATGTTGTTTGTTCTGAATCATTGCTTTGTGCATCAAAGTCAATTATAGGAGAACTACCCCCAGTAGGAAGAGGTGGAAAATTGGACTCTCCCAGAAATTCAGAATCATCTTCAGAGATCAAAGTTCTTTGACTAGAGGCCAGGACTCTTGCTCTTGTGCCTCTATATACTCCATCTGGACTATCAGCTCTACCCCCAGTATCCCGAGAGGTCATGTTAACAGAAGCAAACAAAGGCTCATCTTCATCAGGCATAGGTTCACACTGAATCCGATTGAAGACAGATTGTCATTTGGTTTGACATCTGCATTGCATTGTGACTCTCGGCTGGAAATCACATTCTTGATCAACATAGTCCTGAACCATTGATTGACATCTGCATTAAATTATGACTCTTGGCTGGAAGTCACATTCAGCATGGTCCATTGTCATAGAATTATTCCTTCTCTTCTGTTGAAGATGTTCTCGTAAATCTGTCTGTGACGACTGAGGTACATCAGAGAACACTCTTTGTGTATTTTTAGGAATATATTTCTGGTTCTTGGGTCTTGATGGCTCTTGATTATATAAAGAGTGATTAATATGAGCCACATAATTTTTAGCATACTCTGCATCCGGATCTTTTATTTTTATTTCCGATTGGTGTGGTTTCTTAACACCAGAAGTGTTTTCCAAACGGATTTGATGGAGTTTTGTTCTTAGATCAGTTGGAGGTGATATATTGGTTTTTGAAACTTGGAGTCTTCCTTCCATTGATCTGGATATTTGCAGAGAAGGAAGAGTTGAACCACCCCCTTGATTAGGAGTTGGTAACAGACCCTCTTTTCTAGACAGATTCTGTGCCCAATTCGAAGAAGTCGTAGAAGAAGACATTAAAGAATGTTTTTTCTTAGACTTATTCAAGTTTTGAGACATAGAATGTCCAGAAGGAAGAGTAGTCAAAAGACCATCTCCTTTTCTTTGACTAACAAAATTGTCAGTCAAAGCTGTTCCTGAAGTAAAGACTACAGGAGCAGAAGAAACAACTAAAGAGTTATCTCTTTTCGAAGGGACTTTGTGTGGAAGACCACCCCCAGTTCTAGTAGAACTTGGCAAAGAAGAAGAAATAGCTAAAGAGCTATTCTTCTTAGATGATGTATATGGAATACACGCTGAAACAGGCTTGGTTAAAGAACCAGTGCTGTTAGCGTGACTTTTGAATTTAGAATTACACGCTTGAACAGATTTTTCTAAGGAGACAGTACTGTCAGCGTGTTTGTTAACTTTTGAAATACATGCTGGAACAGATTTTGCTAATGAGCCAGTACTGTCAGCGTGACTTTTGAATGTGAGATTGCATGCTGGAACAGATTTGGCTAAGGAGCCAGTACTGTCAGCATGACTTTTGAAGGCTGGATTGCACGCTGGAACAGACTTGACTAAGGAGCCAATACTGTCAGCATGACTTTTGAATGCTGTCATCTTTGAGCGCACAAGAGTGTGCGTGCTTGCAGTAGAGTCTTTGCCAGTGTTAGGAGTAAACACTATGGCAGAGACTTCACCATTAGCTGCCAACTGATTCTTAGGGACATAGACAGAGCGTCCCTTCGACTTGGCAGTGGTGATGGAGGCTGAAGTAGGTTTGCCACCTTTAGCCTGCTGCATTTCTTCGTAGGGGAGTTGATCAAATTGGATCGATATCACCTTCTTCGTCGAGCCGACTGACGAAGTGTCGCATTGAATTGTTGCTATCTCAGAAGAGGAGATGGTTTTCCCTAGCAGTATCGCCAATTTATTTTCCATAAATAAATTTACTTTATTTATTGTGTATCTGGGAAAATTACAACTGTAGGAATCCGATCAAGAAGACAATCGCTTTATTCCTTGGACTATGCGAAGAAGAAAAGCTCTCAAAATTTTGACAGTAAGTTAGATAACTATGTATATGTGTAATGAATAAGAAAAAGAACTCTATTTATAGAGTCAAAAATAACTGAAAGGATAACTGTCTTCACAACCTGTGCCTAGTTGAAAATCACGCAGGATCTAACATACGCAAGGTTGTGAGCAGTTACTGGACGTGGCCTGTAACTGTTGGACACATGGCAATCATGCATGAGTCGTGTGTAAGTTACAGGACACGCAGGCGAGAGATCAGTGGCATGGCTGCCACGTACTCCAATTTGATGAAATCCACGCAGACTTGTTGAAGACGAAATCCATACAGACTTGGGTCAGAAAGCTTCAAAATCCACGCAAACTTGGGGCAAGAAGCTTCGGAATCCACGCAGACTTGGGGCAAAAAGCTTCACAATCCACGCAGATTTGGGTCAGAAAGCTTTAAAATCCACACAAACTTGGGGCAAAAAGCTTCAGAATCCACGCAGGCTTGGGGCAAAAAGCTTTAAAATCCATGCAGATGTGGAGCATGAAACTTCAGAATCTACGCAAACTTGAGGTAAAAAGCTCAAAATACACGCAGACTTGAGGACGGAACATATAAGTTCAAAATACACGCAGACTTGAGCCAGACGGCTCAAAATATACGCAAGATTGATGCAGAACTGCCAGCTGTCTTGATTCGACGTGCCTCGACTGACACAAAATCTCTGACAGTGATCGCTTTGTCAGTCGCATTAAATGACAAGAAGCTCTTTTGGTACGCCAACTTGGTGAAGGCTGAGTCTTGCTGAAGAAGATTTTAAAAGTCACGCAATAGTCGGCTGTGATCTTTCGAGTTCCGTGCATACGTGGCATACGAGAAGACATTCTTCGACTGTCGTGCTGTCAGTCATAATGACACTCTGACAAAATGATGAGCTGTCTTCCAGCGTGATTTTTTAATATTGTCCTGATCAACTCAGAGTGACTTTCGGACCCAGTTCCGATCAACTCAGTGTGACTTTCATTTTTAAGGCCTACAGGGTTGACCAGAGTTGACCAAGAGTTGACTTTGGCCCAGATTGACCTAGAATCATGTAGAATGCATAGTAGGACTCCATTTTACTATTTTGGGCTTGTTGTGACTTGTGCTGTTCTAATTAGGAGCCAGACACCACTCCTCGGACGATACTTTTCATATTAGACACTCAGATACAGGCGAGTACATTCTCTGATCATTTCATATCCTGTTTAGAATTATATTTCTGCTTTAGATTACCTTACTTGATGCTGTCACGACATTATCACGGATTAGTACTATATGGATATCTTCATGCGATGTTATCCCCCTCGGGAGCATTGGGTACATTGTCATGTGCGTTTCACTTTCATCATGTACTCCTGTGCTTTCATTATACATGTACACTCTTGTGAATCTTGTACTCTCATGTTCACGGAGCCCTCATGTATACTATCATGTGCACCCTTTATTTGTCACTACCACTTTTCTAGCTTGGGGGTATTTTGGTCATTTTTCAAATGTTAGGAATTTTTTTGGAATTATTATGTATTATTATGATTTAATAGAATTAATATGATTTTTGGTGATTTTTGGTGATTTTTAGGATGATTGATTTTTGGGCCTAAAGTTGACTTTGACTTGTGTTGACTAGAAGACTAACCTAGTGACTAATCTAGGTTATGGCCACTTAGTTAGTTTAAGTAACCTTGGGTTGACGTAATGAAATGAGGTTTAAGTCATTGGAACTAGTTGGGAGTGATTTGGAGTTGTTTAGGCTAATATGGCTTAAAACTTCATAAGTCATGACTTATGGTTCTAACCCTTTTAATAAAACAACTTAGCCATAGCCTATGTGACTTGGCCCAAGCCCAAATTAGCAACCCTAATATTTTGTCCAGCCAACCTAGGGATTCCCCACTATAAAATCCCTCCTAATTTCTAGGGCTAGCCTCCTTTCCATAGGAATCCATTTCAAGAAGAAAGAGGTGAGCTCCCATCTTTAGAAATTCATAATAAATCTATTTTTCCTCCTTTTTAATCCAAACAAGTTGCAATAGGTTCTAATTATTGTTTTCTTGTTGTTGGAATTGGTTGTTCTCAGTTTTCTAACAATTTGGAGGAGTTTCACCATCAAGAGGAGCATATCTCTTTAGAGTTTTTAAGGGTTTTGACACTTTGAGGTAACTTCCTATTTCCACCATAGAATCCTGAAATTTTTGCATCATTAGGGAGCCCTAGATCTAACCTAACAGTAGGGATAGGAAACCCTAAGTTTTTGTGTCGTTTCGTGTCCTAACAGGACACGTATCAGTGACATGTTCTTAGTGTTTGTGGAAATGCCTCAGTGGACTTTTTGGGTTAATTTTCGAATTGTATTTGAATGTAAATTTGCATTGTTGTGTCGCTTATCCATTTTTGAAGCTCTGAGTCATTTTTGTGCTTGTGTCGTGTCCTTAGGACACCCGTACACGCTTACTTGGACACGCGCGTGCGGCTACAGGAATGCCCTGCCTATCGGGCTCTTTCCTGGACACGACACGCACTTGTTGGACACAAAATTTTGTGGGAGCCTCGGGGCACCCACTGAAATGCCATGTGTCAAATTTTGCGGGCCCACATGGCGTAACGAGGAAGAAATCCTCGACGCACGGGTTTCGTACTGTTCTGTGATGTGTGGGTTTTTGTCACTGATACGGTTTTATAAGTCAGACACGGCGACACGAGGACACTGTGCAGACACTTGGACATGGACACCTAGACCTATGCTAGGTGGGGACACGAGCACGTGGCCTAACACGTGCTGTATCGTGTGCACGACACGCGTGCACACACGTACGAGGCAGTGCACTGCTGTGCAGAACCAGTGTGCTGTTTTGGGTTTTATTGTTGTGGACACGCCGTGTCTGGCTATGGTGGACATAAGGCAATCACAATGACACGTGTACACCCTATAGTTTCATTACCAACCACTTGATTCGTATTTTAGTTTGGTTTCAACCTCAATTTTCTCATTACCTTAGTTTTTTGATACATGATATTTTCAGTTTATGTCCAGTTTTAATTTTGAACTTTGGCAATCTTTTTAGCTAGTTTAAATACTGTAAATCACATGTTTAGATCCCTAATATGATTCTCCTATAAGTTATCTACCTGTGTGCAAGTTTTGGGATGGTTTTGTTGAGTTTTGAATTCGAATTTTGATTTCAAGAGTTGGGCTGTTTCAGGAAGACTGAGAATTGATTCCTGAATTTTTCATTGATGTTGAGAACTCAAATCTGAGTTCATAAGGAACCTGGGATTAGTGTGGATTAACTAAATTGATTTCCTTTCTTTGCTCACTGGAAATTGATGTTCAATCTGAGTCTTGTTATGAGTTTTGCTGTTGTGGGATTCCCTCTTTATTTCCTGAAACTGAACACTCCCCACTGTCCAGTTTGGACTGAACAGCCCACACACACACTGTATTCTCTGTTTCCCCCCTCCCACTCTTAACTAATTTGATGTCAAAGTCAGGATAATTCCTGTACAACTTGTTAGTTCACTGTTTTGTGGTTCAACAGCCTTCCTCTCATTTTCCTGCACACACAACTAAGCACACCCCCTGTCACTCACTGTTCCTGTGCACAGTTTACACACACTTTCCCCTTTCTTTCACTATTTTATTTCCTGCAATTATATGCATAATCAATGTTCACACAACACACAGGCCCTCTTTATATCATATATGCATGTATAATGTATATATATATATATATATATATATATATATATATATATTCCTATGCTTAGTTTAATACTCAGCCTAGGGTTATATAGGATGTGTATTATGTGTAGAGTAGTGAATGTGCATATTTTGTGTAGACTATATGTCTAGTATGTAGACATATATTATAAGTGTATGTATCTATATAGTGTAATGTAAAGGTAAGTATTTAGTATCTATATGAATATAGATTGTGTATGTATATATATAATGAGTAGTGTAATAGATATGTAGCTATGTGGTAGGGTTAGACTTCAATATATATTTGACTTTTAGACTAGTATAGGCTAGATTGACCTAATTTAGACCTGGTTAACCTAGTTTGACTTCTAGGGTTGACCAGAGTTGACCAAGAGTTGACTTTGGCCCAGATTGACCTAGAATCATGTAGAATGCATAGTAGGACTCCATTTTACTATTTTGGACTTGTTGTGACTTGTGCTGTTCTGATTAGGAGCCAGACACCACTCCTCGGACGCTACTTTTCATATTAGACACTCAGATACAGGCGAGTACATTCTCTGATCATTTTATATCCTGTTTAGAATTATATTCCTGCTTTAGATTACCTTACTTGATGCTGTCACGATATTATCACGGATTAGTACTATATGGATCTCTTCATACGATGTTATCCCCCTCGGGAGCATCGGGTACATTGTGTCATGTGCGTTTCACTTTCATCATGTACTCATGTGCTTTCATTATACATGTACACTCTTGTGAATCTTGTACTCTCATGTTCACGGAGCCCTCATATATACTATCATGTGCATCCTTTATGGGCCCCATGTGATATCATGTACAATAACATAACTTGTTTAGATCCTTGTGTATTGATTGGGGAAACGGGGGAGTGCTAGTAGTCATGTGAACAATTCTATTGTAGTGTAGATCATGTGCAAACTCTTTAGTGTAGATCATGTACAAATCTGTCCTGTTCACATGTGCTATCTTGTACTCTGCTTCACTAGCCACTATTAGTTCTCTATATACAGTAGCTATTTACATACAGTTCTTTCTTTTTTATCATGTATTTCCTTTCAGTTTCCTGTATCTTACTCTACTGCATGTTTATATTTTCTAACCTGCTATGAATTGTTGAGATGTACTGTGCTCGCTCCTGTCCTGACTGGACCTGTTGAAAATATTACAGAGGACGAGGAGGAGGCCTGCCTGGACACTTACTACGGGACAGCCTTAGATGACACCTGCGAGCTGGACCCTCAGGAGGACCCAGCTCTAGCTGAGGAGATCACCCCGATTGCCTAGACTAGACTAGTTAGGCTTATTTTACTTTTGCAGTCTTGAGACATGTCGTAGTTAGACTTTATTTGGAGTTATGAGTTGTATATATTCTTTCATCTGAGACCTTGTACTGTTGGATATTGCTGGGATTATCTTAGACTACTGTTTTGTTTTCATCTATTTATTTCCTTGAGTTCTATTTTATTTCGTGCTATCTCTTCCTTAGTTGTGATTGAGTTTTGCTGTTATGTCACCCCCGTTCGGGGAGTATAAACTGTTTAGATATATATATTGTTAGATGTATGTTGACCTAGGACAGCGCTCTACCGCCGACACTGCGGCGTAGGCTGGGCGTTGTTACGTTCTCGTACCCTCACAGTGGGTGCGGGTCGTGACAATTTATGATTTTTCTTTTTGATGCAGTTGACACCAGAGAAGATCCTGAGTATGAAATATTTGTTGGAACTTTAGCTGAACCAAATTTCAAAGAAGACTTATCGCATGTTAACTTTCCACAATATGCCCTTCCGTCTTCTCGTCAGACTATTTTGATAGCACAGAACAACGAGACTCTGCTAAGTCTGATAAATGGACAACCTTTGCAATCAGTGGATGTTGTCACTCATAGGAAGCCTATGTTCCTCTTCGGAGACGCTATTGATAAAAGTTCCGAACCAAGACCTAGAGTTGAATCAAGAACTTTTTAATGGAAGGAAAAATTGATCAAGTTACCAGATCTTGCGAGATGCCTTCCTCTGGCAAGGTATGCTCATGCGAGCCATCCAAGGAGGATGGAATGGGACATTACTACCTTGCAACAGGCACAGACCAGAAGATCTGTGTTAAGAAAGGTCCAAACAACAGGGACATGTTCTACAGTTCTTCCGAACGTCACAGCACTTTGTTGAGGGGGTTGAAACCAGGTTGCATTCCCCCCGAGAACTCGTCTTTGCTACTACCGGTAAGGACACCGATTTTCGCCAACGAGTATGCCAAAGCAGAGGGTAAATATCTGGATCAAGACATCCGGTTGACAGGTCTGGTAAACCCAGACATCAAAAGATGGAGCTGTATAGCTAACTGGATACTGGTCCAGTTTGAAGATAAACTTAGAGAAATTGAGCTGTATAATACGGTACACGCTAATGTATACGGCTTCTTTCCAAATCCTCATCTGTTCTTGGCTCTGGCAGAGAGGTACAACTACAGGACAGGGACGTTTATGATGCCCCTTGGAGAGATGGGCTTGGCCCTTCATGAGATGAAGTACATCTCATATTTACCAATGGGTGATTTGCCTTACGAGGAGTACGTCCCGACCAATGACGAGTTAAATAGACTTCGTCGAGAGAATCCAAAGATGGTAGAAGTCTTTGATGAGCTTTTGTGCCATTATAACATATGCTCTTTGTATTACCAAAGCGGCTATTTTGGCACGTGCTATTCGTCCAAATGGTTGACTTATCTTTTTTTTCAACCACATTATTGAGAAAAAGACAAAAGATCATGACTCTTGCAATCATGATTTCTTCCAACCCCTCAGTAATAGTGAAGTGCTAAACTGATGGAGGAAAATAAGAGGATGGATATCAGAGTTGAGGATGAACATCAATATCCTCCTCTTAAGGCTAGAGAATTTGTGGAGAGCTTCATAAGAATGGGCTACAGGTCCATGTCAAAACAAGCCCAGCTAGCAGGATTCTTGACGTACTGGCTACGTCGATTCGTTGTGCCTGGAGCAAGTGCTGTAGACCGCTTTCATCGCGGTATTCTTTTTGCAGCTGTCCGGTTAGTCTTCTGCTACCGGATGTACTTACTTTCAGCGATGACCTGCAGTATAAATGCGGGTCTTCGTCTGTATGTTGATCTTATGATCAAGTGCAAGGGTGATAAGGTGAACTTCCCCAGACTGGAGTTACCTTACACATACTTATTCGGATGGTTGCTCTTGCATCATCCATCATTGATGAACCCTGCCATGGGAGCAGTTGGTGGCAGTTTTCTACGCAGATTCACACAGAGCAGATGGATATATACTAGTTTAAGAGACTGTAGACGAACTCTGAACCTCGACAAAGGATAGAATTTTCTTTGCACTCCCCCTCCAACTGGTTATGAGCACATGGCAGCAAATCTGATCGACCTGGGGAGGCAACGAATAGGTCGGGTATCTTTTGAATGGCTGAAGACAATCAGACTATCCCATCTAGTATATAGATTTGAAGAAGAATGCTTTCTTAAACCATATCTGCCGAGCCGTTTTGCTCGTCAGTTTGGATATGACCAGTTTTATGTAGGTAACGCCATCACGTGCCCACAAGGAAAGGGTTATTTGATCGATGGTGCCCGGGCCTGGGCTTACTATAATGCTCGAGACAAAAAGACTGTGTTCTCGATGCCAAACAGAACCGATGCTGGTCCAAGAATGCTGTATACTTATTCTCAATTTTATACAGCTACGAATACATTTGCTGAAAACTATAGCCTTGTTGATAGTTTTGCAACAGCAAATTGTCTGAAGAGAAAAGCAACTGACACATTTGCTCCAAATAACGATGAAGAACATGAGCCAATGGACGATCCATTAGAAGCTTCCAGGGAAGTCAATTTCCCTGAGGAAGTAAACCAGCCATTAAGAATTTCTCTGAAGGTTGTTAAGTCTCCAGTTAAGGAGAAGAAGTGAAGGAGAGAAGAGCCTTCTTCTCCTGCTATGAAGAAGAAATTGATCTTGGAACATTCGTCAGAGAAGGTTACCACCAGATCGCAATCCTGACAATTGGTCGAGTCCACTCGAGATGAAGCCGCTACACCGACCTCTGTTCAGAAACAAGTCGATGTAGTAAACATAGAGAGCCCTGAGAGGCCTCTACACAGAAGGAAGAAGCTGGCTCACAGAAGACAGAAGATAACAATTTCTCCTCCAAGGCAAATTTTGTCTTCGGTAGTGATGAACGTCGTGGCTGGAATCACCCTACCATCTCCTACCCCTGTTTCTAAGTTTAGGCATAAAACTCCTAGTCCAGAACGGAGGGAAGAGATCGAGCAGAATGAAGAAAAAAATGAGGCCGTAGAGCCTAGAGAAAATGTTGCTGAGACAGAACATGAAGCTTTACCATCCCCTTTACCGATGATGGATACTACTCAACCTCCGGCTACACCGGGAGCAACCCTCGAGGAAGAGGATCGTTTGATGATCGAAGCTTTATATGACTGTGATTTCGGCTATCAAGAAGAAACTGATCATGCCGCTACTGCTTATAGTGAAGAGGCTCCCGAGGACAGTGAGAACAAGGAGAGCACCTTATCAGAAGCTATTGATGAGACACAAAATCTGAAAGAGGATGTTGAGATCCAGACATCTCCTCGAGCTATTGATGACACTCTGACTCCTGAACAGGAGGCTGAGGTGCCGATATCTCCATAGAAGATTACTGATGAAGAAGTAGCTTTGGAGGAAACTCCAGTTGTTGCTCCCGAAGGTATTGTAATGAAATTAGCGATCTTCTTTTAATAAATAGCTTGATAACTAACATCTTTATTCTTATCTATACAGAACCTGGATCTTCTCCTGCTCCTCCAGCATGCATGGACATAGTACTGGCGACGACAATTGCTAGTAGCAGTCGCCATTTATTCTGTGGCTCCGAAGCAGGAAGTAGTCAGGCAATAGTGTCTGAAGCAACTTCTGCTCAGCTAGAATCTGTTCCAACAGATGATAGGCCTGTTGTCGGATCGAATCATGGTAGACTGTTTTCACTTTCGATTCTTTTTTATAATAGCAAATGACAAGCAAAATGACAATATTTAATTTTGCAGAGGAACAACCAGGAGGAGCGACTAGCTCTACTCTAGCTCCTCTGTTCAAAGAGCCTATTGTTCGAGAAACTGAACGTCTTGCTGCCTCGTCATCAATAAGAGTAGCTGCGACTCCTGGTGCTCTTGCGATTAATCAGCTTGTCATCCAATCATTCACCAAATGCTTCTTCGAGTCCTTGGGGCCTTTGATCAATAGAATGATGGACAAAGAAGACGCTGATTTTTACATGGTTAGAGGTCCGACCTCTTTCTTAGTAAAGGCCATCCGGGAGCAAGGTGACGAGCCCCAGGCCACTTTCTTTGACCACATATTAAATGAGCTGGAAGCTTCAATAAAGAACTATAAAGAGCTCAATAAGGGGTAAGTAGAACCCTTAGTGCAAGCAGAGTTTGAACAGATGGCTCAGGCAGCTGCAGTTGAAAGAGTGAACTTCCAGAATCTCTTAGATGCCTATTCTACTAAATCTGCTGAGTATAATTCCAAGTTGGAATCGGTGACCTTAACTGCTGAGAGAAAAGAGAGAAGAATTATCGAGCTGAGAGTGGAGATTACTCGTCTCCAAGAGGAACTAGAAAATGAAGTTACCGAGCATCAGACTGCAGTCCAACAACTTGGTGCTCTAACTGAGGAAAGAGACGAGTATGTAGCAGCTCATGACGCTGAAATCACTCGCCAAATGGTAACCATGCCGACTTTTAATGAAGAATCTGGAATGGAAGAGGCCAGGAGGAGAGTGATGGCATCTCGCGAAGAACGGTTGCAGATTCTGAAACAATAGATTACTAATCTGATGACGCCTTCGTCTCAGTAGAAAGAACATCTTGTATCTTTTTGTCTTTCTTTATGCTATGTATGTAATGTCTTAAATTTTGATCAATAAAAGACATTTTGTTGTGGCTCTATTATTTCTTGCATATCTTATTCAGATATAAATAATAGCGATAGAAAATATATTCAGAGGTGCAGGACATGATATATTTCTTGATGATTTTGTAGAAAATAATTATATTCATTATATCTGCTCAGAGGTAATGTGGACGTGGCAGAATATAATTTGTCGATTATTATTTCAATAGACAAATTAATCAAGGATGATAAGTTACTGATGTGGATGATTAAATGAATGAAAATGAATCGTCAAAAGGTACGAACAAAATGAATCGTCGTAACGAACGGGTAAACCGTCGGATGATGATGAATGGATGAACCGTCAGATGATGATGAACGGATGAACCGTCAAATAATAATGAATGAACGGGCGAACCGTCGGATGAATGTGAATGAACGGATGAACCGTCTGATGATGATAATGAACGGGTGAACCGTCAGATGGTGATAATGAATGGATGAACCGTCAGATGCATGTGTCATTTCGTTGTTTTGAGAATCTCCGCCTATAAATAGAACAGAAATTTGGAAGGAATGATCATTTCCACTTTTCAACATAAAGATGTCGTCCGGAGATGCATCCAAGGAGGCTGAAGTCACCCCAAAGGTTGAAGTGGGCATTGAAGAACGTCTTGCCGAACCAGTCTAGCCAAAGCAGGCGGAAACAGGCGAAGGTTCGTCCGCACCCAAACCACCGCGGGATATCCTGGATTTCTTACTTGGACCAGGAAAGACTGAAGAGGAAGAGGCCATGAGGATGGCTGCCTGCAAGTTCTTGGTAGGTTCCAGCAAAGATGTTCTCAGTTCTTTTGTTGCTTGTGTCTTTGATAAGGACGGCAGTAGCCCGCATCCCAATATTGAGAAGGATGACAGTGATCTTCCTTGATATCATGTAACACCATTTATGATGAAATAAAAATCAAACTTTATTTATGAACTGTCTGATTTTATTTACATAAAATCTCTGTTACATTTATACATAATATTTCTTGAGGAATTTGCCATTGATAGGCATCATTGCAACTCGACCATCTAACTCTGAAAGTTGATAAGCTCCATTCGAAAAGACTTTGCTGACAATATAAGGCCCTTCCCACTTTGCATCGAACTTGCCTTTGCTCGAGTGAGTCATAGTCATAGGACGTCTTACTGTTAGAATAAGTTCTCCTTGCTGAAAGGCTCTGACTTTAACTTTACGGTTGAAAGTCTTCGAGATATGGGCTTGATATAACTCAATATGTTGTTGAGCCAATAGCCGCTTTTCATCGAGTGCTTCTAACTCTTGAAGTCGAAGAAGATCGTTGTTCTCTGTAGTGAATTCATTAGCAATGACAATCCTTAAAGAATGAATTTAAAGTTCCAGAGGAAGAACTGCTTCACAACCATACACAAAAGAGAAAGGTGTAAAACCTGTGGGATTACGGACCGTAGTTCGATAGGACCAAAGACATTCACCAAGCTTTTCACTCCAATTTTGTTTGTTGGAAGACACAAACTTCTTGAGGAGCTTGATGATAGTTTTGTTGAAAGCTTCAGCTAAGCCATTAGCAGCAGGATTGTAGGCTGTCGAAGCGACGTTGTCAATCCTTTGATCATCGCAGAATCTCGTAAATTTCTGGCTGATAAATTGAGGTCCATTGTCATGGATGATTCGTCGAGGTACACCAAATCTATAGATGACATAGTGTTTGACGAAGTTGATGACACTGCTGGTCTTGACTTCAGCCAAAGATATAGCTTCAGCCCATTTAGAGAAGTAGTCAGTTATTGCCAATATGAACCGATGTCCTCTAGAAGAAGGACGATTGATAGGACCTATAATGTCCATGCCCCAAGCTTCAAAAGGCCAGGATGCAGCCGTCGGATGAAGGAATTTCGAAGGTTGATGAATGAAATCTGCATGGATTTGACAAGTTCGATATTTTATTGCATAATCGATAGCATCAGATACCATAGAAGGCCAGTAGTAACTCATACGTCGGATACGATCCTGTAGCTTAGGACCGGATTGATGTGCTCCGCGGACACCGTCGTGAGCCTCATGCAATACTTGTTTTGCTTCATCACCAGCCAGACAGCGCAAGAGTAAACCGTCATAAGTCTGTCGGTAGAGAGTCTTAGTGATCTGATTGTAATAAAATTGTAGAGACCTTCGATGAATACTCGTAGCTTCTTTGGGATCTTCAGGGAGTATGTCATGAACTACGAAATCGGTGAAGGGAACTCTCCAATCTTTACTGATAACATTGGCTTCAGTAAGATTACTAAACTCAATATTATGATTATTTTCGATACAGAACAATTCCAGATTAGAGACGACTACCACCTGTTGTCTTTTGATAGGAATGGCTAAGACTGCTGCAAGATTAGCCAAAGCATCTGCCTCAGTATTGCAAGCTCGACGTACATATTCAATGAAGAAGGCTTTGAATGATGTAGCCATGTTGATTGCTGCTTCAAAATAAGGCACTAGATCTTGATGGCGAACTTCATAGGATCCTCTAACCTGGTTAATAACCAGCTTGGAGTCACCATAGACTTCAAGATACACAACATCGAGTTGCTTAGCTAACTGAAGGCCAATGAGTAGAGCATTGTACTCTGCTACATTGTTGGAGCAAGGCTCATCTAGGGAATATGCTCTTTGAATAGCTGATTCGTCCGGATAAAGAAGGACAACTCTAACTCCTGCGACGATGGTACCATTGGGTCCAATCCTGGATGTACCGTCAAAAATAGGCACCAAGTAGAAAATTCTTCAGAGACTGTATTAGATTCTAAAGTCTTGTCTGGAATTTTATTGTAGAGTTTGGACGTCTCTGGAATAGGGTGAGCTGCTAAGAAATTCGACAGTGCTTGACCTTTAACAGACTTTTGAGAAACATATACCATGTCATATTGGGCTAGCAGAATAGCCCATGTAGCCAGCCGAGAATTGAGTGTGCTAGGCTTCTTCTTAGGTACCCGAAGAGGGTTAACTCGGGATATGACATGAATAGTTTGGCCAATGATATAATGCCGAGTCTTTTGAACAACAAACATGAGAGCTAGGCATTCTTTTTCGACCGGACTATAACGGTGTTCAGCACCAATCATTGTACGACTGAGATAATAGATAGCTTGTTCGTGACCTTCTTTGTTCTTTTGGACAAGTACAGCACCCAGTGAATGGTCCATAGCACGGACATACATCAAGAATGGTATGTCAGAGATTGGTGGCACCAAGACTGGTGGGTTCATAAGATACCGCTTTATGTCATCAAGTGCTCGTTGACATTCTTTAGTCCAAACAAAAGATACACCCTTCTTCATGAGTTGAGTGAATGGTCTGCAGCGTCCAGATAGATTCGAAATGAATCTCCTGATGTACGCAAGTCGACCTTGGAATCCTCATAGCTCTTTTAGGTTGCGTGGAGGACGCATCTCTTGAATGGCTTTGATCTTCTCGGGATCTACGTGTATACCCTTAGAGGTAATGACGAAGCCGAGAAATTTACCACTAGAGACACCCAAGAATGACTTGGTGGGATTCATTTTGAGTTGATGTTGGCGCATGATGTTGAAGATAGTTTTCAAGTCTTGGATGTGATCTTCCTTTAGACGACTTTTGACAGCAATATCGTTAACATAGCATTCGACAGTCTTGCACAGATGATCTCGAAAGATGGTACTCATTGCTCGTTGGTATGTTGCACCAGCGTTCTTGAGACCAAACGGCATCACAGTATAACAGTAGACTCCACGAGGAGTGCAGAAAGAAGTATGCTTTTCATCTTCAGGATTCATCCGGATTTGATTTTATCCGAAGAATCCGTCCATGAAAGATATTCTTTCAAATCTACAAGTGTTGCCGATCATGACGTCCGTGATTGGGAGAGGAAACTAATCTTTTGGACATGCTTCATTAAGATCCCGGAAGTCGATGCAGACTCGAACTTTATCGATTTTCTTTAGAACTGGGACAACATTAGCTACCCAATCAGGATGCTGCTCTTCTCTGATAAAGCCACAAGCTATGAGCTTCTTGACTTCATCGTCAATTACGTCCATCATTTCTGGCTTGAAGCGCCGTTATTGTTGTTTGACCGGTTTTGCATTCGGCAGAATGTTCAATTTGTGAGTAGCAACTTTAGGATCCAGTCCTGGCATGTCTTCATAGCTCTAGGCAAAGACATCAATGTATACTTTAATCAGAAGAATTAATTCTTGTTTATCCACCTCTGGAAGGTTCTTGCTGATGAATATTGGACGAGTTAACCCGCTCTCTCCTACATCAATTTGAACTAATTGATCTTCAGTAGGAGGTTTCCTTTGTTCGAATCGGAGTTCCCACTGGGTATCCATTTATTGAACCCAAGGATCTGTTTCAGGATTTTCTTTAATATCCTCGTCATAGCCTTCTAGGAGTTCGACGGAGACCATGTTAGAAGATACAGTCAATCGATAAAATTGACCTATGCTGGTGTCAGAATCCCACGATCTGGAATCAGAAGAATTAGAACGTTCTTCACTATCGGATTCAGAGCCTGATGGGGATAACACTGGAGGAGAAGCATATCCGATACCTCTTTTGGTCCTGCTGTAGTACATCTCTGACTTTCCTTTCGGAACAGCCGTATGGAGAGGAGTTCTCCGTCCTTTACCGTAGTTGAGGCTGCTCTTAAAGTCATAACCCATTTTTCGGATGATGTCTTTTGATTGTTGACTGTAACGACGGAGTTGAAGATGCCCTGTGTCGTTAACTTTGCTTTCATCCGTATAGCTGAATTGTTGTTCTGGTCCTTTACTAAAAAGTATTGGACTCTCGCCTTTCTTACGAGCGGGAACAATACGATATGAATCCTTTTGGTGTTCAAATGAAACTTCAGTTTGAAGAGATTGCACAACTCCCATTGTAAATGACTGAAAGCTATCTAACATATCCAAATAGCATTTAGCATGATAAATGACATCAGTAAACTGGAAAGTAGATGCTTTTTCATTGATTTGTACATTTATATTTACAGCAGGACCTTTAGCCTTAGCAGGCTTAGTCAGATTGATTACAAGAGGAGAAGAAGAAGAACGTGGAGGAGGATTGGCTTTGTTACGACGGAGGTCGATAACAAGCGACTCAGAGAAGGTGAGCTTCCTTTTCTCCTTGTTATGAGGTAGATCTATAACAAGTGGCTCAGAAGAAGTGAGCTGCTTTTTGTCCTTGTTACGATATAAATCAATAACAAGCGGTTCAGAAAAGGTGAGCTCCCTTTGATCTTGATCATCAATTGATTGCTTCTGAACTGGCAAGTGAATAGCCAGTGGCTTGGAAGATTGAGGACGAGAAACACGCCCTTTGACAGGAATGATGAGGGTGTCATTAGGCACTGTTTCTTGCTCTTCTTCAGTATCCAAAGACAGGACAACCTTCATGAATTCGTCCTTGTACATACGTGCATCATTGCAGTATGCTTCGATGCCTTTGAAAGGATAAAGATCAGCAACCTCCTTCTCGACTTCTCCATTGTCATCAACATATTTAAAACACTGATGGAGAGTTAAAAGGACAATGTTATGCTCGTGCAGAAATGGTCTTCCTAACAAAGCATTATAAGAACAACTATGATTGTCAATGATGTAGAAGGTAACCTTTGTACGAAGATTGCCTATTTGGAGTTTTAGGCGAATCTTGTCCAGAGGCTCACTCCTTTCCTGATTGAACCCAAGGATGGTGGTGATTGTACTAGAGAGACTATGCAGTAGGATTTTTAGCGCATCCAATATTGTCTTAGGCATAATGCTGAGAGCAGACCCTGGATCTATCAAAATGCGATCGACTTTATCGAGTCGACGTATCCTGTATAGTAAAGAGGACGATCATGCCTGTTGTCTTCCATCAACATGTCATCCTGTGTGAAAGTTATGTTTGAAATTAACTCCAACACGCTATGACAATAGAGGCAAGAGACTGGCTCTGCTTTTGGCTTCTTCAGAAGAGCTAAGCAGGTTTCAGCTTGCATGAGAGCTTCGCTCAAAGTTTCCCGAGTCTCTTTGGAGAGGTGCAAGAGCTCGAAAATTGACAGACGAGCTGGTGTATTGGCCAACTGAGCGAAAATATCAAAGTTGTAAGTCTTTTCAAGTCCAGAAGGAGATGTCTTCTTCAAAGGTTTGTCGAAGCGGACTTGTTGTTTGCCTTTGTCAGCGACCGTCGGCTTGGGAGATAAGTTTTCCCTGATCTGGTGCCCAGTAGGATTTTTTCATCAACTATGGGGTCAAAAGACACCATATTACAAATCTTTGTCTTGCCCTTGGAGCGATCTTTCTTCTTAGAGGAAGAGGAAAGTTCGAACTCTTAAGCAAGATCCGGATGAATCCACATAATCTCGCCATTGTCAAGAGACAAAGGGACGAGACCTTCACTTCGTGGAGGAGGGAGATTCTCGATCTCGAGAGTAGCTTTGGGGATAGGAATGACGCCATGCTGTACCATCTGGGGCAGAAAGTCACCGAACTGAACTGAGACCATGTTTGCGGTAACAGTCTTCTCGTTTTGTTGCAGAGTGACAACGCCAGCGTTGACCAGCTCCTGGATTTTACTTTTGAGCACATAACATGCTCGAGTGGGATGTCCGATGAACCTGTGATAGATACAGTACTTGGGATGATCAGTCTTACCGACTTCATCGGGCTTCTTTGGTTCTGGAAGTTGAATTTTATTGCTTTTGATTAAGCAATCAAAGATGCTTGCTGAGTCATTCTCATCAAAGGAATATTCTACTTTAGGATGAGGTTCTCTCGGTGGAAGTGCTGAAGGAGCAGAAGTGGATGTAGAAGGAGCTACGTTAAGCGCCAGAGATTCTTTGTTCTTGTTCAAGTTCAAAGTTTCTTTTGGTTTGCGGTTGTTCTGGCGATTGCCACCACCTGATGTTTGATGTTCATCCCGGTCGGGGTTAGACATTTGTACCCCTAGCTGCTTGAATTTGTCGGCGCTAACTTCAGCTGCTTTAGCGTTGACAATGAAGGATGGCCAATCTTGGAACTGAGCAGATTCCGTCCACATGCTAATGATAGGCAACAGATTTGCCTTACAGGTATCTATGGTGACAGCAGCCGAAGTTCCTGGAGGCATTTTCAAAGCTTTCCGGCGGAACCTTTCATTGAAACTCTCAGTAGTTTCATTGTGCCTTTGTTTGATTTTATTGAGAGCTGACATGGTCATGTCATTGATCCCCTCGTAAAATCATTCCAAGAAGATTTGCTTTAAGCCAGAGAAGGATATGATACAACCATCGGGCAAGCTTCTATACCAATCGTATGCTACGCCGACTAAACAGCCGACGAATAAGAAGACCGTCATTTGGTTGAAGTTGGACAGTCATAACCTCAAAGTGGTTAATGAACTGACTGGAAGATGTGCTGCCATCAAACAGCGAAATGGTTGGGATTTTGTACTTCGGAGGAAACAGGACTTCCTTCCATTCAACTGGGTAAGGTTGCTTGATCCCCAATCTTTACAAGTTGTCCTTCTCCTTTAAAGCTTCGAACTGAGTTCACAGGAGCTTCACAGCTTCATTGGCATCTTCCACTGATGTAGAAGGAGCAGGCTAAACTACAGTGTTAGGAGGAGGAACAGCATGATAAGCACTACCCCCAGCACCTGACTGACTGGGTGTAGGTTGGACTTGTACAGGAGGTACTGAAAGAGATGCTACCCCCAACACTGCATTAACAGGCACTGACGATGCTATAATTTCAGGATTTGCAGGCGGTACGGTCGGTGGTACTGTGTGCTGAGCTACAATAATGGAATGCATACTTACGACCATTTCTGCCATTGTCTTTAGCTTATCTTCTAGTGCAGCTATTCTTTGTTCTTGACTAGCTGAACTGGAAGCATCGAGATCTTCATTGACAACATAAGCTGTCACTTCTCTGGGTAAAGTGGAGGACACTGTTCGTTCTGAGCTTTTGTTGTTTGCATCATAGTCGGAGAAAGAATCATCTCCTGAGTGAGAAAGAAGAAGGCATTCAGAAGGATTTTGAAGATTCCTTTGACCGATTGTGTCTCGGCTTCGGGAACGGGTATGTTGGAATACTCCTTCAGAAGATTCTTGAAGTAAATCCAAGTACCGTTGGCTTGGCTTGCGAGGCTTCCCATGCTTGGAACACTTCCTACCACAGTGTCTCTGGAAGTCATGTTGACGGAAGCGTACAGAACCTCATCTTCATCTTCCGACATAGGTTCAGAGTTAGAAAAGTTCAGACGATCGAAGACAGATAGTCTGGTTGTCTGACAACAACACTTGATGACAACCTTGTGATTACAATAATGATGATCACTTGGTTGAACTGGGGATGTCGAGATGTTGTTCCGTCTTTGCTTGAGGTGTTCTCGGAGATCGGGAACAACAATGGGACGAAAAGAAGTTCGAGGGATATGTTCTTTAATAACATTCGGAACATGGTTCCGGTTCTTCAAATGTTTTGTCCCTTGAGTGTACAGGGAAGTGCTCATTTCATTGGCATAGGTGTCTGGATTCTTGATCCTGGAAGTTTGTTTCTGATGATGTTTGGTCTTCGGTATTGGCTCTTTGCGTTTTATCGAAGTCGGCATGTTGAGATAAGTTCTTAAATCAGCAAACTCACCCCAGGGGTTTCTGTTTGAGACACCATTAATTTTTCCCTGTCTTGAACGAGAGATCTTGAGGGTTGGGAGATCTTGGAACTCTGCTGCCGGAGTAGGCAGAATACCTCTTTGATCAGTACATGTTCTTTTAACATGGAGATAAGAATCCTTGTTCGAAAGAGTTTTTGTACTGACTGATCCCGAAGCACGTTCAATGTGATCTTCTACGGTAAAGACCGAAGAAGACTGAGAAAAGACCAAAGGGCCTTTTCCTTTGTTTTGTAAAGAAGGGTTAGCTAAAGAGCGTTTTTCTCTGTTGTCTTCCAAGTCAAGAGACGAGGAAGTTTGAGAAAAGGCCAAAGGGCCTTTTCCTTTGTTCTGAGGAATAGCCAAAAGACTACCCCCAGTGGATTGTGCAGGAGCAGCAGGGTATTGGAGATGAGCAGCACTCTTCCCCTTGTTGTGAGAAGAAAAAAGATTAGCCAAAGGGCTGTCTCTCTTGGATTGCGCAAGCACAGTTTACGCATGAATTGATGGCGCACTGGCAAGTTACGCAGGAAAGTCTTTGGCAGATGACTTTCTGGTTCTGGCCACAAACACTGTGGTTTGCGCATCAGGAGTTATGGTCACAGAGTGTTTGGGGTGTACTCTAGTTGCTGGAGTGTTGGTTTGTGCAGGAAGATTGGCAGCCAACTGCGCCAGAGGCAGAGGAGTCTTGCACCTTGATAGGGCAGCATATGAAGTCTCTTGTGTACTGGCAACAGTAGATTGTGCAGCATCCTTGACAGCAAAAACATTAGAATACGCAGCTGTCTTAGAGGCAAAATCAGCAGATTACGCAGCAGTCTTCTTAGCAGAAGGAACAGACTGCACAGCATTCTTAGGGACTCACACTGGGCGCACTTTGCTTGTGGCAGAAGTTGTTGCGGTGCGAGGGGTGGTCCTGGAGTTGATCATGGCTTCGTAGGCCGTCTGGTTGACCTTTACAACCGGAGTCTTCTGCGTCTTCCCAATAGACGCAAGGTCACATTGAGTTGTCACTTCCTCGTCGGAGGAGAAAGTCGTCCCCACCAGAGTCGCCATTTTGTTTGCAAAAACAAAAGTATTGAACTTTATTGATACAAACTTTGTAAAGATTACAAGAATTCTGGGAAAGTACAACTATAGGAATCCAATCTAGAAGACGATTGCTTTATCCTTTGGACGATGTGAACTTTGAAGACGGTAGCCTCTGATGTTGAAGGCAAAAGCCTCGGAAGAATGTAGCAGCACTTGGACAAGAACTCTCTGATATTTCTGAACTTTATGTCTGATCCCCTTGAATGAAGACTTGAAACTCTATTTATAGAGTTCTGGAAATAACTAATTTTTAGTTATTCTGAATGGCACAAGTTGGATTGTGCAGGAACTGGATCGCGCAGGCACTGGATTGCGCAGGCAGTTGTCTAGGTCGTGGTTCAACTGTCTTGGACACATGGCATCATTTGATTGAAATACGCATGATCGTGTGAAGACGGTTGCCACGTAACGAGCAATTGAGGGCATGAATGCCACATGTACTTTTGTCAGTTATCATGATGAAATGCGCAACCTGGATTGTGCTGACTTCGGATTGTGCTGAGATAGATTGTGCTGGGCTGGATTGCACAGGCACTGGATTGCGCTGCATATACAGCTATCCTCGAGCGCTGTGCGGTACAATAAACGAACAGTCTTCTCGTTCTTCGTGCTGTCAGCTGTCAGAAGATTTGATTGTGTCAGGTAATGATGATATTGCCACGTCAGCTGGCGCAGTTGAATGTGTGCGCAGTCTAGTGTGCACAATCTGATGTCTACGCAGTTCATTTGAAAGTTGTATTTCTTAATTTTATGGCTTTGTTGATGGGTGCAACTTAATTTTTTAGGACCTACAACAATTTTTTGCAGTCATTTACGCAAAATTGTGGAGTGCTACATAGACGATATCATAGTCAAAAGTCGTCTCAAGGGCAACCACCTCTAAGACATGAGAACAGTGTTCGAACTAATGCGTGCACACCAACTCAAGATGAATCCAACAAAGTCTTTTCTGGGAGTCTCCAGCGGCAAGTTCCTTGGTTTCGTCATCACTTCAAAGGGTATACATCTGGACCCGGAGAAAGTGAAGGCTATCCTCGATATGTATCCTCCAAGAAACCTCAAAGAGCTACGCGAACTACAAGGAAGGCTAGCCTACATCAGACGATTTATTTCGAACCTCTCTGGAAGGTGTCAACCTATTAACTCAGCTCATGATGATAGGCGTATCTTTCGTCTGGACTGAATAACGTCAACGCACATTCGACGACATCAAGGGGTAACTTACAAGCCCTCCAGTATTGGTAGCTCCAATAATGGGGAAGCCCTTCTTACTATATGTCCGTGCTATGGACCATTCTTTTGGTGCCCTATTAGCTCAGAAAAACAAAGGCGGCCATGAACAGGCAATCTACTACCTCATCCGTACAATGGTGGGTACCGAGCACAGATACACACCGGTGGAGAAGGAATACCTTGCACTAGTATTTTTCATCGAGAAGACACGCCACTATGTGTCTGGGCAGACTATCCATATTATATCTAAAGTCAACCCTCTCAGAATACTGATGACTAAATCGGGCTCTCTAATTCCCATTTAGCTACATGGGCAATGTTGTTAACTCTATATGATATGCTCTTCGTTCCTCAGAAGGCAGTAAAAGGCCAGGCATTAGCTGATTTCCTAGCAGCTCATCCTGTGCCAGAATCGTCCAAACTCTACGACGAGATCCTCGACGAAGTGGTGGAGTCTAACACTGCAACTGAAGAAATCCCCATTTGGCGATTTTCTTTGATGGTGTATCAAGAACAGGGCCTAAAAGAAATATCGTGGCCAGAGTAGGTGTCATGCTCGTGTCACTTGATCATCTGGTTATACATCGTGCATATTCTCTCTTGGAACCATGCACCAACAACGTGGACAAATATAATGCTTTATTAATCAGCCTACAACTGGCGAAGCAACTGGGAGTTGACTATCTAGAAGCTTACGACGATTCCATGCTAATAGTCAGTCAGGTCCGAAGAGATTATGAAGTTCGCCACGAAGATCTCATCCCCTACCACAGAGCAACAATCGAGTTGGCGTCTACTTTCGTTGGATTCTTCATCGAGCACGTGCCTCGACTACAGAATATAGAAGCAGATGCTCTAGCCGGTCTCGCTGCTTCTTTGACCGTTCATACCAATACTCAGTAGTCGATCACAGTGTCTGGTCAAAAACTATTCTGTGTGAAAGATGCCTTGCATATTCATCACAGTTACGTAATGGAAACAAGCGTCAATTCTAAAGACTGGAGATTTCCTTTCATAGAACGCCATCTATGGAATCCTCTCCGAGGACCCGAAGAAAGCAGTGTCTATCTAAAGGCGATCCCTCAGATTTTACTACTACACAGCTACCAAGATGTTGTACCGACGCTCTTACGACGGGCTACTGTTACGATGTTTATCAGACACAGAAGCCAAACAGGCTCTCCGGAAGGCTCACTGATGGAGTTTGTGGTGCACATCAACCAGGTCCCAAATTACAAGATTCGCCTCAAACGAATGGGTTATTACTGGCCCACAATGATAGCAGATGTTATTGAATATGCAAAGAAGTATAGAGCTTGTCTGTTCCACGTCGATTTCATTCATCAACCTTCAGAGTTTCTACACCCGACGGCAATATCTTGGCTGTTTGAAGCCTGGGACATGGACGTCATAGGACCAATCAGCCCGCCAACCTCCAAAGGGCATCGGTTCATCCTAGCCATAACCGATTACTTCTCCAAATGGGCGGAAGCTATACCACTCACCGAAGTGAAGACGTCAAACATGATCAGTTTTATCAAACATCACATCATCTACTGCTTCGGCCAACCTCCCAGGATCATCCATGATAATGGTCCATAGTTCGCAAGCCATGCATTCTATCGGTTCTGCGATAGGAATTGAATTTAGAACATAGCCTCTACTGCCTACAATCCAGCGGCTAATGGGCTAGCAAAAGCCTTCAACAAAACCATTATAAAACTTCTCAAGAAGTTCGTGTCTTCAAACAAGCGCGATTGGAATGAGAAGCTCGGTGAATGTCTATGGGCCTATCGTACAACGGTCCGGACTCCAACAGGCAGTACGCCATTCTCTTTGGTTTATGGGAGTGAAGCAGTTTTTCCCTTATAAATCCAGATTCCTTCTCTTCGAGTAGCCTTAGCCAGCAAGCTGACTAGCAAAGAAAGCTACCGTCTGCGACTCCAAGAGCTCGAAGCGCTAGACGAAAAATGCTTCATAGCTCAGCAGCACATTAAACTATACCAAGCACGCCTTTCCAGAGCCCTCAATAAAAAAATAAGGAAAGGACTTTCCAAGTCGGCGATCTGGTCTTAGCGGTGAGAAGACCAATGGTCATGACGCACAAGGCACAAGACAAAAGGAAAATTTCAACCTAAATGGGAAGATCTCTTCATTATAGAATCAGTGTATTCTAATGGTGCATACCGACTAACTAAGCCTGATGGTGACTTGCTCATGATGCCTATCAATGGCGAGTTCCTGAAGAAATACTATGTGTAACCTTTTTTGTTCACATGTGTTCAGTCATGTAAATGTACAGTGCGATGTTTATATGATTCAAAAAAACTATCTAACTATTATCCGTATTTAAGAGTCTTAAATATGCCCTGGATAATAGGTCCTCTAAAAATTTTCCAGTAGAATCATTACCGTTTTTGACTCTGTCCAAATTCGATTTGACGAAAACAAGTCACGTCCCTATTACCTCTGAATTATTTTCTGATAATTATTTCCCAGTGGAATGATTAAATGTTTTGCCACATCCACATAACCTCTAAGCAAAGCATTCATCAAGGATAATCATGTCCATATTACCTCTGAACTATCCACTCCCACCTAACGTTATATATCTTTCCACGTCCATATCACCTCTGGTCAGATATAGAACATCCTCTGCTATTACGTCCATATTACCTCTACTAGCAGCTTCACTTCAACTTATTATCAATATTCAAATAACTTGAATATAAAACGGATAATAGGTCCACATCAAAATTCTCCAGCGGAATACCTACCAGAAATATCCTTGCTACGTCCACATTACCTTTAGCACCGATATTTCACAAAACCACATTTATTTTGAAAAGATTCATTATTTTGTACTTTAACGTCTATCAAGAGACTAAAAAAGGTACAAGAGCCTTGACGGCTAGAAAAAAAGGGAAGTTACAAAAATCTACGGGATACATAGGCGGTTTATGTTGTCCCTCAGAGCCGCAATCTTGGCTTCAGACTTCACAGTAGCTCAGCGCCTTATCTTTTCTTGACGAGCGGCTTCATCCTCGAAGAGGATCAGACTCAGATGCTCTCCTTCCAACTTACGCCAGCTGTTCTTCTAAACGGACAGAAGTGGTGGCAATCATGGCAGCCTGGGCCAAGTAATCCTCCTGTTCATATATCGTCGCCCTCAAGTCAGCTTCCAGCTGGGCGATCTCGTTCTTGATCTGCGCAATATGATTATACTTCTCAGTGATTTGTGCAGCCAGCCTAGTTTTTCGAGACAGCATGTGCCTCACTTGCAGCATTGAACTGGCCATACTGGTAAGCCAGCTCGCCGATCTCGAACAAGGGCATCCTTCCTCGTCTGGAAAGTAGCTTCTCCTCCGCAAGAGCTATCATCAAGGCCTCGTCCTCTGTATGGAATAGTGACGTCAAGCTCTGCTATTTGGTGTCCCGGAACCTGGCCACCTGACCCTCAGGTCTTTCAGAACTTTCCTCAGAGTATTGGCCCGCTCTTCATAGCCGGCAATGCTCTCGAGGGCCACCACTTGACATTCGGCAACAGCCTTCACAGAGCCGAAGGCAGCATTCCGATTCAGGACTCCCGGAAGCTTCACTTTCAGTACAGAGTAGAAAGCTTTGACGACTTCCTGGGCCATCTCCTCATCTTCGGTGGAGGTCGTCGGAGGGGAAGCTTGGAAAGTCTCTTCCACTTCATGAAGGGATACCTGACAAGAAGCCAAACTTGACAAGAAAATCTATTCTACCAAAAACCACTCCTAATTATCATGTGTCACGTCCATATTACCTCTGATACCGATAGTCTTCCGACTTGACACCTGTACCTAACCCGAGATAAAAGACACGGTGTCAAGACCACAAAACCTATCACGACCATATTACCTCTGTTGGGTTTTTGTTTCAAAACTATTTGCTTGCATTCCCAAGATGCACAAAGGGACAATAGGTCCAAACAAAAAAGGGATCTCCCCCAGCGGGATACCCTTTACGCAAATGCTGTATTAGACCCCCTAATACAAGCACCACAAATACCACAAACAAAGAATGGAGTGAATGCATTATGTTTATTCAAAATCAGTTATATTCACAGGACTACATCTCATGATCAAACCAAAAAGTTGTTCATCTGGGCAAGAAGTAAAGGATTACATTGATGTCCAAAATAAGGGAAGATCTACTACTCATCAGCAATATTGCAGCACTACACCTTCGACAAAAAGCAGTTTTATGGGCCTCGAAAGAAGTCATATTTTACAGTTGAGAAGCAAACAAAGCTGTTGAAACCTTCGAGAGGCTACACGGAGGAGGATAAATATAGCATGCTAAAAGCATCTACAAATGGTGATCTTCTCTCCTCCATATTGCGGACGTCCTAGGCCTGCTCCTCGAAGAGGCTATACCTTCAAAACAATATCTCTATTGTTGCTTTTGCCTACTTAAAGAACCGTGAAAATAGAAGTTTCACAATGACGCCCAACTACCGTTCGACTCTTCGATGTATAAAGGTTCTTCCTACCATCTGAGGAAAACCCTTCCAAAACAAGAAGAATCCTGAGCTCTCTGATGTGTGTGTCAAGTGTTGCATCTCCACCATGCCCAAATTTGCCGATACCGGTCCTGGAGAAATTTGCTACCCAGATCCCTACACAATAAGAATCAAAGACAAAAGAGAAAGTCAGACTCAGAAATCCGCAGCAAAAACTAGGTTTTGAAAGGCTTTTATGCGCCCAAAGGGCTATGCGCCCAAAAGGCTATGCGCCCGAAGGCATATGCGCCCAGAACAAACATGTGGGCGCATAACACACAAACAGTACATGGGCGCATAACATGCCAAAGTTAGAGGGCGCATAACATGGCAACACGTGGGCGCATAGCACACCACAGTGTTGGCACATGACTTCTGTAGGCGCATAACAATGCTCGCAGAAGTATGTTGCCTTAGGCGCAAGCGCCCTGGTAGAATAAAATTCTGAGCATCGTAAATTAACGCTCGAGACTTTATTTTTTGAAGCATGTCCTCACCCAGAATTGGGTCCTGGACAGCCGAGGACACTGCCACGGGAGAAGAGCCACTCGGCGCAGCCCCCTTGCCCTTCGCGGATCTCTTGGTGACCTTGGGAGACATGGTTCTGCAAGAAAGAAGATGAAGAGTTTCTGAAAAATTCTAAGGAAAGGGAATAATGAGCTCTCTCTCTTCTTCAGGGCCTATTTATAGGCACATGCCACTTCCTATACGCCTACTAGCTTTATGTGCCTATGTGCCCATTGTGCAGTATGCGCCCACAATGGCCTATACGCCCACGTAAAGAACCAGCCTCTTGCATACTATGCGACTGTCACTTGCTGACGTGGACAACATATGAAGGATGGACAGCTTCAAATTCTACCCCGATGAATCTGTTAGTTCAGATTTTGAGGAATATCCCAACAGTCATATCTCTCTGACAGACTGGCCAAATACTATGCGCCCAAGGAGAGAGTCGTGCTATGCGCCCATTGCATCACGAGAAGACGATCCACGATTCTTTTAAAGTATTTCGAACTAGTTCAAGTATCGAAAACTTTGAAGGGGGTCTTGTAGAAGCATAAAAATTTTAGCAAATAAAGCCTTATGCTCCCAAGCCAAAAGAGGATATATATGCCCAAGTGAAGCTCCTATGTGCTCATGACACCCTGTGAAGCTCTTATGCTCTTAATATCATGCGAAGCTCTATGTGCCTAAGCCAGTAAAGCTCTATGCGCCCAGCCAGTGAAGCTCCATGCACCCAGCCAGTGAAGCTCCATGCGTCCAAGACTAGCTTCCCCAAAAGGAGGGCACATAGCCTGAGATATGGCTAGGCACCCAAGCCTGACTCAGTCAAAGCCATGATCAAAACGTGTACTGAAGCACACGGCCACGTCAGTCTCCATGAGCAGTCGTGTACCGAAGCATGCGACCACGTCAACACCACGACCAGCCCACGATCTCGTAGCCTGCATGTGCCTACACTCTATGTAAAATCCCTAAATTTCTACTATATTTTTTATATATATTAAATTTGGTACTGATTTAAAATTTTTGTATTATACGTCGCATAGTCGTATTGTACGTCGCGCACAAAATTTTATTTTTCGTAGTTGCTCGACGAGTGCGAATATGTGTGAGCGTACATATTTTGAGAAAAACATTTTTTTATTTTTATAGTTTCAAAATAATATATGTAATATTTAATTTAGCTATCAAAATTTCCTAAATTTATGATTTTATTTATGAAAGGCCTTTTATTTGGAATAAATAACATTATTCATGCATACATATATTTCATAAATATTTGCTAGCTTAATTTAAATAAAAATATAATTTTCGAGATTTATTATTCAAAAAGATATTTAAAAATATTTATTATTTTTGAAATTATTATTATTGGTATTTTGAAAAATATATTTGGAAGTTATGGTGGCCATTTAAATCTTGATTTAATTTTTGGATTTATTTAAATAGTTAAATATTCGAAATTTATTTATCCCATTTGATTTTGAGCTAAAAATTTAAATAGACTTAAATTGGATTTAATTGATTTGATTTTAAACTAAAAGAATTTGATTTGATTTGATTTAAATTAGATTTGGATTTGGATTTGGATTTGGATTTGGATTTGGATTTGATTGCTTTTAAATTAAATTAGGAAATATCTAAATTGGGTTTAAGAAGGAATCCTAATTCTTATCTAATTGGGAATTCCCACATCCTATAAATAGGCAGGTACTCCTCCATATTATTTTTACCACAAATCGTCTTTCAAACCATCCTTGTCAAAAATTTTGTCTTTTTTCGTCATAAATTCAGCCTCAATTTTTAAAGGTTGTAGCAACTTCGAATGACCGTAACTCCCAACTCCGGACTCCTTTTGACCTCCATTTTTTTATTGGAATCGTATTGAGGTATATTTTCTGAATGTAAATTTTATTTTCATAAATTCGGAACTTAGTTTTCTGGAAAATTTGTGGAGTGTCAGTGGTCCGAAATCTGACACGTTTTAGGGTTTTTGAGATTCTGGGAGAACAAGGAATCAGAATCACGATCCGTTTGAAGTTTCGGAATACTGACAGAAAAATACATATCATATATTTTTCCAAAAAAAAATTTCAGAGTATTTTATTTTTGGTTTTTATTTTAGAAGATTGTCACATCGTCCTGAATTATCTTGTGTAGCCCTATGACTATTCTGTACCCAACGGGATTGTCAGTTTCACCAGCAAGGACCTCAGGCAAGACACCTTGCCATTTGCTGTTTAATTATTTTAGCTCATATTTCATGTATTATTTATTTTCTTTATGCAAAATAAACTGTGATACATGGCATAACCTGTTAGAACTTATTATTCATTTATATTTCCTGCTATGTATTATTTTTCTCACATTAAACCTATATTTAAGGGACCACCTTGTGTGTTGCATTCATTGGCCTTGACACGTTATACCACGAAGTTGTGTGTCACATGTAGAATACGGAAGTACGTGATTGGCTGGCCACCAGTACGTACAAGCCGTGCGATAGGAATAACCGCTAATAGAGATTGCATGCTAGTTGAATTAGCGGTTATAGTGGTTTGTGTTGTGGATACGATACAGTAGGCATTGGGCGGGGAGGACAATTCCTTAGCGTATGGGCTTCGATGTACTTCCCTTGTGACCCGGACTCTCCGCTGGAGATACGGGGTTGATGACCCATGATTACTGACGGCCATTGACGATTCTGCGGAACGTCATGCTCTTACTGATGGGGCCTCTGGTGCCCAAGGGGGGACTATACCGATCCTATTTAGCCAGGGCCCATGCGTAGGAAGGATTGTTCTTAACTATATTTCACTTAGAACGGTAGGCAACCTTTATCCGTTAGGTATGAGTACTTTTGGTTTGGGTACTTGTATCTGACCGTAGCTTGGAACAATAACTTGTCGCAGATTAGTTCGTCACATCTTGTCCTTGTTTGGTTGTAGATGTGACTTACTACTTCGATGAGAAGGTATTGAACGTTGTTGGGGTCCGGATACCATATTGGATTCATAGCATGGGAAGATACGTTACCGTGAATTAGTTTACCATCTCCTGTACTTGTTTGGTTGGGGGGATGGTACGCTCGTTCAGTAGGTGCGTATTGGAATATGTTATAATTCGATTTACTTATTTATTTGAGCAATATTTATTCAGTTTATATGACATGATATTATGTGTCTTGTTACGTCCCTCTGAGGACCTGGTTATCTCCCCAGGTGTGTGCTATTGTCTTTCACAGGTGTTCTAACTCTAGCCGTGGTCCTCTCTATTTCTACGAGGATGATTGCACTTGGATCGTCTTTGCTTCACTCGCCAAATTCATATCTTTTCTTATGTATTTTCCTTTACTTGTTGGTAGTGGATTTGTCTCCAGTCCAACATATTGTATCAAAATAATTCATTCTCATTATATGATATCTTTTATTCATTTATTTGTGTGGATGAGATTAGTTATGGTTCTACTGCATTTTACAGCTTATGTATTTATACGAGGCTTCCATATATTGGAGTATACTTCGTATGAATACAGCTGGCATGTCTACGTTCCTAGTCCTACGTATTTTGGGACTGGGGCGTTACATGTTTTTGTGATGGCCCATGTAGGTCGAGTTTGTCACTTCGGTTACGTTACTGTTCCGATGTGAACCTGCAATATAGGATTAGAATTATAGGAATCTCATCCATACAGCTTGACCTCTTCCCTTGGCTTCAAATTTCGAACTCTCGTTCGACTTCCTTGAATTGTATCTTGCTTGATTCCTTTCTACCGTTGATTCTTATTTTCGTGCTTAGTGTCAACTAGGAAGATGACTACACTAGTATATGCTCATAGGTCAAACACATGGCTAGAATGGTTATATTGGCAATTGGAATACATTTAAGACTCTAATTGAGTTAAAGGATTTTTTTAGTAGGGATTTAATGATTAGTAATTTGTAAAGTAGGATATTACCACGAAAAGTTTTAACCTTGAGATTTCTATATAGTAAACACTAGAGGATTTATAGAATTTCGTACTTGGTTTAAGAAATTGATTGATTTTCAAAGATTTAATATTTATGATTTATTGGATTATAGTTATACATCCTTGCACAAGTATAAAATTGATTTGCTTTTCGAGTTGTGATAATTATGAGTTTGGGTGATAGATATACATCTTTGAACAAATATAAAATTTATTTGATCTTCGAGTTTTATGTTCATGATTTATTATATTATAGTCATGCACCTTGAACAGTTATAGATTTGGTTTGAAAATGATCTTAGCTTTTAAAAATGGTCGTAGGAATTATTTAAACGGAGTTGTACAACTTGCGGTTTTCGTGTTTATAAAATTTTAAATTTTAAGGGGAAGTAATGACGGTAAATTTTGGTTTAAAATATTTGAAAGTTATGAAAACGATTTTTGAGAATTTTTTTTTATTTTAAATGGTGTCCGATGATTGAGGATTACAAATCTATTTAGATTTTTGGTAAAAAAAAGGATTTTGACTGATGAGATTATTTGAAAATTTAGTTTAATGCGGGATTGCTAATATTAAAATTTTGGGAGAATTTCGAAGGATGTGATGGAAAGTTATTTTGGTTGGTTAAAGGAAGTTACCATTTAAAAGTTATGATTTTGTTGGACTAACTTAGCATGAATAGAAGTTAAAATTGATGAGAGCATTGAGCTTAATTTTTTGAGATTGCTTTTAATATGCTAAGAATTTTATTATGAGTTATTTGAAAATTTTAGAGTGTTAAATTTTTGATTGATTGTGAAATTTTTATGGATTCGTAAATTATGAAATCTTGAGTTAAATAGTTGAATTTAAACCTTAATTCTGGAAAGGGTTAGTAGTAACGTGATAAAATTTTGCTTTGAGATTTATGAGAGTGATTTAAATTTTTATGATAAATTTGAACGGCTTGGGTGAATACAAATTTTGGTGGTATATTTTTGAAAGTTTAATTTTGGAACTTTTGGAGGAAACATGAGTTAAAATTTTAAAAGGTAGGCCACCAAGATAGCCCTAATAAGTTAGAAGTATTCCATACAAAATGCCATGTCGCTCATGACTATGATAGTAGTGTATACACAAGTGTTGTTAGTCATCTACCAAGCTATGCGACAGTATTCCAATCTTGACTTACTCGACCTTCCTTCAATTCTAGATCTTTTAGTTGCGACCATCTAACCCATTTGCAATTTGAATAATTTGTTAACGGCTCCTTAACTGTATTCATCTAGGAGACTATCTTCTCTACAGAATTTTGTTCCTAAATTATTTTTACTGTATTCTCTAATTAATTTTATTTCATGCTTTAACTTGACCTTTATTTTTGTGCATTAATTATCACCTCGTGAACTCCCACTTTCTATTTTTGATCTTTTGGCGTCCCTACCGTGACTTGTATATTTGGAGTACAATACTACACTTTTTCTTCCAACAAATTTCATATGTAAGACCTAGACAAGTCCACCTTCATGTAGATGTATCATGTCCCACTAAAATACGTCTCCTTGTACACTATTTTCATGATAGGACCTTCTGGTCAAAATGACCAAACTATAACCTCTACCATGACACCAAAATACTTTCCGACTTCAATTAAGAGATCCAACCTTGACTCAATCCCTTAACCCGATAGGTGAATTTTGTTCTACTTAGTTCCTTAAATGCTTAAATTTGTGCTTTATCTTGATTGCTTAACCCATTGTCTCATCCCATTACTAGTTTAACTCTTGTAAGTTGGGTAGAATACCTCACGGCCCAACAAAGCCTTTGTCCTTGTGACCCATGTGGATAAGTTTGCTTAGCCTATAAGTTCAGAGGACCTTAACTTAGCTAGTCAACCAAGACAACTGTATAGGCTCGAATTTCGGGCGAGCCTTGATCTTAAAAGACCTGGGACTATTTAAAATTTCCTCCCTTGCTCATATTTTGACTATCTTGCGCTGCTAACGTAGCTTCAGTTTTGCAAGCTTATTTCGTTATCAAGCTTGATCATGATATTTTATTGGGTGCACCCACTAACATATTGTCTAATCAGAATCGGTACATAATGGTCTGATCAACCTAGTGCACTTTGGTTCGCATTTATCTATAGTTCTATGTGGATGGGAACATAGCTAAACTTGTCCTCTAGAGTCCTATCTGCGACTGCCTTGACAACTCCTTTTGAATTATTCGGTCGCCTTTGAACCACGTATTTGTATTCGATAACGCCTCCTTCGAACTCTATATTGCGTTCGCCTTCACCTATTTTAGAAGGACGAAAGCGTCGTACTAAAACTCCTCTAACTGTCCTATCACCATGACCATTACCACCCAATGTAACCATATCTTTGTCTTGAACTACTCGACCTTTCCCTCGACACTAAATTTACAATCTTGACTTTCTAATCACTTGAATTTAAGAGTTATTGCAATCGTCTCTTAATCATACCCTCAACCTAGACTACGACCGTATAAACTTCCTTAAAATCTCCTATCTACCGTTGTGCCTTCTCACCCCCTCCTAATTCTTAATTTCGAGGACGAAATTCTTTTAAGTTGGGTAGGATGTAAAATCCCTAAATTTCTACTATATTTTTTATATATATTAAATTTGGTACTAATTTAAAATTTTTGTATTGTACGTCGCATAGTCATATTGTACGTCGTGCACGAAATTTTATTTTTCGTAGTTGCTCGACGAGTGCGAATATGTGCGAGCGTACATATTTTGAGAAAAACATTTTTTTATTTTTATAGTTTCAAAATAATATATGTAATATTTAATTTAGCTATCAAAATTTCCTAAATTTATGATTTTATTTATGAAAGGCCTTTTATTTGGAATAAATAACATTATTCATGCATACATATATTTCATAAATATTTGCTAGTTTAATTTAAATAAAAATATAATTTTCGATATTTATTATTCAAAAAAGATATTTAAAAATATTTATTATTTTTGAAATTATTATTATTGGTATTTTGAAAAATATATTTGGAAGTTATGGTGCCCATCTAAATCTTGATTTAATTTTTGGATTTATTTAAATAGTTAAATATTCGAAATTTATTTATCCTATTTGATTTTGAGCTAAAAATTTAAATAGACTTAAATTGGATTTAATTGATTTGATTTTAAACTAAGAGAATTTGATTTGATTTGATTTAAATTAGATTTGGATTTGGATTTGGATTTGGATTTGATTGCTTTTAAATTAAATTAGGAAATATCTAAATTGGGTTTAAAGGAATACTAATTCTTATCTAATTGGGAATTTCCACATCCTATAAATAGGCAGGTACTCCTCCACATTATTTTCATCACAAATCGTCTTTCAAACCATCCTTGTCAAAAATTTCTCTTTTTTCGTCATAAATTCAGCCTCAATTTTTAAAGGTTGTAGCAACTTCGAATGACCATAACTCCCAACTCCGGACTCCTTTTGACCTCCAGTTTTTTTTATTGGAATCGTATTGAGGTATATTTTCTGAATGTAAATTTTATTTTCATAAATTCGGAACTTAATTTTCTAGAAAATTTGTGGAGTGTCAGTGGTCCGAAATCTGACACGTTTTAGTGTTTTTGAGATTCTGGGAGAACCAGGAATCAGAATCACGATCCGTTTGAAGTTTCGGAATACTGACAAAAAATACATATCATATATTTTACCAAAAAAAATTTCCAGAGTATTTTATTTTTGTTTTTTATTTTAGAAGTTTGTCACATCGTCTGAGTTATCTTATGTAGCCCTATGACTATTCTGTACCCAACGGGATTGTCGGTTTCACCAGCAAGGACCTCAGGCAAGACACCTTGCCATTTGCTGTTTAATTATTTTAGCTCATATTTCATACATTATTTATTTTCTTTATGCAAAATAAACTGTGATACATGGCATAACCTGTTAGAACTTATTGTTCATTTATATTTCCTGCTATGTATTATTTTTCTCACATTAAACCTATATTTAAGGGACCACCTTGTGTGTTGCATTCATTGGCCTTGACTACGTTGTACCACGAAGTTGTGTGTCGCATATAGAATACGGAAGTGCGTGATTGGCTGGCCACCAGTACGTACAAGTCGTACGATAGGAATAACCGCTAATAGAGATTGCATGCTAGTTGACTTAGCGGTTATAGTGGTTTGTGTTGTGGATACAATACAGTAGGCATTGGACGGGAAGGACAATTCCTTAGCGTATGGGCTTCGATGCACTTCCCTTGTGACCCGGACTCTCCGCTGGAGATACGGGGTTGATGACCCATGATTACTGTCAGCCATTGACGATTCTGCAGAACGTCAATGCTCTTACTGATGGGGCCTCTGATTCACAAGGGGGGACTATGCCGATCCTATTTAGCCTAGGGCCCATGCGTAGGAAGGATTGTTCTTAACTATATTTCACTTTAGAATGGTAGGCAACCTTTATCCGTTAGGTATGAGTACTTTTGGTTTGGGTACTTGTATCTGACCGTAGCTTGGAACAATAACTTGTCACTGGATTAGTTCGTCACATCTTGTCCTTATTTGCTTGTAGGTGTGACTTACTACTTCGATGAGAAGGTATTGAACCTTGTTGGGGTCCGGATACCATATTGGATTCATAGCATGGGAAGATACGTTACCGTGAATTAGTTTACCATCTCATGTCCTTGTTTGGTTAGGGGGATGGTACGCTCGTTCAGTAGGTGCGTATTGGAACATATTATAATTCGATTTACTTATTTATTTGAGCAATATTTATTCAGTTTATATGACATGATATTATGTGTCTTGTTACGTCCCTCTGAGGACCTGATTATCTCTCCAGGTGTGTGCTATTGTCTTTCGCAGGTGTTCTAACTCTAGTCGTGGTCCTCTCTATTTCTACGAGGATGATTGCACTTGGATCGTCTTTGCTTCGCTCGCCAAATTCATATCTTTTCTTATGTATTTTCCTTTACTTGTTGGTAGTGGATTTATCTCCGCCCAACATATTGTATCAAAACAATTCATTCTCATTATATGATATCTTTTATTCATTTATTTGTGTGGATGAGATTAGTTATGGTTCTACTCATTTTACAGCTTATGTATTTATACGAGGCTTCCATATATTGGAGTATACTTCGTATGAATACAGCTGGCATGTCTACGTTCCTAGTCCTACGTATTTTGGGACTGGGGCGTTACACTCTATGCACCTAAGGCAGGACTATGCACCCACATAAAAACTAGCATATTTTTTTATATGGGCACATAACATTATTCCAGCTCAACAACAACTATAAAAGTGGGGCCTCATCCCTCTTCAAAGGACAGAACGGCGAGCATTTTCAAGAGCCAAATTGCTGTACTTCTTGCCAGTGAGCTGAGAGTTAGCAATTTTTTAGGTTTTCTTCCACTTTTGTAATCGGAGTGTCAATGGAGTAAAGGAGCAACTGATGCTCGATCTCCATCGTTCCATTCCCCAGAATTCTTTTTTGTACTCGGGGATTCTCAGCGCAGGATCTCTCTAGCGTACTCGATTTGTGGTGCCTTGCACCAATAAAGAAAAGATAGCATTTTCTTCTTCTTCTTTTTTATATGTCCACAACTTGCTATGTCATCAACGCTGACATAAATTACAATATGTTGTTGGGATGACCATGGATCCATGTGCACATGATCGTTCCTTCCACCCTCCATCAGTGCATGAAGTACGTGACCAGCGACGGGACTATCAAGACTGAGTTCGTACCGACCAAGGGACCATTAAGCCCTAGTGTGTAGCTCCAACCAAGCCATCAGATTATGTTAGGGAAGCTCCACTCATATAAATTTATCGTCTTTTCTATCGTGCTTGATGATCCTCTTCGAAAACTCTCGTATGCCTCGTAGAGTATTAAGACCATGGTAGGTAGGAGAGCAAGACGGTGTCCAAACACCTGCTTTACGGTCGGCATGATAAGGTTCCATAACATCAAAAAGGCAGCCAATATCGCCTTTGAAGTCATCGTGCACAAATTTCGACATAAATAAATATGAACCATAGCGCTAGGTTTTCCTTTGTTTGCTATGACAAAAGGTTGAACAAAAATTTTGTATATTAAACATGTAAAAGAGTACAAAGATTTCTAAATAGGAGATCTAGGTACAAAATTTATGGGGAAATATGACAGTAGGGATCGATCACTACAGCAGCTCCTTTACTCCGTTGACGATCTGACGACGAGTTGAACTTGCTCTGACTTTCTGGTACTTGTCAGTGGAACTCTAGGTTGCCAATCAAGAATACGTCAAAGTTGTCGAAGTTTCTTGATTGAAGAAAACTACTTCTATTTATAGGCGAGCACATCTACGATGTGTATAAGGGTTTTCTGGCATGCATGAGCACAGTACATAGAGATATGAGAGAATCTGTTATGATGAGGGCTGCTACTGAGCTGGCATGTAGCAGATCTTGAGATTCTCTTCCATCATGATCTTGGATAGTTATCAATATGACCGAATAAATGACACATAGCACGTTTATTGCTCAATAATCTTGATCGGATGAAGTCGAATTTTGTCCTTATCTTAGGGAAAGTGGTATAAACAAATCGATTAGATACTGCCCTTATCAATAGAACCAAACTCTATTCTTATCTTTGGAGCGACGGTTTAAACAAACTGGTTGGATATTGCTTCTATCAACAGAACCAAACTCCGTTCTTATCTTTAGAAGTGGTGGTTTAAACAAACTAATGGGATCATATCTAAAATAATATGGATGCCAGGCTGGCCACATGGAATAATGCTACCTCATAGAGATGCATGTCTATACAAGCTATGCTTCTGTGCGATGAAGAGACTGCTTCAACGACAACGGAGTCACTGTGTTTTTAGGGCGCAAGAAGATTGTATTTCGAAGACAACGAGGTCACTATGCTTTTGGGCGACGAGGAGACTCTGTTTCGAAGACAATAGAGTTACTACACTTTTGGGCAATGGGGGGACTGTATCTCGAAGTACAACGGAGTCAGTGCACTTTTGGGCAACGAGGAGACTGTGTTTCGAAGACAACGGAGTCACTGCACTTTTAGGTGACTAGGAGATTCTTGTGGAGATTTGTAAGGCCACTATGCTTTTACGAAGTAACGAAGGACTTTCTGAGAGCTCTTTGTGAAGCAACTGCGCTTTTACGAAGCGACGAAGGAATTTCTGAGAATTCTTGTGAAGCCACTGTGCTTTTACGAAGCGATGAAGGACTTTCTGAGAGCTCTTTGTGATTTAATGACTCCCTTTGAATCAATGTGTTCTTAATTGTCGTCGTCTTTTGGGGTATTTCAAAGAGTGTGGTCTAGGATTCAGTCAAAGGAACCTATTAAATGAGATCTATTGTGTTGAGTTCGAGGTTCATCCTATTAATTCGGGGGGTTTTGACCGATTGACACGTGGCACGTAGGTTGGACCACACACATCCTATATAAAGGGGAGCTTTTCTGAGGAGCCATGTCTATTGTCTCTTAGCATTCCCACTGTCATGCTCGACCCTGACTTAGCTTCGAACGGCTATTGGCCTTGCACAAGTAGACTGTTGGTTGTAGATCTCTTCGTTCGAAGCTATGGCTTTGTAGAAGAACTTCTGCTAAGTTTTGCGATGAACTTGGGCGTTTGGAATAAGAAGTTCGAACCTGAATAACATCTTGGAGGTCTTCGAGATCCAAGCTACCGGGTTTGGATTGATTGTCAACCCGAAGAGCCACAAGTTTTGCTCTGTCCTGCTCAATAATGGCTTCATTAGCCATATTGGGGTGGAGCTGCATCCTGTTATACAGGAAGAGCCGTGAGCGGTGTCGCGAGCAAGAGCTACGTTCTTCGTTTAGGCCAATAGCTGCTTCATTATCCATATTGGAGTTCCTCCGCATCTGACTAGAAAGTAGCAGCTCATTCTGACGAGGAAGTGATTCGCTCTAACACTGCTGTACCTTTGGGGGGCTGTGCACTTTTGAAGATTGCACATTTGTAGACTTTAGGTGTTTTGTCTTTATATGTAATCATGAAGAATCTGTAATAGATCTTTGTAGACATGATTTAGATAAAGAACATCTTTTATGCACCATCTTTGTATGTCTCTTAAGATTTGTTATCTGCTGCACTTTCAAACAACTGTTGTCTTCTGCACTTCTGTTACTACTACACTTTCAAACAACTGTTGTCTTCTGCGCTTCTGTTACTGCTGCACTTATTTTCATGGTTCTACAAGACCCCCTTCAAAGTTTTCGAACTTAAACAAGTTCGAAACACCTTGAACAGAAGCATGAAATGATACGTGGCCTCTGCACAACATGTTTGCTGACAGGCTGTCGTCACGTTTAGTCTTCGACATTAAAAGCCTTGAGTCGTCGTTTCATTTAAAGTTAATGGTAACTCCTCGCTTTTGGGGAACAGTCATCATGATCTTGATTTTAATTCCCACGACGTTCGAAGAGTGTCTTCGAATACAAAGGGTTTTGTTTTTTTATCTGCTGATGTGGCCCCTTCCTATAAGTAAGGGGTTATTTAGAGAGAAAATTTTCTCTGCTTTCTGTCTTCTCTTCCAACTGAAGCTTTTTTTCGAGGTTTCTTCTTCCTCAATGTAACCTCCGTTAATTGATTTCTTAAATTCTTCTTTTATTTTATTTTATTCTGTATTTTCAAAACTCTAAATTTTCTGAATCTCGAAAAACGTGCAAATTCTAATGTTTGGGAAAACAAATTTGACCGTAATTGCTATCGGTCCTTGTTGGCTTTGGTTTACTATTTTAAATAATTTTGTCCTATTGGAATTTTCCTGTCATTTTTCTTGAATCAATAAGTTTTAATTATAGTTCTATATGAAAAACTTTTATTGGATTTCAAAATTTCAAAATATATTATTTAGTAAATAAATGATCGTTAAATATATTTAAATAATTAAGTGAATATAATAGTATTATTTTATTAATTAGAAAAATCTCGGCTAAATTGTAATTAGCCATTTGTTAATTAGCCGTAACTAGTAATTAATTATAAATTATAGCTAATATATATTTAGTGCTAATTAATCAACAACTAGAAATAATGTTCGGGTCAGCAGTTAGTGGTCAGTGTGTTAATTTCTACTATTTTCCTATATTTCTATTACATATACATTTTATTAGGGTTCCCTTTGTATCCTATAAATAAACTCCCTTCCCAATGTTTTACACCCAATCCCAAAACCTAGAATTCCTAAACCTAATTTTCTAACCCAGCCGCCATCCCTGTTCCCCCTGTCCGCCCAAGCCAACCCGATCATCTCCTCGGCCTCGCCGGAACGCCCGACTCCTCCGACCATTTCGCCACCACAGAACAGGCCACCACCGGCCATCCCATGGCCGATGCAACACCACCACCATTACCAACCATACACCGCCACCACCACCGATAAATACCACCACCATCGATAGACACCACCACCACCTCGCCGTCTTCCTTACCACCCCGACAACCCAGCCAACTCCTCGACTCCGACTATCGCCACTGCCCCCACCGTCATCACCAGACCTCTGCCACCACCGTTAGCCACCACCACCGATGGCCACCACCACCACCACCGTTAGCCACCACTGCTCCTGTCAAACCATACACCGCCGCCCCTGCCATCAAACCCATCACCACTACCGCCACCACCGGAACAACCCACCACCGCCTTTTCCCCAAAAAAATTCGACCAAACAATAGAGAGAGAGAGGGAGAGAGAACCTGGCGCAGCCCCGCCGACCGGATCCCCTAGCGCCACCGCACGAGCCCTCCAACCGCCAGATCCGGCTGCCACTGTGCGAAATCGACCCGCCGTGGCCGATTTCCCCTGCCGACAACCGCCTCGCCCTCGCCAGGCGCTGATCGCTGATGGCACCCAACCCTAATCGCCGGGTTCGGCCACTTCCGCCGGAGCCAGGCCGAGCCCTCCGTGCCGCGCTTCCTCTCCATCCGCACCGGCGAGCCTCCGCCCCGACCACTCCCGTCGCCGGCCGTTCCCTTCCGCCGAGAAACCCATTGTGAGCTGCTCTCGTCTCCTTCTTGTTAGGGATTTAATTAGGGACAGAACCCCCCCAGCTTATTATTATATATATAAGTTTATATATAACTTAAATATAATAGTTTATATTATATAATAGTTATATATTATTTATATATAATAGTTTATTTATTAGTATATAATAGTTTATTATTAGTTTGTATAATAGTAAATGTATATTTGTACATATATTAGTTATGTATTAATATATATTGGCTTATATATTAGTTTATGTATTAATGTATAATTGTATATATGTTAGTTTATGGATTGATATATAATAGTATAAATTATTAGTTTATATATATATTGTGTTATAGTGGAAATAATTTGGTATTTATAGTTATTTCTTCTTATTATTATTAAAGGTATTATTTGTAATTTTGTTACTAATATTATTAATATTATCAATTAATTTATTAATTTATAATTGGAGAATTAATATATGGTTTTAGCCTAAAAAGTCTTATTATATTAAAAACATTCTTTCAAGTATTGGTTTATTAAGTTTTCGAACCTAAATTCATATTTGACAAAATAGGAATATTAGTACAGAAATGATTTTCTGGATTCTGAAATATTATCTAAATATGTGATTAATACAGATAAAGTTTTTAACATTATAAAATAATTTCCAAAATTCCTTATATATATTTTGTTGTATATTTTATTCATAATCATGACTATTAAAGTCGTTTCATATTCTTGATTTGATTATCGAACCAAGCTCCATATTCTTGATTTGGGACTTCCCGTGTCGTCGTCTGGGACCCTCGGTAGAGCATAGCATTATACCTACTTCGTGTCGCGCACGTCGACTCCAACCAAATCGAGGCATGTACATTCTCTGATCATTTCATATCCTGCTTAGAATTATTTTTCTGCTTTAAATTACTTTACTTGATACTGTCACGTTGGTCACACGGATTGGTACTATATGGATCCCTCCTTGAGATGTTATCCTCAGGGAGCATCGGGTACTTCATGTTCTGTGCGTTTCACTTACATGGCGTATCACTATACTTCATTGGTTCATTGATCACTTGTGATATGTACTCTCATGATCACAGAGTCTTCCTTGAATCCTTATCCCATTTATTGGGTTTCCTAGAATCCCCATTTATGGAACATCCATGTATCACCCTTCGGGGGCCTATTGCATGGAATCATAACATAACCTGGCTGGATCCTTGTGTAATGATTGGGGGTACGGGGGAGTAGAAGTGGACATGTGAATAATATCCAAGTAGTATCTCATCAGAATCATTTCCGTAGTGTCTCATCAAAATCATCATATGCCATTTACATGTCTATATTGTACTCTGACTCACTAGCCACTGTTAGTTCTCTATGTATAGTAGATATTGTAGGAACGAAATCGTAAAGCACAATACTCTAGAGGAGGGGTGAATAGAGTAGGCAGCGAAATATTGCTAATTAAAAAAGGTTAGCAGCAAGATCACAGAATAATAATCACAACTATGTAAAGTAAAGGCAAAGATAAGAAAGCAAACGCAAAGACAGCGATGTATACTGGTTTCCCTCTGTTGAGGACTAATCCAGTCGGTAGAACTCTTGCTACCAGTTGAATCCACTATTGGCAAAACCACAAGTTTTCTTACGAATTCCTTGCAACTTCTACAACGCGAGCTTTGATACGAAGAACTCGTCCAACTTCAAATGTGAAGAGGTATTTTTCAATCAAGCCTTCTGATTACAATCTCTCAGAAACTTCTAGACCGTACCGTACTGGAAAATCGACTAGAGGATTGTAATTGGCTTGGGATCTGAAATTTAAAGCTCAAGAAAAACTCTTTGGAATATTGAAAGCTTTAGATAGAGAGAAGATTGAAAGTGAATGAGTGAGTTGAATTGATCGAAATCCTTCTCTATTTATAGGAATTCTAAAGACGGACTTCTTGCAGAATTCGGGCAGAATTCGGACAGAACTCGATGAGGAAATCTCGGTCAAATCCGCAACTGCAGGAGGACCAAGTTCCAGAGAATTCAAAAATCAAACGGCCACCAACTGAACTCTGGCCGAACTCTGGCCGTGTTCGGTCAGGGTTAGGTTAGGGTTTTAAAAACAATTTTTGGGGATTTTTGAAAACCTTTTTGAAAACCTTTGTGAAGCTTTTGTTTAAAAGAATGTTTTTTAAAACAAACGACATTTTTAAAAGTATTTTGAAAACTATTTTAGAATAGCCTATTTGCCAGTACGACTCGGTATACAACGTATTCCTAGACTCAATAAAATGGAAAATACATTGCTTAAAGGAAATACAGACTCGAGCAGGCAAACATAGCTTCAGGTCTTGAACTGTGTAGATAGCTGTTCTTGTTCATGTCCAAGAGTCCGATACATCCTGACTAGCTTTATATATCCGGACAGAGTTTGATCAATTATTAAAATCAGGTTGACCATATGACCAATGGGCCAACAATCTCCCCCATTTTGATAATTGACAAACTATGAATGATATAACATTTAAGCTTGAAATAAAATCAAAAAAAATAGTTCATGTCTTGCATATTCTAAAAAGAAATGTTAGATCTTTATTTTTCTCCCTCGTTGTCATTTAGCAAAATAATTGCAAAAGAAGAAAAAAAAAACTCCCCGCAATCAATACATAAATAAAAAACTAGTAAAGAAACACAAGAAAATACACATGATAAATAATAGTAAAGAAAATTTGAATAGCATCACAGGCATGTATTAGTACTCAGGCAGTTTATAATAAACAAAGAATTATATCACATGCAGTTTATATCAGAGAAGCAGATAAAGAAATGCTAAGTAAATAAACTGATGTGAATCATAAAGTACGAATCTCATAAAGATAAAGATGTTCAGATGACATCAACTAAAACAAATCCAGTACAAGTCCTCAAAAATATTGATAATAAGGTCTGAAAATAGAAAAACTTGGAATGTCGGAGCATTTCCAAGTATACAGTAGATAATGTCTAAGTCTCATATCAACTAACATATCATAACTCCTCATCATCATCATCATCATCATCAATATGATGACCAGCATGTCCAGAAGGACCAACTCCAGAGGGACCCGTGCCAGAAGGGTGAGGAAGGAGCGCCAGTATAAAACTCACCAACATAATCACGAGAAGGAGCACGGTCAGAACGGTACCAATCATATGCGTTATCGGGCTTGAAGTAGGCATGAACAGCCTCATCCTCACAGCGGTAACCAGAGAAAGCTGGATCTCTAGGGATGAAACTGGCTGAATGTCCAGTCTGGGCGAAACGAAGATCAGCTAAGGAATTTATAATCGCCTGATAACGGGTGACGTCGCGGAACTCACGTTCGCGGGCCATGTCCGTCATGGAGACGTGCAAATCTGAAAGGTGCTTGTGTATGCCCTAAAAAGTCATAGCATACTACTGAGGAGGTGGAGGAGGTAGAGCAGTAGGAGGAGCAGATGCAGTCATACTGCGACGAGATAACTTGAGAACCTTGGGCTCAGGGTCTTGAGCACAAGTAGATAAGTCAATGTCGAAACGCTAAAGATGCGTGGGAGAATCATTGCATAAGAGAGATTTCTATCTCTTGCACGACAACTTCCCATCATTTGAATAATGGTCTTAGGGGCAGAAAATGGAATCCCCTTAAGAATGTGATACTTAGCAGATAATTCAAGAGACGTGACATCATCCTTCGAAGTAGACTTTGGAAGGAGAGTAGAATAAATGATACGGTACAATTCATAATTAAACAAGTTCAGGTTGTTTGCCTTGAACTTTCCAGAGCGAACTCTATCAGGTGCACAAAGTTCAGCTTTGAAACTTGTAAGTGTCGTGCCTTCGGGGAAATCAAACTCAGTGATGTCAACAAGCGGTTCACCTTCGTTGGGAATACCAAGGATCTCCGCTAAGAGAACATCATTGAAATTGATATCTAATCCTCCAACACGTGTGCTTACATCAAAAGTGTTTAATATGATATTGCAGTAAAACAGTCTAATGGCATTAGTTGCTACGGGAAAACAGAGTTTAACAAAATGCTGTAACCCTAATGCCTCAAAGAAATGACGATGATCAGGAAATACAGTCCACTTAATGGGTGCGCCTGTGCATATGGATCTCATGGAGAAGTCTTCATACCACAGTAATGCTTGGTCTAGGGTTTGAAAGTAAAACCCGTCGAACGCGCCGTCGCTAGATTAGACTGGCGAAAATAGGGAATTAGTGGGTGGATCCGAAGATGAACCTTCCTCACTTGGGTTGGTTGTCTTCTTTCTCTTAAAGGGGTTGAATCCTTAGGTGCCATTTGTGCAAATAGAAGTAAATATGCACTAATTGAAAAGTGGAGAAAGATAGAGTTATACCTTCCGAAATCAAAGTATGTTGAAGAGAACAACGAACTCCACACGAATCCAAAGTTTGGATTAATTTCACCACTTGGATTAATAAGATAGGGGGTGGTGAAGAACTAGGGTTCGGGGCTCCTTCGCGGCTGCTGTTGCTGGTTATGATGTAGTTTAGAAGCAATGAGGAAGAAAGGCTCTCGGGTTCTGGTATATATAACCTGACACCCTCAACCGAACTCGTGCCGAATTTGGTCCAAAGTTTGGCCGAATTCGCCTGGGTTTGGTTTGAAATACTTTCTTTTTCATTGGCTCATTTCAAATATTTAATTTAAAGATTAGTAATTTCAACCTTCAATTAACATAATTAATATTATTTTATAGATTAAATATCATTACACAGTGACTGTTTCAGATTAGCTGTAGGAGTACTGTCCCAGCTGACGGAGGTTCACCGGAGAACTCTTAAGTACCGCTTCGCTTCAACCGTAGTTGTGGTGACAGACAGACTCTTTATTGGCTTGTCTCTAATACAGTTTTTGCATATTAAAATAAAATTATAAAACAAAATTAATTAATATTATTGACGTCCAAAATTCCTAATTCTCGACGTAAATAATTGAAACGATCTTCCGCTAGAGGTTTTATGAAAATGTCAGCTAATTGATTCTCAGTATCTATATATACAAGGTCAATATCTCTATTTTGATGATGATCTCTAAGAAAATGATGTCTAATCTCGATATGTTTTGTACGAGAATGGCATACAGAATTCTTAGTCAATTAATAGTGCTCGTGTTATCACAGAAAATGGGAATGTGTGTATAAAATAAATTATAGTCTTCCAAGGTTTGTTTCATCCACAAAATCTGAGCACAACAACGTCCTGCAGCGATATACTCAGCCTCTATTATTGATAGGGCTACAGAATTTTGCTTTTTACTAAACCATGAGACTAAAACCTTGCCTAAGAAATGACATGTGCCACTGGTACTTTTTCTATCAACTTTGTATCCGACAAAATCTGCATCCGAATAACCAGTAAGGTCAAAGGATATAGTTTTGGGATACCACAAACCAACAGAAGAAGTGTCCTTAAGGTATCAAAAGATACGCTTAACTGCGCACAAGTGTGATTCCTTTGGATTAGCTTGAAAACGTGCACACAGGCAAACACTAAACATTATATCTGGACGACTAGCAGTTAAATAAAGTAAACTATCGATCATACCTCGATACTTACGCGTGTCGACCGGCTTGTCTTGTTCATCAATATCAAGCTTTGTTAAAGTTTCTATCGGAGTGCCAATAGGTTTGACATTGTCCAGACGGAACTTCTTTAGCAAATCTTTTGTATACTTGGCTTGATTTATGAACGTTCTATTGTCATTTGTTTGATTTGCAGTCCGAGAAAGAATTGCATCTCTCCCATCATGCTCATCTCAAACTCATTCTGTATACACTTAGAAAATTCTTGACACAGAGATTCATCAGTAGATCCAAATATGATATCATCTACATAGACTTGTATTAAAAGAAGCCTACCATTAAAGGACTTAATAAAAAGTGTAGTGTCAACCTTGCCTTTTGAAAAACCGTTGTCAAGTAGAAAAGAGCTTAGATGATCATACCAAGCACGAGGGGCTTGTTTCAAACCGTATAAAGCTTTCTTCAACTTGAAAATATGATCAGGGTTTTTAAAATCTGTGAAACCTGGAGGTTGTGCTACAAAAACTTCTTCTTTTATAAAACCATTTAAAAATGCACTCTTGACATCCATTTGAAATAATTTAAAATTATAAAAACATGCAAATGCACATAACATGCGAATGGATTCTAATCTCGCAACTGGGGCATAAGTCTCATCGTAGTCGATACCTTCTTTCTGATTGTATCCTCGAGCTACGAGCCGAGCCTTATTACGAGTCACTAAACCATTCTCATTTAGTTTATTTCGGAATACCCAACGGGTGCCAATGACCGGACGATCAATAGGCTTGGGAACAAGTTCCCAAACTTGATTCCGTTCAAATTGGTTTAATTCCTCTTGCATAGCATCTATCCAAAAACTATAACTACATGCTTCATCAACAGTTTTGGGTTCTAGCTGTGAAATAAATGCAATACTAGAAACAATATCTCTACTGGATGTACGAGTACTTACACCTTTGGTAATGTCACCAATTACCAAATCATTTGGATGATCAGCTATAAATTTTAATCTTTTCGGCAGACTCTGAAGGTAGCTGGTTCCTGGATCTTTTCTAGGAGGATCAGCTAGTGCCGAGCTTGGTTGAGAATCAATTGTTGTTGAGCTTGGTACAGATGGATCTTCGTCATTGTCATCGATAGTCATTTGATTCAGTTCATCAAAAGTGACATTGATTGACTCTTCGATGAACATGGTTCATTTGTTGAAGACTCTGTATCCTTTGCTCTTGGCCGCATAACCTAAAAATATACCTTCATCGGTCTTTTCGTCAAACTTTCCCAAATTGTCTTTTGTATTAAGAATAAAACATTTACAACCAAATATTCTAAAATATGAAATAGATGGAATTCTATCAAACCATAACTCAAATGGAGTCTTCTTTGATTTGGGTCGAATTAGAACTCTATTGAGGACGAAGCAAGCTGTATTGACAGCTTCAGCCCAGAAATATTTGGGTAGACTAAACTGGTTTAACATCACTCTGGCCATTTCGGATAGAGTTCTGTTCTTACGTTCCATAAATCTATTTTGTTGTGGAGTCCTAGGGTAGGAGAACTCGTGTACAAAACCGTGTGTGTCACAAAATTACTCAAACTCTGCATTCTTAAATTTGCCACCATGATCGCTTCTTATGCGAGTGATCATATAACCTTTTTCATTCTGTACTTTCTTGTAAAAGACGACAAATTCGGATAATGTATCATTCTTGCGTGTCAAGAAGTATACCTACGTGTATCTAGAAAAATCATCCTCAATTACGAAAGCATAAAGCTTACCTCCGAGGCTAGCAACTCTGCTAGGACCAAATAAGTTCATATGAAGCAATTGTAGAGGTCTAGTAGTACATACTGCGTTTACTGACTTGAATGTAGATCTGGTAGCTTTGTTCTTTTCACATTGGCTGCATACCGAATCCTTCTTGAATGTAATATCCGGTAAACCACGTACTAGCTTCTTTGTGGGTAATCTTGATATTGTGTCCATATTTGCGTGACCGAGTCTCATATGCCACAGATGACTCTCATCGCTTTTAGCCATTAAGCATCTACATAAAATATTAGTTTCTTCCAACAAATAGAAAACATATATGTTGTCTTCCCTGATACCTTCAAAGATAGTATTACCAGTTGAGCTATCAACTATAATACATTTGTCTTTGCCAAAGTTGATGCCATAACCATGATCAGCCAAATGACTTATGCTGAGTAGATTATGTTTCAACTCGGTAACCAGACAGACATCCTTAATCACAGGATAGGGAGACTTACCAACATCACCGATACCAATAATATACCCTTTCAAGTTATTACCGAAGGAAACATAGCCTTCCTTCTTTTCCTTCGACAGTGTTGCAAATAGTGTAGCGTCACCGGTCATATGCCGTGAGCAACCGCTATCGAGGATCCATTTGCTTCTAGCATGTGAAAGGTGTTCCACCTACAAAATAGTTTGCAGATGAAACTTTTGGTACCCATTTCTTGTAGGGTCCTGAAATGTTAGCCTTTGGTATCCAAGCATAAATATTTAATTCAACAAGCTTTCTGATTTTACATGCAGATGAAATATGACTAATGAGGCCACAATAATGATATTTTGTATGTCGAGTGTTGAAAGCTGAGTGGTGTGCATGGTTGGTAGGTTTAGGTTTTCTAGTATAGAAGAAAGCATACCTATAATCCTGTTTGGGCTTAACCTTTTGGGGTAAAGGTTTGATAGGGTTAGGTCTGACAGTGTTTGGCTTGGGAATGTTCCAATTTTTCGGTAAGTGACACGTGCTAGGATAGGAAACAGCAGGCTTAGGCTGTTTTCCTAACCTAATTTCTAATCTTTTGGAAGTGTCATACAACTTAGTATAATCAGAATTGAGTGTTTCCATTCTGATTTGTGCACTTTGAAGACTTTTCTTCTCTTTAGAAAGTTCTTCCTTGAGTTGGTCAATAACTTTGTCTTTCTCTTCAGATGACTTGGTAGTCTCGTGTAATAAGAGATTTATTGAAGAAAGCTCACCAGACTCACTAACATTATTTCTAACCTCAGCTAGTAGGTCGCTAAGTCTACCTATTTCACCTTTGTACTCTTTGAGTACCTTCTTAGCGGTCTGATACTTGTTACGCAGTTTTCTGTAATCAGTCATCAGTTCACTGAAGGTATCTCCTAATTGCTCAAAGGTGAAGTCATCATAAGTATCAACTACAGGTTCAGTAGGTACCTGATCGGATGCCATAAAGCATACGTTTGCAGCGTCTTCTGATTGTTCGTCTTCTGAGTCGCTGGCTTCACTTTCATGCCATATGCTGGTATTGGCATATCTCCTAGATGTTGATCTCTTCAGGTTCCCTTTTTTATACATGTTGCTCTTCTTGCTTGATGATGAGTTTGTAGGATAATCCTTCTTCATGTGTCCCTTCTTCTTGTAGCCGTAGCAGATAGCGTCATCTTGATACCAGTTGTTGCTGCTGTTGTTTTCTTTGGCTCTCTTCTCATATCTCATGAATCTTTTGAATTTCCATGCTAGGAGTGCTTGATCTTCAGCATCAGATTTACTGCTGTCTGAGTCACCTTCAGCAGCTTTTCTGTGCTGAGCCTTGAAAGCGATCGTCTTCTCCTTTGGTGCAGGCTCTTCAAAATCTTGTAGCTCCAGTTCATGAGTGAGTAGCTTACCCATGAGTACTTCGAGGGACATAGTTGTGAGATCGTTCCCTTCAATGATTGCAGTAGCCTTCGGAATCCAGTTCTTGGTAAGTGCTCACAGGAGTTTGCGAATCTTTTTATGGTTACTGTACTCTTTGCCTAGGGAGGACAAAGGATTTATAATATCCAGGAATCTTTCGAACATTTGAGTAACTGTTTCGTTGGGCTTCATCTTGAACACCTCATACTCTTGAGTAAGTCTGCTGACTTTAGATTCTTTGACTTGAGTTGTGCCTTTATGTGTGACTTCAAGTAGCTTCCACACTTCATTAGCCGTTGTGCAGATAGACACCCTGTTAAATTTAGTTATATCTAAAGCACAAAATAGAGCATTAATAGCACGTGCGTCAAGACTGGCCTTTTTCTTTTCCTCCTCTGTATATCTGCTATGGGGTTTTCCAACTAAAACTCCATCAACATTTATACGAGGTGGCTTTTGATAGCCATCAATAACAATAGATCATAAATCAAAGTCAAGAGATTTCAAGAAGAAACTCATCCATATTTTCCAATAGGTATAGTTCGTACCATCAAACAGTGGAGGTCTGTTTGTGGCATGGCCTTCACTTATGAATTTTACAGTTGCCATGTGTTATGCTGTGATCTATATAACAGTTAATTAAAAAAATAATAATTGTACTGCTACCTTGCTTTACCTGTAATACCCGCTCTGATACCAATTGTAGGAACGAAATCGTAAAGCATAATACTCTAGAGGGGGTGAATAGAGTAGGCAGCGGAATATTGCTAATTAAAAAATATTAGCAGCAAGATCACAGAATAATAATCACAACTAAGTAAAGTAAAGGCAGAGATAAGAAAGCAAACGTAAAGACAGCGATGTATACTGGTTTTCCTCTGTTGAGGACTAATCCAGTCGGTAGAACTCTTGCTACCAGTTGAATCCACTATTGGCAAAACCGCAAGTTATTTTACGAAGTCCTTGCAACTTCTACAACGCGAGCTTTGATACGAAGAACTCGTCCAACTTCAAATATGAAGAGATATTCTTCAATCAAGCCTTCTGATTACAATCTCTCAGAAACTTCTAGACCGTACCGCACTGGCAAATCGACTAGAGGATTGTAATTGGCTTGGGATCTGAAATTTAAAGCTTAAGAAAAACTCTTTGGAAGACTGAAAGCTTTAGATAGAGAGAAGATTGAAAGTGAATGAGTGAGTTGAAATGATCGAAATCCTTCTCTATTTATAGGAATTCCAAAGACAGACTTCTGGCAGAATTCGGGCAGAATTCGGACAGAACTCGATGAGGAAATCTCGGTCAAATTCGCAACTGCAGGAGGACCAAGTTCCAGAGAATTAAAAAATCAAACGGCCACCAACCGAACTCTGGCCGAACTCTGGCCGAACTCTGGCCGAGTTCTGTCAGGGTTAGGTTAGGGTTTTAAAAACAATTTTTGGGGATTTTTGAAAACCTTTTTGAAAACCTTTTTGAAGCTTTTGTTTAAAAGAATGTTTTTCAAAATAAAGGACATTTTTAAAAGTATTTTGAAAACATTTTAGAATAGCCTATTTGCCAGTACGACTCGGTGTACAACGTATTCCTAGACTCAATAAATGGGAAAATATATTGCTTAAAAGAAATACAGACTCGAGCAGGCAAACATAGCTTCGGTCTTGAACTGTGTAGATAATTGTTCTTGTTCATGTCCAAGAGTCCGATACATCCTGACTAGCTTCATATATCCAGACAGAGTTTGATCAATTATTAAAATCAGGTTGACCATATGACCAATGGGCCAACAGATATTTCTATTACAGTTCTCTCTCTGTTTATATACTATATTTCTTCAGTTCATGTATCTTACTTTACTACATGATTGTATTTTCTAACCTGCTATGCTCTGTTGAAATGTACTGTGCTCGCTCTTGTCCTGACTGGACCTGTTGATAAATTATACAGATAGCCTGGGGTTGCCTGCTAGCCTAGAGGAGACACAGTAGAGGTTGTATAGATAGCTAGGGTTTTGTTTATAGCTCATTTTCAGTTGTCTTGAGTTGTATTTATGGATTACTGTATTTGAGATTTGAGATGTATTTCTGGGTTTGTGTATCTTAGACACTTAGACTTCTATCTGCAGTATCTCTTTTGGATTTCATGTTTTATCTATCTTCCATTATGCTCTACCTTAGATGTGATTGAGTTTATATTCTGCTATGTCACCCCCATTCGGGGAGTATAAACTGCGTAGCATTACATTGTTAGATGTTGTGACCTAGGACAGCATTCTACCGTCGACACTGCGGCGTAGGCTGGACGTACCCACTTCTTGTGCCCTTACTCTAGGGTGCGGGTCGTGACACGTTTTTGGTGGTGGCCCATGCAGGTCTAGTTTGTGTAGTGGTATTCGAACTAGAGTACCACTACAGCCTGCAGTAGGAATATGATATATTTTTGAAGGTACTCAATCACAGTTAGGATCCCTTGAGAGATTCCTGGAACGACCCTTGAGAATCTTATTTTAACTTCGATTTAAAAAATCTCTTCCCTTGATTTGATTTATCTTTACTTTCTGTTGTTGAATTTGATTTTGATGGATTATTGTTGAATTTGAGTTAGTATTTATTGATTTTGATGGATAATTGTTGAATTTTGAATCTTGATGTTAGTTGTGGCATCCGAGTTTGTATTTATATGATTTGGAGGATTTTTGTTCATTTTTGAATGTTGATGTTTGTTGATAAATTGATTTTTGGGTATTCATTGTTGATTTAATTTAATTTTTTCAAGATAAAATTATATGGGCTAGGTCATCTAAGTTTTGGAATCTAGTCTTCTATAGTCACATTAGCCAGCATAGTGAGGACATATAGTCTGATTTTGGATATATTTCTTGGGTGTGAGAATTTAAGGTTTTCGTAGCCAAGCTAGCGACATCACAAAAATTTTAAATACCATGATTCTAGAGGTATATGCCTTAGTCGAGGACTCTGTGATTATCGTAGCCTTGCTTACTAGTATGACGAGGATTTAGAGCACCATGATTTTGGATAGACGCATATGATTATCAGATTGTATCTTAAAAACTTTTGAACATGTTTTCTCTACTTTTGTTCAGTCTTTCAGAAAAAGAATTATTGGTTGCTTTGTTTTGCTTCTCGTTATTTAACTTAGGAGTGGGAGTAGGAGTAGCTTTAGCTGTTATTATAAACCTTGTGTAACTTTTGCTATGAAATTCTTCATAATACAATGAATCAATGATTTTTGCTAGACCTTATTTTGGATTTGATATTATAGTTCTGGTTTCAAAATGGTTCCCTCTTTCAAACAAGAAATGCCGAACAGATTTTATTATCATTCTTTTTCTGCCAATATTTTTATTACCATCATTCCTTGTCTTATATATCTGTCCTGATTATATCAATTCTGTCTCGTATCACATTCTATCAGCTGTACTTGAACCCCTGAATCTTCATATTGTTTTTACCTGAAAAATGTTGAGGAAGTGACGTGAATCATCTAGGTCAAAAATGACGTAATTGGTTATCATATGATGATTTTGTAGGAATCAAAATGTTGGATGTCAAATATAAATTTTTTTAAATGGAGATGTGGTAAAGGTTTAAAATGAAATTGAGGGATAAATGTTATCAATTTAGAAACAATCACAGAAAGTTGGTTATGAATAATTCATGGATGTATTTCAAAACTAATGAGGATATTCAAGGTCAACCTAGTTTTGAGAACTTAGAAAATCTTGGTTATTGATTCTGGGAAACTTTTACTCTGAGGCTATGTAGAAATTTAGAAATAAAAAAGAGAATTTTATTGTATTCAATAACTATGCAAAATTGAACTAGATATTGTAAGAGGGTGACTAGAGACAGGGAGAACACAAGAATTTTAAGTTATAGAAATTAATTTTTGATGATTGGAGAAAATTATAGAATTCAAAATGGATAATATTGAAGGTGAACGTTGAAGAAATATGAAGGTTGATTTATAAATAAGAATAAATTTTGTATGACATTGCGGTATTGGAGTTTAGTAAATACGAGACTCGATTTAAACAAGTTCAAGGATTTCATAAACTAGATTTAGAGGTTTTGGATCTAATTTAGAACGAGGTGAAGGAATTTGGAATTTGATTAAATGAATAAGTGTTGATTCCTAAATAAGAGGGGTATGCTTCGTGGGAGATGTTTTAGAAGTTTGGAATTTTATCTATGGTGATCATGGTAAAGGTTTAGATGACTGAAGGTTATAAAATTTCGATGACAGTCATATGAAGGTTGATTTTCATATTGGGACTTGTGAGATAACAATATGATTTGGCAAATGATAAACTTGATGGTATTAGAGAGAGATGATTAACTTGACTTCTTATGAAATCTTCCTTGTTCCCTAAATGTTTTCAATATCATTGAATCCTAGCTCCCTTAATCACGACCAATCAACCTTAATCATCCTTTCTTATCATATTAATATCTTGGGTTGTACTCAATTGAATTAAATTTAATTGTGACCTGAATCTCCATTCTTGTATGCTCGTGCTCAGACTTCGATGACCTTGTCCTCCATATTGCCCAAATCTTGATTTCCCAGAATTGATCAACTTAGATCGTATCGAGACTAAATATTCTTAATATATTGGATTTCAATGCTATTAACATTCGTTCTTTAAACTCTTAATTTGATTTTCTTTGAGTAGTACCCTTTATCGTACCAATAGTCTTGACCCTTGACCGTACACAATTTATTTGAATTTCATCGTGACCTGGATCCCTATCATGTGTTGCTCGTGCTCAAAAATCTCGATTTCAAATTTTTCGAACCTAAATTCAAATATTGATTAGCCTTATTCTTCATCGTGTCAATATTTTAATTTTGATCGTAATCAAACTTTGATACCCATATCACTCGTGCATAAAACTCTGATTATTCTTAAAATTGACTAAATTATGTTCCAATCACGATTGAGTTTCGTACTATTCTTGATCGTACCGGAAAATTGATGGTAGGTTATGCCTACGCTACTACCATACTCTTCATCCTATCTAAATACTAATTGACCCAAGGTTAGACTGACTTTATCTTCGATCGTGTCGAACTAACGATTATGATTATGTTCGGATTTTAACACTGGTACTCAAACTCTTTTCTGACCATGATTTTACTTTCTAATTATATCTGAACTCCTTGTGATTTATCATGCCTAGATGACCTGGCATGACTAGACGACTATAAACTCCTGGTCGTGATTCTAACGATCATGGCTATACGTACCAATTTTGACTCTGGATCGTGCTTGAAAATTTTGTTCTTGATCACGACTATCTGCTTCGGTTGTAAACCTTGTCATGTCATAAATTGAGTTCTGATCTTGTCGGAATAAATATTCCCATTTTACCTAAATGACTTGGGTTCTTCCAAAATCGTGCCTATAAAAGCCTTGATTCCGAAATCATGATTTTATCGCCATTCATAACTAAGCTTGGATCTGATCGTGCTTATACGACCTAGAGTCTGATTTTCATCAAAATCTAACTACCGATCGTTCTATACTCGAATTTCATTCTCCATTCTTTCCCTTAGCCGTGATTAAGATCATGACTAAATTACCTGAATTATTCCTGATTTGTGTCTAAATGATGTTAATCATACTATGATTCTATCGTGTTAAATCAATATTCGTGCCCAAATAATTTCAAGTTGATTATCTCGATCGTGCCAACTCGTCGTTCTTTGATCGTGTCTAACATACTACCTAAAATTTCTATCATGTTTTAACTCCCTTGCCAAGCTTTAATTTTGAGGACGAAATTTCTTTAAGGAGGGTAGATTTGTAACCTCCGTTAATTGATTTCTAAAATTCTTCTTTTATTTTATTTTATTCTGTATTTTTCAAACCTCTGAATTTTCTGAATCTCGAAAAACGTGCAAATTCTAATGTTTGGGAAAACAAATTTGACCGTGATTGCTATCGGTCCTTGTTGGCTTTGGTTTAATATTTTAAGCAATTTTGTCCTATTGGAATTTTCCTGTCATTTTTCTTGAATCAATAAGTTTTAATTATTGTTCTATATGGAAAACGTTTATTGGATTTCAAAATTTCAAAATATATTATTTAGTAAATAAATGATTGTTAAATATATTTAAATAATTAAGTGAATATAATAGTATTATTTTATTCATTAGAAAAATCTCGGCTAAATTGTAATTAGCCATTTGTTAATTAGCCGTAACTAGTAATTAATTATAAATTATAGATGATATATATTCAGTGCTAATTAATCAACAACTAGAAATAATGTTAGGGTCAGCAGTTAGTGGTCAGTGTGTTAGTTTTCACTATTTTCCTATATTTCTATTACATATACATTTTATTAGGGTTCCCTTTGTATCCTATAAACAGACTCCCTTTCCAATATTTTTACACCCAATCCTAAAACCTAGAATTCCTAAACCTAATTTTCTAACCCAGCCACCATCCCTGTTCCTCCTGTCCGCCCAAGCCAACCCGATCAACTCCTCGGCCTCGCCGGAACTCCCGACTCCTCCGACCATCTCGCCACCATAGAACAGGCCACCACCGGCCATCCCCTGGCCGATGCAACACCACCACCCTCACCAACCATACACAGCCACCACCACCGATAAACACCACCACCACCACATCGATAGACACCACCACTACCTCGCCGTCATCCTTACCACCCCGACAACCCAGCCAACTCCTCGACTCCGACTATCGCCACTGCCCCCACCGTCATCACCAGACCTCCGCCACCACCATTAGCCACCACCACCGATGGCCACCACCACCACCACCTTTAGCCACCACCGCCCCTGTCAAACCATACACCGCTGCCCCTGCCATCAAACCCATCACCACCACCGCCACCACCGGAAGAACCCACCACCGCCTTTTCCCCAAAAAAAATCCGACCAAACAATAGAGAGAGAGAGAGGAAGAGAGAACCTGGAGCAGCCCCGCCGACCGGATCCCCTCGCGCCTCCGTACGAGCCCTCCAACCGCCAGATCCGGCCGCCACTGTGCGAAACCGACCCGCCGTGGCCGATTTCCCCCGCCGACAACCGCCTCGACCTCGGCAGGCGCTGATCGCCGACGGAGCCCAACCCTAACCACCGGGTTCGGCCACTTCCGCCAGAGCCAGGCCGAGCCCTCCGTGCCGCACGTCCCTCCATCCGCGCTGGCGAGCCTCCACCCCGACCACTCCCGTCGTCGGCCGTTCCCTTCCGCCGAGAAACCCATTGTGAGCTGCTCTCGTCTCCTTCTTGTTAGGGATTTAATTAGGGACATAACCCCCCCGGCTTATTATTATATATATAAGTTTATATATAACTTAAATGTAATAGTTTATATTATATAATAGTTATATATTATTTATATATAATAGTTTATTTATTAGTATATAATAGTTTATTATTAGTTTGTATAATAGTTAATGTATATTTGTACATATATTAGTTATGTATTAATATATATTGGTAAATATATTAGTTTATGTATTAATGTATAATTGTATATTTGTTACTTTATGGATTGATATATAATAGTATAAATTATTAGTTTCTATATATATTGTGTTATAGTGGAAATAATTAGGTATTTATAGTTATTTCTTCTTATTATTATTATTAAAGGTATTATTTATAATTTTGTTACTAATATTATTAATATTATCAATTAATTTATTAATTTATAATTGGAAAATTAATATATGGTTTTAGCCTAAAAGGTATTATTATATTAAAAACATTCTTTCAAGTATTGGTTTATTAAGTTTTCGAACCTAAATTCATATTTGACAAAATAGGAATATTAGTACAGAAATGATTTTCTGGATTTTGAAATATTATCTAAATATGTTGATTAATACAGATAAAGTTTTTAACATTATAAAATAATTTCCAAAATTCCTTATATATATATTGTTATATATTTTATTCATAATCACGACTATTAAACTCGTTTCATATTCTTGATTTGATTATCGAACCAAGCTCTAATTTTAGACTTTTATATACCAAACTAGGCTATTTGGACTATTCTGGACTCTTTGGGACTGCCAGTGTCGTCGTCTGGGACCCTCTGTAGAGCATAGCATTGTACCTACTTCGTGTTGTGCACGTTGACTCAAACCAAATCGAGGCGAGTACATTCTCTGATCATTTCATATCTTGCTTAGAATTATTTTCCTGCTTTAAATTACTTTACTAGATACTGTCACGTTGGTCACACGGATTTGTACTATATGGATCCCTTCTTGAGATGTTATCCTCAGGGAGCATCGGGTACTTCATGTTCTGTGCGTTTCACTTACATGGCGTATCACTATGCTTCATTGGTTCATTGATCACTTGTGACATGTACTCTCATGATCACAGAGTCTTCTTTGAATCTTTATTCTATTTATTAGGTTTCCTAGAATCCCCATTTATGGGACATCCATGTATCACCCTTCGGGGGCCATTGCATGGAATCATAACATAACCTGGCTGGATCCTTGTATATTGATTGGGGGTAGAGGAGAGTAGAAGTGGACATGTGAATAATATCCAAGTAGTATCTCATCAGAATCATTCCGTAGTGTCTCATCAGAATCATCCTATGCTATTTACATGTCTATATTATACTCTGACTCACTAGCCAGTGTTAGTTCTCTATGTATAGTAGATATTTCTATTACAGTTCTCTCTCTGTTTACATACTGTATTTCTTCAGTTCATGTATCTTACTTTACTGCATGATTATATTTTCTAACATGCTATGATCTGTTGAGATGTACTGTGCTCGCTCCTGTCCTGACTGGACCTGTTGATAAATTTTACAGATAGCTTGGGGTTGCCTGCTAGCCTAGAGGAGACACAGTAGAGGTTGTATAGATAGTTAGGGTTTTGCTTATAGCTCATTTTTAGTTGTCTTGAGTTGTATTTATGGATTACTGTATTTGAGATTTGAGATATATTTCTGGGTTTGTGTATCTTAGACACTTAGACTTCTATCTGCTGTATCTCTTTTGGATTTCATGCTTTATCTATCTTCCATTATGCTCTACCTTAGATGTGATTGAGTTTACATTCTATAATGTTACCCCCATTCGGGGAGTATAAACTGCTTAGCATTATATTGTTAGATGTTGTGACCTAGGACAGCATTCTACCGCCGACACTGCGGCGTAGGCTGGACGTAACCACTTCTCGTGCCCTTACTCTAGGGTGCGGGTCGTGACACTCAAAACCCGTAACTTTCCTGCCATGGCTTCCAAGAAGTCAAGATCCCCGAAAGCTCCCAGAGTGGCTACAGCCAGTACAAAGAAGGATAGAGGAGCCGCGACGAGCACAAAAATGACCAAAGGGGCTGCGATAAGTAGGAGAAAAACTAGGGGAGACACGACAAGACAAGCCAGAGAGGCCACGACGAGCGCACGACAGGCTACAGCGAAACAGCCGACCTCAAAAGCCGTCGTCGTCGAGCATGCTCCAATCGTGGGCGCCGAAGTACACGGAGATGTGCTTCCACCGGTTGTGAGTAGGTGTCCGACACCCTAGACTCCTAATGCACATAGGAGTTCACTCTTCAGCATGGCGTCTCGAAGTCGTGTTGAAGCTTTCTTTTTTCGCTAATGGGCATGGTGCGCCATTCTTTGGAGTGGTGTCCCGAAGATATGCTAAAGCATTTTCTTGCTGATGCGCATGGGGCGTCATTCTTTGGAGTGGTGCCTGGAAGATGTGCTAAAGCTCTATCAACAAATATGCATAGTCGTTACTTTTACAAAGTGATGACTATAAGATGTGCTAAGGTTTCCGCAGATACGCAAGGTCACTTGCGCGCAGTGCTATTTTATGAATTTCCAGTGCGGGCCCTCGCATGGTGTCAAACAGTGCAACTTTTTATAGTGCTTGCACGAATGTTTGCACAATGACTGCGCTGATGCTTACCTATAGAGGCACAGTGCCACTAGGTAGTGCCTTCGTACTTCTTCGAGAAGATACCTGTATTTTTTTGACACACTTCTTTCATGTGCAGTTCTCGTATCCACGTCTCTCTTCGGTGATATCCTTTTTGACTCAACGTTCTGCGTCTTAGTCATAAATATCGACGAGGTGCTCGTTAGTCCTGCCAAGAAGTTGATCGCCTAAGGTCAACCGAAAGAGCGACTGACTATGATACGGGATCAACAACATGTATATTTTTGTCGTAAGATGGATCGAGGCAAGTTGTCTCTCCCCTCTGATGATGTCGAGATGCTGAAAGCTCGATTCTTTTTTGGAGATCAGCTGATTCTGGAAGAGGCCGATCTCTTGGAGATAAATGAGAATTTGTACTTCGAGAATGACGATCTCTTATTGTTCGTTCTGTCAATCAATCGACACCTCCTTCTCTCGGTTTTCTTTTGCTTCGCCAAAAAGCGTCTCATGAAATGGGATCTGACCCCAGAGCAAGGGGGTTTAACGACAGGCCATATCCAGGTGGACAGACACTCTAAGAGATAGGATACTTTCAAGAGTGCATATGATGGTCCGTCATATACGTTGCGTGTGTTACTCCCTGGTCGTCTGCTCAGTGATTTTACTACGAAGGTACATCCATTCCGGGCTTTTTCTTTTTGCCAATAGGCTTCTGGCGACGGGATGTACGTACACAAAAAGGTCTTCCGAGTCGAAGGCTGGATTCATCCCAGGACAGAATGGCATGAAATAACCCTTTGGGTATTGGGTAGATTCAAGGAGGATCTCCAAGGTATGGGCTTGTGTCGTGCCATCAGGGCTACCAAACATGGTATATAGATCATTTAGATCCTATCCATAGCCTTGTTGGAGATGTATAACCACACTACCGGGACTTTCCTAACTCAGTGCGGAGAGATGGGGTTGGCTCTCCATGAGATGCGAGCCATCTCGAAGCGATACAACTCATCTGTACTGTGTTATACTTGCTCGTGTCAAAGATACGACCTCGTGTCTATACCAAATGGAATCAAGAATCTGCATATCATAACCCAAACGATGAAATAATATACCTGTGACAATCCAAAACAAGTATCAGTATCTGATACTCTGATTTTGTGTCTGGACAAGATAAGAAACTAGTCGAGGCATTATGTCGAACACATAACATGCGAGAACAAGTAATTCAATTATTTGAATTTGATTAAAATTCTAAGCCGATCAATTGAACAAAATTGATTAGGAACAAATGAAATCACTTACTGAGTACAAAAATCCAATTCCAACTTAATCCCCCCCCCGATCAACGGATCGGCACACTATCAAGAACAGAAAGACTAGTGTGGACTGATCAATCAAGCAATACTAGATCACAAAGCTTGTTTGAACAATATCAAGAAGAGGAGGCAATATCACTCACTGGGTTTGAGCTCCTAGACGACCGATCACTATTGCTTGAAAAAAAACCAATCGGTTCATCGAACGCATACTGTCCAGCAATCAATCGATCAATCACCTAGGCAATGGCCAGGATCGATGAGATCAATAAGAGTTGGTCAGTTAATTCGATCGAACACTAGAATGAGTCAGAGCAACAGAGGAATACTTACGTTCCGATGATGATCAGATCTTGTCGAAGAACCACGCCATTACTGATCGGTGGCGGAGACTGAAACAAACAACGAAGTCACAAACTCAACATATATCAGGGAAACTGATGGTAGAATCTACCTAAGGAAGGGATGGACTCACCGGGGCTTGGAGACGAAGGTTACCGCAATTTTCACAGATGAGCTCAGCTAGTCGCCATGGACGCGAACTCAAGTACCAAAAAGGAAGAAAAAATAGTGGATACATATTTTGACAAGGCTTCACTACTTGGGACTGGAATGAAGAATAGGACATCGAAGGGTTCTATTTATAGGCACGGTGGCTTAGAACGGCTGTTATCGGTGAACGGCGATAATCGTCGGTGGAAGGTCGGTAGAAAATGAACGAAAATGATGGACAGTCATAGGTCGATGGAGTAGAAACTTCGAAAATCCCTTAGGAGTCGTACCGCCGAGATGCGCAGACGAGGTACTATTGCTGAGACGCGGTCGAAGCTCTGTTGCTCGTCGTCCAATGTTTCTACCTAATTTAAGAAGAAAGGGAATCGCTTAATGGGTTGGGTGTGGCACAAATAGGTTTGGTCTTAACAGACCCAGAATCAGTGGGCTTGACCCAACACAAGTGGCTGGGTTGGAAATAAGGGTTGATTTAATAGAAAGACACTTATTGGGCCATCCCCTTTAGTTGCTTAATATAAAATTTTTAAAATAAATAACTAAATGGATAAATCAAATATATATTTAATAGATAAATATAATAGATGGGTAAAATATCTAATAGATAAGTATAATAGTTAAATATTAATAGATAATAATGATAGGGAAGTAATGACCAATTATTTATTTAGAGAAGGTGGAGTTACAAATCTACCCTCCTTGGAAAATTTCATCCTCAAAATTTTAAGAGAGGTAGTGGGGAAACATCACATCTCAAACATATAGGGGTATCTCTCTCTCTCATCTCATCATCTTTCTCCCATATAGACTCCCAGGAGAGTGGTGCCTCCAAGCAACTCAAACTAGTATAATCGTCTGATTATGCAGTCTCTTATCTCTATGGTCATGTATCTCTATCGGCTGCTCTGAATAAGTGAGTCTGGGTCCTACCTCAAGCGATGAGTGATCCAGCACATGACTGGGGTCAGCTATATACCTCCGAAGATGAGAAACATGGAATACATTGTGTACTCCCTCTAGGTTATGTGGCAAAGCTAATATGTAAGCAACTTTCCCTACCCTGCTAAATATCTCAAAGGGTCCAATAAAACTTAGACTGAGTTTCTCGCCTCTGCCAAATCTGATAACACCTCGAGTCGGTAAAATCCTAAAAAATACAAGGTCTCCAATTATAAACTCCATAACTGTTGGCCGCCCAATGCTTCCGCCTGTCCTGGGCTATCCTCAGACGATCTTGAATCCGTTTGACCTTGTCCACAACATCCATAACCATCTCGAGTCCAAGCAGTGGTCTCTCTCCAACATCATCCTATGACAAGGGTGTGTGATATCGATGGCCATATAATGCCTCGAAGGGAGTCATGTCAATGCTAGCCTGATAGTTGTTGTAGGCAAACTCTACTAAATGCAGATGATCATCCCAAGATCCTCTAAAATCTAGAGCACAAGTCCTCAATATGTCTTATAGTGTTTGAATGGTCCTCTCTAACTGCCCGTCCGTCTCGGGATGAGAAGTAGTGCTGAACTTGAGCTACGATCCCAAACTCTTTTATAAGCTCCTCCAAAAGTAAGAAGTAAATCTACTATCTAAATCTAAGACGATGCTGACCGGCACACCATAAATCCTCACAATCTATCTCATATATAGGTTTGCTGGCTTCTCTGTATTCATCCCTACTTTAAAAAGAATAAAGTGTGATGACTTGGCCAATCTGTCTACTATCACGCATATGGCATCCTTCCGGCTCGACGATCATGGTAATCCTAAGATGAAATCCATGGTGATATGCTCTCATTTCCATTCAGGAATGGGCAATGGTTGCAATAATCCTCCTGGTCTCTGGTGCTCTGCCTTCACTTGCTAACAAACGAGACATCGGGAGACAAACCTGACTACCTTCCTCTTTATTCCATACCACCAAACGTACTACTTGAGATCCTTATACAACTTTATAGCTCATAGATGCATCGAGTACTATGATTGGTGGGGTTCATGTATGATTTCCTTCCTCAAGCTCCCTTTAGGCACACACAACCTAGTACCGTGCCTTAGGGTACCATTATCTGCTATAACAAAGTCATCCAATAATCCTGCTCGTACTTGTTCCCTGATGCAACGAAGACCCTCATCAAGAAATTGGGTCCCCATAATCTTCTCTATCAGATCAGACTGGATCTACATGCTCATCAACTGTCCCTCTATCCCTAGAATGATGATCTATATTCCCAAGCTCTCTAAATCCTCGAGAAGATGCCGGTCCATGGTTAGAAACATCGCTACAGGATACCGATTGAGTGCATATGCTACAACATTAGTCTTTCCTGGATGATACTGAAGGTCGATGTCAAAGTCCTTCATCAGCTCTAACCATCTCCGTTATCTCATGTTTATTTCCTTCAATGTGAAGACATACTTCAGACTTTTATAGTCTGTGAATATCTTCACTCTCTCTCCGTAGAGGTAATGCTTCCAAAGCTTCAAAGCAAAAATGACTGTTACAAGTTCCAGGTCATGGGTGGGATAGTTCTTCTCATGGTGTCTCAACTGCCATGAAGCATATGCTAACATTATCTTGTTCTGCTCTAATGCAAAGCCCAAGCCTTTTCCTGAAGCATCACTGTAAATGGTAAACCCTCTTGATCCCGATGGCAAGGCTAAAATAGGGGCTGAAGTAAATCTCTTCTACAATTCTTCAAAAGCTTCCTAGCATGCCTCTGTCCAGGCAAATTTCTCATCCTTCCTTGTGAGCCTAGTCATTGGTTCTACAATCTTAGCAAAATTTTGCATAAACTTTCTTTAATATTCTGCCAAACCCAAGCAGCTCCTGATCTCTACAACTGAACTAGGAGTAGCCCATGACTTCACTACCTCAATCTTCTTTGGATCCACTGCTATGCCTTCTCCAGTCACTATGTGCCCCAAAAATTCTACTCTATCTAAAAAGAACTTACATTTCAAGAATCTTCCATATAACTTACCCTTCCTTAAAGTTTCTAAAACTATCCTCAAATGCTTTTCATGCTCCTTTGGTGTCTTGGAATAGATCAAGATATCATCTATGAATACCACCACGAACTTATCTAAGTACTGGTGGAAAACTTTATTCATAAGATTCATAAAAATAGTTGGGGCATTGGTGAGTCCGAATGGCATAACCAGGAACTCATATTGTCCATACCTGGTATTAAAAGCAGTCTTAGGAATATCATGTTCCCTGACTTTCACTTGGTGATACCCGAATCGTAGGTTTATCTTGGAAAAGACCTTAGCTCCACTCAACTGATTAAAGAGCTCATCAATCCGAGAAAAGGGATATTTATTCTTGATTATGATGTTGTTGAGGGCTCGATAATCTATGCACACCCTGATGGTCCCATCCTTCTTGGGCACAAATAGAACCGGTGCTCCCCAGGGAGAAGCACTCGATCGAATAAAATCTTTCCCTTATAACTCGTCAAGTTGTGCCTTCATCTACCTTGCCTCCTTAGGATTAACCCAATATCAATTCTAGGAGATTGGTCCAGCTTAGGGTACTAAATCGATAGTAAACTTGATATCCCGGTCTGGTGGCAATCCTCGCAAGTCCTTAGAAAAACATATAGGAACTCTGCTAGGATAGGGTGCGGTAGAGTCTTCTCTTCCACAACTGCTCCGAAGGTGACTCCTTCTAATCTCTCTGTAGTACTCATCATGATAATGGTAGCTCACCTGGCGGCCTAAATATTACCTTCCCCTGGTGACAATCTATAAAGGCAAAATGCTCACTCAACCAATCCATCCCTAGGACTACATCAAATTTCGAAAATGGAATTACGAGGAACTGGGTCCTATATTCTCTTCCGGCTATGCTAATAGGATAGTCACACACATCACTGACCGACACTATACCCCCACCGATTAGGATTCTACAATTCCTCCTAGCAAATGCAGGTACTATATGGTGTCTATGCATGAACTCAAGTGATATAAAGCTGTATAAAGCTCTAGAATTGAACAGTGGATGGTGGGAAAGGAATAGAAAAATATACTACCTGCAATCATATCTAGTATTGGCTCTACCTCATCTGTAGTCATAGCAAAGGCTCGACTATGTGGCTGTCCACCCTTCTACTACTGATGTTGGACAAACCGCTGCTGCTGAGTATACAAGGGTGGTCCTCTCAGTGGATGTCCTGGTGTAGCTATGGGGCCTTATTGAGGTGCAACTGGGCCTGCTGTTGATCGAAGAATGGTACAATCTCTAGTGTGATGGTCAGTACCTCCAGAAAGTAAAAATTGTCACAATGATCGACAACAAACCTCCCAGCTATGACCCTTCTTCTGACATTAGCCACATGTAGGAATGTGCACAGTCTGTCTCTGCTTAACTGGGGCTTTCTGGGGTAACTATGGTGTAAAGGTCCTCATCTGGGTATTGGGACGCTTGTGTGGTCTTGGGTGACTAACTACTCTAGTAGTATCACGATCTCTCTCCGAGCGAAGATTTAGGTCAACCTCTACCCTCCGGGAAGTAAAGACCATCCCTGCATAAGTACTCGCACCATTAGAAATGGCCAAGATACAAATCTCATGGTTCAGTCCCTGGCAAAACCTGCTGGCTCTAACCTCCAGGTCTCTAGCCCTACCCTCGGCAAATGGGTTAAGCCGACTAAACTCTGCTGCGTATTCATCTACTATGCGTGTCCCCTGCTCAAGGGTCTGAACTGTCTCTCTAGAGCCTCTCTAGCTACTGCGGGGAAGAACTTCTCCTTGAAGATCTCCACAAACTGGTCCCAGGTGAGCCCAGGTACCGCAAGTTGAGGCTTACTACAAAACTAAGTGCGGACTAGGTCGTGCATTTGCAATCATGCTGCCTCTATCTTGAGTTCATCTGGAAGCCTAAATATACGAAGTACTCTCTCCATGCCCTCCAACCACTCGTCGGCATAGAGGATGCCCTCGATGCCCAGAAACTTACGAGGAGCCATCCTCTTAAAGTCTAGGATAGAACCCTCTCGAGGCTAGGTGGGAGTGGCTTGAATCTGAGTCGATGATTGTGCTGGAAGCCGTGATGGGGTTAGGGGTATGATCTGGGGTGGTGGTAGTGGAAGAGGGGTCACTAGCTTCTCTATGGCAGCTAAGGTCGATAGTCGGACATTCTCTATACCCTCTCGGAGAATGGTAGCCTGCTCTCTCTGGGTATCTAGTAAACTCTGAGTTTGTGCCCTATGTGCCTCAAATAACCCATGAATCAACTCGTGCATCTGAGTTCCCTCCACGGAACTATAGGTCGTCGGATGGAAACTCTTGTGGTAAGTGGTGGTGCATGAGTGTCCCTCCGCTCTGGACCCGCAGGTAGGGCAGAAGTTTCTCTCTCAGAGTTGACCACACTAGGAGTTCGGCCCTGCGGTGGATGGTATTTCTTTCCTTTCGCCATTTTCTAAAATGGTAGGAAAAGTACCATAAGTGATTATTGGTGTACCATGTGCGTTAGCAAAATAAAAGACAAAATAACATAATAATAACGGTCCTTTGTTGTAGTGAGCTTCCTAAAGACCTACATAGGCCACCACAAAAATATGTCACGACCCACTCCCCAATAATCGGGTACGAATCGAGTCATGCCCAATCTACACTATAGTTGACAGTGGTAGTCAGCCGTCTAGACTCATGTCATCATCAGTAATATTACTCATCACAGCATCTATCACGATATAGCTACTATTAATGCCACCATAGGTCACCATATGTAGTTATTATAGCCTTTTCTATGAATATCCGGGCACAAAATCGGTAATAAACATAAAGGCTATCTAAACCAGTAACATATCCTCAATGTCATCAATACATCATATCATCAATCCTATACATGAAACTAAAGTCCTGGAATATAATCATGATCCTGCTGAGCATCCGGAGTGAGCTCCGTTGCTAGGTCTCCCTTCTAGCCATAGCACTCTGGGTAAACTAAATGATCTCTCTCACCTGTAATCAACGATCTTGTCAGGAAATAGAGCAAAGTACATAGTAGCTCAACTAAATCACAACAGAGTATCAAAGGATAGAATATGAACTAACGATAAATAAGGAGAATAACTGACATATGCACTAGCTACATGAATCATGCATAAGAACATCTTTGAGCATGTAGGGCTATCAAGACAAGTGTATAGGGCAATGGTATGCTAGCAATTAGGTATAGGTATAAGGCATACCATGTAAGCTATACTAACAGGGATAAGGTATATAGTAACGATATGCTATTAGTTATGTCTAGTGTAAGGCATATCGTGTACTATATACTAGAAGTCATGTATAGGTATATGGTATATCATGTGCCCTATACTAACAATCGGGTATATGTCCATGCTTAGGTGACTACATGCTTTATAATATTCTTTTTTTCTCGACACAACATGATAACATGCAAGCAAGTGAAACAATAATCAAGAAACATATGAAATATGATATGTATACAATATGTGTTTAATTGAATTACAATTACTTTCCTTCTTTTCAAAAAATGACAATGTCTTCTAATCACCTAAAATAGGAAAGTATAATTAGAGACATTCTAAATACCCCTCAACCTAACTAATGTGATTTTCTAGCTTGACTGTCTTTTAATACTATCTATTACCAATTATTACTGTTTACAAGTAAAAATATAAATCAAGCTAATTATCTCTAATCAACTTCTACTAATCATAATAAAACCTATTCTAACCTATCATCCTGGTTGGCCTAGCCTTGTTAGACTTGAACTCAAAATATTTATAATATTATTATGATCAAATGGACCAGTCCAAGACTGTAGGCCCATTTACCTCAGCAACTCAAGACCAGCCCTTAACCTAATGGGCTAGGCCCAGACCACTGAGCCCATGAAATAACTAAAACAACCTGAGTCAATACAATTAACCCAATTGATTTTTCAATCAGTCAAATACAAGCCTAACCCCAACGGTCATCGCACAATGACTTAGATTCAAATTTGTACACAGTCTCTATAAAAAAAAGAAGGACAAATGGACATAGACACTAGTGTGTGTCAAACACTGATACAACTCATCTGCACCGTGTTATCCTTGCTCGTGTCAAAGATACGACCTCGTGCCTATACCAAACAGAATCAAGAATCTACAAATCATAACCCAAACGATGAAATAATATACCTGTGACATTCCAAAACAAGTATCAGTGTCTGATACTCCGATTTTTGTGTCTGGACCAGATAAGAGATTGGTCGAGGCATTATGTCGAACACATAACATACGAGAGCAAGTAATTCAATTATTTGATTTTGCTTAAAGGTCTAAGGAGATCAATTGAACAAAGTTGATTAGGAACAAATAAAATCACTCACTAAGTACACAAATACAATTCCAACTTAATCCCCTTACGATCAATGGATCAGCATACTATCAAGAATAGAAAGACTAGTATGGACCGATCAATCAATCAATACTAGATCACAAAGCTTGTTTGAACAATATCAAGAAGAGGAGGCGAGATCACTCACCGGGTTCGAGCTCCTAGCCGACCGATCACTATTGCTCGAGAAAAGCCCAATCGATTCGTCGAATATGTACTGTCCAGCAATCGATCGATCAATCACCTAGGCAATGGCAAGGATCGATGAGATCAATAAGAGTTGGTCAATTAATTCGATCGAACACTAGAACGAGTCAGAGAAATATAGGAATACTTACGATTCAACGACGATCGGTGGCGGAGACTAAAACAAACAACGAGGTCAAGAAGGAATGGATGGACTAACCATGGCTTGGAGACGAAGGTTACCGCATTTTCATAGAGGAGCTCTGCTAGTCGCCATGGACACGAACTCAAGTACCAAAGAGGAAGAAGACATAGTGGGTAGGGATTTCAACAGGGTTCGTTACTTGGGACGAGAATAAAGAATATGACGTCGAGGGGTTATATTTATAGGCACAGTGTCTTGGATCGGCAGTTATCGACGAACGGCGACGATTATCGGTCGAAGGTCGATAGAAAACGAATGACGATGATGGACAAGCATAGGTTGATGGAGTAGAAACTTTGAGAATCCCCTAGGAGTCGTACCGTCGAGATGTGCAGATGAGGTGCTGCTTCTGAGATGCGGTCGAAGCTCTACTGTTCGTCGTCGAATATTTCTACCTAATTTAAGAAGAAGGGGAATCGCTTAATGGGTCGAAAGTGGCACAAACGGGTTTGGCCTTAACAGACCCTAAATCAGTGGGCTTGACCAAACACAAGTAGGCTGGGTTGGAAATAAGGGTTGATTTAATAGAAAGCCACTTTTTAGGCTAGCCCCTTAAGTTGCTTAATACAAAAATTCTAAAATAAATAATTAAATGGATAAATCAAATATATATTTAACAAATAAATATAATATATGGGTAAAATATCTAATAGATAAATATAATAGGTAAATATTAATAGATAATAATGATAGGGAAGTAGTGACTAATTCTTTATTTAGAGAAGGTGGGGTTACAAAAGTATGTCTTCTAGCTATCCATATCTAACACATAACTTAGGATGGACTACAAACCTCCAATTCCAACTTCTCCAAAGGTCTCTGCAAAATAATGGTTAGCTCTTATAATCTTCTTATTTGGAAAGAGGATATTATCTAGCACCACCATTATATTTGAGGGCAATATAGGGCGTCCATGTGCTAATTTGGAACTATCACCTTTACATGTTATACCAATATTAATGACATCACCCTCAATGTTCACTAATGAACATGGCATATCACGAGCAACTTCTAATTTGGAGGAACTTTTGTCCATCATGTTTGAGGAAACATCTGTTGTTGGTAGTGTAGATTTGATTTCATTCACCGCTTCACACAACGCATCAATGCTCCCAACCACAATTTTCATTGTATTATCCATCTTAGCTCTCCATTCTCCATCCTTAGAATGAGTTGAATTTAATGTGGAACGTGTAGGAGCAGAAGCATTTATTTGTGTTCGAGAAACCGCACCAATAGCACGAGCCCTCCCCCTCGAATCCTTATCAAACACTTGAGACAACGGATCTACGTCCAATGATAGATCATTCGTGTCCTCACTTTCATTAATAGTCTATGCAAAATAATGGTTAGCTCTTATAGTCTTCTTATTTGGAAAGAGGATGTTATCTAGTACCACCTTTATATTTGAGGTCAATATAGGGCGTCCATGTGCTATTTTGGAACTATCACCTTTACATGTTATACCAGTAGCAATGACATCACCCTCAATGTTCACTAATGAACATGGCATATCACGAGCAACTTCTGATTTAGAGGAACTTTTGTCCATCATGTTTGAGGAAACATCTATTGTTGGTAGTGTAGATTTGATTTCAATCACCGCTTCACACAACGCGTCAATGCTCCCAACCACAATTTGCATTGTATTATCCATCTTAGCTCTCGATTCTCCATCCTTAGAATGAGTTGAATTTAACATGGAATGTGCAGGAGCAGAAGCATTTATTTGTGTTCGAAAAATCGCATCAATAGCACGAGCCCTCCCCCTCGAATCTTTACCAAACACTTGATCCCTCCCACTCAATTCATAGCATACAATAATAAATTTAATATTTAATATAAAAAATGCTACTGTATTGGCTAGTAATAAATTTAATGTGCAATAACAACAATGGCAGTAAAAAGACTTTTACTCACTAAGTATGGAATTGTGCTATATAAAACTTTTTCATCAGTTTGCGTATGGGCTTTTACCCATACCTAGGTGCATGTCACTTTTTCTCCAGGATAAGCTTTCTTCTACAATTTCAAAGGTCAGTAATTATCATAAAAATACTAATACTATTGTTTAGTAATGCTACTTTATTATGTAAGTAAACAAACATACCAATTCAGCCTCTACCCAAGTATGTCTCTTGTGCCCAGTCGTATGAGTATAATTGTATGCTTTTCTAATTCTTTTGTTCACAATTCTTCTTTTTGCTACCCCTTCGGCTCCTTTGTTCACGCAAAACATTTCCCAATCCTCATATTTAACGTTTGGAGGAGTATGTTTCTTCCTTTCCTCGTCAGTAGGATATTTGTTATAAAATTTAGTACGTAATTCACACTTGAATCTCCACTATGGATATGCCATTTATTTCATGATACTTGTCTTGGAAAATGATGGTAAATCATAAGATTTCTATAATCGACTCACAATTAGTTACTAAAAACTGACAACAATATATATATATATATATATATATATATATAATGCAAATGACCTCTAGCCTAGTGGTTAAGTGAGATGCATGCGGCCCGAGTGGCCAGGAGATCGATTCCCGGTGGGTGCGTTCGCCAAAATTACCTTCTTTCAAAAATATATATATATATAATGATTGGACAAGAAGGAAAAATAAATTGGAGTAACTGGAAGTGAAAGTCAACAATTTCTAATATACCTTCAATTCATCCCAAAGATCATCCTTGTATTTTTTGGGACTAGTTTCCAATTTTTAAAGGAAATTGTTTTGTGAGTTTGAACCAACGTTCCCTTCCGATGGCCAAGCTTTGTGGAATTATCTAATATGGGAAGCCCATATTCATTTATCACTACTTCTGCCATTGTACCCTACAATAGTATATACAACAAATGGGAAACATAAGCAATAATTTAGAAAGCAGAAACCTCCACAATTATATGAATCTAATGTTAACATATGGATTTTATAAGGCTTTCTAATTTTTCATTGTCAATAAGAGCGGATTGATAAACGATAGGGAACTCAATATCATCCACTCTTGTAGTCGATCGTTTAGGCGTATGCAAGACTGCAAACCATCTAGGATTTGAAGGATCGTTTGAGTATAATACTTGGGTCGCTTCAGATGACAGGATGAATGGCTCATCCTCAACTTTACCCATGCTTTTCAACTTTGTCAAATTAACCATTATCAAGTTTGTAATATGACCAATTTTGCAACCATTTGCCTTATCCTCAACCTTTACCCAGTCACAGTAAAATACTGTTTGTTGGAAGTCAATGTAATCCAAATTTATTATCTGTTTAACGATTCCATAATATGTAGTGTCCGTTTCTTGTATTTTTTGTCCGTAGATTTTGCCCTATTTTTTGTAATTGCCCTCATTGACAAACCGCTATCTTGTGTAACCAAGCGTGCCTCATACTCTCGTGGAGAGAAAACAAAGCCATTCACTTGGTATTTTGTATATGAACGTGCCTTAAACTTAGGCCCATGCACTAGTCGCCAAAGTGTTGAATCAACATCATTGCTCTTTACCAACTGTAAAAGAGAACATGGATAATTAGTTGCAACATCAAGGCTACAAGTCTTTTTATTAATAACCAAAATTCAAGATAACATAATACCTCATCATGTAACCATATAAGAAAATCTTCACAGTTTTCTCATATGAACTTCCCTGCTTTCCTTGAAAATTAAAACTTTTGACATAAGAATCATACTTCCTACAATAAGTACAAGCATAAAAGAAACACTTAAATTAATAAAACAATTGAGCAATATGGCTGATTCTTATTAGAAAATGTAATGCACAAACCTTCGCCATTCTTATAATCCATCGTACTTATTTAGTACCCATTGACGAACTTGTTCAAACTGTACTTGTGTTAAAGTAACATCCCTACCATTATCTAGAGGTATCTTATCAGCAAACTCATCATTTTCATCTAAGAAGGCTTCTCGAGTTTGTTTATAAGTACCATCACCTGCATCGGACATATACTCCATACAATATAGACTGGCTTCTTGCAAGATATAGCCCTCTGCAATACACCCTTCAATGTACCATTTATTACGCACATACCCTTTGTATATTTTTATTAACCTAAGATGTTAAACAATTATAAATAATGATATAACTCATAAATTATACACCAGAAAGTAAGTCAATTTTAGTTCTTTACCGTTCAAAGGGATACATCCACCTATATCTGACCGAACCGCAAATCAAAGCTTCATCAGCTAGATGCACCATAAGGTGAAAACTAATAACAAAAAATGATGGTTGAAAATGCTTCTCCAAAACACAAATTGCTTCTACCAAGCTGGCCTTTGCTTTTATAAGATGTTCCCTATTGATTACCTTCTCACACAAGATATTGAAAAATTAGACTTATCCGATGAATTGCAGTTCGCAAATCTTTATGTTGTGAATAAGCATTCGGAAGCAATAATGGAAGCAAGTTTTGCATGACCACATGGTAATCATTGGACTTGAATTTCTTAGTTCAGGAGGGTTAGGGTTAATGCTAACATTATTGCGTAGGTTGGAAGATAAGTTGGAAGGTACCTTTAAGTTTTTTAAAACAGTACAAAATATTTTTTTCTTCTCTTCTTTGCTTAAAGAAAAAGTTGCCATCGGTGTCGATTTTTTTTACTAGTTTCAGGATCTTCAAGCAACCACAACTTTTTTAAACCAAGGGCCTCCAAATCCTTTCGTGCATTGATGCCATCCTTTGACTTGTCTTTAGTATCCATGATTGTGTTTATAAGATGCTCAGTAACATTCATCTCAACATGTATAACATTTATATTATGTCAGATGCTATTTGCACTCCAATATGGCAAATCATAAAGGATGGATCTCCTAGACCATATTCTGTTGACAGGAGGAACCCCTCCTACGTTGCCATCATCATCATCATCGCCTTCAACGTTATTTATGCATTTTCGATTGTGAACTGATGCCAATTTTCCTTTACCATGTTTGATGTTTATGTTAGCAACCTATTGTTCAACTTGTAAACCAGTTAATGGCTACGAAGCTATACCACGCTCTACTCTTTTATTAAAATTCGTTTTATCGCCCCGAAACTTGTGTTTAGAGGGAAGGAACCTACGATGTCCCATATAACAAATATTCTTACTAAAAGGTAGATACTCAGAGCAAGTTCCCTCTCCATAAGTAGGACAAGCAAAGTAGCCGTGTGTTATACTTCCTGATAAAGTCTCTAATGCAGGAAAATCATGAATTGCTCACAACAACCTTGCTTTTATTACGAATTCACGTTTAGTAAATGAGTCATGTGTTGTGACTCCTTCATGCCATAACTGTTTTAATTCATCTACCAAAGGCACTAAATAAACATCAATGTCTTTACCAGGTGCTTTTGACCCCGATATCAACAATGTCAACATTGAAAACTCCCGCTTCATACACATAGAAGGCAGAAGACTGAACGGTACGACAATTACTGGCCAACAACTATAATTGTTGCTAAGAGAGCCATATGGGTTAAACCCATCAGTTGATATTCCAAGAGTAATATTGCATGGTTCACTAGCAAAATTTAGTGAGCAATCATTTGTAATTTGCCAAACAGAAGAATCAACTAGATGACGCATAATATTTATATTGGACTTTGCTCGAGAATGCCAAGTCATTGCATTGGCTATCCATGGTATACTATTTGCAGAACCCTAGAGGGGGGTGAATAGGGTAATAAAATAATTACCAACAATAATAAGAAAAATAAAAGATAATTTAGAGAAGAAAAGAATCAAACACTCAATGTATCCTGATATCCTCCTAAGGAGCACTCCAGTCCCGTAACTCTCTCCGGCTTTAATCTACTATTTGAGTAAATAGTAACAACACAAGTTGGGATCTGAAGAACTCGTCAACTTCTTACACGCGAGTTTTCCTATGAAGGCTCATCAACTTTAAAATTGAGAGAAAAATGTTTCAATCTTCTTAAACACTTGGAAGATCTAGGTTACAACTCTTGAATACTCTAACACTTTAATGGATGACAACTTAAAGCTTGGTAGAGTAATTGTGGAGCTCTTTGGCAGATGAAAAATTTAAAGCACAAGTGGATAAGTGTTTATGAAAAAAGAGAAAGTCTATTTATACAAATCCAAAGTCATAAAGAGCATTCAGCAGCCAAGCGGATTATCCGAAGGAAATCTGCGAAAATCCTTCACATTATACGGCCAAATAGTAACGGCTAGAAATAGAGTCATTGGATGCATTAAATGCTCTAACAGATGGCCAATGGATTTGAATTTGAAATATGGCCGATAAGGAGTTCAGATTATCCGACGGATTATTGCGGAGACCCGTCAGATGATTCAAAAGTTACAACAAAATACTTGTTGTTTTTGTTCGAATTATCCGACGAATTACCGTAAAGATTCGTCGGATGATCCGAAAGTTACAACAAATACTTGTAATTTTCGTTCGAATTATCCGATGGGTTATCGTTGAGATCCGTCGAATGATCCTAAAGTTACAACAAATACTTGTTGTTTACGTTCGGATTATCTGACAGATTACCATGGAGATCCAGCGGATTATCCGACTCTTCAGAAAAACTAATTCAGAATTTATAGCTTTTAAGTTTGTCATCCATGCTAAAGTATGTACATGATTTCCTAGACACTTACAGATACTTAGAGAGACAGATGAGCTTTTGGTCTTGAATTTTTTAGCTTGTCATATGTCTTCTTGAGTGCGATAAGGGTTTGCTCTTGTAAGTGTTGGAATCGTCTTTTCTTCTTGCTCCGAAAGACTTGTTTCTTCTTATAGAGGTTGGAGTCATCTATCCTTCTAGCTTTGACTGACTTGTTTGTTCATATAGAATAATAGAGCTAAAAAGTAGAGAGGTTAAATATAATCAATATATCAAAATCAGTATGCCAACAATTTCCCATATTTTGATAATTGACAAAACGTACGAATTTCGGAGATAGCTCCCCCGTAATGTGATATCTCCTCCTCGATATAATTTCTTCCCCTTTAGCATTATACAAAATGAACGCAAGAGATAAGATAGCAAAAAATAGAATAGAAAGATAGAAAAGGCATAGCATTTGATAATAATAACTTGATTGAAACATTATTAAGCATAAAATAGTACTACATTAGACTAGTCCGCAAAGGACTACACAAGATATACCTCTTAAAAAAACATAATACTAGTCCCTGAAGGACTGCACAAGACAACAACCATTTAAAAAGTCTACGAAGGACTACACAAAAAGAAACTAAACAAAATAAGACACCCCACCACTAAAAACCAAGATCCATCAACTATCAAGCGCAATCGAAGGGTCAACATCAGCCGCCTGATCCTCATCAACACCCGAGGCTGGGGTAAAAGCACCATATGGGTCTATGCCTCTAGGATACATGAAGCCATAGACATTGGGAACGGTGAAGCACGGCCCAGGGTAGTCATGATGGAAAGTATTTGGATTGACATAATGGTTGCGCCCCTCAAGCATGTGCTGGAAGTAATAGGCCTGATCCAAGAAGCCATGGTGAATAAGGGTACCAAGGCCTCGGGTTGTCGTCTGAATATGCTCCATGGTGGAGACGGAGAGAGATTCAAACTTTCGATCAATGTAGCGACGAACCTCAGGAGTGAGGATCATAGAAGTCTGAACAGATGGATACTTTGTGGTAGTTGGCGAACCATTCACTAAATGGGTGGCAGACATGAAAATAGTAGGGTTGTATCCTTGGGTTGGTGAAGGAGAGAAGAGGGAGGCGGAAGGCGGTGTGGTGGAGGAGAAGGAGCCGTCATGGCGAGTTCTCTTGTAGAAGGCCATGGGAAGGAGAGGAGTTTGAAGTAGAGAATAGTTTTAAAAGTGGTAGAGAGTTTGAAGGAGGAAAAGGGGTTTAAATAAGAGTTTAGAGGGATGGACGGGGGTAAATAAAGGGATGCACCGGTTGGTGGAAAGGAGTTAAAGGTGGGACAAATTTTTGGAAAAGTGAAGAGGCGGCATTCGTTCAGATTCTGTGCCCAGAGCACGCGAATGAAAAATTCGACAATTTTTTGTGATATGTCGACTGAAGATCCAGATGAAGATAGGGACAAATTAATTAGGGTAGGTGAAAAGTTAAACCGTTTCGGTAGATGTGCAGTCAACTCTTGGTAGTCTGTGCCGAGTAGTTAGTAACGAAAAATCCGACGATTTTTTGAGAAAATCTGGTAGATGATCCATTATAACCGAAGAAAAACTTGCTAGAATAGTTTGAATTATTCGACAAATTTATGCAAAAATCCTTCGGATAATTCGAAGAGTTGAAAAATAGAATTTTAAAATAATTTTTCAAGGAGCCCGATTTCTTGACAAATGAAGGAAAACCGATCTTCGGAGAGAAGTTTGGTGAAGATATCAGCAAGTTGATGGTCAGTATCAATAAATTCAAGAAGAATGTCACCTTTGAGTTGATGATCATGGAAAAAGTGGTGTCGAATCTCAATATGTTTCGTACGTGAGTGACATATAGGATATTTAGTGAGATTAATGGAGCTAGTATTATCACATTTGATGGATATGCCATGTGAAAAAATACCATAGTCTATAAGTGTTTGTGTCATCCAAAGGATTTGTGCACAATAACATCTATCTGCAATGTATTCGACCACAATTGTAGAAAGAGCAACTAAGTTTTGCTTCTTAATAAACCATGAGACCAAGGATTTCCCAAGGAATTGGCATGAGCCACTAGTACTTTTTCGGCTGTCACCCCCATTTCCTGTATTTTCGTATTTATACTCGTATCTGGGTTTTGGCACGTATTTTAATTTTTTTGACTTGCGAATTTTGGTTTCTCGTAAATGGGTTTTGGACCATGGCTTGGTTTTATTTTGTGGAAGTTGGTTTGGTTCATCATGAGTGGAACACTTTAACCTACACTCTACCCTCAACACAACACAACCACCCTCATTATATCTCCATCAAACTTTCTCTCTCCTCTTTACTCTCCATTAATTTTCTTCTTCTTCTTCCTTCTTCCACACAACACCACACCATAGGCAAGTGCACCTTGCCATCAAATAAGCACCACTTTTTATTTGTCCTTTAACTAGATTAGGCCATAGAGAACAACTTTAGAACTTAACATTTTGTGATTTGGAGCTTTCATTCTTCTAGATCTAGGTTTTAACCATTTTCAAAAATCCTTGGTTTTGATCTATTAAACTTTGATTTTTGCATGTTTTGATGCTTCCATGTGGAAGAGAATTCGATTTTACTCAAGTTAGAACTTTGAAAATCTAGATTTGGTTTTGATTTGATCAAGTTATGAAGAATTGAAGTTTTGAAGTTCTTGGAGTTCTTCTCGGGTTGGAGAAGCAGCCCTCTCGGCCTGCGCTCTTTAGCGCAAGATCGATTGCGCAGCTCACCCTTTGGTGAACTGCGCACCTTCCTTCTCGGCCAGCGCCTTCATTGCGCATAGCCGATTGCGCCCGGCCTCTCGGGCTGAACCGCGCATCTCCCTTGGCGCACTAACCCCTGCGCAGTTGGCCCCTGCGCAACCTGACTCCTGTACAGTCTACCTTCTGCGCAATCTATTCATGCGCCATCCATCCCTGCGCAACCTGACTCCTGCGCAGTCTACCTTCTGCGCAATCTATTCATGTGCCATCCATCCCTGCGCAACCTGACTCCTGCGCAGTCTACCTTCTGCGCAATCTATTCATGCGCCATCCATCCCTGCGCAACCTGATCCCGTGCAATCCATCTGCTGTGTAGCTTATCTTGCGCAGTTGGTACCCTGTGCAGCTCATCCTGCGCACTTGGCACCCTGCACAGTACATACCCTGCACAACCTACTTGTCTATGATGAATTTGTTATTTCTTGATCTTGGCTCTTCTATAGTCCTATTTTATATTAGTATTTTATTAGATATTTTAGGCCCATTTTATATCCTTACGCCTTTTGACATGAACTTGATTTTACTTATTACGTTTGGATTGACTATTGTACACGGCATGGTATGACAAGGAACTAGCATAACTTGACAGTGACCCATAGTGGTGCACTCCTGACATGACCAACCTGACTTGATAGTGGCCCGTAGTGGCGCACTCCTGACAATACCCTGACATGATTTATCTTGATAACTTGATAGTGGCCCGTGACGGCGCACTCCTGACTTGACTTGACTTGTAACTTGTAATTAACTCGTATAATCAACTTGACACCGTGGGTGTTCCTGCTTGCTTGTTTGTACAATCTACTTGTCTTGTCTTGCATCATGTCTAGGACGTGACTTCCTGGGTACCACGGCCAGGGACTCGCACTAAATTGGATTAGGCTAATGATTAGATCAAACTAGAACATGGAGAATTCCCAGTCACAGGCAATCTCGTTATCTGGGTGCCTTAATGGACTTGTAGCTTGCCGACGAGTAGAGCACATTTCCAGCACACTGTCATGTGTTGCACCCTCTAAGTCACCTAAGGATACATTTGTCTCCCGGGCAGTGTACCCACCTATAACTCTCAACCCGCGGAAGGATAACTGGATAGTCTGCAGGGCTTGGGACTGGAATTCTCACTTGCATCTTGTTAGTAATTAGGCTTTTGATAACCCTAGTTAGTTAAAGTAGTAAGCCGTAGTACTTGCCTGGCCGATTGTGAATGAATGGTGTCCAGCTCTGTCTAAGTCTTGTCTAGCCCCTGCACCTGGAACTCTTGATCTTGATTGCTTTACTTATTTCTAATGATAAATGGGTAGAGACAGTGAGCTATTCAGGCGAAGGGGTACAATCCCGGTCCTTGTTTGGTTTAAGAATTGTAACCTGGCTCCCGGAATGGTTCCACGTCCCTAGTCGTTTATCACCCTGTGTACCTTACTACTTGTACTTTCTTTTATTCTTTATGTTCTGATATGCTGGCTTTTGTTCTTATTTATGGCCTCCTTTGTGGCACTTGTTCTTTCTGGGGTTTGACCCAGCTGGTTTTGTGTGGCCAGATTTTGGAGCAGCTCCCGAGGATCTACCAAGCTTCCAGCCCAATTGTGACAACTAGACGGAACCCGGGCCAAGAGTGGGTTTCCTTTTTGTTTCACCCACTTATATGTAAATTTATTCTTTTGAGGCGTTTAGCCGACGAGCACCTGTTAGCTCGATGCACATTTACTTACTGTCTGCCTACGGGCTGTAAACATGATTAACAAATCCTAGGGTTGATCATGTATGACTGAACTCTTGCTAGTCCTATCATTTTGTATGACTAGTTTCATGATCATCCAATATGTAATATTTGGGATGCCTTATATATATATATTTGATGCTCTAATATCTTGTAACTCTGTTAATTGCTTGAGATTAAGACAATAGGCTTGACCCTAAGAGACTGCTGGCTTGTAGTAAACCCTTATATCTAGACAGCCGTGACCGTATAGTTGAGATGTATTCTATTTCAATATACGTAGCTGGCTATGTCTGCCCCCGCTCTCTAGTATTCTGGTTCTGGGGCGTGACATCGGCCAATCTTGCATCCGATAAAATCTGCATCCGAGTAGCCGATAAGCTCAAAGGATGAAGATTTTGGATACCAAAGTCCTATTTTAACGGTGCCTTTGAGATACCAAAAAATGTGCTTAACGGCACATAAGTATGATTCTTTAGAATTTGCTTGGTATCGTGCACATAAGAAAACACTAAACATGATGTCGGGACGACTAGCAGTTAAGTAAATCAAGTTGTCGATAGTACCTCGATACTTATGAATATCGATCAAGACACCATTTTCATCTTGATCAAGCTTGGTCGTTGTAGCCATAGGAGTTCTCATTGATTTGTATCAGTCCAGTTCAAAGCGCTTAAGAAGATCCTTGGTGTATTCGGCTTGATTGATGAACGTGACTTAAGGTCCTTGCTTGATTTATAGACCAAGAAAGAATGATAATTCTCCTATCATGCTCATCTCAAATTCGTCCTACATAACTTTGGCAAACTCTATACATAGTATTTTGTGAAACCAAAAATAATGTCATCAACATAAATTTGAACTAATAGAAGTGTGCCATTGTGAGTTTTAATAAAAAGTGTGGTGTCAACTTTGCCCTTGGAGAAGTTGTCAGAGATGAGAAATGAGCTAAGACGCTCATACCAAGCACGAGGAGCTTGCTTGAGACCATAGAGGGCTTTGTGTAGTTTAAAAATGTGATCAGAAATTGAAAATCTTCAAAGCCAGGAGGTTGCTTGACATATACCTCTTCTTTAATAACACCATTCAAAAATACACTTTTGGCATCCATTTGAAAGAGTTTAAAGTCATTAAAACATGCAAAAGCACAAAGCATTCAAATGGATTCAAGACGAGCAACCGAAGCATAGGTTTCTAGATAATCAATGCCTTCCTCTTGGTTATAGCCTTGAGCAACCAATCAGGCTTTGTTACGAATAACGATTTCATCCTCATTAAGCTTATTTCGAAGCACCCACTTTGTCCCAATAATAGGATAGTTGTGGGGATTAGGAACGAGTTACCAAATGTTATTTCTCTCGAATTGATTAAGCTTTTTGCAATCATCCAAAATTTATCATTAAAAGCATCGTTGATATTTTTAGGCTCTATTTAAGAAATAAAAGCCACATTTGCACAGTGATAGCGTGTAGAGGATCTAGTGCTAATTCGTGATGAGGGGTCTCCAATGATAAGTTCCTTGGGATAATGAGGAACAAATCTCCATTCTTTAGGTAGATCCTCTTGAGGAGTCTCTATGTTTAAAGAATTTTTAGGTGGAGTAGTCTCAACTTCATTACTAGATGAAGGAGTCTCCAAGTGAGGAATTCTCCAAACCAAAGGAGATATCATCAACATCGTTCAATGAACTAGATGTGGACGTGTTAAGTTCATCAAAAGAGACATTGATTGACTCTTCGACTACAAGGACTTGAAAACACGAAATCCCTTACTATGCATTGAACAACCAAGGAAGATATCTTCATAGGCTTTTTCTTCATATTTGCCTAGGTTATCTTTAGTGTTAAAGATGAAGCATTTGCATCCAAAAACTTTAAAATATTCAATAGAAGTAATTTTGTCAAACCAAAGCTCATAAGGAGTTTTCTTAGAAATAGGTCTAATCAAGACTCTATTTATAACATAACATGTCGTGTTAACGACATTCGCCCAAAAGTATTGAGGGAGCTTGTATTGGTTTAACATGACTCTGACCATATCACAGAGGGTTCTATTCTTTCTTTCCACAACAACATTTTGTTATAGAGTTCTAGGGCAAGCAAAATCATAACCAAAATCATATTTAACACAAACTTTTTAAAATCGACATTGTCAAATTCACCTCCATGATCACTTCTAATTTTGTTGATCATAATGCCTTTCTTATTTTGAACACGTTTACAAAAAGCAACAAATTCACAAAAAGTATCACTTTTATTAGCAAGAAAAATAGCCCATGTAAATCTTGAAAAGTCATCCACTAAAACAAAGGCATAGAGTTTACCACCAAGACTAGCTACTCTACTAGGACCGAATAGATCTATATGAATAAGTTGGAGGGGTCTAGTAGTGCTCACCGATTTGATTGATTTGAAAGAGGATTTTGTTAACTTACTCTTCTCGCATTCTTTATATATTATGTCTTTCTTGAATGGAATGCTTGGGAGTTCTCTAACTAGTTTTTTAGTGGCCAAACGGGAGATGGTGTCCATGTTGGCGTGTCCAAGTCTCCTATGCCAAAGCCAACTCTCATCATTCTTTAATACTAAGCACCTGCCATTGTTATTACTTTCAACAAGATAAAGAATATCAATGTTATTTTCGCTAATACCTTTATACACAGTAGAACCATTTGTGCTATCATAGATGAAGCACTTGTGTTTAATAAAGTTAACACCAAAGCCATTATCCGTGAGATGGCTAATGCTAAAAAGATTGTGCTTAAGATTTGTAACAAGGTAAATATTTTTAATGCAGTGATAAGGAGGGGAGCCGATATTACTATGTCCAATGATGTACCCCTTTAAATTATTACCGAAGGATACGTGTCCTTCCTTCTTCATCGATAGCGTTGCAAAAAGTGAAGCATCACCGGTTATGTGCCGTGAGCAACTGCTATCGAGGATCCACTTGCTTCTAGCATGCGATGGAGGGTTCACCTACAACACAAGTTGAAGATGAAGACTTTGGTACCCAGAAATATTTGGGTCCTTGACTATTAGTTTTAGGAACCCATTTTAGCATTTTCATGTCAACATGCTTTCTCATTTGACAGTAATGAGATGTGTGTCCAAGTAAACCAGAATAGTAGAAAATGATGGATGTTATAGGTCTAAAAGAAGATGAGTGAGTGTTTTCTATATGATGAGTTCTATCATGATGAGTAGTTCCAACATGATTATTATGGTGATGATAGTATAAAGCATAATGTGATGTGTTCGTATTTTTTCTTTATAGAGGGTCCTCTTTGTGTATGCTTTTGTTGGGGATAGGGCCTATGTGGTCTGTTCATGTGAGTCTGACTCTTGTGTCTAGTGTTGTGATATGTGTTGATGTGTCTTTGATTATGGCATCGTACATTTGGGTGGGCCATATCTCTATCAACTTGTTTCTTGTTTTTTGCAAGAAGATCATTGTATTTGATAGAGGTTGCATATTCTCTTTGGTTAGCAACAAGTTTCTTGTTCTTAGCAATTTCATATCCTTCTTTGAGGGATTGATATTCAACGTCCTTTTTCTTTATGACATCTAGAGCTTCTTGGAGCTTTAGTCGAAGAAACTCAATCTCATCAGTGTCAGAAGCATGAGACTTCCCTTTTATATCAAAAATGATATTAGAAAGTCTTTCTATTTCTTGCTTGAGAGTGTCAATCTCTTTGAGAGATTTTTTGTGCTTACTTCTTACAACCTTGTATTTATCGTGTAGTTCAAGAATGGCATTTTCTAATTCAGTGTAAGAGAAAGCGTTCATAGAGAAGTCATCAAGTACCTGATTTAACTCTGTTGCCATAAGACAAACATTTGCATTGTTTTTGCATTCTTTATCGTTGTTTGAGTCACTAGCATCACTTTGGCACCAGATACTAGCGTTGGCATACTTGCTTGAGGATGAGATTCCTTTGTTTGGCCTCTCATATTTGTCAGATTCTATTCTTCCTATTGGACAGTCTCTCTTGATGTGTCCGATTCTTTTACAGTTGTAGCAAGCAGGTTCTTCAGCAGTGTTCCTTCTTGAACGATTTGCTTTACTAAACTTGAGAAACTTTCAAAAGTGTTTGGCGATGAGAGCAATTTCTTCGTCATCTGAATCGTCATCATTGGAGTCATCTTTTGATAAAAACTTGATGGCTTTGAGAGCTAGGGAATTTTCTTTTTCCTTCGTCTTTTCATTCTTTTTTCTTGTATGAAGGCTTTCTCTTGGTCCTTTATATCTAGCTCGTGGGTCATCAGCTTTTCCATGGGCGTCTCAAGGTTCATCGTTGTTAGGTCATTTTCTTCGACGATGGCGGTAGCGTTGGGATTCCATCCTTTAGTTAATCCTCTGATAATCTTTCGAATCTTTTCGTGAGTGGGATAAACCTTACCAAGAGAAAAGAGAGGGTTAATGATATGAAAGAATCAAGCAAACATAAAAGTAATAGACTCATCGTGTTTCATTTTGAAGGATTCAAACTCTTGAGTGAGTCTACTAATATTTGATTCTTTTATTTTCGATTTCCCCTCGTGTGTGGCTTCTAAAAGTTTTCATATTTTATTGAAAGTTTTGCAAGTGGATATTCTATTGAATTCATTGCTATCGAGAGCACAATAGAGTGCGTTTATAGCATTTGCATCCCGACTAAAAACCTTCTTGTCGTTTTCGAAAAATTTCTCTTTAAGAGTTTTCCAAACTACTTCTTCAATAACTATGGAAGATTTAGGGATACCATTTATGACACAATCCCATAGATCAAAATCTAGAGATTTTTAGTAAATGCTCATACTAATCTTCCAGTAGTTTAGTTGGTTCCATAAAATAGAGGAGGTCTATTTGTGGAGTGTCCCTCATTATGGAATGAGTTGAGACTAGGGTTAATGGCCATTGATCACTCTAAGGAGGTAAGTCCAAATCAAGCGATTAGACTTTGATAGCAATTATAGAACCCAATAGGGGGGTGAATAGGGTAATAAAATAATTACCAACAATAATAAGCAAATTAAAAGACAATTTAATGAAGAGAGAATCAAACACTCGATATCCTGGTATCCTCCCAAGGGGCACTCCAGTCCCGGAACTCTCTCCGATTCTTATCCAATATTTGAGTAAATAGTTACAACACGAGTTAGGATCTGTAGGCTCGTCAACTTCTTACATATGAGTTTTCCTACGAAGGCTTGTCAACTTCAAACTTGAGAGATAAATGTTTCAAGATTTTTGAACACTTGGAAGATCTAGGTTACAACTCTTGAATACTCTAATACCTTAATGGATGACAACTTAAAGATTGGTAGAGTAATTGTAGAGCTCTTTGGTACGTAAATAAAAAATTTAAAGCTCAAGTGGATAAGTGTTTAGTAAGAAAGAGGATGTCTATTTATACAAATTCAAAGTCATAAAGAGCATTCAACAGCCGAGCGGATTATCCAAAGGAAATCTGCAGAAATCCTTCAAATTATCCGTCCAAATTGTAACGATTAGAAATAGAGCCGTTGGATGCATTAAATGCTCTAACAGATGGCCATTGGATTTGAATTTTAAATATGGCCAATAAGGCGTTCAAATTATCCGATGGATTACCGTAGTGATCCGTCGGATGATCAGAAAGTTACAACAAAATAATTGTTGTTTATGTTCGGATTATACGACGAATTACCGCAAAGATCTGCCAGATGATCCAAAATCTACAACAAATACTTGCTATTTCTGTTCGAATTATCCAAAGGATTACCGCGGAGATCCGTCGGATGGTCCGAAAGTTATAGCAAATACTTACTTTTTACATTCGAATTATTCGACGGATTATCGCGGAGATCCGGTGAATTATCTGTCTCTTCATAAAAACTAATTCAGAATTTGTATCATTTTAGTTAGTAATCCATGCTAAAGTGCATACATGATTTCCTAGACACTTACAGACACTTAGAGAGACAGAGAAGCTTTTGGTCTTGAATTATTTAGCTTGTCATATGACTTCTTGAGTGCGATAAAGGTGTGCTCTGTAAGTGTTGGAACCATTTTTTCTTCTTGCTCCAAAAGACTTGTTTCTTCTTCTAGAGGTTGGTGTCATCTTTCCTTCTATCTTTGACTGACTTGTTTGTTCATGTACAATAATAGAGCTAAAATAGTACAGAGTTTAATTATAGTCAATATATCAAAATCAATGTGCCAACACTATTAAGTCTCTTCAGTCTTGTAATTAAAGAAAAATACCTTAACGTCTTCTGAGGTACTTTTGTAGTTTGCCTCTCATCGTTGAATATTATTTTATATCTAGACTCATTAAAACTGGATAGCTCACCTTGTTTGCATGATCCTTCCAATATAAAATGCAGTCGTTTATGCATGCATCATAGATTATATAATCCATACCTAGCTCTTTGATCATTTTTTTTCATGTCAGGGTACTTTTTTAGTAATGTGTTTCCTTCTGGAAGCAACTCCTTTATAAAATATAAGAGTGCAATGACACCATTGTCTGAAAAACCATATTGTCTCTTTAAGTTATTCAATTTGAAAATGGCATACAATGTTGTTTGTCCTTTAGGGCATAAAGGATATAGAGGTTCTCTTCCACTGGCATGTAAAGATTCGTATGTTTTACCTCTAGGGATTTGAGAATCGATGTTAACCCTACAATATACCCCAAAATTGTCACCTGATACTTCTACTATAGGATCTGTTAAAGGATCGGTGAACTCACAATGATGAATTGCATACGCATCATTGACCAATTGCTCCATCCTAGGCTGATCAACCTCATCGACATCGTCGACAATGTCCGTAGGTGGTTTTTCCTTTTTTGCCACTCTCGTAAAAATGTCATATTGTATAGGAAGGATCAATGCCCTTGCTAAGCAAATAATATGAAATATCATCAAGAGGTTTTAACCCTTCTCCATTCTTACAATGCTTACATGGGAACGAAAACAAAGTATTTCCATCATCATTTTTCATAACAAACTCCACAAAATTATTGACTCCTTCCTAGTATCGAGATGTTTTACATTCAAAATCTTTCATCCACTCTTTATCAATTTCAGAAGACATTATACTAAATGCCACAAGCGCTCCTACACAAGAAAATTTTAATCACCTCGGAGTGACAATTTAAATATGTAATACCAAGTGACCACTTAAATATATAATACAAAATGCTGGCAAGAAGAGGAAATATTAGAAAATAAGAATTACTTTATTGTCATGTCCTATTACTCACGGAAAAAAAGTACAATAACATTGATGTAATAAAAAAAACAATACCAGTGATATCTAAGAAGCAAAATAAATGATATAAAATGAACAAAATTGAAATAGGAATTAATTATAGTCATGTCATATTACTCAGAACGCAAACAAGGTAATAAAAAAAAGATGGCATACAGGTCATCAACATGAACAATTAAGCACATAATTATAATCGATATTGGAATCTTTAGTAACCCGAGTGATATCAGGATAACATGGTAAAAATATAAAAACAATTAGGATATTATGCTGAACAAAGACATAAATAATTACTACAATTAGCTAAAGATATAAAAAAATATAGATATTAAAGAAGGACTTAGAGGACATTTATACCATAATATTGGTTATCCTAAATAGTGTAGTGGTTGTAACATCAGCTCTAGCAGCACAAGGACTACAGGAAGGTATATACAAGTAACTAAAATACATTAAGCTTTTTTCGATAAAGCTTTATGCTTAAGAGATTTTATTTTATGTAGACCGTAGTAGATTGCAAGCCTTGCAGCCTGCTTGATCTTAACTCTTGCTCATTTATTTTCTTGTTTTATATTTATTTTGAAACAAAATTTAACATGTTATATTTTTATATAAAATTAGTAGATGTCCTAAATTAGCTAGAGGAACCAAATATAGATGTATAAATTAAGGAGGACTGAAGAACTTAATAATAAGTTTAGAAATCAAGTGAAAAATTGGGGCCAAGCTCACCAAAGTTCTTATGTAGGCAGTTTGTTGGAATGACCTTTTATTAACAAGCAAACTATAAAAAAATGAGTTCTAACAGTTATGATCAATTTGCATTTTGTTGTCATTAAAACATTTCTTCATTCTTTAGGTTTGCGTACATGTATAAGACAAAATGGCTATATATTAAATGATTATGATTATATTACCATAACAATGTGTATGCCATATGATTTGGAAACAAGCTTCTTCTTCTTCGACTCATCTACACTCTTATTGCATATTGCAGACTCATCGGTTTCTTATCCAAGATGACTACAAAAGAGGTTCAGTTCAGCAGTGGTACAAGAAACAACAAACCAAGCATGTACACGAATTTCTTTCTCAAGGATACTCAATGATGCTTTATTGTTTTTAACATTATATATGTAATTATTAGTGATATCAATGTATAGAAAAATTCAAATACAATATTGCGTTTTTTTAGAATTGAGAAATTTGTAAATTTATGGACGTGAAAGAAATAAAAGGTTTAAATTAAAAAGGAATTATAAAATTATTATTTCATATTTTTAAATATACTAATGGTTACATCCCCTTACTATTCACTTCTATAGATTTTATAGGCTCGTTAGGAAATATATTCACTAACAGCTACAACCGTTAGTGTAGTTATAATTCTAACGATTAAGAACCGTTAGAAAGACCCTTGGTAGAATTACTCACGCCTCCATACTCCCGGAATTCACCATTTAGAAATAATTATATTAACATGTTTAGACCGTTAAAACACATGTGTTTTGGTGTAGTAAAATTACCTAATCTTGTAGAAACCCCAACTGAATGTTGCATGTACAAATCAAATGCATTTAACTAATGAATTTTTGTTAGAGATCGGATCTTTTTAAGCCTATAATTAACTATTCCATGATTGAATCTAGTATAATAAACCCCAAATCATAAAATATATACATGATATGTGTTTTCTGTGTAGAAATCCTGAAACCACCTCCCCCTTCCTAATTAAATGGTAAAATTAAAATACCACAATAAAATAATAGTCACCGATTGACAAAATCTTTATAGGAAAAAAGATCACAGACAAAATAGGGCAAGAAAACAATAAGAAGGTAGAAAAAACAACAAATTATTTTTTCTTAAAAAATCCTAAAAATAAAAAAATAAAAATCTTAGGGTTTGTGTTCTTAGAAGATTTAAGGCAAAAAAATATAAATCCCATGCAACCAAACCCTCTTTGACCTCCCAAACAGTAAAAAAAATTAACGTAAAATAATTTAATCCCCAAATATGTACTATTAAAATTAATCACCAAATACAAACCCTAGGAAGAAATTATAGTAAAATAAAAGCAGGGAAAATAAAAAATAAATTTTGAGAAAAAAGTGTAAGAAAAAGTAGGGAAATTATACTCACATCTTGAGAGCAAGCAAAAGACATTTCCATTCTCTATTCACAAACTACTAAACTACTCAGATCTTCAATTTTTTTAGGATATAGATAAAGACTAGAAAGTAAAATACAAAAGTAGAAGACTTATACCAACAACGAGATTTCCAACCCAACCCAGGCGAGAAAAAGAAATCTCCTTCTCTATTGATCCTGAAACCAGTACTGCGAGCACAAGGGATCCCAGAAGATCTTTAGGCTGGATAAAGCATGCCAAAGAGAAGCATAAGGAGAGAGCCAAAGAGAAGCACAAGGAGAGAAAAGAAATCTCTCTCCATTCTCTTTCTTAGGGACAATTTTTTTAAGACATAGATTTTCTTGGAATAATGAAAAGTGATCGGTGAGATGTATAGTGAAAATAGCGTGGAGCACGCAGACCAAAAAAATTATAGGGCAGCTGGAAAAAGCCCGCAAACGAAAAAATGGAGGGATCGGTGAAATTGGAGTGAAGTTGCAAGCACGGTTTAGTGTGCAAGCATGGGTTGCATTGCAAGCATGGGTTCACATGTGGCCGTGCATTTGTTAATGTTGCTCTCCCTTTTATTTTTCTTTTCTCGGTTTCGTTGCAATAGTAGTTGCAATATAATTGCAAAGTTTGTAATACTTAAAAAATGTTGCATAATTGGTTGCAACTTTTTTGAAACATTTTATAATTATTGCAAGGTTGCAACAATTAATAACAGATGCAACTCATGGTTACAAAAAGTGCATTTTGGTTTAGTGAGTGTAAATAGAACCGAAATTACGTCACAGGACTCGAACACTCGACCACCTGGCCCGGAACTATGCTAGAGGATCATTCGCATATATATATATATATATATATATATATATATATATATATATATATATATATATTAAAAGAAGGTAATTTTGGCAAATGCTTCCACCGGGAATCGATCTCCTGACCACTCAGGCTGCATGCATCTCTCTTAACCACTAGGCTAGAGGTCATTTTCATATATATATATATATATATATATATATATATATATATATATATATATATATATATATATATATATATATATATATATTCTTCAATACATCACATGTAAAAATTTGTATCGATACATCCCAAATCTGAATCATTGGATGTTGATCCAATGGTTCAGATTAAAGCTGAAGTCAAAGTAACAGGTAAAGTCAAAGTCAAAGTAAACACCTTTCACAATTTTCAACGCATTTTCAATGCAATTGTTTGGGATGTATTGATACATCCCATGTATTGTAGAAGGTCCCATAAAAAAATAATATATATATATATATATATATATATATATATTTCAATGCAATTGTTTGGGATGTATTGATACATCCCATATATTGTAGAAGGGCCCATATATATAAGGGATCCACATCCCCTCACTTTTGCATCTCCCATGCATCCCCATGATAACATTCGTTGGATCTTGTTTAAGTCATCTAATCTTAACCGTTAAAAAATCTACGGTTAAGATTAGATGACTTAAACAAGATCCAATGGATGTGAAAGAAAGGATGCATTGGAGATGCAAAAGTGAGGCGATGCGGATCCCTCCTCTCTCTCTCTCTTTATATATATATATATATATATATATATATATATATATATATATATTTAAGAGAAGGCAAATTTTATTGATGTATCGGGCACAAAATGCTAAAGCCTATACAAGAGGAGCGACAAGCGCTGCCCAAAGAGAAGAAGCGGCTAGGCAAGCCGACAAAAAGAAGCAAGAAGACTTAGACTTAATCTAGGGCCGCCCAGAAGTTGGGTGAGGAGTGCGAGCAGCGCCTCCGGATCTTAAAGATTTGTCTGAGAATTTTCCTGTACAGTTGTGTAGGTAGAAGTTGACGGCCCTCGTAACGGAACTTGTTCCTATTTTTCCACAGGACCCAAATTCCCGCGGCTATGACGATCTATTATCCGTGGGAGATGTGTAACGCCCTAGTCCCAAAATACGTAGGACTAGGAACGTAGACATGCCAGCTGTATTCATACGAAGTATACTCCAATATATGGAAGCCTCGTATAAATACATAAGCTGTAAAATGCAGTAGAACCATAATTAATCTCATCCACACAAAATAAATGAAATAAAGATGTCATATATTGAGAAAGAATTGTCTTGATACAATATATTGGGCGAAGACAAATCCACTACCAACAAAATAAGGAAATAAAATACATGGAAAATGAAATGAGTGGCGAGCGAAGCGAAGACGATCCAAATGCAATCATCCTCGAAGAAGTAGCGAAGATCACGGCTAGAGCTAGAGCACCTGTGAAAGACAATAGCACACACCTGGCAAGACAACCAGGTCCTCAGAGGGACGTAACAAGACACATAATAGCATGCCATATAAACTGAATAAATATTGCTCAATAAATAATTCAATCGAATCTATAACATGGTCCAATACGCACCTACTGAACGAGCGTACCATCCCCCCAACCAAACAAGGACAGGATATGGTAAACTAATTCACGGCGACATATCTTTCTATGCTATGAATCCAATATGGTATCCGGACCCCAACAAGGTTCAATACCTTCTCATCGAAGTAGTAAGTTACACCTACAACCAAACAAGGACAAGATGTGACGAACTAATCCGCGACAAGTTATTGTTCCAAGCCACGGTCAGATACAAGTACCCAAACCAAAAGTACTCGTACCTAACGGATAGGGTAGCCTACCATTCTAAGTGAAATATTGTTAAGAACAATCCTTCCTACGCATAGGCCCTGGCTAAATAGGATCGACGTAGTCCCCCTTGGGCACCAGAGGCCCCATCAGGAAGAGCATGACGTTCCGCAGAATCGTCAGTGGCCGTCAGTAATCATGGGCCATCAACCCCGTATCTCCAGCGGAGAGTCCGGGTCACAAGGGAAGTGCATCGAAGCCCATACGCTAAGGAATTGTCCTCCCCGCCCAATGCCTACTGTGTTGTATCCACAACACGAACCACTATAACCGCTAAGTCAAACTAGCATGCAACTTCTATTAGCGGTTATTCCTATCGCACGGCTTGTACGTACTGGTGGCCAGCCAATCACGCACTTTCGTGTCCTACATGCGACACACAACTTCGTATTACCACGTGTCAAGGCCAATGAATGCAACACACGAGGAGGTCCCTTAATTCTAGGTTTAATGTGTACGAAAAATAATACATAGCAAAAAAAATTGAACAGTAAGTTCTAACAGTTATGCCATGTATCACAGTTTATTTTCCATAAAGAAAATAATGAACATGCATAAAATATGAGCTAAAATAAGTAAACAGCAAATGGCAAGGTGTCTTGCCTGGTAGAGCGCCTGGTGTGCTGTGATAATCATGGTGGCATGAACTGCGACTTCGATGCAACAACTATGCATGGGGACCTCTGATGGTAGCATGGACAGTTCCATTGGGTCCGGAAGGATCAATTTGGTTTGGGTGGACATAAGGTAGTCTCAAAATTGGCGAAGGAATAGGAATAAAATGGGACTAATTGAGTGGATGAGGTTAATCAAAAATATTTATAATACTTGAAAAGGAAGATAAATAAATAAATAAAAATAATTCTAATAGTAAAATAGTTTTTAGACCAAAAGTTTGAAATATAAAGAAAACTTGCTTTCAGGCAAAACTCTAGGTTTGTAAAATACTATTTTAGTGATAGAAACCATATTAGTAAAAATACCAAGAAATTTTGAAACTACATTTTTGTAGGCCAATATATATATATATATATATATATATATATATATATATATATATATATATATATATATATATATATACAATAGTACTTCTATCACAAAATATGGTATGCTACCCCTAATATAACATAATTTGTAAAAATACTAGAATTTTAATAAAAATATAAAAAGGAACAGCAACAACTGTACTGCCCTCCATAATAATATTAGTAATGGAAAATAATAATAACAATAATAATAATAATAATAATAATAATAATAATAATAATAATAATAATATGATAATAATAAGAACACCATAATCAGTATTAATAACTAATAATAATAATAATAATAAAGGAAACCAGTAAAAATTAGAGAAAAAAAATCAAAACAAAAGAAGTTAACACAGCTGTTCCAGAGAGAGAGAAAAAAAACAAAAAAACAAAAGGGGCGGAGAAGGAGGAGCAGACGAGAGAGGGAGGTGAGAGAGAAGGAGGCTGGAGAGTGAGAGAGGAGCAGAGAAGTCGGGGAAGAGGGAGAAACGAGAGTGAGGAAGTGGGATCGAGAGAGCGGGGCGGTCGAGAAAGTGAGGCGGAGGGCGGTGGAGGATCGGCACCGTCGACTGGGGGCGACGCGGCCGGGGGACGGGTTTCGACGACGGCTGGCGCCGCGCGGAAGTCCCGAGTCGTACTGGCAAATAGGCTATCCCTAAAATAGTTCAAAATGTTTTTAAAATGACCTATCAAAATATTTACAAAAAGGTTTTCAAAAAGGTTTTCAAAAATCACCAAAAATCTATTTTAAAACCCTAACCTAACCCTGACAGAACTCGGCCAGAGTTCGGCCAGAGTTTGGCCAGAGTTCGGTTGGTGGCCATTTGATTTTTGAGTTCTCTGGAACTTGGTCCTCCTGTAGTTGCGGATTTGACCGAGATTTGCTCATCGAGTTCTGCCCGAATTCTGCCCGAATTCTGACAGAGTTCTTCCTTTGGAATTCCTATAAATAGAGATGGATTTCGATCATTTCAATTCACTCATTCACTTTCAATCTTCTCTCTATCTAAAAAGCTTTTTGCCTTCCAAAGAGTTTTCTAGAGCTTTTATTTTCAGATCCCAAGCCAGTTACAATCCTCTAGTCGATTTGCCAGTGCGGTATGGTCTAGAAGTTTCTGAGAGATTGTAATCAGAAGGCCTGATTGAAGAATACCTCTTCACATTTGAAGTTGGACGAGTTCTTCGTATCAAAGCTCGCGTTGAAGAAGTTGCAAGGACTTCGTAAGAAAACTTGCGGTTTTTCCTACAGTGGATTCAACTGGTAGCATGAGTTCTACCGACTGGATTAGTCCTCAACAGAGGGATACCAGTATACATCGCTGTCTTTGCGTTTGCTTCTGAACTCTGCCTTTACATTATTTCAACTGTGATTATATACTGTGATTGTGTTGCTAACAATTTTTATTTAGCATTATTCCGCTGCCAACTCTATTCACCCCCCCTCTAGAGTATTACGCTTTACTATATCGTTCCTACAATTGGTATCAAAGCGGGTGTTACAGGTAAAGCAAGGTAACAGTGCTATTATTTATTTATTATTTATTAGATCACAGCACATCACATGGCTACTATGAAATTCACAAGTGAAGGTCAGGCCACAAACAGACCCCCACTGTTTGATGGTACTAACTACACTTATTGGAAAACACTGATGAGTTTCTTCTTGAAATCTCTTGATTTTGACTTATGGGCTATTGTTCTTGATGGCTATCAGAAGCCACCTCGTATAAATGTCGAGGGAGTTTTGGTTGAAAAACCCCAAAGCAGTTATACAGAGGAAGAAAAGAAAAAGGCCAGTCTTGACGTACGTGCCATTAATGCTCTTTTTTGTGCCTTAGACAGAACAGAATTTAATAGGGTATCTACATGTACAACGGCAAATGGTGTGTGGAAGCTTCTCGAAGTTACACATGAAGGCACGACTCAAGTCAAGGAGTCAAAAGTTAGCCGACTTACTCAAGAGTACGAGGCGTTCAAAATGAAGCCAAATGAAACAGTCACACAAATGTTCGAGAGGTTCTTAGATATTGTAAACCCTTTGTCCTCCTTAGGCAAAGATTACAGTAACCACGAAAAGATTCGCAAACTCCTACAAGCTCTCACCAAGAACTGGATTTCGAAGGCTACAGCTATCATTGAAGGAAACGACCTCACCACAATGTCACTTGAAGTACTCATGGGTAAGCTACTCACTCATGAACTGGAGCTACAAGATTTTGAAGAACCTGCACCAAAGGAGAAGACTATCGCCCTCAAGGCTCAGCACAGAAAAGCTGCTGAAGATGACTCAGACAGCAGTGGATCTGACGCTGAAGATCAAGCTCTCCTAGCAAGGAAGTTCAAAAGATTTATGAGACATGAGAAGAGAGTCAAAGAGAACAACAGCAACAACTGGTATCAAGAAGATGCTATCTGCTATGGCTGTAAGAAGAAGGGACATATGAAGAAGGACTGTCCCATTAACTCATCATCGAGCAAGAAGAACAACAGGTATGAAAAAGGCAACCTGAAAAGATCAACATCTCGGAAATATGCCAACACCAGCATATGGCATGAGAGTGAAGCTAGCGACTCAGAAGATGAACATTCAGAGGACGCTGCAAACATCTGCTTCATGGCAATCGATCAGGTACCTACTGAACCTGTAGAAACATATGATGACTTCACCTTTGAGCAATTAGGAGATGCCTTCAGTGACCTGATGCTTGACTACAGGAAACTGCATAGTAAATATCAGACCGCTAAGAAGGTACTCAAAGAGTACAAAGGAGAAATAGGAAGACTTACCGACCTACTAGCTGAGGTTAGAGCTAATGTTAGTGAGTCTGGTGAGCTTTCCTCTATAAAGCTCTTATTACACGAGACTAAACAGTCATCCGAAGAGAAAGACAAGATTATAGACCAATTGAGAGAAGATCTTTCTAGAGAAAAGAAAAGTCTTCAATCTGCACAAATCAGAATGGAATCACTCACTTCTGATTATACTAAGTTATATGACACTTCCAAAAGGTTGGAAATTAGGTTAGAAAAACAGCCTGAGCCTGCTGCTTCCTATCCTAACACGTGTCACTTACCGAGAATTCGGAACATTTCCAAGCCAAACACTGTCAGACCAAACCATATAAAACCTTTACCCCAAAAGGTTAAGCCCAAACATGATCATAGGTATGTATTCTTCTATACTAGAAAACCCAAACCTGCCAACCATGCACACCACTCAGCTTTCAACACTCGACATGCACAATGTCATTATTGTGGCCTCATTGGTCATATATTATCTGCATGTAGAATGAGAAAGCTTGTAGATTTAAATGTTTATGCTTGGATACCTAAAGCTAACAATTCAGGACCCTACAAGAAATGGGTACCAAAGGTTTCATCTGCAAACTGTTTTGTAGATGGAACACCCTTCACATGCTAGAAGCAAATGGATCCTCGACAGCGGTTGCTCACGGCATATGACCGGTGATGCTACCCTATTTACAACACTGTCGAAGAAGAAGAAGGAAGGTTATGTTTCCTTCGGTAATAATTTGAAAGGGTATATTATTGGTATCGGTGATGTTGGTAAGTCTTCCTATCCCGTGATTAAAGATGTCTGTCTGGTTACCGAGTTGAAACATAATCTGCTCAACATAAGTCATCTAGCTGATCATGGTTATGGTATCAACTTTGGCAAAGACAAATGTACTATAGTTGATAGCTCAACTGGTAGTACTATCTTTGAAGGAATCAGGGAAGACAATATATATGTTTTCTATCTGCTGGAAGAAGCTAACATTTCAGGTAGATGCTTAATGGCCAAAAGTGATGAGAGTCATCTATAGCACATGAGACTCGGTCATGCAAACATGGATACAATTTCAAGATTATCCACAAAGAAGATAGTATGCGGTTTACCAGACATAACATTCAAGAAGGATTCGGTATGCAGCCAATGTGAAAAGAACAAGGCTACCAGATCCACATTCAAGTCTGTAAACGCAGTATGTACTACTAGACCTCTACAATTGCTACACATGGATTTATTCGGTCCTAGCAGAGTTGCTAGCCTCGGAGGTAAATTATATGCATTTGTTATTGTAGATGATTTTTTCTAGATACACGTGGGTATATTTCTTGACACGCAAGAATGACGCATTATCCGAATTTGTCGCCTTTTGCAAGAAAGTACAAAATGAAAAAGGTTACATGATCACTCGAATTAGAAGTGATCATGGAGGCAAATTCGAGAATGCTGATTTCGAGCAATTTTGTGACACACACGGTTTCATACACGAGTTCTCCTGCCCTAGAACTCCACAACAAAATGGAATTGTGGAACGTAAGAACAGAACTCTAACCGAAATGGCCAGAGTAATGTTAAATCAATTTAGCCTACCCAAATACTTCTGGGCTGAAGCTGTCAATACAGCTTGCTTTGTGCTCAATAGAGTTCTAATTCGAACCAAATCGAAGAAGACTCCATTTGAGTTATGGTTTGATAGAATTCCTTCAGTTTCATACTTTAAGATTTTTGGCTGTAAGTGCTTTATTCTTAATACTAAAGACAACTTGGGAAAGTTTGACGAAAAGGCCGATGAAGGTATATTTCTAGGTTATGCGGCCAAGAGCAAAGGGTACAGAGTCTTCAACAAACGTACCATGATCATCGAAGAATCAATCAACGTCACTTTTGATGAAATGAACCAAATGACTCTCGATGACAGTGATGAAGATCTGCCTACATCAAGCTCAATATCAGCTGAACCTGAACCAAGCTCTGCACTAGCTGAGCCCCCTAGAGGAGATCCAGGAACCAGCTACCTACAGAGTCTACCGAAGAGGTTAAAATTCACAGTTGATCATCCACAAGATTTGGTAATTGGTGACATTACCAAAGGAGTAAGTACTCGATCATCCAGTAGAGATATTGTTTCTAGTGTTGCATTTATTTCACAGCTAGAACCCAAATCTATTGATGAAGCATGTAGTGATAGTTTCTGGATAGATGCCATGCAAGAGGAATTGAACCAATTCGAACGAAATTAAATTTGGGGACTTGTTCCCAAGCCTATTGATCATCCGGTCATTGGCACCCGTTGGGTATTTCGAAACAAACTGAATGAGGATGGTTTAGTAACTCGTAACAAGGCTCGACTCGTAGCTCAAGGATACAATCAAGAAGAGGGTATCGACTACGATGAGACTTATGCCCCAGTTACGAGATTAGAATCCATTCGAATGTTATGTACATTTGCATGTTTTCATGATTTTAAACTTTTTCAAATGGATGTAAAAAGTGCTTTTCTAAATGGCTTTATAAAAGAAGAAGTTTTTGAAGCACAACCTCCAGGTTTCACGGATTTTAAAAATCCTGACCATGTTTTCAAGTTGAAGAAAGCCTTATATGGTTTGAAACAAGCCCCTCGTGCTTGGTATGACCGTCTAAGCTCTTTTCTACTTGACAACGGTTTTTCAAAAGGAAAGGTTGACACTACACTTTTTATTAAATATTTTAATGGCAAGCTGCTTTTAATTCAAATCTATGTTGATGATATCATATTTGGATCCACTGATGAATCTCTTTGTCAAGAATTTTCTAAGTGTATGCAGAATGAGTTTGAGATGAGCATGATAGGAGAGCTGAAGTTCTTTCTCGGATTGCAAATCAAACAAACCGACAATGGGACGTTCATTAATCAAGCCAAGTACACAAAAGATTTGCTAAAGAAGTTCGATCTGGACAATGTCAAACCTATTGGCACTCCGATGGCAACTTCAACAAAGCTTGATTCTGACGAACAAGGCAAGCCAGTCGACACACGTAAGTATCGAGGTATGATTGGTAGTTTACTTTACTTAACTGCTAGTCGTCCAGATATAACGTTTAGTATTTGCCTGTGTGCACGTTTTCAAGCTAACCCAAAGGAATCACATCTGACCGCAGTTAAGCGTATCTTCCAATACCTTAAGGGCACTTCTTCTGTCGGCTTGTGGTATCCCAAAACTAAATCCTTTGACCTTATCGGTTATTCGGATGCAGATTTTGCTGGATGCAAAGTTGATAGAAAAAGTACAAGTGGCACATGTCATTTCTTAGGCAAAGCTTTAGTCTCTTGGTTTAGTAAAAAACAAAATTCTGTAGCCCTATCAACAACAGAGGCTGAGTACATCGCCGCAGGACGTTGTTGCGCTCAGATTTTGTGGATGAAACAAACCCTAGAAGACTATGATTTATTTTACACACATATTCCTATTTTCTGTGATTACACGAGCACTATTAATTTGACTAAGAATCCAGTATGTCACTCTCGTACTAAACATATCGAGATTAGACATCATTTTCTTAGAGATCATCATCAAAATGGAGATATAAACCTTGTGTACATAGATACTGAAAATCAATTAGCTGACATCTTCACTAAACCTCTAGCGGAAGATCGTTTCAATTATTTACGTCGAGAATTAGAAATTTTGGACGTCAATAATATTAATTGATTTTATTTTATGATTATATATCATTATACAAAAACTGTGTTAGAGACAAGCTAATAAAGAGTCTGTCTGTCACCACAACTACGGTTGAAGCGAAGCGGTACTTAAGAGTTCCCCGGTGAACCTCCGCCAGCTGGGACAGTACTCCTACAGCTAATCTGAGACAGTCGCTGTGTAACGACATTTAATTCATAAAATATCATTAATTATGTTATTTGAAGGCTAAAATAACTAATCTCTGAATTAAATATTTGCAACGAGTCAATGAAAAAGAAGTAGCAAAAATCAACCTGAAAGAACCCTAGGCGAATTCGGCCAGAGCTCTGACCGAATTCGGCCCGAGTTCGGTTGTAGGTATCTGTGTATATATCCAGAACCCGAGAGCTTCTTCTCTTTCATTGCTTCCAAACTAATTACAACAGCAGCAGCAGCCGACCCCGACCTCCAAACCCTAGTTCTTCACCAAGCTATTGCTTCCAATCTACTTGGTGAAATCCTTCCAAAATTTGGAATCGTGCGGAGATCGTTCTTCTCTACAACATATCCAATTTTCGTGAGGTATAACTCCCTCTCTCTCCACCTTTCAAATTAGTGCTTTTTATTTCAATGGTACCTAGATTTAATCCGTCTAAGAGGAAGAAGACCACTCCTAGTGAGGAAGGGTCCTCTTCGAATCCTCACACGGATTCTTTGTTTTCGTCGGTCCAAAAGAGCGACGGCGCTTTCGATGGGTTCTTCTTTCAAACCCTCGATCAAGCTTTATTATGGTACGGTGACTTTTCTACCCGATCCATATGTAGCGGCACTCCGATTAAATGGACGGTATTCCCTGATCATCGTCACTTATTTGAGGCATTAGGGTTACACTTACTTGTTAAACTGTGCTTCCCAATAGCTACTAATGCCATTAGATTGTCCTATTGCAATCTCGTAGTTAACACTTTTGATGTGAGCACACGTGTTGGAGGCATAGACATTGAGTTCAATGATGTCCTCCTAGCGGAGATTCTTGGTATTCCCAATGAAGGTGAACCGCTAGTTGATATCACGGAATTCGATTTCCCCGAAGGCACTACACTCACGAGTTTCAAAGCGGAACTCTGTGCACCTAACAGAGTACGTTTTGGAAAGTTCAAGGCTAACAACCTGAACTTGTTTAACTACGAATTGCATCGTATCATCTACTCTACTCTTCTTTCAAAATCCACTTCCAAGGATGATGTGACTTCGCTTGAGCTGTCCGCCATGTACCATATTCTTAAGGGGATTCCTTTTTCCACCCCTAAGACAATCATTCAGATGATGGGACGTTATCGTGCTAGAGATCAAAATCTCTCTTATGCGATGATTCTCCCTCGTATCTTTCAGCGATTTGAGATCGATCTATCGACTTGTACTCAGGACTCTGAGCCCAAGTTACTCCAGCTTTCTCGTCGCAGCCGGACTGCTTCAGCTCCACCTTCTGCTCCTCCTACTGCACCATCTTCACCACATCAGCCGTATGCCATGACTTTTGAGGGCATACATCAGCATATTTTAGCTTTGCACGTCTCGATGACGGACATGGCTCGCGAACGAGAGTTCCGCGATGTCACCCGTTACCAGGCGATGGCAAACTCCTTGGCCGATCTACGTTTTGCCCAGACTGGTCACTCTGCTGCTTCCATCCCTCGTGATCCAGCTTTTTCGGGTTACCGCTGTGAGGATGAGGCTGTTCATGCCTACTTCCAGCCAGGTAATGCCTATGACTGGTATCGTGCACCTCGAGATGGAGATTATTGGCCCATTGGTCATATGGTCAACCTGATTTTAATAATTGATCAAAACTCTGTCTGGATATACGAAGCTTGTTGGGACATCTCAGCTTCTTGGACATAAGCAAGATTGGATATTCACTCCGTTCAAGACTGAAGATCTGTTTGCCTACTTGAGTCTATACTTCCTATGCAATATAATTTTTCACTTTATTTGAGTCTAGGAATACGTTGTACACCGAGTCGTACTGGCAAATAGGCTATCCCCAAAATAGTTCAAAATGTTTTTAAAATGACCAATCAAAATGTTTACAAAAAGGTTTTCAAAAAGGTTTTCAAAAATCACCAAAAATCTATTTAATGTTATATCATTCATAGTTTGTCAATTATCAAAATGGGGGAGATTGTTGGCCCATTGGTCATATGGTCAACCTGATTTTAATAATTGATCAAAACTCTGTCTGGATATACGAAGCTTGTTGGGACATCTCAGCTTCTTGGACATAAGCAAGATTGGATATTCACTCCGTTCAAGACTGAAGATCTGTTTGCCTACTTGAGTCTGTACTTCCTATGCAATGTAATTTTTCACTTTATTTGAGTCTAGGAATACGTTGTACACCGAGTCGTACTGGCAAATAGGTTATCCCCAAAATAGTTTAAAATGTTTTTAAAATGACCTATCAAAATGTTTACAAAAAGGTTTTCAAAAATCACCAAAAATCTATTTTAAAACCCTAACCTAACCCTGACAGAACTCGGCCAGAGTTCGGCCAGAGTTCAGTTGGTGGCCGTTTGATTTTTGAATTCTCTGGAACTTGGTCCTCCTGCAGTTGCGGATTTGACCGAGATTAGCTCATCGAGTTCTGCCCGAATTCTGCCTGAATTCTGACAGAGTTCTCCCTTTGGAATTCCTATAAATAGAGATGGATTTCGATCATTTCAATTCACTCATTCACTTTCAATCTTCTCTCTATCTAAAAAGCTTTCTGCCTTCCAAAGAGTTTTCTAGAGCTTTCATTTTCAGATCCCAAGCCAGTTACAATCCTCTAGTCGATTTGCCAGTACGGTACGGTCTAGAAGTTTCTGAGAGATTGTAATCAGAAGGCTTGATTGAAGAATACCTCTTCACATTTGAAGTTGGACGAGTTCTTCGTATCAAAGCTCGCGTTGTAGAAGTTGCAAGGACTTCGTAAGAAAACTTGCAGTTTTTCCTATAGTGGATTCAACTGGTAGCAAGAGTTCTACCGACTGGATTAGTCCTCAACAGAGGGATACCAGTATACATCGCTGTCTTTGCGTTTGCTTTCTGAACTCTGCCTTTACATTATTTCAACTGTGATTATATACTGTGATTGTGTTGCTAACAATTTTTATTTAGCATTATTCCGCTGCCAACTCTATTCACCCCCCCTCTAGAGTATTACGCTTTACTATATCGTTCCTACAGAGGCGGTACGGTGGAGAGCTCGTAAGGCTCCGGCGCATGGAGAGAGAAGATGAGGGCCGAAGGTCGGGATATGGGGCTGTAGGATTTGGGGCGGTGTGGAGAGAAAGAGCGGGGGCTCGACCGTAGAGGAGTGGAGCGGCGGCAGATCTATGGAGGAAGAGAAGTCGGGTGTGGCGGAGGCGGTCGGAAGAGGGTCGGGTTTCTGATGGTTCGGCGGAGGGAGCGCCGGCCACCGGACGGGGCAGGAGGCGCAGAAGCCTAGGCGGCGAGGAAGAGGAAAGGGGAGGCGGAGCTGTCGGCGGAGGGCAGCGCGCGCTTGCTCGGCGGAGGCGGCTAGGGCAGCTGGGGCGGTCGCCGGATCTCCGGCCGGTGGCGCAGGTAAGGGCGGTGATGGTGTTGGTTTCTATATTTTTCTTTTCTCTATTTTGTGTGGTGGTGGTGCTGGGCTGCCGTGGCAATGGCCGCGGTGGTGTTGTTTTGTTTGGTGGCTACGGTGTGTGGTCGGAGGGTTTGGGGCTTCGGTTGGGTGCTGGTGGTGGTGAAGTCGACGGGCGGCTGGTCGTGTGTAGTTTGGCCGGGATTGGGTTGCTGTGGGGTTGAGTCGGGTGGTGTTGGGTGGTCAGGTGACGGCGGTGGTGGCTATGGGATTTTGGTCGAGGCGGGGTTGCCAACAACGGAAGCAGTGGTGGTTTAGGCTGGTGTGGAGGTCGTTGACGGTGGTGTCGGGGAAGGGTTGTGAGATGATTGCATCGGGGCGGCAATGGTGGAGGATGTCTGGTTGATGCCAACGGGGATTAGGATAGGGTTTAGGGATAGGTATTTGACGATGTCGGGGTGTGTCCGACACAAAAATAATGTAATTGTAAAAGAACTGGAATAAGAATCTGGGCACGGACACGGACACGAGGCACTGCACTTGTGGTAGAATATTTGTGGAAAAAAAATTTGTGGATGAATAATGTGGAGGAGTACCTGCCTATTTATAGGATGTGGGAATTCCCACTTTGGATAGGCTTAGGAATAGATTTAAAACCCAAGTAGATATATCATCTATTAAATTTAAAATCAATCGAATCCAATTTCAAAATCCAAATCCAATTCAAATCAAATTTAAATACCTTTAGTTTAAAATCAAATCAATTTAAAATATAGATAGTTTACTATTTAAATGTATCCATAGAATCAAATCAAAATTTAAATTGTCACAAATATTTCAAAAATATGTTTTCCAAAAATACTATAATAATAAATTTCGAAAATATTAAATCTTTTCAAATATCTTTTTGAACAATAAAAATATTAATATTAATAAATCTCGATAATTATATTTTTATTTAAAATAGACCAATAAATAATTACGAAATATTTGTATGCAACAAATATCCTTTACATAATTAGGCTTTTCTAGTATACAAAAATATTACTTATTATTAATAACTTTTAGAAACAAAGGCTTTTTATAGCAAGAATATTTATATAATATTTTGAAGGTATATATATTAAAATAGAGAAAATATTTTTCTAAAATATGTACGCTCACACATATTCGCACTCGACGAGCAACTACGAAAAATAAATTTTTGTGCGCAACGTAAAATACGACTACGCGACGTACAATACAAAATTTTAAATCGGTATCAAATTTAATAATAAAAAATTAGTAGAAATTTAGGGGTTTTACAAGATGCCCCAACTGGACAGGAGATCGTTGAAGCCCCTAAGGAGGGGGGCCTTCCTAAACTTGGTGCTGAGACTCGCCCAGATGTTCGAGGCCAGCTCGCCGCCGGTGAGGATGTGCTCTGCTGATTCGGCTTGGGGGAAGTGCAGCAATGGCACCTCGAGGCTAGGCTGTAGCCGAACGCTGTGATGGCGTCGTCAGTTGGGAGTTTTCGGAGGTGGGCTCGCCAGATAAGGATGGACCATTTTATGGGGATGCACGCGTGCCAGAAAGGAGCGATGAGGGGGGACGGAGTCCCGGTGCCGCGGACTACATACCTGGCGGAGGACAGGAAGAACTGGCCGTCCGGGTTAGGGGACCAACGCGAGATGTCCGGGGTGTCGGAGATGCGAAGATTCGAAGCGGCGAGGCGGGCGACGGCCACTGGACATAGCCAGTTCCTGACTCTAACCCAGATCCATTCGGACGTAGGATCCCAAAGCTCGTGAATCTTGCATTTCCGCGGAGGGGAATCGAGGTAGTGCCAGAGACGTCCACACAGCCAACGGTCGTGGCACATCGATGCGAGGCCGTTCCCCAGCTGGATGTGGATGAGACGGTCTGCAAGCTGGCGGCCACGGATGATGCATCTCCAGGATGCCGATGAACGGTTGTTGACTAAGGCCATTCCAGGGTGGGAATATCTTTTGTATCTCGCTTGCATAAAGCGAGTCCAAATTGAATTGTCCGTGCGCAGCTTCCACCATAACTTCATGGAGCATGCGTCGATGATGTGTTCTAATCTACAGAATCCCAGACTGCCATCGGAGGTGGGATTAGCCATAGTGGTCCAGCTAGCCCAGTGGTGCTTGTCCTTTCCGTTGTTGTGATCCCAGAAGAAGCTGGCGAAGAGGGATTCAAGCGAGGCTAGAACCTTCTTGGGGGGTTGCATACCGCGAGGGTGTAGATCGGAATGGAGGAAAGTACGTGCTTAATAAGTAACAGCTTACCTCCAGGCGAAAGGGTCGTATTGTGCCAGCCCTCGATCCTTTTCCTGATGGCGCTGACTATGTACTCGAATATTCCCGAGTTGGCTTTGCCGTAGACTAACAGGCACCCTAAGTAGGTGAAAGGGGGGTATGCTATGGCAAAGGAAGTCAAGTTGGAGAGCGTTGCAGAATGTGACCTGTCCGATTTGTGATGGGTGTAAATGACGCTCTTGTTGTTGTTGATTCTTTGACCGGAGCATCTGGTATACCTGTTCAGCGTTTGAAGGACCACCTCGATAGATTTGATGTCGCCGGAGGATAAAATGAGCACATCGTCAGCGTACGCAAGGTGGGTGATAACGGGGCAGCAGGTGGTGGTGTAGAAATGGTGGAACCTCGGAATGTTGGGCATGTTCTTAAGGTTTCTACTGAGGGCCTCAGCAGAGATGATGAAGATAGTGGCCGACAGAGGATCACCCTGTCTGACGTCGCGGCTAGCGTGGAAGAAGTCGTTGGCCTGGCCATTGATAATGGTGGAGAACCAGGAATTGCTGATGGACCTGAAGATGATGTCGATCCATGGTTCAGAAAAGCCAAACGCCCTGAAGACCTTGATCATGAAATGCCAGTCGAGACGGTCGTAGGCTTTCTCCATGTCCAGCTTAATGGCGATGTTCCCCCCTCTAGTCGGGAATTTCATGCAAGTGACCATCTCTTGAGCGAGCAGAATATTGTCCACAATGTTGCGTCCGATCACAAAACCGCTCTGCTCCTCGGATATGATCTTGGGCAGGAGATCCGACATCTGGTTAGCGATGATTTTCGCGATGATTTTATTGGCAAAGTTGCATAGACTTATGGGGCGGAAGTCTTTAAAGGTTTCTGGGTTGTCTTTTTTGGGGATAAGAATGAGGTTATCCCTGGATAAGGATTTTGGGTATCGAGCTCCTTGAAAGAAGGCAACCGAAGCCTCGAGGAAGTTCGGCCTGATGATGTCCTAGCAATGACGGTAGAAAACTCCGCTGAAGCCATCAGGACCGGGAGTGCTATGCTCGCCAAGATCCCAAACAGCAGACTGCACCTCCGCGGCGGAAGGGAGAGAGAGGAGCTGTTCATTCTCGAGCTCGGTGATGATACAAGGGATCTTCGCCATCACTCCCTCGTCCAAGTCGACCGCCTCTTTGGTGAATAGATTGGAGAAGAAGTTGGCCACGGCCTCTTGGATCAATCGACGATCAGTCAGCTGGTTGCCGTTGTCGTCGGAGATTCGATGAAGGTTGAGTTGTTGTCTGCGGCCTTTGACGCAGGCGTAGAAGAAACTGGAGTTACGGTCCTCTTCGTTGTCCCATTTAAGTCTAGCTTTTTGTTTCCAGAATTTTGTTTCAACTTTAAGCCTGGACTTGAGAATTGCTCTGGAGAGGTTGAGCGCTGTCCGCGCTTCGGGGGACCTGTTGGCAACGTAGGCGATCTCCGAGCGGGTAACGTCATCCTTCGCATTTTTGATTTCCTGAAAGATGTTGTCGAAAGCAGCCTTACTCCATCTAGAGATGGCCTTGCTCGTGGCTCTCAGTCTGGCCGCAACTCTATACAGCGGGTCGGCGTCGTTAACAGAGAACCAAGCTGAACCTACCTTGGATTTGAAACGAGGATGATGTCTCCAGAAATTAAGGAATTGGAAAGGTTTCTTAATATGGTGGGAGCTGCTGCTGATCTCGATGAGAAGGGGTGAGTGATCGGATTCAGTGGTGTTGAGGTGGGTTAGGCTAGAGATGAGTCCCATGTCCGCCCAGTGACTATTGATGAGGGCGTGATCGAGGTGGGAGTAGTGGCGCCGGGAGCCCTCTTGCATGTTGCACCAGGTGAAAGCGTTGCCAGAGAAAGAAAGGTGAGCTAGGTGAGCGTTGAAGGTGAAATTGTTGAAGTCATCCATGGCCGGAAGCGGGGGCAGCCGCCCGTCCGACTTGTCAGCGCTACAAGAGATGATGTTGAAGTCGCCAAGGCACATCCACGGAAGGTTTTGGAGGGAGTGGTGAGTGTCGAGCAGGTCATTCCAGAGAAGTTTTCGCTCATGGAAGTCACAGCTGCCGTGAATGGCAGAGATTAAGGTTCTGTTCCGCAGTAGAGGGTGTTCCACCAAGAAGGAGAGCGCTTGGCCGGAGTCGTGGACCAAGCCGGATTTTATGCCAGCACCGACGAGAATCCAGATGTCGTTACTGCCGGCCAGCGTGATCGTGAAACCAAGCTGATGTTTGATGCCGGTGATTCGTTTCTTTGGGATTTTGGGTTCGATGATCACTAGGATGTCAATTTTGTAAATTTTTTTAAGGCTGAGGATTCTGTTCATCGTTGGTTTGTTAGCTATGCCTCTCACGTTCCACGAGAGGATATTAAACATTGGATTGGGGGAGTGGGAGAGGTGGTTGAGCTTGGCTGCCGACCGTGTGGTCATCGCCGCCTGTTGATTCTTTTTTTTGTTTTTTTCTTCTTTTTCGAGGAAGATTTCTTGGTGGAAGATATATGGTCGTCACTGGCCTCTGACATAGGACGATCGACGGCCCCTGAGGAGTAGCTCGCGACCTCAACGTCGCCAAACGTGCACAGTGGATTGTTGCGATCTAGGAAACCGGCTTCCTTGGCTTGCCAGAACCTGCTAGTCAGAGGGGAGCAAGGGTCTGGAGGGGGGCGATGTTGAAGACAGGTGAGAGTTCCGTATCAGCATTGGTCAAATCTTGCCCTGCAGCAATATGACAAGGGTTGAGGGCTACCACGAGCTGCTCTCGTGGGTGGCCAGTGGGGGAGAAGCGGGGGAGGAGCTGGTGTCCAAGGGCTTGAGGGAGGTGATGGGGGAGATCTGAAGGGGAACAATGTCGTCGCAAAGGGGGGCGGTAGTGGGAGGGAAGATAGGCTTCTGGAGGTGAACGCGGCAACGTGAGGGACATCCGGCTCTGCCTGGGAGATATTGTCTGATTCGGGGTAGGCATGATCGGGAGTGTGCTCGCAAGGGCTCTCGGGGGAGTTGTCGATGTCTAGTATGGCAAAGGAGTTAGCGAGGCTGATGGAGGGGGGATTGAAGGTTACGATGTCGGAGTTGGACGAGGTGGAGGATTTCGAGCTTTGCTGAAGGTGGGTTTCTGAGTTCCGGGTTGGGGGGTTGGGGGGCAAGTCAGGCTCTGAGATGCGGGTGGAGGTGGGCGCGATCGGGTCGCGTGGGGCACGGGGTCCTGGCTTTTTGAGCTCAGGATGAGCCCGAAAACAGCGCTGCAAGGAGTAGCCGCTCATCTGACAATGTTGGCAATAAATAATGTTGTTGTCGTACACTAGCGCTTGTCTGATCGTCTGATCTCCAAGCTCAATCTCGATCATTTTGGGGGGTTCGTTGGTGAGATCGAGCTCAACACAGATCTTCGCATAGTTGCATTTTGAAAGATTACGTGTTTCTTCCGCGATGGCGACCAGGGACCCGAAGGAACTAGCAATGTGCTTAAGCGCAGCGGCGGGGAAGCACACCAGTGGGAGGTTGGGAAGGGTGACCCATGTGGATATGATGGTGGAATCCATACCAGTATTGAATTTTGGAGATCATTTGACTATTTTAGCGGTCTGTGAGTCAATTTTGGTGTGGCCCTTGGCCCAAACCATGATGCAGTCTTGTTCGGAGGACAGATGCAGGAACATGTGCTTGGGGTCGAGAGGGACGATCCAGTAGGAGTCCGAGATACCCCACGCTGCGATTGCCTCATTCACCCTAGCTATCTTGGGCAGCCGGAGGTGAACTTTAGAACGAAAGTCTTGAGGAAGGTGGAGGATAGGGTGGAAATATCCGCGTCGGATAAGGGGACGCGGATTGGGTATCCGTCTTTGGGGGGACAAAAACAATATCGGGAAGCACGATCTCCGCGGGTTGGGGGGGGACCTTCCCGCGGTCAGGGCACAGGGCTTCGGCTTAGGAAGGGGCACGGGGTTGAGCCGGTCCGACCGGTGAGGGGGTGGAGGGGAGGGAGTCAGGAATAGCGGGGGAGCTGGTGGTGACGTGGGCGTTCGAGGGGTCGGGTCCACCCGCAGCATGCCCGCCTGCAAAGGAGGTCTGGGGTCCAGACGAGGGGTGGACCGGCGAAGAGGGAGGGGGCAGTCCCACGAGTTGGGTGCTAACTTGCTCACGGGAGGCAGCAGCAAAGGGTGGGGGCTGGCCCACACCGTGGGCCCCCCTAGAGTGCGAATAACACAACCCGCAACCGGGAGATCGGGCTGGCCCACGCCGTGGGTGCCTCCGGGCGCACTAAAGCCCGCAAGAAAGGATGAGGGCTGGCCCATACTGTGGGAGCCCTCAAGAGAGTTAAATCTCACAAAAGAGGTTGCGGGCTTAACCACAACGTGGTAGCCCGCGCTAGCAGCGCAGAGTACGCTACCCCTTACGGGCGTAGCCGAGCATGAGGGAGGCTCTGCGCCAACCGTCCCCAGCGTAGAATGGAGCCCCAGTGGCCATGCTGGCGCGAAAAATGAAGCAGCACAAAATATGCTGCCTCCTGCACGCGTAGCCTCGTTGGAGGGAGGCTGAGCGCCAGCTGCCTCCTGCGTAGAGATGGCCCTACGGACCAAGAAGGCGCGAAGATCGAGGCATTAGAAAAGCTACTGGAGGACGCCATGCCAGCTGCTACCTCGGGGCGTGGAAGAGTGCCTGGGTACCCGTTCTCGCATAGCACGGAGACCATTGGGGGGAAAGCTTGAACAGTACGTGCCGGCTCGGGACCCGAGGACAACAGCGGGAAGCGGGTCGCCGTTCCGCCAACTTCAACGGCCGCGGTCGGCGGAGCCGGTGGAGCTAGCCCGGGGGAAGAAGTGGGATTGGGAGCACGCAGTGGCGGAGGGGGGTCGACTCCCCGACCAACTAGGGATAGCTGATCGCGGGTCCAGGCCCGGGTCGCCGGCGGAGGGGCGCCGAGGAGGGAGGGAATGGAGGATGACGCGAGGTCATATGGGGCGGCGGTGGAATGAGAGAGGAGCTATGGGCGGCGTCGGGGTAGGTAGGGATGCGCGCCGGGGGCCTTGTCGGCCTTCGCCTTCCGGATGAGACGCCAAGCGGAGCGGTTAGGCCGTGGGGGGCACGCGCACCTCCGGCATCTGGCCGCCGAGGGAGGAGCGGGGGAGAGGGGGTGGAATCAGGGAGGGGGGGTTGGAAAGGGGCGGGGGGGAAAGAACGGGGGGGGGGGTTGGGGGGAGGCCCGGCGGGACGGCGGGCGGGCCTAGCCGCCCGGGCGGCCGGGAGAGCATACGACCGGCCGGTGCAAGAATCGCCAAGGGAGGATTCAGAGCTCTCGAGCAGCGTGGAGTTTATATATATATATATATATATATATATATATATATATATATATATATATATATATATATTTGAAAGAAGGTAATTGTGGCGAACGCTCCCACCGAGAATCGATCTCCTGACCACTCAGGCCGCTTGCATCTTTCTTAACCACTAGGCTCGAGGTCATTTGCCTCTTTCTCTCTCTCTATATATATATATATGTGTGCGTGTGTGTGTGCGTGTGTGTGTGTGTGTGTGTGTTCGAATCGGGAGCCCTATCGCTCTCGACCGTTGGATCGAGCAAGCACGTGCGGGAGCCCATGCGACCCCCTCGATCCGATGGTGCAGGAGGGCCGGGACTTTGACGGGACATCCCAGCAGAACTTTTGATCCACGTCATATATATATATATCCTTTACTGTTTACCTTGAGCCCTGGATTGAATTCATATAAAAATATGAGCAACGAAAATGCTAATAATTTTCTTTTTTAAATCAAAATACTAATAAAATTTGCAGCTGAGGAATTCATATGAACCACAAACACCTTCATGAACGGTAACATGCTTAAATTACGATGAAATCTCAATGGCCGTTACCGTTACGAATATTTAGCTCTGGTTGTTTACGGCACAAAGCCAGATGTTAGTGGCACCTTTAATATATATATATATATATAAATATATATATATATATATATATATATATATATATATATATATATATATATATATATATATATATATATATTTATATTTATATTTATATTTATATATATAAAATATATATATATATATATATATATATATATATATATATATATATATATATATATATGGCGTCACATGGTTTGCGGCTTCGTATGGATGAGACGGTCGTACTGGCATTAAGCAGCAAGGAACCTTTTTAAATTGATTCCCAAGTCAACCGACCACACACTTGGCCACTTCAACACTCTCTCTCTCCATAAACATACTAAATAAAATATGGCAATGGCAAATGGCAATTAAATGGCAAATTATTGACTACACATGTACCTATAAACGTGGATCATACCTTATTGTTGGATTAAGGACTTGTTTGATAAATCGTATTTGGAGCTGGAATTTAAGATTTTATAGATTTTGAGTTAAATTCATGGATTTTATGTTTGGTTAGAGTTGAATTTGTTTATGGAAAGTGGGTAGCAAATCCAAAATTTAGTTTTTGAAGAAAGAAAGTTGAATTAAAAAATAAATAATTTTTTTGTTCTATAAATATTTAAGTAATACTAATTAATAATTAAATTAATAAAAAAATTAGTAAAAATTAAATATTAATTAGTTATTATTTTATGTATGAATTTTTATTCTTAATTAATATAAATACATTCCACAATTAAATTATTAATTATTAATTTTATTAATTAATATTTCATCATAATCTTAATTAATAATAGATTAATTTATTAATAATAATTATAATCTTGATTAACAATTTCATAATTTAATTTTTTTTTATTTTATAATAATCTTAATTAATAATTTATACCTTTATTAATCATAATTATAATAATTTATTAATCATAACTATAATTTTATTTTATAAATAACAAATAAATATTTAATTATAATCTTAATTAATAATGTATTAGTCTTAATTATAATCTTAATTATAAGTTATTAATTACTATTTTATTGTTATCCTAATTAATAATTTATTAATCATAATTATCATCGAAATGCCAGTTTGGTAAATCGTATTTGGAGCTAGAATTTAGGATTTCATGGATTTCGAGCCAAATTCATGGATTTCTATGTTTGGTTGTAGTTGCATTTGGATATGGAAAGTGGGTAGCAAATCCAAATTTTGGATTTGGAAGAAAGAAAGTTGAATTTTAGAAAAATAATTTTATTGTTCGATAAATATTTAACTAATACTAATTAATAATTAAAATAATCAAAAATTAAGTAATAATTAGTTATTATTGTATGTATGAGTTTTTTATTCTTAACTAATATAAATACGTTCCTCACTTAAATAATTAATTATTAATTATTAATCATATTAATTAATATTTTATCATAATCTTAATTAATAATTGATTAATTTATTAATCATAATTATAATCTTGATTATTAAGTTATATATATTTTTATTTTATAATAATCTATATTAATAACTTATACCTTTATTAATCATAATTATAATATTTTATTAATCATAACTATAATTTTAATTAATAATTTATAAATAAATATTTAATTATAATCTTATTGAATAATGTACTAGTCTTAATTATAATCTTAATTATAAATTATTATTTAATATTTTAATGTAATCTTAATTAATAATATATTAATCATAATTATCATCAAAATTAATAATTTATTATTTATTATTTTCTTATTAATTTTGTCACTTAATATTTCATCATAATCTTATGTAATAATTGATTAATTGATTAATCATAATTATAATCTTGATTAATAATTTATTAATTGATAATTTTATTTTTATATTTTATAATAATCTTAATGAATAATTTATACCTTTCTTAATCATAATTAAAATAATTTATTAATCATAACTATAATTTTAATTTGTAATTTATAAATAAATATTTAATTATAATCTTAATTAATCATTTATTAGTCTTAATTATAAATATAAATTATAAATTATTATTTTATTATAATCTTTATTAATAATATATTAATCATAATTACTGTCAAAATTAATAATTAATAATTTAATAAGTAAATATTATTAAAATTTTAGTTTATAATTTATTAATCGTTATTACAATCATCATTATAATCTTAATTAATCATAACTATTATCATAATTTTAATAATAATTTAATTATTAATCCTAACTATAATTATAACTATAATAATTAATTAATAATTTATTTATTTTATTAATTTATAGTTTATTATCATAATTATTAATCATAATTATAGTTTACCAAATCCTATGTTTGGTTGGAGTTGGATTTGAATTTGGATTTGAATTTTGGATTTCCAAATCTAAATCCAAATCCAAATTCTTTTTACCAAACAAGCCCAAGGTAGTGTCTGGTTGCATGAAAATGACATGAAAATAAATTTGCTCTCTAACTTCTGTTGTGAAAATAAAATTGCTTCATCTTTTAACTTCTGTTGTGAATTTCATTTTTGCTTTTTTTGCCCAACAACAGAAGTGTCGACATAAAGTCATCAAAAAATAAATTTGCAGTTGTTAGAAAGAATGGCTGCAGTTTACTTGTTTCCCATCTGCGTTTTTAACGCAGATGTGGATCGAAGTAGCACCTTTTTTTAAAAAAATTTAAGTGAAGTTGCATGTTTTTTAAATATTTTTTAACATACATAAGTTAATATATTTGTTCTTTTTGAAATCTAAGTTAATATATTTGTTACTATACATAAGTTAATACATTTCGAAGTAGCACATTAATTTTTTTAATATTTTTGTTAAAAATTATTAAACAAGATGAATTCTTAATACTTAAGTTAATTACTTTTTTTTTATTATAATACAATTTTTATTCTGCCACTTTTTATCCATGTTTTCTTTTTCTTTTTCTTTTTGTATTTCCAAGCGTCTACTTTTGCCATTTTTTGCACTTCTACACTTATTTTTTCTAAATTAAAGTCAACAATAATTAGTTATTAATAGAAGTAAATCAATGATTAATTTATTTTTCTATGATATTTAATTATTAATATTTTAAAAAAGTTAAATAATAGTATTAAAAATAATAATTAACTTTATTAGTTAATTGTATATTTTTATTATTTCTATAATATTTTTTTTACCTACTTTCATAGCCAACCAGACACTCGAAGTATAATTTGACCACTTACAAGTTACAAAATATCACCTATCCAAATATTAAAATTCACTTTCAACGGAAAAGAACTAGTATGAAACTCAAAAGTATACACATTTCATTTGCAATAGACAAGAAGTCACTTTCATACTTTCTTACACTTGCAAGCAACAAAACTGCAATTTGGATCGCCACTAGCGTGACTGACAATGGCCTGCAACCAACGTAACAGCCTCCCATTGGCCCTCTGGTCAAAATTTTGATGGGTAGACCCGATGCTAGCAGGGAGGCCAATGAGTCGCTGCCACATAGGCACGGTTATTGTGCGGGCACGTAATGTTAGATTGTATCTCGTTTTTGATTGGGCTCTCAAATGGGGTGACAATGGTGTTTGTAATTTAGTCCCACATCGGATAGGAGGTGAGATCATGGGGTGTAGATAATTGGAATTGGTTCAGGCCTTATATGAGAATTTTGTTTTAAGGCATATGAGCCAAATTCAATATCGTACCTCATGGGCCAACTCCAATTCGGGTCACACCGCATTTTCGACAAGTGGTATCAGAGCCCATGGTTATTGGACTGATTTGGACGACTCTAATTGGTTCTAGACAGATAGTACATAATATTCATTAGTTACACCACCAAGATTGTTGGTGTTTTTGCCTTTAGACTAGAGTGAATAGCACATCGGCTACACCACCAAGCAGGTATCTCAATATAAAGATTTGCTTGAGTTGAGGTGTGCGCATGGGGTGTAGTGTTATGCTCCGATTTCGTAAATCGTTTGTCCTCGCTTTGACTATACTTAATCGATCGTACTCGCTGGGTGTGATGTCGTACAAGTCTTGTGTTGTACTTGCAACAACATATATTTGTGTCATTTTGAAATAGTTGAAACATAGTCACATTGCAGAAATATTGAGTAATATTGAGTACACAGTACGGGAAGAAATAGTTATTTTTATTGATCATAGCAGCAAGATACAACTTTTCTCAGTATTCTTTGAAATGTTGTTCCGGCTTACATTGATTCATGAAAAGATAACAACTGATAGGCTGTCATGAAATAACTTCTCGTTCCATACATTATGCCCCTTTATTACATTGAAAATCTAAGCAGCAATTCTTGAACTCCGTAATACTTTGTGCATCTTTATTTGAAAGTAACTTGAAAATAGCAGAAAAAAGTCTTAATTTCTACGAGTGCCTGCACCTTCCCCAGTACTTGTGTAGGAGGGGTCATCACATTCGAAAATATACTGGTGAGCTCCATTGGCCCACTCAACTAAACCGACATTTGTGGAATTAATGACAAGCATTTTAAAAGCATCTTTATTAGGGACTAGCAATTCACAATAATGAATAATGAGGCAACATGATAATTTATGAAAAATAATTATTTACTTTACTATCGGCCAATTCCAGCTCTTCTGCATAAGAGACAGGATAATAATAATACTTACCGCTCCTGTATAAGTCAATCATTATCATGCATCCTGACTACATGGTTACTGGCGTTGTTATACTATACAAACTCTTTGCCATGTAAGACTTCAAGGTAATGCAATGACATCAAAGTAGGTAGCTGGCCACTAAGATTGTCTCACAATATCTGTACTCACAAAGCACGCCAATATTTTTCTAGGCCAAATCGATTCCAGCGCCCTAGGTACCGTTCGAGGAAACTTATTTTAAACCTTGTGCACAAGTTTTCCATAACCATGTGAATGTGTGTCCGACTCGATAAGCATAAAGTGCATGGTAATATTGAAAGTAAAGAGACAACATGTTCATTTCCCAATATTTTATATTCATTATCTCAGGCATCAATTCATTTCATTCCAACATTTATGACAACATTTTACTATTCATAGGGACAAGCATCATTTCAATTCGAATAGGATCATGTGGCATTTTATTTATTCATTGGTGCTAACAGCATAATCAATTCATGCAATGTTCATTTCACTAGCTTCTTAGTGGTATTGACTTGTGGCATTAATGCATCATATTATCGATCAACGGATGTAGCAAGGCAACAAGAAAATTCATTTAGTTGGCATGAAGGAGTAGCAGAGAAGGGACAAACTACCAAAAAGAATCCATACTCACCAATTAGAGAATTATCGAGAGAAAGATGAATACTTATGCGATTAGCCTTCAGTCACTCGTCCGTCTGTGATGGCACCAAAAGTTTGGTTAATACTCCGTCTCGTTTATGTTTCTTTCTCTCAGAATTCTCAAGAATGAATGCAAGAAAAATCGATAAAAACTGATAAGAATTAAATCATCGAAAACCATTCAGAAAAGCGTCCATCAAAACCAAGCAACAAAAGCAGCAAAACATCCAGAGAAAACCCTTGGACTTATTTCAAGAGAAACCGATCCATTAGTTGGAAATATTATTATGTATTCGTTCTGATCGATTCGACGTCGACGGTAAGTTTCTCTAATACTCAGTTCCGACCGAGTCAATCAAGCCACAAGTCTTACATAGTGGATCGCTAGGAGCGGGACACTAAATAATATACCACTAAGAAAAAGTTTTGTCCTTGAAACTTAAAACGAAAGTTCTACCTCAGGGTTATCAAACAATTGAGGGTATTTCATCCTCATCTCCTCTTCGAGTTCCCACGTTGACTCCTTGACTGCATGATTCCACCACAATACATGAACCAAAGACACAGTTCGGTTCCGTAAAAACTATTCCCTCATATCCAAAATCTGAATAGTTTATTCAGTATAGGATAAGTCAGCGCTCAGCTACAACTGATCGAAGTTCACTACATGGTTTGGATCAGGCATGTACTTCCGCAGTTGAGATACATGGAAGACATCGTGCTATTCTGTAAGTCCTCTAGATTTTTAGAGTTATTTTTCAAATTTATTATTTTTAATATAGTTATTAATAGATATTTTTTACTATTATTTTTTATCATAAAATATACTCTTCCGTAGCTTTGATTTTTGGAGCACAAGAAATGCCAAACTCTAGAAACTTCCTTCATAAGGTTTGACCTAGACAAGTTCATCTTCGATTTGGTATATCATATCTCAATCAAATATGTCTTCATGTATTCTATTTGCTTCGCACAACTTTGGGGGTCAATTTAGGCCAAGAAGTTATCTACCGTGAGACTTGTCATAACTTCCAACTTAAATTCGGGACTTGACATCGATCCAACCTAAACGACCCAATATATGATTTTGACTATTTTTGAGCCTACTAAACACATGTCGAGGGTGTCCCACTCAATTGAGGGCCTATATGTTATTTAAATTCAAATAGAACATAAGATCCCTTACGTGACTTTTAGAGCCTATTTCCAACTCGGGTAATTTGTTTTAAGCATAACCTTGTTCAACAAGTTGTAGGGGACTTGCTTGGGTCATTCCCATGTAGAGAGGCCATCCTATAGTTTTTATTTAGATTTATTGAGTATTTATTGAGTCAAACTCCAACAAGGAATCTCAATCAATGTAAGTTTCTAAATTTGGAAACTTTTATCTTCATGTGTAAATCCCTCTTGTAATTAGACTCAAAAACCCACCAAAACTTACCCAAACCCACTCTAAAACAAACCTACCTGAACCCCCTACCCATCTACCTATATAAACTACCTAACCCTACTCGAAAATTCGTCAAACAAAACCCTAACCTAAGCCCTATTGCTGCCGACCTGCTGCTGCTGTATCTTGTCCTTTATGCTACTATCCCGACCATTGTCGACCACCTATAGCCCAACCAAATCATCCCCAACATGCCCAAGACCTCCTTCTACCTTCCCAAGGCCGGCCACCACCTGGAACCACTCCTACAAGTAGTGACAGCCGCCCAAAGACACCTCGAACATGCTGTCTGAAAATCACAACAGGTATGCCATCTTACGATAGCATTTTCTCCACTTCTAGATATTGAAAATTTGTGAAACCAAAAATTCTAGGTTCCTATATGTGTCTAAAACCTACATATAAAATTTCATATCAAAATTCTTTCTAGATTGGTCTGGGCACACGTTTTAACAAAGGGTGTCAAAAATTAATACTATTTCATATACGAAGGTTTTGATCTTGTTTGACTAACTTTTGGCATTGATATTATATATGAAAATGACCGTAATTCGATTATCTGCAATCCCCTTCAATTCATTTTTCATAATTTTTCTATTTTGATATATGAATCATTAATCTTTGAAGAACAAATTATGCCTTAAAATAAACTATCGAAATTACCATCTTGTGAGTTCCAAATTATTTTATGTGCATCCAAGGATGCATATTATTGATCTTCGACATATAATCATGAATATTTGATAATTTAAATAGTTTTTAATCATTTAGTTTAGATTATCAAAGTTATTTTATTTATGATTAAACAAGTTCTAATAACATTGATTCATTAATTTTGATATTTGGATTAGTCATGGGATAGTTTTTATATGGTTTTTTTTGCAATAATAATTATATAAATTATATTTCTAGAATATTAAAGATTTATTTCAAAATTAATACTGAATATTTTACACATATATTTTGTTAGATTTTGTTAGTCCTAGAAGGGATATTATGACTAGTATATAGATTAGTTAACCCTATTGATTAAAAATATATGTATATATGGTATATAGTAGTAATAATAAAATGGGGTTATTAATGTTAGTTATTATTATTATTTATAGGAGTTTGTGAAATCGAGACTGTAGAAGTTGGAGTCGGATCCATAATCTACACTCTTGCGGCGATTCCAGGCAAGATACTGTGCCACTATGATCTCATTTTATTTCCTGCTATACAAGGACGTGTTATTGTGTGTTAGGTTTAGATGTGTTAGGAGAGCGCCCAAGTATGACTTGGGTGTCGTCGATGATGCGATTGATGACATATAGTGGGGGTGTGTGTGACCTAGCGTAATAGTAGACTTTCTCGTGTTGAAGTTATTCTTTAATGACTTCTATGACTTGGAGACGACACTTGGAGTGAGAGTTTCATTGGTATTGACACACACCATGTACTTGGCCGGTACAAAGGGTTCGTGTGACGAATAATGTATGACTAGTTGTGTTAGTTAGAGGACTTGCATGTGAGATACGAGCCGTTCAAGTTATGGACATGATCTTATACTACTCCTGGGTGGAAAAGACTATTAGTAGGTGCATAAGATTACCCTATCCTCATTAGCCTCAGCGTTGCCCTGGTATAGGCTATACTAGTAGATATTCTATTATCGTCTATGGACTAGTCTCCGGATTGGGCGAGAGTATGCTAGTATATTCGTGATCTTAGTTGACGCTAATATCATTCTATACCTACCTGTGCGATTCCAAAGTAGTCTTCAAGTGCATTACACTTAGATAGATAGTTTACCTTGTCAATTATATTTATGTTCATGTATATTACTTTTACTATTCATATTATGGCTAGTTGTTGTATCATGTTACGTCCCTCTGAGGACCTAGTGATCTCTCTAGATGGACTTCAGGAGTATAGTTGTTGTGGTGTGTGTTCGACATAACAAAATATTGAACGAACTTTTTGCTTTATTGAACGTATAAGGTATCTGTGTACAAAGAAGGAAGTCCTAAACATGATATTCTAAGTACAGGGAGAAGAGGTTTCTGGTAAAGTGTGATGGTGGAGATCGAGCACTGCAGCGGCTTCTTTACTCCATTGACGATCTGATACGAATCAACCCTGCTCTAGCTCTCTGGCACCTTTGTTGGAACTCTAGGGTCACCGATCACGAGACTGTCTGGAGGAGAAGATCCCTTGGAGGGGGTTGTTCTGTTGGTTGTGTGGTGGATTGTTCCTTCTTAGATGAAGGTTGTCGATCCCTTTAAGTTGAAGGAGAAATCCTTCTATTTATAGAGAATCGAGCACATATGCGATGTATATTAGGATTCCTAAGATATGAAAGAATCTGCCGTCATTGCACGGTGTGGGCTTCTGCGGCGCTGACACGTGGCGGACATCGAAATTCCCTTCAATCGAGATCTCTGGTGGTTATCAACATAACCGAAGGAGGTGACATATGGCGCGTGTCGATTTTCTTAATCGGATACAGTCGAGTAAATCTTAGGATTTCATCCTAGATTTGGAATCTAATTGATCCTTGTATAAGATTTAAATCGATCTGATATGATATCAATCATTATTTAATCCCAATCTTTTCTGTAAGAGGCAATTTAAACAAACCAATTGGGGTGGACCCATGCTTCCTACCCCTCTTGTGAGGACTAAGTACTTCTTTACTTCTGGAGCGACAAGTAGACCATGCTTCTAGAGACGACGGAGCATCTGTGCTTTCAAGCGACGAGTGGACTTGGCTTCGAATGATGACGAGACTTTTGTGCATTTAGAGCAACGATGAAGCTGTGTTTCGGAGTAACAGAGTCACTGTGCTGTAGGCGACTAGTAGGTTTATGCGTCAGGTTGGCGAGGTTACTGTGCTTTTGGAGCGACAAGCTGACTTGCATTGGTTGCAGTGAGAGTTCCCAAGTCTCTTATAGAGAAGTGACTTATGTCACGCCCCGATCCCGCAGAGTCCTTTTCGTCCTCACTTCGGATTCTTTGGGACCGTTCGTCCTTGCTAAGGCGTGATGCCGTGCAAGCCTAAGTTGCGCTTGCACAAGGCCAAGACCTGAAGCAAGACAAAATAGACAAGGTTGACAATACGCAGCAGAATGTATCGCAGATAATTGAAGCAACAGCGGACATATTTTCAGAATACAAACATTGAACACAATGGTAACAAGAAACAATTCTCTTTATTGATTTCATTTGAACAGATTACAAGCTCTCGATTCTCTCTGATACAAGGTTACATTCTCTCAGAACTTTACAGATTACAATGATCCCGTTCCCATACATTATATCCTTTTATATTCAAAACCAAACTCTTGCACAGATGTCATCTCTTGGCATCTCTTCTGATTTCTGGCTCCTGAGGATGAGGCACGAGCTATCGCTTCGGGCTATCCTTCTCGATGCATAGTGCACCTGCATGCAGACTGATGGTGGGTCAGTATATCAGCATACTGGTGAATTGTGAACAAAGAGCTACATTTGTCTGAAATGATCACTGTTCAATTAGTGAGAAAACGTTTCTTGTGATGTGATCTTGCTAGTTTTACCTAGATTCATTCCATGCATACAGAGTCAGTTTACATATCTTTTTGAAAACACATCTTTGAAAAGCCACAGTTTATTTCAGTTCATTTCGAGCATACAAGGGACTATTCAATTCAAGCACGATGAGTATTCATTTGTGCAGTGCGCAGCGTGTTTCATGAGCATATCATTTTTTTTGTTCGAGCAACTGTTAGGGTCAATGACAAGCATGATATAATATATTTTCTTTTGTTGAACATTGTATTTCATGGCATAGATAAATCTCTGCAAGCAATTCATGTCAAAGACTTAAGCAGTACATATGTATCACTTTTAAGTGATTCTTACCATAGCCGACCGTCCGTCCCTGCACAAGACAAGGATTAGCAAAAACATGATAAAACCATCATTTTCTATATGATCTAAACTCTTGAGGCACATTTGATCTATTAGGCACATTTGATCTATTGGCGATTATTCATTTAACTCCATCAGATAATAGAGCCGAAGCCCCCAGATAACAGAGCCGAAGCCCCCATATAAAAGAGCCGAAGCCATAACAGAGCCGAAGTCCCCAGATAATAGATGACAGAGTCGAGCTTCCAGATGATGGGGCCGAAGCCCCTAGATAACAGATGACAGAGTCGAGCTTCCAGATAATGGGGCCGAAGCCCCCAGATAACAGAGCCGAAGCCCCCAGATAACATACCGGCACCCATTTTCACATGGATGCCCTCTGCGTTAGACATACATTTGCAAGCAAGCAGTTGAGCAGTTCTACTTCTTATACATGCAGATTATCTAGTTTCTTGTACTAGCAAGGCAACAAGTCTTCTTATTAACATGCAGATTAATTCTTTCTTTAGCATACAGGTTCTCTCTTTCCTTGTTCTTAGCATGGCAACATGTGAAATCTCTTACAAGCATACATACTGGTTACCATCTTGTTATTAGCATGACAAGGTTCTCTTTATCAAGGCAACATTTATTTCTTAGCAAGGTAACATGTGAATTCTCTTAAAACATACTCAATGATTTACCATCTTGTTATTTGTCACGACCCGATCCCAATTAAATGGGTCGAACCGGATCATGCCCAGCCTGCACCGTTGTTGAGACGGCGGCAGTAAGCTGTTCAGTAGCAGGTAACCATACAACAACACTATATTTGTCACAACTCAACTTCGGAAATAAACTTTATTGATCTGAAATTTAAATACAAATGAAACTGTTCTGAAAGGAAATACAGAATTTGAAATAACAAAATGCAGAAAAAGAAAAATCTATCTATCGGCCTGATCATCGGCCTCAGTCCCAACGTCCTCCTGTGGGGACTCTGGCAGCACAACCGGGTACAACACAGGGTCGTAGTAGCTGTTGTAAAACCGATCTGTATCCTCAATATCCCCTAAAAATATATCTCCAGTCAGGAGGGAGCAATGTACAATTCATGCTAATTTTTAAACAGTTAAATAAGTAATAGAATCATGCAGTTCTAAACAGTTTTAAAACATGAACAGTTTGTTACAATAAAAATAATGATTTGAACAGGCAATGAAATATGACCGACTTAGGTTTGTTACAGGAAGGATAAGGGGTTTTTGTTACAGTAGTGGTCATAATCATTATGCTATTTCCCAGTCCCAGTAGTTACAGTACAGTACTCTCGGAGAGAGTTTCGTGTTTGCATCGTGGTTTAAAATTGCAGTAAAGCGATTAAATAAATAACTGTAAACTAACATAAACTATACTTGCCTCAAGGAAATGACTAGAGAGGTAGAAGACTTCGAGACGGGAAGTTAGAGTCGTCCTCGAATTCCTACATTCGAGAGATTGACTCAGCATTAGGTTTACCAACTTAGCTATGCTAGTTGTAATCTCTATTTGCGTCCTAGTCCAATTTTAGTTCTTAAATTAACCAAACACAGAAAAATATGATTTATTGTGCGTTGATTTAATTACGAGAAAAAGATCATTTTAACTTTGAATTCGGGAAAACATCGTCGATGCCAGATTATTAGAAAAACTTGGTAATTTTTATAAATATAATTATAAAGCTAATTTTTCTTATTTTAGTGAGGAATACGTGACTCTTTAATTATTAATAAACTCGTCAATTTTAGATGAGAAAACATTAATTAATTTTTTATACAAAATACTTTTTAATCATTTTAATCGTTAATAGCAAAAACTCGAAAAAACCAGAAAATGACAGAAAAATTCTAAGCTATTACAGTTACAGACCATAGCCAGCTGGGCTTATGTCCATTACAATTTATTTACATAAATTGAAACAAGATAAGACTGGCGTTAGTCCTAAACTGAAATATTAAATAATATTTAAACAGAAATAAATATAAAAATAAAGTAAATCATAAGTCTCAGATATGGTCCGATCCTCATTTTGGCTAATTGCCTCAACGTCCGGGCGGGGCCGGTTTTGTTTGCACTTAGCCGGGTCCATTGACCGATACGGTCGTCACCCAAAATCAAATATCGAATAAATTCCTAAAATCATTTTAAATTCATTTTAAAAATAATTCAGGATTTATGGAAAAATCGGGCAGCATCTCCTCTGTTTTTGGTCAACCCAAAAACTGGGAAATGGCGCCGATAATTTCCTGCAAGTCCCAAACCAGGGAAAAACCCGAATTTATATATATAAAATATCCACAACCAATCCACAGAATAATCGGGACGACCCGAAATAATTTCGGAAGTCCGATTCCAATTCCACAAATTACAGAACGTTCCCGAAAAAATCCAAAAAGCCAACACATACTAAAAATCCATTCCCGAAATATTCCGGGAATCCAAAATAATTCACAGGACCTTTCCGAAAGTCCCAGAAAATTACAACGTCGCTAAAACCGAATTCTCAAAGGGAATCGGGGACCATTTCATCATTGACTAAATAATAAAATGAGCGGGACAAGGGGGTATACCTCGGATTGCTCGGCTAGAGATCTCAGATGAATAATAGAAGGAAATAAGCTCCGAAACAGCGACGTATTCTCGAAACAAAGTGCTGAAATAGCAACGTCGTTGAGGAATACCGAAGAAATCAGAAGCTAGGGCACGAAAGGGGGAAACAGCAGGAAAAAACTCGCCAAAGGGGCAGCGAGCTAGGGCAGCAGGTCACAGGGCTGCCGGGCGCACTGTCGCGGTTGCCGAGGGGAGCTCAGCGGGGTGACGGGCGACGTCGGCGTCGGAGGGAGCCGACGGGACAGCGGGTCGGCGGTCGGCCGCGCAAAGGGGGCGGCGAGCTCGGGGTGTCGGGGGCGGCCGCGCAAGGGGCGGGCACGGGCCAGAGACGGCGTCGACGGGGGCGGTTGGCCGAGGAGGGGGTGCGGCTCCGCTGGCGTCGGGCTGGCACGGAGGAAAGACCCGCGGGTCGGGCGCCGAGCTTCGGGGAGAGGGGGCGAGGGTTTGGGGAGAGTGGAGGAGGGAGAGGGTTTGAGGAAGAGGAAGTTGGGGTGAAGGCTTCTCTTTTGCTGAGTGAAGTTGAGAGGAGGAGGAGTTGGAGAAGGAAAGTGAGAGAGTGGGATGAGTTAAACTCTGTGAGTGATCGTGAGTAGAGAGTGGGGGTGTGCGTGAGTAAATAAGGGGGTGGTGATAGAATTATGTGGAGAGGAGTAAAGATGGGGAGAAAAATATGGGGGCTGACTTGAACATGTAAGGGGGGTGTGAGTAAGAATAGCAGTGGCTGGTCCAAAATGGACCAGCTCCCCAACGTATACATATATATATATATATATATATATATATATATATTTTTATAATAATTAGAACCAAGTCAAAATCAGAAATTAAAAAGAATGGAATTAGGTTTGGCTCAGGCATGGGTCTGGGTTCGGACTCGGGTCTGGGTCTAAAATCCAAAAATCCATGTTATTTATTATTTCGAAATAATTTGCACCCAAAAATAATAATATTAAATTTACTAATAATAATAATACTAACACACTATTTAATGATTAAATTTTCACAGAATATGGGTTTCACAATCTTTCCTCCTTAGAAAATTTCGTCCTCGAAATTTAAAAGCATGGTTAGGGATTACCTCAAGTCTCAAACATGTACGGGTACTGCTCCCACATCTGGTCTTCTCGCTCCCAGGTCGACTCGCCTGGTGAGTTGTGCCGCCACATCACTCTGACTATTGGCGTCACGGTGTTCCTGGTCCTCTTCTCGCCTCGGTCCAAAATTGCCACTGGTTTCTCCGGCACTATGAGGCTGGGTCCAATCTCCAGCTCTGAATGGTCCAAGATATGGCTCGGGTCTGGGATGTAGCGTCTCAGCTGCGAGACGTGGAAGACATTGTGGATGCCTTCGAGACTTGGGGGTAGAGCCACCCGATAAGCCACTTCTCCAATCCTGTAAAGTACTTCAAATGGACCAATATACCTGGGGCTTAACTTTCCTGCTCTGCCGAAACGGATTGTTCCTCTGGTAGGCGAGATCTTCACAAATACACTGTCGCCTTCTTCAAACTCCAAAGGCCGTCTGCTGCAATCGGCCCAATGCTTCTGTCTCTCTTGGGCTATCCGGAGCTTGTCTCTAATCATTCTCACCTTCTCTGCTGCTTCGGTCACCATCTCAGGTCTAAGCAACACTCGTTCTCCGACGTCGTCCCAGGCAAGAGGGGTACGGCAACGACGTCCATAGAGTGCCTCGAACGGTGTCATTCCGATGCTAGCTTGGTAGCTGTTGTTGTAAGAGAACTCTACCAAGTGCAAATGGTCCTCCCAAGACCCTCCAAATTCCAGGACGCAGGATCTCAGCATATCTTCTAGCGTCTGGATTGTTCTCTCCGATTGCCCGTCAGTCTGAGGGTGGTAGGTGGTGCTGAACTTCAGTTGGGTTTCCAAGCTGTCATGCAAACTCTTCCAAAAGTGAGAAGTAAATCTAGTATCTCTGTCAGATACGATACTTACCGGAACTCCATGAATCCGGTAGATGTGTCGCATGTACAGTGCTGCCAACTTCTCGGTGGATAAACCAACCTTGAAGGGGATAAAGTGAGCTGACTTCGTCAGTCGGTCCACTATAACCCAAATGGCATCCTTTCCTCATTGGGATCGAGGCAGTCCCGATACAAAATCTATCGTTATGTGCTCCCATTTCCACTCCGGAATGTCTAGCGGCTGCAATAATCCTGCTGGTCTCTGCCTGCTAGCTTTAACTTGCTGACAAATTAAACATCTAGCCACATACCTGGATACATCCTTCTTCATCCCGTACCACCATACTATAGTCCGCATATCCCGGTACATCTTGTTGGCTCCAGGGTGTATGGAATACTGCGACTGGTGCGCTTCTTGCATCAGCTCGTTCCTCAGTTCGCCAGTTGGTACGCACAGCCTCGTACCATTCTTCAATGCTCCGTCGCTAGCGATTGAGAATCCTTCAAGTATTTCTGCCAGCACTTGGTCTCTGAGTTTGCAAAGCGTCTCGTCTTAGAACTGTGTCTCCTTGATCCTGTCTATAAGACTCGAACGCACTTGCAACTGCATCAATGATGACTCATCTCCTGGTACGATGGCTCCTCTTCCAAGTTTCTTCATTTCCTCCTCAGGCAGTACAACTTCCAATCCAAGCTTCTCTATGTCCTCCAGCAAATGGCGCTCCTTAGTCAAGAACATCGCCATTGGGTATCGACTAAGTGCATCTGCAACAACATTAGCCTTACCCGGATGGTACTACAGGTTGATATCAAAATCCTTCATTAGCTGCAGCCATCGTCTTTGTCTCATGTTCAGCTCCTTCTGAGTGAAAACATATTTCAGACTTTTGTGGTCCGTAAATATTTCCACTCTCTCTCCATACAGGTAGTGCTTCCATAGCTTCAAAGCAAAAATCACCGCTGCAAGCTCCAAGTCATGTGTGGGGTAGTTCTTCTCAGGAGTCTGCAATTGTCTAGATGCATAGGCAATCACTTTCCCGTGTTGTTGAAGAATGCAACCCAGTCCTTTTCCGGAAGCGTCACTATAGATTGAGAAACCACCGGTACCTGCGGGTAGCGCAAGTATCGGCGCAGTTGTAAGCCTCTTCTTTAGTTCCTCGAAAGCTGACTGGCACACTTCAGACCATATGAACTCTTCATTCTTCTTGGTAAGCTTCGTCATTGGCTCCACAATCTTGGAGAAATCCTTCACGAACTTCCGGTAGTAGCCAGCTAGTCCCAAAAAGCTCATGATCTCTGTAACCGAGCTTGGTGCAGTCCACTTCTCAATAGCAGCTATCTTTTTTGGATCCACCGAAATTCCTTTTTCTGTGACAACATGGCCCACAAATTCCACCTTGTCTAAAAAGAATTCACATTTGGATAGCTTACCATAGAGCTTCTCCTTCCTCAAGGTACTCAGCACTTTCCTCAAGTACTCTTCATGCTCTTCCTCTGTCTTCGAGTAGATCAGTATGTCATCGATAAAGACAACAACAAACTGATACAGATATTCATGAAAAACCTTGTTCATGAGGTTCATGAATACCGCAGGAGCATTCGTCAGTCCAAACGGCATGACCAAGAATTCAAATTGTCCATACTTGGTATTGAATGCCGTCTTAGGAATATCCTCCTTCCTGACCTTGATTTGATGGTAGCCTGATCTGAGATCTATCTTTGAAAATACCTTGGCTCCGCTCAGTTGATCAAACAGGTCGTCGATTCGGGGCAGGGGGTACTTATTCTTGATGGTGATGTTGTTCAGCGCCCGGTAGTCGATGCACATCCGCACAGTTCCATCCTTCTTAGGCACGAACAAAATTGGTGCTCCCCAGGGTGAAGCTCCGTCTTTGATAAATCCTTGCGACTTCAGCTCGTCGATCTGATCCTTCATTTTCTTAGTCTCCTTTGGGTTGACTCTGTAGCATCCCCGAGAAATAGGGGAAGAGCCGGGTACTAGATCGATGTTGAATTCCACATCTCGATCTGGCGGCAATCCTGGAAGACTATCTGGAAAGACATCCATAAATTCTGCAATGATAGGGTGAGGAGGCCCGGGTTCTTCGGTGATAGAGGAGTAGAAAATACTCTTCATATCTTCCGGAGCCCGAGAGATTTCAAACTCCGGTTCTCCTGGTGGGCTGAAGATTACACATCCTCGGTGACAATCTATCAGCGCATGCTGTTCACTTAACCAGTCCATCCCTAGGACTACATCATAGTTGGGCAGGGGCATCACTAGTAAAGGTATTGAGAACTGATGGCCAGAGATGGTTATGGGACAATTACAAGCCTCAGTGATGGGTATGGGTCCACCACCGGTCATAACCCTACTAAGCACCCTGCTAAGTCCCAAATCTATGTGGTGTGCAGATATAAACTTGGATGATATGAAACTATGTGATGCACCCGAATCAAATAATGCTAGAGCAGGATATGAAAACACAAAAATGGAACCTGTGATGACATCTGCGGTGGGTTCCTGCTCTGGCTCCTGCTTATCAGCTGCTAGGGCAAAAGCTCGCCCGGTCTTCTGCTGGTGCTGTCCAAACTGTTATTGCTGAGTAGGTAGGGAAGCTCTCTGCTGGTTGGTTCCAGGCCGGTGGGCTGACATGGGGCAGTCCTTCACTTGGTGGGTGGCAGACCCACAAACTAGACAGTGTCCTAGCCTCTTCCTGCAGATGTTCGACTGATGCCCTGGCCTCTTGTAATAGTCGCAGACAGGGATCTGCTTCTGGTGTGCCCTATCATTGGTCCTCGCCTGATGATGATGCTGCTGGTCGTGCGAGGGCCTGCTGTTGTTGTTGTTGGGCCTCTTCTGACTACCCTGGAAGTTGCTAGTTCCAGGATACTCCTTCTTGGATCGAGAAGGTTGGCTCTTCTCCACGTCCTGAGCTCGGATCAGGATCCTCTCATAGGTCTTAGCGCCACCTGCGATCACAGGGGTGCGAATCTCTTCTCGTAAGCCATACCTGAATCGCTCAGCACGATCCTTGGGGTCAGCTACCACGTTCTGGGCAAAGCGGCTTAGTCGGCCGAACTCTGCCGCATACTCGCTGACCGTCATGTTTCCCTGCTTCAAGTTCTGGAATTGCCTCTCCATTTCCCGTATCTCCGATGTCGGAAAGAACTTCCTGCGGAACAGCCTCTTGAAGGTGTCCCAGTCGAGCTGCTTGTCCTGGAGTCGGGGTTCATTCCGATACCAGGTGCTCGCCACATCCTGTAGTTGGAGTCCTACAGCTTCAGCCTTGAGGTCCTCCGGGAGTCGAGCGATGCTCAAGAGACGCTCCATATGGTCTAGCCATTCATCGACGTAGATGATACCCTCGGTTCCTTTGAAAGGTCGAGGGTCTTGCTTCTTAAAGCTTTCTATATCTCCAACCTTCATGCAATAATACGCCTCTAATAAAAAGAATGGCCTTTAAAGAAATATAATTAACTCCTGAATCATGCTTACCTTGGTAGGTCGTGGCCCTGATGAAGTGGTTCCTCCTCTCTCGAGGGCAGCCATTGCCACGTTGTGGGCATTCTCCATGCCTTCTCTCATAATCGCGGTATGCTCGCGATGGGCTTCAGCTTGGACAACAGTCTGCTCTCTGTGGGCTTCTGCTTGAGCTCTCTGTGCTTCAAGCACTCCTTGTAGCATTCCCACTAGGTCAGTAGGATCCACGGGCACTGGTGGAACAGCTGGTGCGGGCACTACCGCAGGGGTCTGCGGTTCAGCCCGAAAAAGTGTCGGTTCCGCCGTTTGCGCTGTGGAAGCGTAAATGGGCCGGGGAGCTGGTGCAGCATGAGGACGGTCTGTCAGCTGCAAGGGAGGTGGGTCCCGGCGTGCTTGAGAAGGGGTGTGATCAGTTGACGACACCTCATCGTCAGCAGGGCCGGATCGGGTTGTCTTTCCTTTGGCCATGATCTGGAAGGTTTAGGGTACATATGTAAGCAAGGTATCCTACCAGTCTATAATCAAACAAAAATATTTATTTATATAAATTGGTCCTATGTCGTGACAAAGTCATGGTGAGACACTAGGCTAGGTTGCACCAAGGCTATAATATCAAAAGGCCAAAAATCACTACACCAATAATATAATATATATAGAATAATCAAAGAAATTTACAATTACCAAAATATCCTTAAATAGAAAAATGGATGTGACAAATCTACCCTCCTTAAAAGAATTTTGTCCTCAAAATTAAAGACAAAACTAAATAGATGAGAAGGATAGAAAAGTCATACCTCACGGCGGAAAAAGATAAGGATATTTCTCGTGCATCTCGTTCTCCCCCTCCCAGATAGACTCACCTGGAGAGTGGTGCCTCCAAGCTACGTGAACCAAGGGTATAGTCTGGTTCCTCAGCACCTTCTCCCGTCGATCCATAATCTCTACAGGCTGTTATGGATAACTAAGAGTAGGGTCCACCTCGATCTCGGAATGGTCCAGTACATAGCTGGGATCTGCCACATATCGTCTTAACTGTGACACGTAGAATACATTGTGGACTCCCTCTAATGTATGAGGCAAGTCCAGTCTGTATGACATGTCACCGACTCTTCCGCTGATGTCAAAAGGTCCAATAAAACACGGACTAAGCTTTCCACCCCCACCAAAGCGAATAGTACCACACGTCAGAGATATTCTCAAGAACACCAGATCTCCAACCTAGCACAAACATGGTCTCAAGCTTAACTATAACAATCACATGATCAAACAAAATCACAAAACAAACAAAATACTAATCCTAAATCTAAGCTGTACCTAAAACTATTAAGGTCTTCGGTGGCTATCGGCCCAATGTCGCTGTCGGTCCTGTGCCACACAAAGTCGATCTCTGATGAGCTTCACCTTCTCGGCTATGTCAACAACCATCTCAGGTCCCAATAAAGCTCATTCTCCAACGTTAGCCCAAGACATGGATGTACGACATCTACGCTCGTACAGTGCCTCGAATGGTGACATCCCAATGCTGGCCTGGAAACTGTTATTGTATACAAACTCTACTAAATATAAATAATCCTCGCAGGAGCCTCCAAAATCCAACACAAAAGTCCGCAGCATGTCCTCAAGTGTTTGAATAGTCCTGTCTGTCTTTCCGTCCGTCTGAGGATGGTATGCAGTACTGAACTTGAGCTGAGTGCCCAAACTAGTCTGCAGACTCTGCCAGAAATGGAAAGTAAAGTGACTATCTCGATCCGAGACAATGCTCTCCGAAACTCCGTGTGTCCTGACAATCTGTCGCATATACATCTCTGCTAGCCTCTCAGTCGACGTACCTATCTTAAATAGCAAAAAGTGGCTGATTTGGTCAACCTGTCTACGATGACCCAAGTTGTGTCCTTTTCTACTGGTGTACTCGATAATCCAGAAACAAAGTCCATCGTGATGTTCTCCTACTTCTACTCAAGAATGGGCAATGGCTGTAACAGTCCTCCTGGCCTCTGCCTCTCTGCCTTAACTTGCTGATAGACTAAACATCTAGCTATGAAGCAAGCTACCTTCCGCTTCATCCCATACCACCATATATGTTCCTTCAGATCCCTATACATTGTTGGCACCTGGATGCATAGTGTACTGAGAGCGATGGGCCTCCTGCATAACCTGTTCTCGAAGCTCTCCGCTAGGCACACACAGTCTGGAACCGTGCCTCAATGCGCCATCCTCTGCAAGAATAAACTCATCATCCACCAGTCAAGCTCGAACCTGCTTTCGGATACACCGTAGAGTAACATCCTCGAACTGAGTCGACTTGATCTCCTCCATCAGGTTCGACTGAATCTGAAGGCCCTACATCTGAATCTGAACTTCTGGCATAATCACCTCAATCCCCAGGCTCTCTAAATCTGCTAACAAGTGACAATCAATCGTCATACACATAGCTACCAGATACCTACTCAAGGCATCGACAACCACGTTGGCCTTCCCTGGGTGATAATATAAAGAAATATCGAAGTCCTTCATTAACTCCAACCACCTACGCTGCCTCATGTTGAGCTCTTTCTATGTAAACACATACTTCAAGCTTTTGTGGTCTGTAAAGTTCTTCACACGCTCTCCGTATAGATAGTGCTTTCACAACTTAAGAGCAAAGATAACTGCCTCCAACTCCAAATCATGGGTAGGGTAGTTCTTCTCATGCGGATATAATTGCCTAGATGTATAGGCAATCACCTTCCTATGCTGCTGCAAGACACAACCCAAACCCTTTATTGAGGCGTCACTGTAGATATTGAACCCGCCTGATCCTGATGGCAATGTCAAAATTGGGGCTGTCGTTAGTCGCTTCTTCAACTCATCGAAAGTAATCTGACATTCCTCTGACCAGATAAACTCTGCATCCTTCCGGATCAGCCTAGTCAATGGCTCTACAATCTGGAAGAAATCCTGAACGAACCTCCTGTATCGCAGAAAGCCTCTGATCTCTACAACTGAACGCGGTAATGTCCACCCCTCAACTGCTCTAATCTTCTTCGAGTCTACTGAGATCCCATCTCAAGTCACAACATGACCTAGAAAATCAACTTGATCCAAAAGGAACTCACACTTCGAAAGCTTGCCGTAAAGCTGCTCCTTCATGAGAGTCTCCAGAACCACTCTCAGATGCTCCTCATGCTCCTCTGGGGTCTTCGAATATACCAAGATGTCATCGATGAACACTACTACGAACTTGTCCAAGTACTGGTGGAACACCTTGTTCATCAAGTTTATGAATACCGTCGGGGCATTAGTTAACCAAAACGGCATCACCATAAACTCAAACTGGCCATACCGTGTCCTGAATGCTGTCTTCGAAATGTCCTCCTTCTTTATCTTCACTTGATGGTAACCTAACCTCAGATCAATCTTGGAGAAAACCTTCGCTCCGCTCAACTGATCGAACAGATCATCGATACTCGATAGTCTTGATCTTGAGGCTGTTGAGAGCCCTGTAGTCGATACACATCCATACCGACCCATCCTTCTTTGGCACAAAGAGTACTGGTGCACACCATGGTAAAGAACTCGATCGGATGAAGCCTTTGTCTTGCAACTCATCCATCTGTTCTTTAACTCCACTAGCTCCTTGTTGTTCATTCTATAGACGTGCTGAGATATCGGCTCTGTACCGGGCACCAAATCTATATAAAACTCCACATATCTGACCGGAGGTAACCCTGGCAACTCCTTCGAAAATACATCTATGAACTCAGCTATCAATGGATGTGGCATGCTATGCTCCTCTAATGAAGCTTCACAGAAGATTCTGCTGCTCTGGTCCGTCTTTTGTCTGGTGAACTCGAACTCTGGCTCTCCTAGAACTCTGAAGAGAACTCTACCACTGCGACAATCTATACTGGCATGGTGCCTGCTCAACCAATCTATACCGAGTACAATATCGTAGTTCGGTAATGGCATTACGAGCAGACTCACATCCAGTTCTCGGCCTCCCAAAACTACTCTTCGATCCTTGCAAAAATCACAGACGAGGATGATACTACCCCTGTCATGATCTTGCAAGTCCTAGGCAATGGTTCAGAAGAAAGCTAGTGTTTAACAACAAAAGATACAGACATAAAACTATGGGAAGCCCCCAAATCAAATAAAGCAAAAGCAGAAAAGGATTCAAGAAGAACAGAACCTGCTATCAGATCTCCTACTGCCTCTGCATCCTCGGCTGACATGGCGAAGGCTTGCCCCTGCTGATCTCCTCTGGTCTGCTGCTGGTGCTTGATAAACTTTTGCTGCTGGGCCGACAATGGTCCCTTTTCCTGCCCTATCGGAGCCTTGGCTCCTGCTCCCTGTGCTATACGTCCGGAAGATATGGGACAATCCCTCAACTGATGCTCCGCTGAACCACAAAGGAGGCATTTGCCTAGCCTCTTTGTGCACTCGTTCTACACATGTCCTGGCTTCTTGCAGAAAGTGCAACTGCTGACTTGCTGCTGTCTAGGCGCCTGCTGTATCTGCTTCTGCTGAAAAGGCATACGACCCTGACTCTAGAACTCCTACTATTGGAACGGCTTCTGCTGATGCTGATGATGCTGCTAATAATGAGGCCTCTTGGCCTGGCCTCTACTACCGGTGGCTCCATATGAATTATGACCTCTCTTCAGTTTTAGTTCAAGGTTGTCCTCCACTGCCATAGCTCCTATCAAAATCTCCTCGAAAGTAGCATTTATGTTGCTCTTTGTCAAGGACTTGACTTCCTTAATCAAGCCCTTCCTGAATCTCCTAGCCTTCGCTGTCTTGCTCAGGCCCTCCATAAATCTGCCCAGACGACAGAACTCTCCGGCGTACTCCTCTACTGTCTGGTTCCCCTGGACCAGATTCTCAAACTGTGTCTCCAAAGCGCCAAGTGCTATATCGGAGAAGAACTTCTCCGTGAGGAGCTTCTTGAAAGCCTTCCAAGTCTGCCCATGTGTACCAATCCTGGGGTCAGTCTGGTACCATATGCGGGCAAAGTCCTGTATCTGGCTGCTCGCTGCTTCTATCTGAAGCCTAGCTGGTATCTCCGTGAGATGGAAGATCTCCTCTATATGCTCGATCCAGTCGTCGGCATATAGGATACCTTCGGTACCCTAAAAGTCTCACGGCCGTATCTTCTGGAAATCCTGAATGCCCGGAGTCCTCAGCTGGTATGGCTGTATCTGCCCTTCTTATGGTTGGGCTGTCACCTTCTCTACTGCCACCATGGCTAACTGATGGGCATTGTCAATGTCCTGTCTCATATCCTCTGCCTGGCGTCGCTGAGTCTCAATTATCTGATGCATGAAGGCAAAGAACTGCCCCATATCAACTGTCCTCTGAGGTAGTGGTGGTGGTGCCATCCCCTGAACCCCTGGGGTAGTCCTCAAAACTGGTAGAGGAGCACCTCCAAAGGTTGCAGACGATCCCACCTGAGTTGGAACAAGAGGTGTTGTGGTCCCCGGGCCCTGCTGAGTCGCACGAGAAGTAGCAGACCTCTCAGCGGAATTCCTTTGACCAGAGCGCTGCGATCGTGTCTCCACCATCCTGAAGACAGAGCAAAACAAAGAATCAATTACTGTGAAGGAAACTATATAATCAAAGGAGGATAGTTTATTTCAAAAGAAGGCAATTAGCAACAAGAATTTGATAAGAGTTTTCCTAATGTGAATGAGTACCTTAACTTATATCCTATATCCTACTGCAGGATGTAGCGATACTCTAGTTAGAGTACCGCTATAAAATCATACTAGTTGTGACTGACCTGTATGGGCCACCACTAAAAATGTGTCACGACCCACACCCAGTGAAGGGAACGAGAAGTGGGTACGTCCAGCCTAAGCCGCAGTGTCGGTGGTAGAACGCTGTTCTAGGTCACAACATCTAGCAATAACCAAACCTGTACAATGATATACACTCCAGAAGGAGAACAATATAAAGGTACAACTTAATCGCAGCATCTAAGGTAGAATAAAGAGGATAGATGAAAATATAAGATAAAAGAGTAATCTCTAACCAGTTACAATGAGAGTAATATCTGAATATACAAACATCTATTAATATCCAGAAACTGAAAGTACATAAAATAGGATAACTAGTGAGAGACTAGTCTAGAATCTAATCTAGTCAATAGGCAAGTCCTCAGTAACTGTAGGATCCTCCTAAGGGTCCAAGTCACCGGTGTCATCTAAGCCTATGCCATAATACATAGGACATAATTCCTCCTCATCACCTGTAATATTTTTAACAGTCCAATCAGGACGGGAACGAGCACAATACATCTTACGCAGTTCATATCTTGACAGAAAATATAAAGCATATGATAGTTTAAGATATATATATTGATGTAAGAAATAAGCATAAAAAGAAGAGAGAAACTGATAACAATCTATCTATATATGATTTTATATAACTGTAAGTGACTATGTGATTGAGAGTACAAGATAGACATGTGAACGGCTTAATTTGCACATGATTACACTAAAGAGTTTGTACATGATTACATTACTTTGGAATTGTTCACATGACTATTTCTACTCCTCCATGCTCCCAATCAATACACAAGGATCTTGACAGGTTATGTTATTGTACATGATAGTTTATACATGACACTCATGAGATCATGAGAGTACACGAGAGCACATGAGTATACATGAATAATAAGAGTCCATAAAATACATGGTATTCGTGAAAAGAACAATGACACGATGTATTCGATGCACCCGAGGATAACATCTCATGTAAAGATCCATATAGTACTAATTCATGATAATGTCGTGTCAGCATCAAGTAAATTAAACTATGACAAGCATATAATTCCTAACAAGTATGAAACGGTCAGAGAATGTACTCGCCAGATATCCTGGCTGTCTGATAAGAATATGAGTTTGAGCTGGAGTATTTGAGTCCTATTTTAGAGCAACACTGGTCACAACATGTCTAACAAGAAATAAGAATAGTCTACAATGCATTCTAAATGATTCTAGGTCCTTCTAGGTCAAAGTCAACCCTTGGTCAACTCTGGTAAAACTTGGTCAACTCTGGTCAAACCTGGTCAACCATATGTCAACTAGTCTATCTACCAAAATTTAGGTCAAACACAACTTATCTAGTCATTCTAAGCTCATTTGAGTTAATTTGGATCAAGTTTGACTTAAAGTTGACTTTTGTCAACTAGGTCGACTTGATAGTCAACATGGCCAATTTAGGCTCATGGGGTCAATCCTAATCTGACTCATTAAGCCTAAACTACATCCTAAAGTAACAATCACATATATTTATACACATTTATATTCAAATATTTATAATAGGATATGCATATATATATATATATATATATATATATATATATATATATATATATATATATATATATATATATATATATGTATATATATATACATACATATAGTACAATGAAGAAGAGGCTTGTGTGTGTGTATACTGTGTTGAGGGAAACCAATCCAGGAATATATATATATAAATATATAAATATATATATATATATATATATATATATATATATATATATATATATATACAAGAACAATGCATAAAATTATGACTATATATATAAGCTATATATATATATATATATAACTTAACCCAATAATTAGATTTCCAGGAATCTGGAAATCACCAATAATCTCAGAATTTGAGGATGAATCAAGCTTCACATAAATGGTATCATTTAACCACATGTATATATATGTAAACATTTGATACAAAATCTCTATATATATACAATATTAATATGGTAGAAAAACCCCTTTGCAACCCAAACATACATATCAATATAAACCCAGTTATGTAACATATATTTCTGACATATATACATGTTAATCATTATCAAACTAATCATGAATTTATAGTTTAAAACCATTAAAATTCTGAAATTCAGTTTTCAGTCAAAAATCGAGTATCCCGTATACTCAAAACCAAAATACAGCCTAGACATGAATACATATGCAATCCCATGTATGCAAACATCATTTCAGGTATGTATACAAGCTAACCATCATCACTTAACCATAAATTAACAATTTAAAATAGTTTAAAACTCTAAAATTTAATATCAGTAAAAAATAGGAATTCTCAAAATATACAACTAGACCAAGTATAAACTGGGGAATAGGAAGGGGTACACGTGTGTGTCATGCTAATATCAAATTCTTGTCAAAATCGTGTCCAAATTGTGTCCACAAATTGCGTATTAGCGTTGGGTCACACGCGTGCAGTGCAATCATCGTGGGGACGTGCACAACGATCTTGAACTCGACACAGCCCACGTATTGCCTCGTGATCGTGCACGAGGGTCGACCTAGCATAGGTCTAGGTGTCCAACACCATGAAACACGACTATGGCATGTCCTCGTGTCGTACGAGATGCGTATCAGACGAGACTGAACTGCGCACGCCCGACAGGCCCTGATCCGTACGGCTCGATTTACGAGTCCGACATGAAACGAGATGACATGGCACTTAGAGGATGACATGTCAGTCATGTCCCCAAGCCATACACCAAGTTTCGCGTGTCCAAGTGACACAAACACAGCACATTGCCACCCGATCAGCAGGGCACGCGCGCTCGTGTCTCATGCTGTAGGTCGTGTCCGATTCTGGACACAAATACTACGTAAAATGTGCTCAGTCTAATACAAAATCAAAGGTCATATATTGATCTACAAATCCATTCAATTAGATTTCAAAATTATGAACAAAAATTCCTTTGTGGCATTTCATCAAACACCAATATAAGAAAACTGATACGTGTCCGATACGGACACCAAATCATTATAAATTTCTACGAAACTCATCCTACAGCTAGGGGACACCTAGATGGATGCATCTACGGGAATAGTTTACGAAATTATAGAGTTTTGGAGAAATTACCTATTGAGATGAATTCCTATAGAAAGCTTCAATTGTGTAGATCCTCCTGGCGTCTCCAAAACTCCAATGCACTCCAAATTTGAATTTCCTCACCATCAATAATTCATAAACAATGATCAGAACCTAATGCAAAAGACTAGGGTTTAAAAGAAGAAGAAATGAAAAAATAAAGGAGATACTTAATTAGGTTTTTCTAGGAGGGAAAGAATGTAAAAGAGAGATGAATTCTCAATAGGAGATATTAAATACTCCTCCTTTGTCCTAGCTTGGCCGGCCATACTTAGATGGGCTAGGGTTTCCTATTGGTTGGACTTGGACTCTTTTCTATAGCTAAAAAATAAAATATTAATTAAAAGAAATTGCTAACTAGCCCCTAATCAACATGCTAATAGCTTCTATCCCTAGAATAGGATTACTAACCCTAACAAATCATGCTACTAGGTCACTAAGTCATGGTGAGATACTAGGCTAGGTTGCACCAAGGCTATACTATCAAAAGGCCAAAAATCACTACACCAATAATATAATATATATAGAATAATCAAATAAATTTGCAATTACCAAATATCGTTAAATAAAAAAATGGATGTGACACGTGGTACACCCGGTCCTATTGCTAGTAGCCCTGCCGTGGTACTCCCTAACTATAGTGAGTCTCTATCGTAGTCCTGCCGTGGGTCTCTCAAGTCGAGAGTGGTCTAGTAGCCAATCCCAGTATCGGTAGATGATCGAGTCAAGGTAACAAGGAACATGTGATCAAGTTAAGGTATCAGGTCACATGTGGTCAAATCAAATCACTCAAGAAAATAATTCTATCGAAGTTTGGGTGGAATATATAGAAATAAATAATGATAACAATAAGTGATAACCGGTAAGAGAGAAATAAATCATGGCAGGATAGCAAATAAGGAATAGAAAGTAAGATATGAATAAGAAAGAGTAATAAGAGCATGCATGAGAGTAAACTATACAAAGTTTGGCAAGGTGTACTTGCCTGGTGTAGCGCGTAGAACCAACAATCCAATACTTAGTGAACCACAAAAGTCAAACCATCGCAACAATCTCTGGACGCTAAAACAGATATTGCCAACATTCCCGAAATAAGCAAAATAGCAAGGATAGCCTACCCATAAATCCAATTATGGACACAGGAGCAAAATGGTAATTTTGGGTCAAAACGGTGTCTGCCGTTGTACCTGCTTTGCACCGAAAAATGTGTCAGAGCCTATGGTCTCTAAAGTCGTCAAACTATATGTCTACGGGTTCGGTTTGACGAGACGAACCCAACCATATGTCCAAAGTTGGATTCCGGTGGGCCGTGCACAAATTCGTCCGTTGAGTCGGGTCGCAGGGCTCGCAAAACGTCGAACCGGTCAACTGTCTCAGAATTGGACCAAACTTGGCAAACAGGACAAGAAAAATGATATGGTCATGTTGGCACAAGTTTCGTCTCGATTTGCTGAACGTGCACAAAGTAATTACGGATTGTCGAAAAAGGACGACACGATAAATTTTGACGGATACGTATCAAATTCGTCGTGCACATGCAACCAATTTGAATTTTGTCAAAGCCCACATATCCATGAAGTTGATACGCACCTTTCGATGCTTTCGGTTCGCGACTACGTCGCCCGATTTGGTGGAACGCACGTCGTATCGAAGAGTTTTTAAAGTTTTTAAAACAGAATTACATAAGTTTTTCTTGATTTTAAAACACTGATTTCTCTGCACATAATTAATGAAATTCGAAATTTCAAATTAGGTTATGAAGCCCTGTATGTTGTCTTCAAGTCCCTTCAAGTGGATTTCAAAATTATCTAATACTCTGCTTAAAATTCTTCTTCCAAAAACTCAGTTTTTCGTTCTATTTAAAAACTCAGAAAACTACTTTTTTCGAGATTTTTGTAGGGAATTTCCCTTAAATTAAACACATTTGATTTAGAACTAATTAATAGGGTTTCAAGGGGGTCATGTAAGCTCTCTATAGGATCAAATAGAATCTAAATCGATCAGGCATGCATGAAGAAAATCGTGTGAGAAAAGGTGTACCTTGCTGTGATAAGCTGCTGATGCTGCGCGCGATCGACATCATGGGGCGCGTGCTGGCGGCTGGACAGGCTCGCGGGAGGCTGGTGAAGAGGTGGGGGTGATTATGAGGGATGTTCGGTTAGGGTTTTTGATGAATTCTCTCCCTCTCTCTTGCGTTCTATACATATATAGAGTCGACCATTTGTTTGTTGGGGTCGAGTCTTAACACGGTTTACATACTATTCCCTTACGGGAACAATCTTACTTTTCTTTTCCTTTTTATTTATTCTCTCTATATACCTATATATTTTTTTCTATCTATATATACCTATATATATATATATATATATATATATATTTTTTTTTTTTTATATATATATATATACTTATATACATACTTATATATAACTCTTCATATACATACCCATATATATGAATAAATATTTAATAAACCAAATAAAATCTTAACAATATATTCCTTGGGCATGGTAATATATATATATATATATATATATATATATATATATATATATGAAATTTACTTGACAGTGGTTTATAAAAAATGAATAATATGATATTATTTGAGCATAATAATAATAACAACAACAATAAGAAGAAGAAGAATAATAATGATCATAATATCACTAACCAGCTAAAATAGCCTATAAGAGGTTTAGTATAGGTTGCCACCTTATACCTCTAATTTATCTGGTCTAGAAAACTGTACAATAATCTAAAATTTCATATAATATTAATAATACCTTATATTATACTTATAACAATTATTTATAAAATATTTGTCAATTACTAAAATAAATACGAACTACTTGCATCTACCTAAATTATGTCTACATGGTGTATACTAATTGCCTACATGGGTTGGGGCTTAGTTTGGGTCTAGTTTGACTATTTTGGTTCAACCGGGTCTTCTGAAAGTCAATAATCTTAATAAATAACTAATTATATTATTTTATAGGGGTCAAGTCACAACTTGGCCTAGTTTTCTTAGTTGGGACACACTTGTAGCTCGGCCTTCCCTACCATGGCTACAACACTAGTCAATGATCCCGATTACACTCTCCGTGCCAAAAATTTTAACCGATATGCATCTCAAACTTAACCATGACTAAGGCCATACTTATATATAATATTAGACTATTATAAATATAATCATATATATAAAAAATTGCATTTAAAACTATTTGACTATATAACATCCCAAAATAAATTTAAAATAATTCTACTAAGTCATGGCCACCTAACATGGCTTCCTCCATGTAGGATTGGTTAGGTTAGGGTCAAAATATATTTTCTAATCAAATCGAACTCGAAAAGTCAACCCATGAGTCTCTCGTGCAATTCGTAAATAAATAGCACATGGGAACTCGATTGAGTGGCATACCCTTGGCATGTGTGTCGTAGACTCAAAATGGGTCAAAACCATATATTGGGTAAAATGGTTTTGATCTATATCGAATTTCAAACTCACGTGGGAAGTTAGTGTAGGTCCTAAAAATCAAGTTGCACCCATCAAAAAAGCAATGAAAATCAAATTATGCACCCTTCAAATCAACTGCGCAGGAGACAGACTGCACAACAAATCAACTACGCAAGCGGAACTGCGCACTCATCCGAGCGCACTAGCTGACGTAGCAACGTCATCATTATCTGACAGAAAATCAGATCTTCTGACAACTGACAGCACGAAAAGCGAAGAGTGTTCGTTTCTCGAGCCGCGCCGCACTCGATGACAACTGTACAACCAGCGCAGTCTGACAGCTCAACCTCAGCGCAATCCGAGCCTTAGCGCAACCCATTGGAAGCGCAGTCTGATGCTAGCGCAGTTCAAGCAGCACAGTCCATCAAGATAACTGACAATTTACACGTGGCCTACATGCCATCAATTTCTCACCACGTGGCAACCGTCTGTACACGACCATGCGCATTTCAATCAAACAATACCACGCGTCTAATACAGTGGAGCCATGATCGAGTAACTGCCAGCGCAATTCGCTGCTTGCGCAGTCCAATACCTGCGAAATCCAGCCTGCGCAATCCAGAAATAACTACTAATTAGTTATTTTCCAGAACTCTATAAATAGATTTTCAAGTCCTTCATTATCAATATCACATCATTCAAGATCATCACCAGAGATCAGGAGTTCTTGCCAAAGTGCTGCTGCATTCTTCAGAGGCTACCGTCTTCAAAGTTCACATCGTCCAAGGGATAAAGCGATCGTTTTCAGATCGGATTCCTATAGTTGTACTTTCCCAGAATTCAATTGTAATCTTCTTACAAAGTTTGTGAAATAAAGAATACTTTTGTTTTTGCAAACAAAATGGCGACTCTGCTGGGGACGACTTTCTCCTCCGACGAGGAAGTGACAACTCAATGTGACGTTCCCTCTATCGGAAAGACGCAGAAGACACTGGTTGTAAAGGTCAACCAGATGGCCTACGAGGCGATGATCAACTCCGGGACTACTCGTCGTACTGCAACTTCTGCCAAGAGCAAAGTCTGTTCAGTATAGACTCCAAAGTCCTCTACACAATCCTCTGCGCAATTCTCTGCACAGTCTGCTGTCTTTGCTCCCAAAACTACTGCGCAGTCTGCTGCCTCTACTGCCCATGCATAGTATACTGCTCCTCTTGCCAGTGCAAAAACTACTTCCTATGCTGCTCTGGCAAAGTGCAAGACTCCTCTTCCCCTGGCGCAGTTAGCTGTAACTCTGTCTGCGCAATCCACCACTCCATCAACCAAAGTGCAACTCAAGCACTCTGAAGTCAAGACTCCTGCTGCGCAAGCTACAGTATCTGTGGCCAAAAAGCCATCTGTCGAAGCTTCTCATGCACAACCAGTTAATGCGCCTACTGCCACTTCAACCCTTGCACAAACTGTTCCAGCGCAGTCTAATAGGGATAGTCCTTTGGCTAATCTTTTTTCTTCTCACAGCAAGGAAAAAGACTCTGCTCCTCTTCCCAAGCACCATGTTGCTCCAGTGCAATCTACTGGGAGTAGTCTGTTGACTATTCCTCCTCCTTCTCAGAACAAAAGAAAAGGCCTGTAGGTCTTTTCTCAAACTTCTTCGTTCTACGACTTGGAAGACAACATAGGGAAACGCTCTTTAACTAACCCTTCTCCACAAAACAAAAGAAAAGGTCCTTTGGTCTTTTCTCAGTCTTCTTCGGTTTTTACCATAGAAGATCAATCTGAACGTGCCTCGGCACCAATCAGTACAAGAGCTCTCTCAAACAAGAGTTCTTCCCTTCCTGCCAAAGGGAAGTGTACTGATCAAAGAGGTATTCTGCCTACTCCGGTAGCAGAATTCCAAGATCTCTCAACTCTTCGGATATCCCGCTTAAAACAGGGAAAATTACTGGTGTCTCAGATAGAAACCCCTGGGGGTGAATTTGCTGATCTAAGGACTTATCTCAATAGACTAGCTTCGGCGAAACGCAAACAGCCAATGCCGAAGATAAACCTGCCTCATAGGCAAACTTCCAAGATGAAAAATCCTGATACCTATGCTAATGAGGTGAGTACTTCTCTGTATACTCATGGGACAAAACATTTGAAGAACCGAAACCACGTTCCGAATGTGGTTAAAGAACATATTCCTCAACTTCTTCTCGTCCCATCATTGTTCTTGATCTCCGAGAACACCTCAAGCAAAAATGGGACAACATCTCAACACCTCCAGTTCAACCACTTGGACATCATTGTAATCACAAGGTTGTCATAAAATGTTATTGTCAGACAACAAAATGATCCATCTTCGATCGTTTAAATTTTGCAATGTTTGAACCAATGTTAGAAGATGAAGACGAAGTATTGTATGCTTCCGTCAACATGACTTCTCGAGACACTGGGGGTAGAAAGTGCTCCAAGCACGGCAGCCTCGCAGGCCCAGCCAGCGGTATTTAGATTTACTCCAAGAATCTTCTGAAGGAGTATTTCGACATACCAGATCCCAAAGTCGAGATACAATCGGTCAAAGAAATCTTCTCCAAGATCCTTCCGATCATCTCCCTCTTTCTCACTCAGGAGATAATTCTTTCTCTGATTATGATGCATACAACGAAAGTTCTGAACAGACAGTGTCCTCCACTGTACCTAGAGAAGTGACAGCTTATGTTGTCACTGAAGACCCAGATGCTTCTAGTTCAGCAAATCAAGAACAACGAATAGCTGCACTGGAGGAAAAGCTGAAGACCATGGCTGAAGTGGTCGCAAGTATGCATTCTATCATTGTGGCCCAACATACAGTACCACCGACCGCACCTGCTATAAATCCTGAGATTATAGCATCATCGGTGCCTGTCAATACAGGTCTGGGGGTAGCATCTCCTCAAATACCCCCCTGTACAAATTCAACCCACTTCCAATCAGTCAGGAGCTGGGGATAGCACTTACCATGCTGTTCCTCCTCCTAACACTCAACCTGCTCCTTCTGCATCATCGGAGGATGCTAATGAAGCTGTCAAACTCTTGTGCACTCAATTCGAGGCCTTCAAAGAGAAGGATAACTTACAGAGATTGGGGATCAAACAACCCTATCCAGTTGAATGGAAGGAAGTCCTATTTCCTCTAAAGTATAAAATCTCTACAATTTTGCTGTTTGATGGCAGCACATCTCCAAGTCAGTTCATCAACCACTTTGAGGTAATGACTGTTCAACTTCAGCCAAATGACGCTCTTCTTACTAGGGTGTTCGTCGGCTGTTTAGCCGGTGCAGCATACGATTGGTACAGGAGTTTGTACGATGGCTGTATCACCTCTTTCTCGGGTTTGAAACAAATCTTCTTGGAGCGATTCTATGAGGGGATCAACGATATGACCATGTCGGCCCTCAATAAGATCAAACAAAGACATAATGAAACCGTTGAGAGTTTCATTGAAAGATTCTGCCGAGAAGCATTAAAGATGCCTCCTGGAACTCCGGTCGCTGTCACTATTGATACCTGTAAGGCAAATCTTTTGCCTATCATCAGCATGTGGACGGGGTCAACTCAGTTCCAAGACTGGCCATCCTTTATTGTAAATGCTAAAGCAGCTGATGTTAGCGCTGACAAATTCAAGCAGTTGGGGGTACACATGTCTAACCCCGACCGGGATAAACACCCGACAGCCAGTAGCGGTAATCGCCAGAACAACCGCAAGGAAAAAGAGACTTTGAATATCAACTTCAAGAACAAAGAATCTCTGACGGTCAACGTAGCTCCACCTACGTCTACTTCTACTCCTTCTGCACTTCCACCAGGGGAACCTCGTCCAAAAGTGGAGTACTCCTTTGACGAGAATGATACCATGAGCATCTTTGATTACTTGATCAAAAGCAATAAGCTCCAACTCCCAGACCCGAAGAAGCCTGACGAAGTTAGTAAGACTGATCATCCCAAATACTGTATTTATCACAGGTTCATTGGTCATCCCACTCGAGCATGTTACGTGCTCAAAGGCAAAATTCAGGAGCTAGTCAATGCTGGTGTTTTCACTCTTCAACAAGATGAGAAGACTGATACCGCGAACATGGTCTCAGTACTGTTCAGTAAGTTCCCTCCACAGATGGTACAACATGGTGTCATCCCTATCCCTAAGGCCACTCTTGAGATTGAGAATCTTCCTCCTCCACGGAGTGAAGGTCTCGTCCCCTTATCCCTGGATAATGGCAAGATTATGTGGATTCATCCTGATCTTGTTTCTGACTTCGAGTCTCCTTCTAAGCAAAAAGACCTCTCCAAGGGCAAAACAAAGATCTGCAATATTGTGTCTTTTGACCCCATAGTTGAAGAGGAAATCCTGCTGGGTACCAGGTCAGGGAAAGCCTATCTACGGGAACTTCCCGAGACTCAAGGAAATCCTACTTCTTTTTCTGAGTCTGCTCCAGTGCAACCTACTTTTACTGAGGGCATCCCTGTTGTGTCTTTACCGGTTGTAGAACCCATTCTCCCTAAGCCGACAGCAGCCGACAAAGGCAAACAATAAGTCCGTTTCGATAAGCCTTTGAAGAAGTCATCTCCTTCTAGACTTGAGAAGCCATACAACTTTGATATTTTGGCCCAACTAGCCAATAAACCGGCCAGGCTATCAATTTTTGAGCTCTTGCGCCTCTCAAAGAGACTCGAGAAACTCTGAGTGAAGCTCGAATGTAGGCAGAAACCTGCCTAACCCTTCTGAAGAAGCCGAAAGCAGAGCCTGTCTCTTGCCTCTATTGTCATAGTGTGTTGGAGTTAATTCCAAACATTACCTTCACACATGATGATATGCTGATGGAAGATAATAGGCATGACCGTCCTCTATACTATACAGGATATGTCAACTCGATGAAAGTCGATCGTATTCTGATAGATCCAGGGTCAGCCCTTAGCATTATGCCGAAGACGATGTTAGATGCATTGAAGATCCCAGTACATAGTCTTTCCAGTACAATCACCACCATCCTGGGGTTCAACCAAGGAAGAAGTGAGCCTCTGGGCAAGATCCGCTTAAAACTCCAAATAGGCAATCTCCGCACAAAGGTGACCTTCTACATTATAGACAACCATGGTTGCTCTTACAATGCTCTTTTGGGGAGACCGTTCCTTCATGAACACAACATTGTTCCTTCAACTCTCCATCAATGTTTCAAGTATGTTGATGACAATAGAGAAGTTCAAAAAGAGGTTGCGGATCTCTATCCTTTCAAAGGTGCCGAAGCATATTGCAACGATGCTCGCATGTGTAAGGATGAATTCATGAAGGTAGTACTGGCTCTGGACACTGAAGAAGAACAAGAAGCAGTACCTAATGACACCCTCATCATACATGTTAAAGGGCGTATTTCTCGTCCTCAATCCTCCAAACCACTGGCTATTCACTTGCCAGTCCAGAAGCAACCAACTGATGGCGGTCAAGATCAAAAGGAGCTCACCTCTTCTGATCCACTTGTTATCGACCTACGTCGTAACAAGGATAAAAGGCAGCTCACCTCTTCTGAGCCACTTGTTATTGATTTATCTTATAACAAAGATAAAAGGGAGCTCACATCCTCTGAGTCGCTTGTTATCGACCTCCATCGTAACAAGTCCAATCCTCCTCCACGTTCTTCTTCTCCCCCTCTTGTAATCAATCTGACTAAGCCTGCTAAGGCTAAAGGTCCTGCTGTAAATACAGATGTACAAATCAATAAAAAAGCATCATCTTTCCAGTATACTGATGTCATTTATCATGCTAAGTGCTATTTGGATATGTTAGATAGCTTTCAGTCATTTATAATGGCAATTGTACAGTCCCTTCAAACAGAGGTCTCACTCGAATACCCAGATGATTCATACTTTGTTGTCCCTTCTCGAAAGAGAGGCGAGAGTCCAATACTTTTTAGTAAAGGAGTAGAACAAAAATTCAGCTATACGGATGATAGTAAATGCAACGATACGGGACGTCTCCAACTCCGTCGTTATAGTCAACAATCAAAAGACATCATCCGAAAGATGGGTTATGACTTCAAGAATGGCCTCAACTACAGTAAGGCTAGAAGAAGTCCTATCCGTACGGTTGTTCCGGAAGGAAAATTAGAGATGTACTACAGCAGGACAAAAAGAGGTCTTGGATATGCTTCACCTCCGGTATTATCCCAGTAGTCTCCGAATCCGATAGTCAGGAGCGCTCTAACTCTTCTGATTCTAGATCATGGGATTCTGATACCAGTATTGGTCAAATTCATCGGCTGATCGTATCTTCTAACATGGTCTCCGTCGAACTTCCAGAAGGATATGACGAGGATATTGAAGAAAATCTCGAAACAGATCCTTGGGCTCAACGAATGGATACCCAATGGGAACTCTGATTCGAACAACGAGAACCTCCTACCGAAGATCAATTAGTTCAAATTGATGTAGGAGAGAGCGGGTTACCTCGTCCGATATTCATCAGCAAGAACCTTCCAGAGACAGATAAGCAAGAATTAATTCTTCTTATTCGAGAATACATTGATATCTTCGCCTAGAGTTATGAAGACATGCCAGGTTTAGATCCAAAAATTGCCACTCATAAACTGAATATTTTGCCTAATGCAAAGCCAGTCAAACAACATCAAAGGCGATTCAAGCCAGAAATGATGGACGCTATTGATGATGAAGTCAAAAAGCTCATAGCTTGTGGCTTTATTCGAGAAGAACAACATCCAGATTGGGTAGCCAATATTATCCCAGTCTTGAAGAAAACTGGTAAAGTTCGAGTTTGCATTGACTTCCGGGATCTTAATGAAGCCTGTCCAAAAGACGAGTTTCCTCTTCCTATCACAGATGTCATGATCGACAATACTTGTGGGTTCGAGCGAATATCTTTCATGGATGGATTCTCCAGATACAATCAAATTTGGATGAATCCTGAAGATGAAAAGCACACTTCTTTCCGCATTCTTCGCTGAGTCTACTACTATACTGTGATGCCATTTGGTCTCAAGAATGCTGGTGCAACTTACCAACGAGCCATGAGTACCATCTTTCGAGATCATCTGCGCAAGACTGTCGAAAGCTACGTCGACGATATTGCTGTCAAAAGTCGTCTAAAGGAAGATCACATCCAAGACTTGAGAACTATCTTCAATCTAATGCGCCAACATCAACTCAAAATGAATCCCATCAAGTCATTCTTGGGTGTCTCTAGTGGCAAATTTCTCGGCTTCGTCATTACCTCTAAGGGTATACACGTAGATCCCGAAAAGATCAAAGACATTCAAGAGATGCGTCCTCCACGCAACCTAAAAGAGCTACGAGGATTCCAGGGTCGACTTGCGTACATCAGGAGATTTATTTCAAATCAATCTGGACGTTGCAGACCATTTACTCAGCTAATAAAGAAGGGTGTATCTTTCATTTGGACTGAAGAATGTCAACGAGCATTTGACGACATAAAACAGTATCTCATGAACCCACCAGTCTTGGTGCCACTAATCTCGGGCATATCATTTTTAATGTACGTCCGTGCTATGGATCATTCATTGGGTGCTTTACTTGCCCAAAAGAATAAAGAAGGTCATGAACAAGTCATCTATTATCTCAGTCATACTATGATTGGTGCCGAAGACCGTTATAGTCCGGTCGAAAAAGAATGCTTAGCTCTTATGTTCGCTGTCCAAAAGATTCGGCATTACATCGTTGGCCAAACTATTCATGTCATATCCTGAGTTAATCCTCTTCGGGTATTGATGAAAAAGCCAAGTACACTCAACTCTCGATTGGCTACATGGGCCATTCTGCCCGCCCAATATGACATGGTTTATGATCCACAAAAGTCTGTTAAAGGTCAAGCACTGGCAGACTTTTTAGCGGCTCATCCTATACCGGAGACATCTAAACTCTATGATAAAATTCCAGACGAGACATTGGAATCAAATATGATCTCCGACGAATTTCCTACCTGGCGTCTATTCTTTAACGATGCATCCAGGATCGGATCGAATGGTGCCATTATTGTAGGAGTTGGGGTTGTTCTCGTTTCTCCAGACGGGTCAACTATCCAAAGAGCCTATTCTCTAGATAAACCTTGCTCCAACAACGTAGCAGAATACAATGCTCTGCTTATTGGTCTTCAGTTAGCTAAACAACTGGACGTCGAATATCTTGAAGTTTATGGTGACTCCAAGCTAGTTGTTAACCCGGTTAGAGGAACCTATGAAGTTCGCCATCAAGATCTAGTGCCTTACTATGAAGCGGTAATCAACATGGCTACATCATTCAAAGCCTTCTTCATCGAATATGTCCGTCGAGCTTGCAACACTGAAGCAGATGCTTTGGCTAATCTTGCAGCAGTCTTAGCCATCCCTGTTAAAAGACAGCAGGTGGTGGTTGTCTCTAATCGAGAATTGTTTTGCATCAAAAACAATCGTAATATTGAGTTCAGTAATCTTATTGAAGCCAATGTTATCAGTAAAGATTGGAGAACTTCCTTCATCGACTTCGTGGTCCATAACATACTTCCCGAAGATCCCAAGGAGGCTACGAGTATTCGTCGATGATCTCTCCGATTATACTATAATCAGACTACTAAGACTCTCTATCGACGGACTTATGACGGTCTTCTCTTACGCTGTCTTGCTGGTGACGAAGTGAAACAAGTATTGCGTGAAGCTCACGATGGTGTTTGCGGAGCACATCAACCCGGCCCTAAGCTACAAGATCGTATCCGACGTATGGGTTACTACTGTCCCTCTATGGTATATGATGCCATCGAATATGTAAGGAAGTGTCGAGCCTGTCAAATCTATGCAAATTTCATCCATCAACCATCAGAATTCCTTCATCCGACTGCTGCTTCCTGGCCTTTTGAAGCCTGGGGCATGGATATTATAGGTTCCATCAATCCTCCTTCTTCTAGAGGACATCGGTTCGTACTAGCAATAACTGACTACTTCTCCAAATGGGCCGAAGCTATACCTCTGGCTAAAGTCAAAACCAGTAACATCATCAACTTTGTCAAACATCATGTCATCTATAGATTTGGTGTACCTCGAAGTATCATTCACGACAATGGACCTCAGTTCATCAGTCAAAAGTTTACAAGGTTCTGTGACGATCATCGAATTGACAATGTCGCTTCGATAGCTTGCAATCCTGCTGCTAATGGCTTGGCTGAAGCTTTCAACAAGACTATCATCAAGCTCCTTAAGAAGTTTGTATCTACTAACAAACAAAATTAGAGTGAAAAGCTTGGAGAATGTCTTTGGGCCTATTGTACTACGGTCCGTAACTCCACAGGCTATACACCTTTCTCTTCAGTGTATGGCTGTGAAGCAGTTCTACCCCTGGAACTTCAAATTTCGTCTTTAAGGATTATCGTCGCTAATGAGCTGACAACGGAAAACAACGATATTCTTCGACTTCAGGAATTGGAGGTACTTGACGAGAAGCGGCTATTGGCTCAACAACATATTGAGTTATACCAAGCCCGCATCTCGAAGACTTTCAACCGCAAAGTTAAAGTCAGAGCCTTTCAGAAAGGAGAGCTTGTTCTAACAGTCAGACGTCCTATAACTATGACTCACATGAGCAAAGGCAAGTTCGATACGAAATGGAAAGGTCCATATATCGTGAGGAAAGTCTTTTCAAATGGAGCCTATCAACTCTCAGAGCTGGACGGTCGAGTTGCTATGATGCCTATCAATGGCAAATTTCTTAAGAAATACTATGTATAGATGTGACAAAAATTTCTTGTAAATATGACAAAACAGTTCATAAATAAAAATTTATTTTATTTCATCATAAATGGTGTTACAAGATATCATGGACGAGAATCACTATCGTCCTTCTTGAAGACAGGATGATGACCATTGCCGCCCTTCTTAAAAATAAAATCAGCAAAAGAGCCAAGAACATCGTGGCTCGAACCCACCAGGAACTTGCAAGCAGCTATCCTCATGGCCTCTTCTTCTTCAGTCTTCCTTGGTTCAAGTAGGAAGTCCAGGATATCCCGCGGTGGCTTAGATGCAGACGAATTTTCACCTACCTCCGTCTACTTTGGCTGAATCGATTCGGCAGGACGTTCTTCAGTGCCCACATCAACTTTTGGGGTGATCTCAGTCTTCTTGGATGCATCTCCAGACGACATCTTTATGTTGAAAAGTGAAAGTGATCATTCCATCTAATTTTTTGTTCTATTTATAGACAGAGATTCGTGGAACAACGAAGCGACACATTCATCTGACGGTTCACCCGTTCTTTCAATTCATCCGACGGTTTACCTGTTCATCACATTTATCTGACGGTTCGCTCGTTCATCCCATTCATCTAACGGTTCGCTCGTTCATTCCATTTATTCGACGGTTCGCCCGTTCATTCAAATCATTCGACGGTTCGCCCTTTCATTCAAATCATCTGACGGTTCGCCCGTTCATTCAAATCATCCGACGGTTCACCCGTTCACTACATTTATCTGACGGTTCGCCCGTTTACTACATTCATCTGACGGTTCGCCCATTCACTCCATTCATCTGACGGTTCGCCCGTTCACTACATTCATCTAACGGTTCGCCCGTTCACTCTATTCATCTGATGGTTCGCCCGTTCTCTACATTTATCTTACGGTTCATCCGTTCATTACATTCATCTGACGGTTCGCCCGTTCACTCCATTCATCCGAAGGTTCGCCCGTTCATTCATCTGACGGTTCATCCGTTCATTACATTCATCTGACGGTTCATCCGTTCATTCAATTCCTCTGACGGTTCATCCGTTCATTCTAACAATTCATTTCGTTCACACATTTTAACGATTTATCTGTTCAATCATATCAGCAACTTGTCATCTTTGATTAATTTGTCTACTGAAATAATGGTATTCAACAAATTATATTCTGCCATGTCCACATTACCTCTGAGAAGATATAATAAATATAATTATTTTCTAAATCTCGAAATATATCATGTCCCGGACCTCTGAATATATTTTTTATCGCTATTATTTATATCCGAATAAGATATACAATAAATAATAGAGCCACAAAGAAAATATCTTTTTATTGATCAAAATTTAAAGGCATTACAAAATTACATGTCACAAAATAGAAGATACAAAAGAGTCTTCCTATTCAGCTGGTGGAGTCATCAAACTAGCCATCTGCTGCTTTAAAGTTTAAAGTCGCTCCTCCCAAGAATTCGTCACTCGTCTTCTAGATTCCTCCATTCCCGAATTTTCATCAAAAGTCGGTAAGGTTACTAGTCGGCGGGAGATTTCAGCTTGATGAGTCGTGACATATTCATCTCTTTCGTGAGTCAGAATGTCCAATTGCTGGACTATAGCTTGATGATGAGTGGTCTCTTCTTTTAGAGCAAGTTGAACAGTTTTCAACTCTTCCTGAAGTCGATCGAACTCTGCTTTATGCTCAGCAACTTTCTTTTCCTTCTTTCCAGCAGCAGATGCTATTATTTCCATCTGGGAGTTGTACTCTGAAGAATTGGCAGCGAAAGTGTCCAAGAAAACCTGGAACTCAGCTTTTGTAGTTGCAGCCTCTCGAGACATCCTCTCGAACTTAGCATGTACCAAGGATTCCACCTCTGCCCGATTGAGATCTTTATAGATCTTAACTGATTCTTCTAGCTCATCCAATATATGTTCAAGGTAAGCAGCTTGCGCTTCATCACCTTGACTTTGGATGGCAGTGATCAGATAAGAGGTCGGACCCCTAACAGTGATGAACCCAACATCTTCCTTCTCCATTACCCTTTCTACTAAGGTTCCTAGAGAATTGAAGAAAAGGTTGGTGAAAGAGCCAATTATAAATCTATTCGTAGCTATTGCACCGGGTGTGGCAGCTACTCCCATGGATGTTGAAGCAGCAGGTGCTTGTATAGACGAAAGCTCAGTAGCATGAACAGTAGTCTCTTTCGACAAAGGATCCATACTAGAGCTGGTTGCTCCTCCCAGATGTTCCTCTGCGGACTCAAAAAAACCCTATCAGCTTGCTGTCATTAGCAATTATCGAAAAGGATCAAGAGTAAGGGTAATCTTACCATTGTTGGGACCAGTGACAAGTTTGTCATCTGCTGATATGGGTTGTAGCCTCACAGAAGTAGCTTCAGATATTATTGCCTGGCTACTACCCACTTCAGAGCCGCCTGACAAGTGACGGCTACTGCTGGCTATCTCTTTTTTTGGCACTATATCAGTGCATGTCGGAGGAATCAGAGAAAGTTGAATTTCTGCATAGATAAAATTAAGATGTCAGCCACTTAATCCATAAAAGAAGGGTATTAATATCATCAATACCAGTACCTCCTTGATGAGTGACCGTATCTCCCTCTGGTGCTACTTTTTTAATAACATTCTTCTCTGGGGATGCGGGTACATCAGCATCCTCTTCTGGATTAAGAGTGTCATCAACAGCCTCTACTGATGTATCTTTATTACTAGCACTCTCCTCTCGTGCTCCTTCATTACCAGTTGTGGCAACTGGATCTGCATCATCGTGGAAGCCAAAGTCACAATTGTCCAGTGCCTCAATCATTAATTTATCCTTTTCGGCACGTAGTGATCGAGGAGAAGCCGGAAGGTGGGCGGTTTCTGTTTCTAGCTCATTTGGCTTCTCAGCTTTATCTGCTGTCTCCGCCATATCTTCCCTGGTCCCTACAACCTCGTCCCTTCTCTCTGGACTGAAGGCTTCCTGTCTGGGTTCAATAGCAGGTGTAGGGGATGATATTATGACTCCGACAACAGTACTGGTAATGATTGATGACAAGATAGGTCTTGGAGGAGTGGCTACTTTTTTTCTGAAAACTACCTTCTTTCTGCGTAGAGGTCTCTCCGGACTCTCTACATCTACTTGCCTTTGAAGAGATATCGGAGTTGTTGCCTCTTCTATTTGAGTTGACTCAGCATGCTGCCGAGATTATGACCGGGTGGTAACCCTTTCTGATGATTCCAAGACAAGCTTCTTCTTAGCAACTGGAGAAGAAGGTTCTTCTGCCTTGCTTTTCTTCTTCTCCTTGATGGGAGATCTGACGACTTTCAAGGAAATCCGCAGTGGCTCGTTGACTTCTTCAGGAAAGTTGGCTTCCTTTGAAGCTTCCAACGGAGCATCAACTGGCACATCTTCTTCATCATTTCCAGGAGCCACCACAACAGATGCTCCCTTCTTTAATCGGGCCGCAGTCCCAAAACTGTCCACCAGACTAAAGTTCTCCACAAAAGTGTTCGCCGATGTGTAGAAGAGCGAATATGTATATAGCATACGAGGGCCGTGATCGCTCTTTAGCGGCATCGAGAACATCGTCCTCGTGTCCCGAGCATTATAGTAAGCCCAAGCCCGAGCTCCATCGATCAGATAACCCTTTCCTTGTTGGCACGTTATGGCATTTCCTACGTGGAATTGGTCATAGCCGAATTGGCATACAAATCGGCTCGGAAGATAAGGCTCCAGATAGCACTCATCTTCAAATTGGTATACTAAATGAGATGGCCGGATTGTCTTCAACCAGTTGAAAATTGTGTGGCCCAGAAGCTGTGCTCTCCCAGAATCGACCAGGTTGGTAGACATATGCTCGTAGCCAGCCGGAGGCGAAACATAATAGAAGTTCCATCCCTTTCCAAGAATCAAAGCGCGTCTGCAATCTCTTAAAGTGGTGTATATCCACTTACTTTTTGAGAATCTCCTCAAGAAGCTGCCGCTCACCGCTCCCATATCGGGGTTCATCAGTGAAGGATAGTGCAGAAGCAGCCACCTGAACAAATAAGTATATGGTAGCTCCAGCCGGGGAAAGCTTCCTTTCTCACCCTTTCATTGAAGCATTTGATCAACAAAAAGGTGGATGCCAGCCTTTACTCTGCAAGTCATCCCTGATAATAGATCCATCCAGTAGTCGAAGACTAAGCGGACGGCAGCAAACAGCATGTCTCGATGAAAGCGATCGACGGTGCTGGCTCCAGGAACAACGTATCTTCGGAGCCAATAAGTAAGAAAACCCGCCAACTGGGCCTCCTTCGACATGGGCCTATAGCCCATCCTCATATAACTCTCAATAATAATATCATTTTTCTTAAGAGGGGGATATTGAAGATCATCTTCGATCTTGATATCCTTATCTTTATTCTCCTCCATCAACCCTATCACTTCGCTGTGGCTAAGTGGTTTGAAGAAGGAGGGTTGGCAGTTATCATGCTCCTTTTTCTTTTTCTTAAAGATATGGTCGAGAAAGAGGTACGACAACCATTTAGTTGAGTAACAGGTGCCGGATGTTCCGCTCTTGTAGTACAAGGAACAGATTTTATAGTGGCATAGCAGCTCTTCGAAGACGGCCACCATGTCGGCATTCTCTTGACGTAATTTGTCCAACTCATCTTGGTTGGGACAAATTCTTCGTAGGGGATATCCCCCATGGGCAAGCTGGAGATGTACTTCATCTCATGTAAAGCCAATCCGATCTCTCCACAGGGTGTCATAAAGGTCCCGGTTCTGTAATTATATCTCTCTGCTAATGCAAGGAAGAGATGCGGATTAGGTGGAAAACCATAAACGGTGGCGTACACCACTTGGTACAGCTCAATCTCCTTGAGCTTGTCTTCAAATTGAGCCAATATCCAATTGGCTATGCAGCTCCACCTCTTGTTATCGGGATTCACAAGACCAGTCAATAGAATATCTTGGTCTGGATATCTTCCCTCAACCTTCGCAAACTCGTTTGCAAATATCGGTGTTCTGACCGGTAGCAGCAGGGAAGAGTTTTCTGGTGGAATGCTGTCACACCCAGTTTTCCAGAAGAGGGTAATTTTGAAATTTTGTAATTTTAATCATTTATTGATTTGACATTTAAATCATTATATGATTTTTGGTAATTTTTTAAATTATTTTAAAACTATTTAAAATCATGACTTATGATTTTGATGTTTTGCTAGTGAAACCCTAGAGACTGTTTGACCTAGAGCCTAACCATGTGTTTTAATGTCATTTCTGGCCTAAGGATATTTTGTATTTGACCTCTTTGAATTATTTTGATATTTATTGCGTTGGTGATTGTTGATTTTGACCTTTGATAGGTGTGATTTTTTGATGGTTTTGTGTCCGTAGCGGACACGTATCAGTTTTTATTTACAAATGTTTGATGTGCCTCAAAGAAATTTTTTTATTGCTGATTTTTTTTAGAAAAGTATTTGAATGAGATTGTTTTTTGCATGTGTTTCCTGTAATTTCTTTGTTTTAATTTCGAGGACGAAATTTTTTTAAGGTGGATAGATTTGTCACCCTCAGTTTTCAAAAATAGGGGTATTTTTGTCATTTTACATTTTTGAATATTTTTGAAATTTATTTTATTATTTATGATATTATTTTGGGTTTGAAATTTATTTTATTATTTATGATATTGTTTTGAGGTTATTTGAGTCGGGTTCGAATTTCAACTCTATCCGACTTGAAACGGGGACTCGGAGGGTAGTTTGACTCTAGTGGGACCCACACACTAGTTAGGTATGGCCCACATGATATTAATTTTAGTCCACATGATATTAATTTTAGTTAGTAGTTAGACTAATTATTTATGGATAGGTTTAGTTTAATTAGAGACTTAAACTAGACTAAATTAACCTCAACCTTTAACCCATTCCTAATTTAAATCAAATAGATTAGTGGAGGTTATTTTGGACATTCAAATAGGGGACACCTCACCCTTTTTGGGCAGCCACCTATGGCGGGGATAAGGAGTGAGTCACTCCTTCATTCATTTGTTTTTATCCACTTTCTCTCTCTTGTTCTTTCCCAAATTAATTTAGAGATGAACCTCCATTGATTTCATCTCCAAATCCATCATTTCTTCCACCAAATCTTTTTTATTTCTCCTCTACTTCATGGATAGAGGGTGCTAGCCTAGTTTGGGAGGATTCGGAGCTCGTTCGTGTCCTTTTAGAATCTCTACGTGTCGGTGTCGTGTCGGAAGGAATTTCCTTTGAATCTCTCTCTCGGAAGATATAATCTCTCCTCTAATCCATCCCTACATGCATATAGAAATATTTTGAACCCATAGGAATGATCCCCTTGGTTGTATCTCCATTTGTGTCCATTTGGAGGTCATAGGAGTGTCCTTTGTGTTGTGGTTGTGTCCATATGGAAAAACCCCAAATTTGAACACACTATGTGTTGTTGTTATGTATGAATAAATTATTACATGTTTAATCTCATATTTTTGTATTAGAGATGTGTTCTATAGTGTCTCATATATATATATTAGTGTAGAGAGTGAGTTCTTGATATATTATGTTATATACTTGTGTTTCTTTTGTCTCAAACTACCCAAATTCGTCATAATATTTATCCACGTTTTTAGTAGCAATAGCAACTTAGAAATGTCATAACTTTTAGCTTAAAACTCCGATTTATCTCCTATTTTTTTGAAAGAACCGTATCGAAGTTAGCTTTCCAAATATATATTTTAATAATCACAAGTTCGTTCTGAATCTTTCTGTAAAATTATTTGAGTGTCAGCTGTACGAAAGACGAACGCATTTCGGTGTTTTTGCGATTCTGGGAGCTTCCGGACACGAAAATATGATCCATTTAAAGTTTAGGAAAGCTAACACAAAGATCTATAACACACTTTAATCCTAGAATTTAATTAATGCTTAATTTGAACATTATTGATTTTAAGTAGAAGATTACTATATGTCATATGTATTTTATGTATCCTTGTATGTACAAATATGTATGTATGCATGTGTATATATATATGTGTGTGTGTGTTAAGAGAATGTAATATAATATAGAGTATGCATAAATGATATAATGTATGAAAGTATATAATATATTCAAATATGTATGTATAGGTGCATGAATGAATGAATGAATGAATGAATGAATGCGATGCATGAATGAATCGATGAAATGAAAGCATGTGGGTAATGCAAGGTATTGAAACATGTATGCAAGTATCCATATGTAAGTAAGTAACGTAATCAAGTATGAATGTATGCTATATATGAATGCCAACATGATAGGAATGTATGATGCCATATTAGCACTTAGCACCATGTTCATATGTTAAAACCCCCTTCTATATGTTGACAGTAACCCCAAGCATGAATACACATAAAACCTACTTACTGTTATGAGTAAACCCTTTGATGTATAAATAAACCCTTTTTGTTATGATTAACACCCACACACACACATGCTAAACCTATGCTTTACATGTTATTTCTTCTATGTGACAGAATGAACCTTTGCTAAATGTTATCCTTCTAACATAATACCCTCACACTTGAACACATTGTACTGCTATGTACACATTGCCATATCGACATTCATGTATCACCCACTCCTTGTCTTTATGCATCTTGCTTGTAATAAAAATATATATGAATATATATGTAGTGTTTGTTTGATAACTTGTGTTGCTTTGTAATTTTGTGTGAGTGTTAGTCTAGGCTTGGTTAGGCCTAATGAGACTTGTTAGTCTAGGTTTAGACCTAGTACTGCCTAGTTAACCTAATTTGACTAGTACGGTTGACCAGAGTTGACCAAGAGTTGACTTTGATCTAGAATGACCTAGAATCATGTAGAATGCATAGTAGAGCTTTATTTTACCATTTTGGACTTGTTGTGACTTGTGCTGTTCTAAATAGGAGCCAAATACCTCTCCTTAGACAGTACATTTCCTTTGGACATTCAGATAGCAGGCGAGTACATTCTCTGATTATTTTATATCCTGCTTAGAATTATTTCCTGTATTAAATTACTTTACTTGATACTGCCACGTTGGTCACACGGATTAGTACTATATGGATCCCTTATTGAGATGTTATCCCTTCAGGGAGCATCGGGGTACCTATGTTCTGTGCGTTTCACTTACATGACGTATCACTATGCTTCTTTGGTACTTTGATCACTTGTGACATATACTCATATGATCACAGAGTGTTCTTTGAATCCTTATCCCATTTATTGGGTTTTCCAGAATCCCCATTTATGGGACTACTATGTACCACCCTTCGGTGGCTTACCACCCTTTGGAGGCCTTCACCCTTTGGGGGCTTACCACCCTTTGGGGGCTTATCACCCTTTGGGGGCTTACCACCCTTCGGGGGCTGTTACATAGAATCATAACATAACCTGGTTGGATCCTTGTGTATTAATTGGGGGTACGGGGGAGTTTAAATAGTCATGTGAACAATTCCAAAGTAGAATAGCCATGTACACTCTTTAGTATAGCCATGTGCAAATCAAGCCGTTCACATGTCGACTTTGTACTCTAAATCACTAGTCACTGGTAGCTCATTACTTATAGTAGATACTTCTATTACAGTTCTCTCTCTGTTTACATACTGTATTTCTTCAGTATCTATATCTTACTTTACTGCATAATTATATTTTCTAACCAGCTATGAACTGTTGAGATGTGTTGTGCTCCCTCCTGTCCTGACTGGACCTGTTTATAAATTTTACAGATAGCCTGGAGGTTGCCTGCTAGCCTAGAGGAGACACAGTAGAGGTTGTATAGATAGCTAGGGTTTTGCTTATAGCTTGTTTTCAGTTGCCTTGAGTTGTATTTATGGATTACTGTATTTGAGCTTTGAGATGTATTTCTGGGTTTGTGTAGCTTAGACACATAGACTTCTACCAGCGGTATCTCTTCTGGATTTTATGTTTTATCTATCTTCCATTATGCTCTACCTTAGATGTGATTGAGTTTACATTCTGCTATGTCACCCCCATTCGGGGAGTATAAACTGCTTAGCTTTATAATGTTAGATATTGTGACCTAGGACAGCGTTCTACCGCCGACACTACGGCGTAGCCTGGGCGCTGTTACGTACTCGTGCCCTTACACTAGGGTGTGGGTCATGATAAATGCACCCAGGTTTCAGTCCTCTGAGTAGAGAGCTGTGACGCTCCGAGGAACTGTAGAACATGTCTTTGTTGTTCGGTCCTTCTTCACACAGATGTTCCTCGTTCGAGCTTGCTGGAGTGGAGTTATATCACATTCCATCCTCCTAGGATAGCTCGCAAAAGCATAGCGAGACAGGGGAAGGCATCTGAAAATCTCCGATAAATGTATCATCTTCTTGCATCTTTGAAAAAGTCTTTGCTCCATACGGGGTCTAGGCTGGTAGTTCTTTTCGAAAGCCTCACCAAACAGAAATAGATGTTTCTTATGAATAACGGCATCAGCAGTTTGCAGAGGCTGCCCATTCATCAGACTCAGCAATATTTCATTGTCTTGTGCTGTTAGGATGGCTTGTCGAGACGACGGCAGGGTATACTGAGGAAATGTCACATAGAAAAGATCCTCCTTAAACTCAGGTTCAGCCAAAGTCCCTGCAAAGACCTCATATTCTGGGTCTTCCCTGAGGTTAACTGTATCAGACAAAGAGACAAAATTCAGTACATACAAAATCAAAGAGTCTGTTCAAAAGATCAGCAAATTACGCAATGTCAGATTGCGCTATGTGCAAAGCATCAGATTGTGCTAATGCAGCCTACATGCACAAAATATCAAGTTGCGCCAACACATCCACTTGCACAAGACATCAGGTTGCGCTGGTTCAACAGACTTACGCAAATTGGTAGATTGCGCCGAACATCTGCCAGCGCTTTTCAACCGATTGCACAAGAATATAGTTTTCATAAAAATAAAAACTATTGTGTGTGTGCAACCGAAACCCTAAACAGGGTGGCGCAATACCATCAAATCTCTAAAAAGAGAGAGGTATGAAAGTTCAAAAATGTCAAGAACCCTAAAAAGGGTTTTGATCGAGTTCATCATCTACTTGCAGCGCTGGGTGGCCAACTTCGTGGCGAGAGATTCGGGGCGCAACCCGAGTCGAAGGCTCGGCGGGAGCCTTGTCCTTCTCGGTGGCAGTTCGCTTAGGAGCCATCACTATCGTCGGGAGAAGGAGAAGTAGTCGGAGAAGATGAGCTCTTGTCTCTTGAGAATAGTTGAAAACAAGTAAAGAATGAAAGAAAGAAGAATGGAAACTATTTATAGTTTTTCAAAAGTAACAGTCATCTCAGATTGTGCCAAAAAATTAGGAGCTGATTCCTCCAAACGCGCAGTCAAAGCGCCACCTGCGCAACTTGATTTTAAATTCAAAATTTAAAGTATTTTAAAACTTTGAATATTTTTAAATTTTTAAAACTTTGAAGGGGGTCTTGTAGGTCCTAAAAATCAAGTTGCACCCATCAAAAAAGCAATGAAAATCAAATTGCGCACCCTTCTAATCAACTGCATAGGAGACAGACTGCACAACTAATCAACTGCGCAAGCGAAACTGCGCACTCATCCGAGCGCGCTAGCTGACGTGGCAACGTCATCATTATCTGACAGAAAATTAGATCTTCTGACAAAAGCGAAGAGTCTGTTCGTTTCTCGAGCCGCGCCGCACTCGATGACAGCTATACAACCAGCACAGTCTGACAGCTCAACCTCAGCACAATCCGAGTCTTAGCGCAACCCATTGGAAGCCCAGTCTGATGCTAGCACAGTTTAAGCAGTGCAGTCCATCAAGATAACTGACAATTTATACGTGGCCTACATGCCATCAATTGCTCACCATGTGGCAACCGTTTGTATACAACCATGCGCATTTCAATCAAACAATGCTACATGTCTAATACAGTGGAGCCACGATCGAGTAACTGCCAGTGCAGTTCGCTGCTTGCGCAGTCCAATACCTGCGCAATCCAGCCTGCACAATCCAGAAATAACTACTAATTAGTTATTTTCCAGAACTTTATAAATAGAGTTTCAAGTCCTTTATTATCAACATCAGATCATTCAAGATCATCACCAAAGATCAGGAGTTCTTGCCAAAGTACTGCTGCATTCTTTAGAGGCTACTGTCACGCCCCGATCCCGCTAGGGTCGTCCGTCTTGCTTGGATCCCTGCGGGATCGATCGTCCTCGCTAAGGCGTGATGCCGTGCAAGCCTAAGTTGCGCTTGCACAAGGCCATGTACCTGCACAAAACAACTAGTCAAGCAAAAACACACGCACGCACCCATTGCAGAAAACCAAATATTGAACACAGAGATTTGAAATAGAAATACTCATTTTATTGATAGCTTGATTGGAATACAAGTACAAAGCTTTGCAACTCAGATTTGCCTTATAATTTGGCTACAAGACTTTTTTTTGAAACACTCTTTTGAAAATAGCCACAATGCCCATACATGATATCCCTTTATTACAAGCTGGAATTGAAAGACACCTTCAGAAGGAAAAGAAACTTGAACTTGACTTGAAATAAAAGAAAGCTTTGAGGCAGTCCGCAGCTCTACTGGGCTAGACGAGCTTTAGTGCCTCCTTGAAATCCCCCTGTCTCCTTTGCTTTCTGAAAAGGATGCCCACAACGTGGGTCAGCACACATCATGTACTGGCGAGCGACTTTTGGCCGAACTCGCAAATCTCTGCACTAAATCAATATGTTGAGCTAACATTTACTAGTGATCTTTCTACTTGTCTAGGTTCTTTTTAACAATTCATAAGAACATGACAGTAGAATATATCATAAGCAACTTACCCTCGCCGGCAGTCATCCCTGCACAAAACCACGTTAGCACAATTTGCATAATGAGTAATTCATGATTTATTCTTGCAGATATTGAAGTGGTCATTCGGGTCATGCAAGTGGACTATTCTACATGTTGGTCCATGGGTTTTTCCCATGATTAGCCGCTGTGACTCTTTGGTTCAGCTCGTCGCTAAGGACTCAGATCGACTCCCATTTTCACATGGAGGCCCTAATCTCTCCTAGGCCGAGCGGTTCCAGGTGCCCCCAGATACCACCCGAGAGACAAAAGTTTCCTTGTATACAAGTTGTCCGAGACCAAATGCATACTCTAGCCGTTCTATCAGATGAGACACATTTGGACTTATGCACAGATATACGACACGTTTGTTTCGTGCCTTCAGGTTCTTCTCAACACGTACAAGTTCTTCTGTACGTGTCTACATTTTCAAGCAGACTAGTGACAAGCAGATAATCATTCTTATTGAGCAGGTCGAGTAGCCACACATATTCTTGCATTTGATTCAATTCAATTATCTTCTCTTATCTTTTGTGGATGTGGTATCGTTGATCATTGGGACAATGCAACAGAGTAGACTAGAGATCATTTTTCTTAGGCGTACAGATTAATGTTTGTTCGGTTGAAGCAACTCACCGAGATGAATCTTAGTAGAGAGAATGAGGGACTTCACGCGCAATTCACGAATAATTCACGCGGCCTACAATGGCACCAAAAGTTGATTAGCATACTTCGTCTCTTTCTCTCAAGATTCGGAATGAATGCGAAATACGATGAAAGCGAACAATGAAAACCAATCATCGAAAACCAACACGAAAACGTATTCATCAAAACCAAGCAGCGAAGAGAAAACATTCAGTAAAACTCTTGGATTCATTTCAATAGAAGCCAATCCATCAATTGGAAAGGTTCATTGCATTTCATCCGTGATCAATCGATACCGGCAAAGGTTTCACCAAGTACTCAGTTCATGACTGAGTCAACAAGCCGTAGGTATTACATAGTGGACCGCAAGGAGCGGGACACTACATAATAACCCACCGAGAAAAAGTTTTGTCCTCAAAACTTAAGAAACAAAACTCACCTCCACTAGTATTGCATTCTTGGTCAAGCAACGTGGAGAGATTGTAGACGCGTGCATTAGTCCGCTGCGGCTGGTTGTGCGGATGGTCTCGAAGCGGCGGTGGGCCTGGCAGCTGCCCACGCTCTTCAGTGTCATCTTTATTCTGATCCGTTCTATTCTTTTTCGGGCAATACTTGACTGAGTGGCCCTGTTGGCCACAACGAAAACAAGCGTTGTTAGCGGCACGACAGTCCTCCTTGACGTGCCCACTCTTGCCACAGTGACTGCAACTCTGGCCATTCACATAGCGGCAGTCTACTTTGACATGCCCTCGCCGACCGCAGAAGCCGCATACAGGCTTGTTGTTTTGTTCCCCGTCAGTCTTTTTCTCTCCGTCATGGTATCTTTTGGCGGGCTGATTCCGACTATTCTGCGCTTTGTTGGACGCTTTCTTCTGCTGGAACTGTTCCACCTGTAGCGCCACCTCAAAGGCTTGAGAATAGGACCCGCATTCTCGATTCAGCACACTTAACTGGATGTCGTAATTCAGACCATCAACGAATCGATTTATACGAGCCTGTTCCGTGGGGAGCAAAGCAGCGGCAAAATTCGCTAGTTTAGCAAATTCGGATTCATAGTCCTCCACGGACATATCTCCCTGTTTCAGTGTGATGAAGTCATCCTCCATCTTCTTGCTCATGGCTGGAGGCAGATATTAATCCAGAAACGCCTTCTTGAAGGAGGCCCAAGAGATCTTCCTATTCTTAGCTGTTGCGAGTAGCGCCGGCTTCTTCGTCTTCCACCAATCCTTCGCCCGCAGCCGTAGGAGCATAACGGCACAAACTACCTTTTTGCTACTTGGAACTCCTATGAACGCGAACAGACTCTCCATTTTATCTATCCAGTCCATCACCTTGTCGGGTGACGTCCTGCCTTCAAATTCCGGAGGTTTCGCGTCCAAGACGTCCTTTGGCCTAAAGACAGTGTGCCTTTGCGCTGGCTGGGACTCATCACCCTCTACGGGCTCGATCTCGGGCGTTCCCGTCTGTTCCGTCGCTGCGGTGGCATCTCGATTTACCGCAAGCGCCGTGACAAGCTGGGTCAGGGCATCCAACTGCTTTTGTTAGGCAGCCGCTCGGGCCTGGTGTATTTGGTTGTTTTCCTCACTATCCTGCCTTTGCAGCTCTAACATTCTCATGATCCGTTCTACCGGATCGGTCGAGCCAGATGCACGAGGAGGAGCCATTTCTCTACAAAATAGTATAAGTTCTGTCAGTCTCATAAAATATTATGGACTTATTGTATGGGGCATTGGTTTTCATAACTCAAAATCGGGACACTTTTGAAAGCCGTCAATGTACTTTATATACTTTTTGAAAACGATTTTTGCAAGAGGCCGAGGACGTAAAACTGTGCTCTGATACCACTTTGTCACGCCCCGATCCCGCTAGGGTCGTCCGTCTTACCTGGATCCCTGCGGGATCGATCGTCCTCGCTAAGGCATGATGCCGTACAAGCCTAAGTTGCGCTTGCACAAGGCCATGTACCTGCACAAAACAACTAGTCAAGCAAAAACACACGCACGCACCCATTGCAGAAAACCAAATATTGAACACAGAGATTTGAAATGGAAATACTCATTTTATTGATAGCTTGATTGGAATACAAGTACAAAGCTTTGCAACTCAGATTTGCCTTATAATTTGGCTACAAGACTTTCTTTGAAACACTCTTTTGAAAATAGCCACAATGCCCATACATGATATTCCTTTATTACAAGCTGGAATTGAAAGACGCCTTCAGAAGGAAAAGAAACTTGAACTTGACTTGAAATAAAAGAAAGCTTTGAGGCAGTCCGCAGCTCTACTGGGCTAGACGAGCTTTAGTGCCTCCTTGAAATCCCCCTGTCTCCTTTGCTTTTTGAAAAGGATGCCCACAACGTGGGTCAGCACACATCATGTACTGGCGAGCGGCTTTTGGCCGAACTCGCAAATCTCTGCACTAAATCAATATGTTGAGCTAACATTTACTAGTAATCTTTCTACTTGTCTAGGTTCTTTTTAACAATTCATAAGAACATGACAGTAGAATATATCATAAGCAACTTACCCTCGTCGGCAGTCATCCCTGCACAAAACCACTTTAGCACAATTTGCATAATGAGTAATTCATGATTTATTCTTGCAGATATTAAAGTGGTCATTCGGGTCATGCAGGTGGACTATTCTACATGTTGGTCCATGGGTTTTTCCCATGATTAGCCGCTGTGACTCTTTGGTTCAGCTCGTCGCTAAGGACTCAGATCGACTCCCATTTTCACATGGAGGCCCTAATCTCTCCTAGGCCGAGCGGTTCCAGGTGCCCCCAGATACCACCCGAGAGACAAAAGTTTCCTTGTATACAAGTTGTCCGAGACCAAATGCATGCTCTAGCCGTTCTATCAGATGAGACACATTTGGAGTTATGCACAGATATACGACACGTTTGTTTCGTGCCTTCAGGTTCTTCTCAACACGTACAAGTTCTTCTGTACGTGTCTACAATTTCAAGCGGACTAGTGACAAGCAGATAATCATTCTTATTGAGCAGGTCGAGTAGCCACACATATTCTTGCATTTGATTCAATTCAATTATCTTCTCTTATCTTTAGTGGATGTGGTATCGTTGATCATTGGGACAAGGCAACAGAGTAGACTAGAGATCATTTTTCTTAGGCATACAGATCAATGTTTGTTCGGTTGAAGCAACTCACCGAGATGAATCTTAGTAGAGAGATGGAGGGACTTCACGCGCCGTTCACGAACAATTCACGCGGCCTACAATGGCACCAAAAGTTGATTAGCATACTTCGTCTCTTTCTCTCAAGATTCAGAATGAATGCGAAATGCGATGAAAGCGAACAATGGAAACCAATCATCGAAAACCAACACGAAAACGCATTCATCAAAACCAAGCAGCGAAGAGAAAATATTCAGTAAAACTCTTGGATTCATTTCAATAGAAGCCAATCCATCAATTGGAAAGGTTCATTGCATTTCATCCGTGATCAATCGATACCGGCAAAGGTTTCACCATGTACTCAGTTCATGACTGAGTCAACAAGCCGTAGGTATTACATAGTGGACCGCAAGGAGCGGGGCACTACAGCTACCGTCTTCAAAGTTCACATCGTCCAAGGGATAAAGCGATCGTCTTCAGATCGGATTCCTATAGTTGTACTTTCCCAAAATTCAATTGTAATCTTCTTACAAAGTTTTTGAAATAAAGAACACTTTTGTTTTTGCAAATAGTTAGGTCTGAAATTATGGTAAATAATCTAATTGTCTAAATTTGACTCAAAGTTGTGCGAAGTCACAATGATGCTAGGGGACAAATTTAGATGTGACATGATATACCAAATTGAAGGTCATCCTTTCTACTATAAAACTCATGAAGGACGTTTCAAGAGATGGGCATGTCTTGTGCTCCAAGAATCAAAGACACGAAAAATTACATCTATAATCATAATTAATAAGAAAATACAATACAATAAATATACAATCATCTAATCCTATAAAATAAATAAAAAAATCCCCAAAAATAAGGGTCCTTATAATCTACCCACCTTAAAAGAATTTTTCCCTCGAAATTAAAATAAGGCTCACTAAAGAAGAACCGCGCTAGATAACTAGGAATAGTTCAAGGGATACGCTAGGTCACTATGGTGTCTCCTAATAACTCAAGTAATAATCAATCCTAAACAATTTGGTTTTGCAACATCTATATCATAAACCTATATATGGTCATCTCCAGTCACTCTTTTTGGTACCGACGATCTTGTAATAATCATGTTGAAGGCTTGTCCTCCAACCATATTATTATCACAATAATATAAGTCTCATTTGACCAAATCAATCTAAGTGATACCTACCAATCTGTCTAATCCTAACTTTGCAACTGATAGGGCATAATGGTAAATGGGTTGGGTTAGCCTATGTTTAGGTTCTCCTTTTAGAGGGTCAGTCTCTACACTAAAACTACCACTCTATTCTTGATCAAGCGACTACCATAAAGGGCATAACCTAGTATGATCATTTAGCTATTTCTAGAACGTCTACCCACCTTTGGTCAAACTACCTCATCAAACACATGATGCCCTATGACATATGGCATCTCTAATCCCCCTTATCTATCAAGCAATCACAATACAATAAGCAAACAAACTTACACTAATACTTAAGAATTTTTAATAAATCCTATATTGCACGATTATTCGTCACTCTGAAATAGAAAGGGACACGAAGCAATGATACGAGAAAGCAAAGGAAGAGTAATCGAGAGTAAATATGAAGTTCAAGGGCAGTAGAGAAATTTCTAAAAGTATTGCCAAGCAGTTATGGATTGAGATTCCTAAGGGTTTATTCATGTTCGTCGGCTCGCTCGGTACAATAACGTAACCGAAACGGCTAACTCGACCTGCATGGGCCACCGAAAAAAATATAATACCCCAGTCCCAAAATATGTAGGACTATAATACGTATACATGCCAGCTACGAATCGAGAGGACTTCAGTCCAGCTAGAATACGTATAAGCTGTCTAGTTGTTCTAGAATCTACTACATCTCAATCCACATAATATAATAAAATATCAAGAATGAACAATACGGTTCGTGGTCTGCAGCCCACTACATACACGGCCGAATAGACTCGAAAGGAAATATGAGTCTAATAAAGTAGGCTAATAATCAGAATATATCAAGAATAGAATATGCAGCACGAGAGAATAATAAAAATATTAACTTAAATATATATACTTGAAATCCCGAAGAAATAATCATCAATCCTCTAATGCATTCTACCTCGATAACATTAACTAATACCTGGAGAGATCACTAGGCCTCAGGGGACTAGCAAGACACATAATATATGTGCCTACTGTACACTAAAGAACATGCAAGAAAAAAGGGATAACAACTGCGACAAGAATAAAGATCTCATGGAAAGACTCTATGATCATGACGTGTCATATAAAAATGATACTAAGTATGACTATAATAAATTGAATGACCATTGCCCTGCCGTGGTACTCCCGGTCCTATAGCTAGTAGCCCTGCCGTGGTACTCCCTAACTATAGTGAGTCTTTATCGTAGCCAGGCCGTGGGTCTCCCGAGTCGAGAGTGGTCAAGTAGCCAATCCTAGTATCGGTATAGGATCAAGTCAAGGTAACCAGGAACACGTGATCAAGTCAAGGTATCTGGTCACATGTGGTCAAATCAAATCACTCCAGAAAATAATTCTATCAAAGTTTGGGTGGAATATAAAGAAATAAATAATGATAACAATTAGTGATAACTGGTAAGAGATAGAAATAAATCATGGAAGGATAACAAATAAGGAATAGAAAGTAAGATATGAATAAGAAATAGTACTAAGAGCATGCATGAAAGTAAACTGTACAAAGTTTGGCAAGGTGTACTTGTCTGGTGTAGTGCGTAGAACCAACAATCCAACACTTAGTGAACCACAAAAGTCAAACCATCGCAACAATCTCCAAATGTTGAAATAGACATTGCCAATATTCCCAAAATAAGCAAAATAGCAAGGATAGCCTACCCATAAGTCCAATTCTGGACACAGGGGCAAAACGGTAATTTTGGGTCAAAACGGTGTCTGCCGTTGGACCCGCTTCGCACCGAATACATGTCAGAGCCTATGGTCTCTAAAGTCATCAAACTATATGTCTACGGGTCCAGTTTGGCAAGATGAACCCAACCATATGTCCAAAGTTGGATTCCGGTGGGCCGTGCACAAATTCGTCCGTTGAGTCGGGTCGCGGGGCCCGTAAAACGACGATCCGGTCAACTGTCTCAGAATCGGACCAAACTTGGCATACAGGACCAGAAAAATGATATGGACCTGTTGGCGTAAGTTTCGTCTCGATTTGACGAACGTGCGCAAAGTAATTGATACGGTCCTGTTGGCACAAGTGTTAATGCAAGTGTCCGATATTCTATATTGTAGATAATATGGTGTATGGGGTCACACAGATGATCATATTATCAGTTCTCTATAAAATATATAAATAGTTCACAAACTAGATGGACTTGGACAATCCATTGGAAAGGTTGTAGTGTAATCTGGTATTAGTCTATCTTGACTATTGGTTTACACTAGTACACTTTGTGTGTATTGAACATGACCACTTGAGGTTGTTCTCTTTGTACTGACTACACAAGAGAACAAACATCTCTGTTATTATGGATGCTTGTGCTCTTACTCCGGATATAATAACAGACATGTATATGCTGCGTGCGTTACTTTGACTCATAAAAGAGAGGGATTCATTATGGGTCAACAACCTTTATGCATTGGGTAATAATATTGTATGTATAATGTGATATTAATTATAAAACGAATCCATCCCGATATATAGGGTTGATGATGTCCCCTTAAGGAGCTCATAAGGATTGTCATGTAAATCTTGCAGGTGGATTATATCCGACATGATAAATAAAGTTGAGTGGTAATACTTTAGGATAAAAGATGTCGATCAATATAGTTGTTAGTAACTTAATTTGATCGACGGACATTCGATATCTTAACTTGGGGAGCCAAACGAGCATATAATAATAGGAGCCCACAGTCATAATTTGGGATTAGAAAGGTAGTACAATAATAGCTCTTTATTGGACCAAAAAATTGTTAATGGGCCTGGGTTGTGTGTTCGGGTTGAACACGGGATTCCCAGATCCATTATGTCACGCCCCAGAACCAGAATACTGGAGAACGGGGGCAGACATAGCCAGCTACGTATATGAAATGGATTCCATCTCGCTATACGGTCACGGCTGTCTAGATACATGAGGGTTTACTACAAGCCAACAGTCTCCTAAGGTCATGAACAAGCCTAGTGTCTCAATCACAAGTAAATAAGTAAATGTTACAAGATGTATGATCATTAAATATACAATAATAAGGCGTCCCAAATATTACATATTCAGCTGATCATGAAGCTAGTCGTTACAAAATGTTAGGACTAGCAAGAGTTTAGTCATACATGATCAACCCTAGGATTTGTTATTCATGTTACAGCCCGTAGGCAGACAATAAGTAAAGTGCAACCGAGCTAACAGGTGCTCGTCGGCTAAATGCCTCAAAAGAATATTTTTACAATAGAGTGGGAGAGCCAAAAATAACCCACTCGTTGCCAGGGTTCCGTCTAGTGGCCACCATCTGGCTAGAAGGTCGGTAGATCCTCTGGAGCTGCTCCGAAATCTGGCCACACAAAACCAGCTGGGTCAGACCCCAGAAAGAGCAAGTGCCACAAAGGAAGCTTCACTTAGGAACTAAAACCAACAATTAGCACGAGATATAAGTAAAAGTAGGAACTGGAAATAAAGAAAATACATCAGGATGATATACGACGAGATAACCATGGAACTATTCAGATAACCAGGTTACAACCCGTAAACCAAACAAGGACCAGAGTTGTAACCCTTCGTCTGAACAGAACTTGGATTCTCACCATTTATCGATAAAATAAATACAGGCATTCAGGTCATGCAGTAATATGGAACAAGACTAGAATGGTTAGACTCCATCTAATCATTTCACGGCCAAGCAAGAATTACGGTTTTATACTTTAACTAACTAGGGTTGTCACAAGCCTAATTACTAACAAGATGCAGTGAGATTATTTCACAGCCACAAGCCCTGCAGACCATCCAGGTTACCCAGGTTGAAGGATTTAGAGTTGAATTCAGGTGGGTACATCGTCCAGGAAACGAATGTATCCTTAGGTAGCTTGAAGGGTGCAACACATGACAGTGTGCTGGAAATGTGCCCTACTCGACGGCAGGCTACAGATCCCAAGGCGTGCCCAGGTAACGGGATTGTCTGTAGCTGGAAAATCTCATCATGACTAATGTATTAATCTAGTTATTAGCCTTAGTCCATTTTAGTAGGTACACCTGGCCGTGGTACTCAGGAGTCCCCTCCTAGACATGATGTAAGACAGGACTGGATTATTTATACAAGCACAATCGTCCACGGTGTCCAGATTAATTATACAGGTCATGTCATGTCAGATAGCCGTCGCAACAGCTTATCAAGATATATCATGCCAGGTTTATCATGTCAAGTGTACTTGTCAGGAGTGCGCCACGACGGGCCACTATCAGGTCAGGTCGGGTTATTATGTCAGGAGTGCACCACTACGGGTCACTATCACGTCATGCTCAATTATCAATTCCAAACATATTAAATAAATTTATGATTATCAAGTTCATGACAAAAGGCATAAGGATATAAAATGGACGTAAAATATCTAATAAAGTATCAATATACAGGGCTATAGAAGAGCCATGCGGCTATGGCATATGCGGCCAGGAATGATCTCATGCAGCCGAAAAGAGAACAGTCCATGCGGCTGAATTGATATGGGTTCATGCGGGCCAAAATCCGAGTTCATGCGGCTCGGATAAATCGGTCTCAAGGCAGCACGGGCGCGCGGCGCATGCGGCTGCAGGAGCTTATGCGGTCAGAAAGGGGAATCTCATGCGGCTGGGGAGCACAGGGAGCCTGCGGCTAAGAGTAATGGGGAGCAGTCTATACGGGTCAAATGGTCCTCGTATATGCGGATGATCGGTTGAGGGTCCCTGCGGCTCCTGGTAGATGGGCCTTATGCGGCCCGAAACAGTGGGTACATATGCGGCCGAACATAGAGGTATTATGCGGCTCGCGGAGAGCGGGAATATGCGGCTGCATTAGTCTCAGCCTCATGCGGCTGGGGCTAAGTTCATGCAGCTAGAAGTACAAGGGTCTCATGCGGCTCAAATATGCATGCGGCTAGTTAGGAGTACAAGTTCATGCGGCCAGGAAGGCAAGGGCGCATATGCGGCTAAGTGGGGAAAAGTCCATGCGGCTGGAAGAACACTTGCCGCATAAAATATTCATGCGGTCAAGTCAAGTACTGTTCTTCTTCTCCAAATTCTGAGAAGAAGAACGCCATGAGAGCCAAGTTTCCAAGCTCCATAACTCCATCATCCGGAGCCCAAATCTGAACTTCCATAGGTCAAAATAGGGCAGAATAAAATGCTGTACAACATGGAACCATCAAAACTCGGAAATAACAAGATTAAGTAGATCAAAACCCAAGAAATCCGAAAATAATGCAAACTTAGATCTACAAGAATCTGGCCATGGAAAGTAAAAATGCCAAGTACTAAAGTAAGTTTAAAAGCTATAAGGAAGAGAATGAGGTAATAAAATTGGAGTTTCTCCATGAAGCTAGTTGTACTTGCCTAGACCTCTCTCTCCCTCTCTCTGGTAGGTAAGGAAGTAATGGCAGAGAAGATGATAAATGAAGAGAGAGAAAGGAGAAGGGTTAATAAATGGTAGTGGTGGTGGTAGGTAGGGGGTTCACCCCTTGGTTCATGATGAACCAAGAGCAATCCCAAACCGAACCAAGCCGACCCAAACCAAGAATAAACCAAGCCCAGGGAGCAAATTAAGCAAGGAAATCATGCAATACAAGAATAAATATGTACACATATTCTAGAAATACGTAATATGAACCACAGGCATTACGACTCTACCCACCTTAAAAGAATTCCGTCCTCGGAATTTAATCAAGAGTCTAGAGGAGCAATGACAAGCTACATTAATCACATGCAAGCTATAACTAGGCAGACAATCACTCATTCAAGCAAGGAATCGAAGGCATGAGGCATAAGAAAGACATTATACCTCACGAGTCAAACAAGTCGGGATATCGCGATCGGATATCATCCTCACGCTCCCACGTTGACTCCCCCAAAGAGTGATGACCCCAAGCAACTCGGACTAACTTGATAGTCTTATTCTTGAGGATCTTCTCTCTCCGGTCCAATATAGACACGGCCCTCTCTTCATACGAAAGGTTGGTACCAACAACCAATTCCGAATGATCCAGGATGTGGCTCGGGTCCGGGATATACCATCGTAATTGGGATACATGGAACACGTCATGCACCTCGCTTAGCGACGACGAAAGAGCGAGACGATAGGATACATCTCCTACTCGCTCCAGAATGTCAAACGGTCCTATATACCTAGGACTAAGCTTGCCCCGTATGCCGAAACGAATGACGCTACAGTTAGGCAAAATCCTCAGAAATACATGATCGCCGACCGAAAACTCGAGAGGACGCCGATGAGAATCGGCCCAATGGCGCTGGCGATCTTGGGCAACTCGAAGATGATCTCGGACTCTCCTGACCACTTCAACTGTCTGGGCAATCATTTCTGGACCGAACATCTGCCTCTCCCCAACATCATCCCAGGCTAACGGAGATCTGTACTTCCTTTCATACAGTGCCTCGAATGGTGCCATCTGGATACTAGCTTGGAAACTATTGTTGTATGAAAACTCTACCAGGTGCAAGTGATCTTCCCACGAACCACCGAAGTCAAGTGTGCAAGATCGCAATATGTCTTCAAGAGTCTGGATCGTGCGCTCCGACTGGCCATCTGTCTGCGGGTGATATGCTGAACTGAACTGGAGATAAGTTCCCAAACTCTCTTGCAAGCTACGCCAAAAGTGCGACGTAAGTCTTAAATCTCGGTCCGAGGTGATATTGACTGGCACACCGTGCAATCTGACAATCTGCCTGAGGTACATCTCTGCTAGCTGAGCCGTCGACTGACCAACTCTGAATGGAAGAAAGTGAGCCACTTTCGTGAACCGATAAACTATAACCCAGATAGCATCCCTACCAGCTGGGGATCTAGGTAGTCCAGTCACAAAATCTATGGTCACATGCTCCCACTTCCACTCTGGAATCGGTAAGGGCTGAAGAAGTCCAGCCGGTCTCTGATGTTCGACTTTAACTTGTTGGCAAACCAAACATCGAGAGACAAACCGAGCTATCTCCCGCTTCATACCATTCCACCAGAAATGCTGCCAGATATCACGGTATATCTTCGTACTGTCGGGATGGATGGAATACTGAGAACTGTGCGCTTCCGACATGATCTCCTGTCTGATATCTCTACTGGGTACACAAGGACGATTACCATATCGAAGGGTACCATCCTCATGAATGCATAACTCTGGTCTTCGTCCTGCCTCACACTCTGCCCTGAGTCGCTGAAGCTTAGAATCTATTGACTGTGCCATCCGGATCCTCTCGACTATAGTGGACTGAACTTGCATACTGGCCATCAATGCAACACTGGAAGGGAGAACAACTTTAATACCCATCTTCTAAAGATCTGCTAACAGCTCTGGTTGCGCTGTTAGAAAATAAACTCCCGCTCTCCTGCTCAATGCATCCGCAACAACATTGGCCTTCCCAGGATGATACTGCAAGTTGACGTCATAATCCACAAGAAGCTCCAACCATCTTCTCTGACGCATGTTAAGATCCTTCTGAGTGAAAACATACTTCAGGCTCTTGTGGTCGGTGAAGATCTCCACCCTGTCTCCATATAAATAGTGCCTCCACAACTTAAGTACAAACACCACTGCTGCCAGCTCCAAGTCATGGGTTGGGTAATTCCTCTCATGATCACGAAGTTGTCATGACGCATAAGCTATTACCTTCCCATGTTGCATCAGAACACATCCTAGGTCTCTGTCTGAAGCATCACAATATACTGAGAATCCTCCGGTCCCATCTGGAAGTGTGAGAATAGGAGCTGTTATCAGGCCTCGCTTCAACTGCTCAAATGAACTCTGATACTCTGCTGTCCAAGCAAACTGCACATCCTTGCGGGTCAACTGCGTCAATGGCGCTGAAATTCGAGTAAAATCCGAAACAAATTGCCGGTAGTAGCCGGCCAATCCAAGAAAACTGCGAACTTCTGCAACTGTGCTGGGCAACAGCCACGACTCAATAGCCACAATCTTCTGGGGATCCACTTGTACTCCTTCTCTGGTGATGATGTGACCCAAGTACGAAATGCGGTCGAGCCAAAACTTGCATTTACTGAACTTGGCATATAACTGGTGCTCTCTGAGGATCTGAAGAACTATACGGAGATGCTGCTCATGCTCCGCTTCACTCTTGCTGTAGACCAGGATATCATCCAAGAACACAATCACAAACTGATCCAAGTAAGGCATGAAGATGAGATTCATGAGGTCTATGAATACTGCCGGCACATTGGTCGCTCCAAAGGGCATAACAAGGAACTCCCAATGCCCATATCTCGATCTAAAAGCTGTCTTCGGGATGTCCTGCTCTCTGACTCTGATCTGATGATAACCTGAGCGCAAATCAATCTTCGAGAATAGTGAAGCCCCCATGAGTTGATCAAACAAGTCAGCTATCCTCGGAAGAGGGTATCTGTTCTTGATTGTCACTGAGTTCAAGGTACGATAATCAACACATAACCTGTATGTACCATTCTTCTTTTTCACAAGAAGCATCGGGGCTCCCCAAGGCGATCCACTAGCACGAATGAATCCCTTGGTTCTGAGTTCTTCAATCATCTTATACAAGATTTTCAATTCTGACGGCGCCATTCTGTAGACTCTCTCTGACACTGGGACCGTTCCGGGAATCAAGTCTATAGTGAACTCGATCTCTAGCTCCAGAGGCATACCTGGAAGTTCTTCTGGGAAAATATTTGGAAACTCCTCGACTATCCTGGGCAACTGAACTGCTGCTACTGCCATCCGCAATATCAGAGGAGATGACTCAACTTCGCCTCGGGAGAAAGAAAACTCTGGCTCGCCTGGAATGCTAAAAACAATCCTGCCAATATGGCAGTCTATCCTAGCATACTGGTTCCTCAACCAATCCATCCCTAGGACCACATCATAATCAGCCATCGGGAACTCTATCAATCTAGCGGGGAATTCCCTACCGCTAACTACGATCCGACACGAGGAAAACACTCTATCGACTCCCACAAGTCCGTTACCAGTAAGTATATTGAGCCTTACTGATAATGACTCGGGCTCCAATCCTATCCGTGTCGCGAATCGTGCAGACATAAAAGAATGCGATGCACCAGAATCAAATAAAGTTGAAGCTAGAAATGAGTTGACGAGAATAATACCTGCCACTACCTCTCCTGGTGCCAATCATTCCTCTGCGGTCATCACCATAGCCTGACCATGCCCTCGGGGTGTTGGTCTCCTCTACTGAAATCCTTGCTGCCTATTCTGACTCTGGACTTGGGCTTGAACATGCTGCTGGGGGTTCTGCTGTTGGAACATCTGGGACTGAGGCGACAAGGGCCTCGGCAATGGATACTGCTGCTGCTGCTGCTGGACCGGTGCTGGTCCTCTCACCGAAGTGCTAGAAAGGTTGGACGATGATGAACCACCCCTATTCGGGCAGGACCCAACCCTATGGTCTGGTGCTCCACAAGCCAGGCACAATCCCTGTACCCTGCGACATTCTGCCACCACATGGCCTGGCTTCCCACAATGAGAACATTCCACTGCGGAAGACTGCTTCTGTTTCTGCTGCTGCTGAGGGTACGTCGGGGTGGAATGCTGGACCGATGTTACTGAGGCCGCTCGCCTTGGAGCTCCAACAGTCAAAGCCCTGGCTGCCGGAGCTGGTGCTGAAGACTGATTCATCTGGCCGTGGGATCTCTTCCGACCTCTGGCCCTATCCACAATCCTCTGGAAGGTATACTCATGCCTCCGGGCTGCTCTCAAGACTGCATCAAAAGTCTGATGCTCAAACTGCTCAACTGCCAACAAGATCTCCAGGTGAAGTCCCTGCTGGAACCGCTGGGCTCTATCATACTCGGTTGCCACCAAAGTGGGAGCAAACCGACTGAGTCTGGAAAACTCGGCCGCATATCCGTCGACCGTCCTCCCATCTGCTTCAGATTGGTGAACCTCGTCTGTAGATCGTACCGAGCTACGACATCGAAATACTTGGTCTGGAATCTCTCTCTGAATACTGCCCAAGCAATGGGTGCTGCTAATCCAACGGCCTGTGCTGCCCACCAGCTGCGGGCAAGATCCAGCAACTGCAGGCGCACCACGGCCACCTTATCGTTCTCTGGGGTCCTGGCTGCTTCTAGAATCACCTCTGTGTCCTGAAGCCATGCATCTGCTACGATAGCATCTTCACTACCATCGAAGAATGGAGGGTTCAAGCACTTGAAGCTGTTGGCCGCGCTGTTACCCTGATGACCTCCTCTGGTCAAGGCATCTGTCACTGCCTGGTGCAAGGCATCTCCTCAACGATCTTGAGAAGCTAACAAGGTCCTGACGAGTCCTACCAAAGTGCCATCATCTGGTTCGACATGCTGAACTGGCTGGACTGGTGGCTCTCCGCCAGAAGGCACGACTCTGGAGGCCACTCCTGAATGCTGGCCTTGATCTCTGTGTTGTTGCTGATCCACGGGAAGTGCTCCGCCCTACTGACCGGCAGGTCCAGGAACGGTGCCGTTGAAGAAGACGACATGGGGAACAATAAGGGAGGACCAAGACAGATCAACGATACAAGCATATGATCAGGACAAGAATCCAGGGATTCAGAAGATACGAGCAGAGATCAATGGCGAATACTGATTGAGACATCTATTCGGTAAACCCTCACATATCTTGATTTACAAGACCTGCATGGGCCACCACTTAAACCATGTCACGCCCCAGAACCAGAATACTGGAGAGAGGGGACATACATAGCCAGCTACGTATATGAAATGGATTCCATCTCGCTATACGGTCACGGCTGTCTAGATACATGAGGGTTTACTACAAGCCAACAGTCTCCTATGGTCATGAACAAGCCTAGTGTCTCAATCACAAGTAAATTAGTAAATATTACAAGATATATGATCATTAAATATACAATAATAAGGCATCCCAAATATTACATATTCAGCTGATCATGAAGCTAGTCGTTACAAAATGTTAGGACTAGCAAGAGTTTAGTCATACATGATCAACCCTAGGATTTGTTAATCATGTTACAGCCCGTAGGCAGACAATAAGTAAAGTACAACCGAGCTAACAGGTGCTCGTCGGCTAAACGCCTCAAAAGAATATTTTTTACAATAGAGTGGGAGAGCCAAAAATAACCCACTCGTTGCCAGGGTTCCGTCTAATGGCCACCATCTGGCTGGAAGGTCGGTAGATCCTCTGGAGCTGCTTCGAAATCTGGCCACACAAAAGCAGCTGGTTCAGACCCCAGAAAGAGCAAGTGCCACAAAGGAAGGTTCACTTAGGAGCTAAAACCAGCAATCAGCACGAGATATAAGTAAAAGTAAGAACTGGAAATAAAGAAAATACATCAGGATGATATACGACGAGATAACCATAGAACTATTCAGATAACCAGGTTACAACCCGTAAACCAAACAAGGACCGGAGTTGTAAACCTTCGTCTGAACAGAACTTGGATTCTCACCATTTATCGATAAAATAAATACAGGCATTCAGGTCATGCAGTAATATGGAACAAGACTAGAATGGTTAGACTCCATCCAATAATTTCACAGCCAAGCTAGAATTACGGCTTGATACTTTAACTAACTAGGGTTGTCACAAGCCTAATTACTAACAAGATGCAGTGAGATTATTCCACAGCCACAAGCCCTGCAGACCATCCAGGTTACCCGGGTTGAAGGATTTAGAGTTGAATTCAGGTGGGTACATCGTCCAGGAAATAAATGTACCCTTAGGTAGCTTGAAGGGTGCAACACATGACAGTGTGCTGGAAATGTACCCTACTCGACAGCAGGCTACAGATCCCAAGGCGTGCCCAGGTAACGGGATTGCCTGTAGCTGAGAAATCTCGTCATGACTAATGTATTAATCTAGTTATTAGCCTTAGTCCACTTTAGTAGGTAATCCTGGCCTTGGTACTCAGAAGTCCCCTCCTAGACATGATGTAAGACAGGACTGGATTATTTATACAAGCACAATCGCCCACGGTGTCCAGATTAATTATACAGGTCATGTCATGTCAGGTAGCCGTCGCAACAGCTTATCAAGATATATCATGCCAGGTTTATTATGTCAAGTGTACTTGTCAGGAGTGCGCCACGACGGGCCACTATCAGGTCAGGTCGGGTTATTATGTCAGGAGTGCACCACTACGGGTCACTATCATGTCATGCTCAATTATCAATTCCAAACATATTAAATGAATTCATGATTATCAAGTTCATGACAAAAGGCATAAGGATATAAAATGGACGTAAAATATCTAATAAAGTATCAATATACAGGGCTATAGAAGAGCCATACGACTAAGGCATATGCGGCCAGGAATGATCCCATGCGGCCGGAAAGAGAACAGTCCATGCGGCTGAATTGATATGGGTTCATGCGGGCCAAAATCCGAGTTCATGCGGCTCGGATAAATCGGTCTCAAGGCAGCGCGGGCGCGCGGCACATGCGGCTGCAGGAGCTTTTGCGGTCAGGAAGGGGGAACCTCATGCGGCTGGGGAGCACAGGGAGCCTGCGACTAAGAGTAATGGGGAGCAGTCTATGCGGCTCAAATGGTCCTCGTATATGCGGATGATCGGTTGAGGGTCCCTGCGGCTCCTGGTAGATGGGCCTCATGCGGCCCGAAACAGTGGCTACATATGCGGCCGAACATAGAGGGATTATGCGGTTCGCGAAGAGTGGGAATATGCGGCTGCATTGGTCTCAGCCTCATGCGGCTGGGGCTAAGTTCATGCAGCTAGAAGTGCAAGGGTCTCATGCGGCTCAAATATGCATGCGGCTAGTTAGGAGTACAAGTTCATGCGGCCAGGAAGGCAAGGGCGCATATGCGGCTAAGTGGGGAAAAGTCCATGCGGCTGGAAGAACACTTGCCGCATGAAATGTTCATACGGTCAAGTCAAGTACTGTTCTTCTTCTCCAAATTCTGAGAAGAAGAACGCCATGAGAGCCAAGTTTCCAAGCTCCATAACTCCATCATCCGGAGCCCAAATTCGAACTTTCATAGGTCAAAATAGGGCAGAATGAAATGCTCTACAATATGGAACCATCAAAACTCGAAAATAACAAGATTAAGTAGATCAAAACCCAAAAAATCCGAAAATAATGCAAACTTAGATCTACAAGAATCTGGCCATGGAAAGTAAAAATGCCAAGTACTAAAGTAAGTAAAAAAGCTATAAGGAAGTGAATGAGGCAATAAAATTGGAGTTCCTCCATGAAACAAGTTGCACTTGCCTAGACCTCTCTCTCCCTCTCTCTGGTAGGTAAGGAAGTAATGGTGGAGAAGATGATAAATAAAGAGAGAGAAAGGAGAAGGGTTAATAAATAGTAGTGGTGGTGGTAGGTAGGGGGTTCACCCCTTGGTTCATGATGAACCAAGAGCAATCCCAAACCGAACCAAGCCACCCAAACCAAGAATAAACCAAGCCCAGGGAGGAAATTAAGCAAGAAAATCATGCAATACAAGAATAAATACGTACACGTATTCTAGAAATACGTAATACGAACCACAGGTATTACACATTATGAGACCTAACCCTAATTTTTTCTCATGGTCCCTGTCGTAGCCTTATATATATATATATATATATATATATATATATATATATATATCCTCTATTCTCTGGCCGTTCTATGATTATCAGAAATAAGAAACTTTCTCTAAATTTGTGAATCATGTAAGAAGAGAAATGAAGGGATGCCAAGAAGAAGAAAAGACTGGGGGATCGTCGCCCACACGACATCCAACCTGAGGATAGAATACGTGTAGAAGATCTTGGGGTCGTGACTGCGCGAGATTACTAGGAACTGTTGTCTTCTTTCCTCCGCAGGTATACTTTATGAACCCTAATTTCTGTCTATGAAGGGTTAGAACATTTTTATATCTGTTTAACTTTCTATCGATCAATACGTACACCAAATTAGGGTCTTGGGAATCCCCAGTTCTATCAGAATATTTGTGACTGAGATAACTACCAGTAATCCCTACATATCTAATAAATTAGACCTGCATGGGCCGCGACTAAAGCTCATGTCACATCCCAAAACTAGAATACTAGCAAGTAGGGAAGGACCAGGCCAGCTATGTATACCAAAGTACTCCAGTACTCCAAAATAACGTATAAGCTGTATAGATGAGGGTTACTACTTCAAGACAACAGTCAATCCTAGGTCATGAATCCTAGATATCTCAATCACAGGCAGTAATCAAAGTACAAAAAGTATGATCATCACGAGTATAAAATAGTAAAGCATCCCAAACTATCATATATGGATGATCATGAACCTAGTAATAAAAAATAAAGAACTAGCATGACTAAGTCATACATGATCAACTCTAGCTGTAGTCTAGAAATATACAGACCATGTCTAAGCCCGTAAGCCAAATGTCAAGTCCAAAATATGACATAAACACGTGCTCGGTAGCTAAACGCCTCAAAATAATACATATAGATAAGAATTGGTAAGAGAAAGAACACCCACTCAAGCACCTTGGTGCTCCGGGTGGTCACCATCGAGTGGAAGGTTCGGTAGATCCTTGGGCTCCTCAACTAGATCCGGTCAAACAAAACCAGTAGCGTCAGACCCACAATAGCAAGTACCATAAAAAAATCCAAACTATGAACTAAAACCAGTATATAAATCTAACAACACTAAGGTAAAGCAATAAACAAGACGTTAATAGTAAAATGGTACCACAGTGTATATGAAAGAAAATTGAAAAATGTAAGAGAAGTAGCATATAAACATATAAGGATGAAATTGAGCATGTAAGCATAAAGTGAAATCGAGCATATAGGACAAGTAGTGAAGCCAGGCATGTATTATTATGATTAATAGCATACACTAGAAGAACGAGAATCTAAGTACTGAAATAAGATAAACTAGAGCAAGACTAGACTAGACTAGACATGAATGGACTCTATTCATCATTTATGGCAAAAAAAACGAGTAGGACTTGACAAATTAGCTAACTAGGGTTATCACAATCCTAATTACTGACATATACAAGTTGAGAAATCTAATCCAGTTACCTGCACTGCAGATTACCCGACTGATCTAGGCCAAAAGAAGAAAAGTAACGGATACATTGCCCGAAAGACATGTATATCATGGCTAGCAGGATACATTGTCTGGGAGACAAGTGTATCTTATTGACAAGTGCAATACTCGACGATGCGCTGTAAGTATGCTCATCATGACAGATAGCTCCAAACCAAATCCCATATATATATATATATATATATATATATATATATATATATATATATATAAAAGGGCCGGAACAAAAGGGTTGCAGGTAACCGGAGAGTTCTCCCTCCATATGATCTAGATAATCAAGCTATTTGTTAATCCTTAACATTTTCACTCAGGATTTTGGGTGTGGCATTCCGCAGAATCCATCCTAAACATGAGACATGCAGGACTGGATATGACAAGTCAAGCAAGAAAGTGCACATAATAAGCCACTACAAGAGAAGACAAGGCAAGTATCAAGACTGGAGTGTGCTACGACGAGCCACTATAGTAAACTAGACATGTACTAGAATCAAGAGTGTGCCTTAACAGTCCATTATCAAGTAAGCTAGACATATACAGGAATCAGGAGTACAGCATGATATGCCACTATCAAGACGAGACAAGATTAAGTACCGGGTCCAACCAAGTATGACAGGGCAAGGCAGTAAACTGGGCAAAACAAGACAGTAAAGTAGTAAACAAGAAGAAATCAGAAAGTTTAATCAAAATTAGAAAATAAACAACTTGGGCACTGAATTGGTATACGACAGTACATACCGGAACCGCCGGTATGCCGGTTTCTATAAGCAAAAACTTTATGTCAAATTTTATATGTCGCACCAGTACAATACTCGACTGGTACACCATCGGTATGTCAAAAAGTGTCACAACGGCTTTTAAACTAAAAAGAGGGATCATAAATTGGTATGCCATCAGTATACACCGGGATACCGGTGGTATGCCGTTTCTAGCTGAGAAACATGAATAAGGGCATAAAACAAGTTCAGGAAACCAAAACTCGTTCTGAAAGTTACAGAAATTCAGTATAACCATGAAAATAATACTAGAGGAAGGTCCTGAATGGCCTGTATGCTAAATCTTATGGCAATCACTCCGGTATCATTCCCGATACAAAGTTTCTTGCTAGAAAAATAACTAGAAATAACAAGATAACAAAAACCTAGCTCAAACTAAATTCTAAAACAGTCAAAATAACAATAATAATGATAGAAACATATTTAGTAAAGCAAGTACTAGGGAATACTGGACTATCATGACAGTAAGAAAATAAAATCAACAGTAAAATAATAATACTTCCAGTAGTTCGGCAAGATGTACATGCCTAATAAAGCTCCGAGTCTAACTCTTCAAATCCACCACCAAAAAGGATTCAGAAACCACACTCTGAGGTCTAAGGACCAAGCTTGAAGCTTCCGTTTAGCAGGTGTGAGGCCCGCCTCACTGTATCAGTATTTTATACGGATACATATTTATTTGAGCTGTATTTCGTATTTCCTGAATTTTGAGAATATTTAAAGTTGTTGAATTGTCATTGTACGGATTTCTGACAATTGTCGGGTGACCCGTATACTGGCTTGTTTTATTTTTTTTGGTATGAATCATGACTTGGTTTTAATTTGATTTGACTTGGTTTTATTGGTTTGGTTTAACATGGTTTGGTTTGGCTTGGACTTGGTTTGGTTTAGTTGGTTTCTTATGAGAGAGGTGTATGGTTTAGATTGAGTGGAGAGGAATGAATGGTGGAGATTGCTTGGGCTTGTTATATAAGCCACCTACCACTCTCTCTCCTCCATTATTCATTTTCATTTTCCATCTTCATCTTCTTCTTCTTTCCTTCTTCACCAAGGAGGAGAGGCAAGTACACCTTGCCGAACCTTGAACAAATTTGCCTTTGATTGTTCCATCTTCTTCCTTGCATGATTCTAAGCATGTTTAGAACTTGGAGTTTTTGATTTTATCGGGTGGATGCTTATAGATCTAAGTTTATATTATTTTCGTTTTTCTTGGGTTTTGATCTACCAAACTTACTTGTTTACAAAAACTAATAGTTCCATGTTGCAGAGAATTTAATTTTATGCAGTTTTGGCTTTTGTTTCGCTTGATTTCGACTCCGGATGAGGAAGTTATGGCCATTACAAGTTTTCAGAACTTTCATGGCTGAACTTGCTGTTTGGGGACGATGAACCTCATGCGCCCGGGAGGCCATGCGCCGGGAGGCCATGCGCGTGAAGTCCCGGCAACGCATCCCTTAACTCCGAGCGTGTCATGCGCATAGGTTTCCTACGCGCATGTACTGAAGACGCAACGTGAGTTTCTCATGCGCCAATTCGTGCAGGAATCTCATGCGCCGATTTGTGCAGGAATCTCATGCGCCGATTCGTGCAGGAATCTCATGCGTCGATTTGTGCAGGAATCCCATGCGCCGATTCGTGCAGGAATCTCATGCGCCGATTCGTGCAGGAATCTCATGCGCCGATTCGTGCAGGAATCCCATGCGCCGATTTGTGCAGGAATCTCATGTGCCGATTCGTGCAGGAATCTCATGTGCTGATTCGTGCAGGAATCTCATGTGCCGATTCGTGCAGGAATCTCATGCGCCGATTCGTGCAGGAATATCATGCGCCGATTCGTGCAGGAATCTCATGTGCCGATTCGTGCAGGAATCTCATGCGCCGATTGTGCAGGAATCCCATGCGCCGGAATTGCTCTATTTTGCTGTTTTGCATGTTTAAGTTGTTTTATAGCTAGAATCTTGAAAAACTCAAAACATGAAAGTTGTAGAGTTTCTCCTTAGCTTCAAGAATATATATTATTTATATATATATTATTATTTAATTGTGTAAGTTTCTTCCCTCCTTGATAAATGACATGACCTGATAGTGACCCGCCGTGGTGCGCTCCCGACATGATAACTTGACCTGACAAATTTGACATGATAACTTGATATGATAATTCTTGATAGTGGCCCGTCGTGGCGCACTCTTGATAAGTGATAATGATAATTCTTGATAGTGGCCTGCCGTGGCGCACTCTTGACGTGATAAACCTGACATGATATATCTAGAATGCTGTTGCGACGGCTAACACGACTTGACAAGATTGAATAACTTGGACACCGTGGACGATTGTGCTTGTACAAATAAACCCGACTTGTCTTGCATCATGTCTAGGACGGGGACCCCTGAGTACCACGGTCAGGGGCACCCACTGAAACCGACTAAGGTTAACAACTAGAATAATCCAGTAGTCATGAAGAGATTTCCCAGCTACAGGCAATCCCGTTACCTGGGCGCGCTTGTGGATTTGTAGCCTGCCGACGAGTAGGGCACACTTCCAGCACACTGTCATGTGTTGTACCCTTATTGTACTAATATTCGCCTGGATAACCTGGATGGTCTGCAGGGCTTGTGGCTGTGGAATAATCTCACTGCATCTTGCTAGTAATTAGGCCTGTGATAACCCTAGTTAGTTAAAGTATCAAGCCGTACTTATTGCTTGGCCGTGAATGTTGGATGAAGTTCGATCAGTCTAGTCTTATCTTGATCTTGTACTTGGTTGTTACATGTCCTGATTTCTTACTTTATCTTGCCGATAAATGGTGGGAGAAACCAAGTTCTGTTCAGACGAAGGGTTACAACCCCGGTCCTTGTTTGGTTTACGGGTTGTAACCTGGTTATCTGAATAGTCCCATGGTTATCTCATCGTATATCACCTTCCCAGTCTAAGTCTTGTTTAGATCCAGTTCCTAATTGTTTCCAGGATAATGATTGTAATGATTGTCACTCTAATGTATTGTACTCTGTATTGTCACTCCCTGTTTGTCACTCTCTGAGTGTCACTTAATGATTGTCACCTTTAGCAATAAATGATCAGAGACCAAGTTCTGTTCAGGCGAAGGGTTACAACCTCGGTCCTTGTTTGGTTTAAGGGTTGTAACCTAGCTTCCGGAATAGTACTTTCGTCCTCTCTTTGTATATTGCCTAGCTCTAGTTATTTAATATGTTCTCTAGTTACTTTATCTCACCTGTTCATATGACTACTTGCTTTACATAACTCTTAAAAGATCGTTTGCTTAACAAGTCTACTTTTAATTGTGTTTACTAAATGCTTTACTTACTTCCTTCTTATGTTCGGGTTAAGTGCATTGGTACTACACGAATCTCGATCCTCTCTTATTTATTGCTTTCTCTCTCTGTTGATTGCCTATGATTGCTGGTTTTAAGTTCATTGTTCGGCCTCCTTTGTGGTACTTGCTATTTGGGGTCTGACCCCACTGGTTTTGCATGGCCAGGTTCTGATAGAAGAGCCCGAAGGATCTACCGTACCATTCATAAAACGGTGACCAGCCGGAGCACCGGAGTGCCTCAGTGGGCTCTTCTTCATTCTTCCACTGATATGTAAATTCTCTTCTTGTAACGTTTAGCCCCGAGTACGTGTTTAGCTCGTGTTTTGGTATTTTCCTTGATATTGTAGCCTACGGGCATAAACATGATATGTGTATTCTAGACTATAGCTAGTCCTTATCATGTACGACTAATATTCTAGCTAGTCATCAGTTCTGTGGTACTGGCTTCATGATCAGTCATGTATATATGGTTCGGGACGCCTTACTATTGTATGTATGATGATCGTACTCTTGCTCTTGTATAATTGCCTGTGATTGAGATACCTAGGATTGTTAAACCATAGGATTGACTGATGGCATGTAGAGTAACCCCCATGTCTTGACAGCTTATACGTGATTTCAGAGTATTAACGTACTTTGGGATTGCGTAGCTGGCTATGTTTGCCCCCGCTCTCCGGTATTCCGGTTCTGGGGCGTGACAGCAGGTTCAATAGCAGCCTCAGGGACAGACTCAGCGGACTCCCATTTGTGCCTTATGTAAAAAGTCTAGGCATTTTTGGGAAAATTGCAGAAAGAGGCTCAGAGTATGCTTGAACTCTGTAATAGCTAGACATCAAGTGGGAGATTATCTCCTATATCGTCCAGTCCAATGTGTAGCCCCGGACCGTAAGGGTCTAGCTATGCCCCCTGTGGCATAACATTATGCCCACCACCAGCATAGGGAGATACCCAGTGTAAAGTCCTAGTCCCAAAATACTTAGGACTAAGTACGTCGACATGCCAGCTACATACATACGAAGTATACTCCAATATATGGATCCATCATATGTATACATAAGCTGTAAAATATAGTAAACCATGACACAATCTCATCCATAAATAAAGAGGAAGGAATTTATAATTCAACTCATAAATTGTCATTTATAAATCGTTGAGCGGAGACAAATCCACTACCAACTAAAAAGAGAAAAATACATGATAGGTAAAGGAATTTGTCGAGCGAAGAGAAGATGATCCAAGGGTAATCATCCTCGAAGAAATGGCCTTGGCTAGAGCACCAGCGAAAACCACAAAAGACACACTTGGAGAGTTCACCAAGTCTTCAGAGGGACGTACAAGATACATAAAGAACATGCTATGTAAATACTGAATATAAAATATGCCACAAATAAAAGTAAGTGATAAGACACCAATAAGGTAATCTAACTAAACTAAAGTGAACATGCAGTTAAGAACAAACCTTTCGTCGCATGAGCCCTGGCTGTAAATGGGATCTGGTATAGTCTCCACTTGGGCACCAGTGACCTAAGCGCATGACGTTCAAAAACAACAGTGGCCAACCTGAGGGGGTCATCATACCCGTATCTCTAGAGAAGCTTTCGGGTTACAAGGGAATGTGTAATAGAAGCCCATACGACAAGGAAATATTCTCCCCACCCGATGCACCTATCAAGTCGTATTCGCGATCATGTAACACTACTAACCGTCAAGTCTTCTAACATGCATCTATTGACAGCTAGACCTAACGCACGTCATATAGGCATAAGTGATCAGCCAACACGCAACTCCGGAGGCCGTATACTAATCACAACTCACACACATCTCGTGCCACCTCTGTGTCAAATTTATGTAGAGGTGCTAAACTAATGGTAGTCTCCTAACTCTAGGTCCATATGCAATCAAAGGATAAATATAGCAAAGCTAATATCACCGAGCAGGCATTAAATCATGAACTATAATAATGGTACAACTGGAAATAAATAAATAGTGATATGCAATAACCAAAATAAAATACAGACTAATTATAAACAGTAAATTATGGTAAGGTATCTTGCCTGATGTTACGTCTGGTGTGGTGCGATGGTCCAACAAGCCCAGTTTTGTTCAATAGCTGTGATCACGGTGTAAGGGTCCGAGATTCACGAGAAATATAAATGCATGATCAGTCGTGATCGATGGCGATAATCGAGGAGGAATTTTGGAGATAGATGCGTATACAAATTTTTAGAAATACTTTATACTAATATTATAAAAATTTTATAACTATATTTTTATTAGTCAAAAATCATGAAATCTAAGATATCATTTGTAAAACTTAGTTTTGTCAAAGTACACTAATTAGGTCAAAAACTATAATTGAAATTAGACATAAAATCATACAATAATGAAAAAAGAAATATCATAATTTATGAATACAGTTTAGGTCTCAATAAAATTTTTCTACAAAATATATTTTGTCAAATATTATTTTAATACAAAAATAATGAAAGTAACTAAATATAGTTCTAATTATATATATTGGTTTAATATAATAGAAAGCCATACTTATTATTTTCTATTCCTAGATGCAGGATACAAACTAATCAAATCTTTCTTTCTAATGATACTCAATATATAATAAATGATAATAATAATTCATGAAATAATTATAATATAATATTAGGGTTTTATAAAGGAAACAAAAGAACATAGGAACAAACCACTAAACAAAAAAGAAACACAAAAATAAAATGAAATAAATGAAATAACTAAACTAAATGATTGTAAACATCAAGAAGTTGTTGTCTTCTCTTAAATGCTGGAAAGAGAATGAGGAGCTTAAAAGACTTGAATTAAAAGAGGGGAAGAGATGGGGACATCGGAAGAAGGAAGCAGGAGAGAGAGGGAGAGTTGGGAGAAAAAGAAAAGCGAGGAGAAAGGAGGACTTACAGTGGGGCTTCCCGTGGCTGGGCGGCCGAAAAAGCTAGGTGGAGGCTCGGCGCGAGTGGCGCGGAGCAGAGCTCGCTGGTGGTGGGCGAGGTACGAAGGCACCCGAAGGCTCGCAGCACTCAACATGGTGAGTCGGCGCCAGATCTGCGATGAGGGGCGGAGCATGTGAGTCTGGTGTCGGTGCTGTTGGCGGACGACGACGATGAGGTATCCAGGTGAGGATTTGGTTTAGGTTTTAGGGCTATCTTCTTCATCTTTTTAGTGTTTGTTATTTTGTGGTAATGGTGGTCTATTTGGTTTTAGGGGCGGCTGTGGCCTACGATGACCATGATGGGGGCGGCTTTGGGATAATGGTGGTGATGTTCGGATGATGGCGGAGCTTGGAAAGTAGAGGAGGGTGGTGATGAAGTTGTTTACTAGCGACAACGGGGTGGCTGTAAGCCGGGTTGGACGACTACAATAGGGATGGTGACGGGTGTGCTGTGGTGTCGGGGACGGTGATGGTCGAGGAGGTTGTGGTTGCGGAGTTGACGGCAGCGAGGGGTCGTCAGGAAGAGCGGGAAGGATAGGGTGTGGCCTGGTGGTCCGGGGGTAGTTAAAGATAGACTTAGTGGTGCAGTTGGATTGTATCCTACACGACACGGAGACGATGTTGTGTCCGGCATATCGGACACAGAGAGGACTTTGTATATGTAGAAGATATATAGTGGATGGAATCGGCGACATAGTCACGATGCACATCTGGTTTGTAGATATTTGGCTTATAGAATTACGGGAAAAAGAGAGTAAGAGTCTCTCCTTATATAGGAGGTGGACTTCCTAATAGGATAAGTATTAGAATTGATTTAAAACCCCAATAGATAAATACCATATTAATTCAATCTCTTTTAGAAAATTAATTTAATCAAATCCGATAAAACCTAGATAAAACATTTATTTAATAAAATCTTTTTTAACTTATACTATATTATTTAATCTAATATTAATTCAAACAAAATTTTAAATATTATTTTCATAAATAATAAAATATAATAATAATTAGTTTCCAAAATACAATTATATCCATAAATTTAAAGTCATGTATCTCGTATGTAAAAGATTATTTATTTAACACATCATTTTTGAAATTATCAATTATATTTGTATAATAAAAGTAAAAAGAACTTTTTATATTAAATCGATACAGTTTGTAAATCGAATAATAAAGATAATATGAGTAAATAAGATATTACCATATGAAATTTGAACCTATACTTTTCCTGTATAACGAAATCCATAATAATATTTTTTTATAAAATATGTACTTCGCACATATTCGCACTCGACGAGCAATTTTTTTATATAAAATCTTTTATAGGTTAAATAGAGGAAGATACCCCAGCAGGGCAGTGCTTTTGTGATAATGGTCAAGGGGACCGATCAATAGGTGATAGGTTAGCAGGTTTTGCTCTGATCTTCTCATTTTCTTTCCTTTCTATCTATTGATCTGTGTGATTCCTAGTATCTTATAGTTTGTATTAGTAATATTGTGCTATAATATAGTTAGTAGTAATCGTTGATAGAGACTTCAATATTGTGATAGGTGGAGACCATAACCATGCATGGTTGATAATCTTGGATTTTTTAATAAAATTATATGTTGTATGATTTTACATTTTATATTCTTAAGACCATCATTTAATAGGGGGAGAGTTGACCATAGTGAGGATTATGAGAATAGGAGGAGAAGAGATGTATCAGTGATACCTATCTTTTGAAACATGAGTTATTTTTATTTCGTGCCCTGCTTTCATCTTAAATTTTAAGGATAAATTTTTTTAAGGGGATAGGATTGTAATTATCACTTTCCAAAAAAGGGATATTTTGGTAATTTTACATGTTATTATTTTAATATACATTATTTTATAGTGGTTGTCTAGAATTATATTAGTATCAGTTAATGGCTAGCCAATTAGACAAGTGTTAGTGGTAATTATTGTTAGTCATGACTTTAGCAATTAGAATTAATTAAGTTTAGTTGTCATGAAAGGGATATTTATTTTAGTAGTAGAGATTCCTTCTTTTAATTAATTAGATCCATCCGTGACATATGGAGAGGGAAAAACTTGATATTTTGACATGACCAAAACTTTACTATAAAAGATAATTTCTAATTAGGGATTCATCCGTTCATTCCATTTCACTCATTAGTCTCATTTTCCCTAAAGCTTCTTTTTTCCCAAGAAAACCTAATTCCCTACCAATTCCACTCAATCTATTTCCAATACCACTTATCCTCACCACCATGAAGGCCTATAGCATTGGAGAGCACAAGAAGATCCATAGGAGAGAATCTTGCTAGGAGATCGTGTCCGACTCATCCCTTCCGTGTCCAAATTGGAAATTCTCCAAAGAGGCTACCAAAACAATAGGTAATTCTCACAATTTTATGAAATTCATAGTTAGGAACACCCCTTGGTCATGTAGGAATCCTTTAATGGTTAGATTTGACTTTTCAAGGGTAGTTCTAGGCATTAGGAGCCCTCAATTTAGTAGATCAATGTTGGTATCATAATTTTGGGGTTCAATTTGGAGAAAACCCCAATTATGTTCATTAAGTGTGTGCATTGTGTTCTAATAAGTACTATTGATGTTTATTTAATGGTGTGAAGTTGTTCTTGTGTCCAAAATTGAACACGTAGAGTTCGTATCATGGTACGCCATGATACGTATAGGTGGATTAGGTAAATTGGGTGTATACATGTGTTCTTTTGTCCAAAATAGCCCAAATTGATCATAATATTCATCCTCATCTTTAGCAGCCATATCAACTTAGAAATGTCATAACTCCTAACTCAGCACTTCGGTTAATATTTTTTAAGGGAACCATATCGAAGTTAACTTTCCAAATATATAAATTAATAAGCCAAATTCGTTCTGGAACTTTCTGTAAAGCTGTTTGAGTGTCAGGTGTCCGAAAGACGATCGTGTTTTGATTTTTTTGATTCGTGGAGCTTTTGGACATGAAAATGCGATCCGTTTGAATTTCCGAAAAGTTGATATGAAGGGCTACGATATACTTTAACCCGATAATATATATTTATTGAATAGGTCTAATAGGTGCAGTACTTTGACCTAGAGCATTTAGATTCAATTCATGACAAATGGATAGGGGCAAACTTGATATTTTGGCATAACCAAAACCTTACTATAAGAGATAATTTATAATTAGTGATTCAACCATTCATTCTATTTCACTCATTAGGCTCATTTTCTTCCAAAGCTTCTTCTACACCAAGCAAACCTAATTCCCTATTAATTTTACTCAATCCATTTCCAATTCCACTCATCCTCACCATCATGAAGGCCTAGAGCATTGGAGAGCACAAGAAGATACATAGGAGAGGAGCTTGCTAAGAGACGTGCCTGACTCATCCCTTCCGTGTCAAAAGTCAGAATTCTCTAAAAAGGCTACCAAAACACTAGGTAATTCTCTGAACTTTATTAAATTGATGGTTAGGAACACCCCTTGGTCATGTAGAAACCCTTCCATGGTTACATTTGACTTCCCAATGGTAGTTCTAGGCATTATGAGCCCTCAATTTGGTAGATATAAGTTGGTGTCATGATTTTGGAGCTCAATTTGGGAAACATCCCAATTATGTCAATTAAGTGTGTGTATTGTGTCCTGATGAGGACTATTGATGATTATTTGATGGTATGAAGGTGTTCTTGTGTCTAAATTGGACACGTAGAGTCCGTATCATGATACGCCATGATACATATAGGTGGATTTGGTAAAATGAGTGTATACATGTATTCTTTTGTCCAAAATAGTCCAAATTTGTCATAGTATTCATCATCATTTTTAGCAATCATAATAAATTAGAAATTCTATAACTCGTAACTTAGGACTTCGATTAATCTCTTATTTTTTAAAAGAACCGTATTGAAGTTAGATTTCCAAATATATCAATTAATAGGCCAAATTCGTTCTAGAACTTTCGGTAAAATTGTATGAGTGTCAGGTGTCCGAAAGATGAACACGTTTTGGTGTTTTCGCGACTCCGGGAGCTTTCAGACACAAAAAATACGATCTATTTGAAGTTTCGGAAAGTTGTATGAAGGGCTACAACATACTTTAATCCTACAATTTATTGAATAGGTCTAATAGGTGCAGTATTGGTTACAAGTAGAGAACTGACTATACGACATAGGCATTTTGTGTATCTTATGAGTCTAGGTAGTATAGATAGCAAGTGAGTATAGGTATTATCAAGTATATGTATGATACAGTATACATATATATATTATTGTTAGGTAATATGTGTTAGTTAGTGTGTGTTAGTGTTGATACCAGTGGTTATCAAGTGGGCCAACTATAGATAAGTTATGTGTCAATGAATTAGAGTTTGGGATAAGATACTAGTATGATACTTGGGTACCATGAGGATATTGGTTTCATTACACTCTAGTATCATGAGAAAGGGTAAGTGAGTATTGGAGCTTGAGTAAAATATTCTATTTCGTATCAAGTATTAGTATTAGAATTAGTCGGATAAGTATCTAGGAGGATAAGGTTGGTCAAGATACTAATGTATTGGATATTAAAACTAGATAATGGGTAATATCAAGATGTCAAGTGCCAAAAATAGGGTAAATAACTTGGATGTAAGGTAGCTGTAGATTATGGTCATGGGTTAGTATCTTGGGGATTAGTACCATATGATACTTAGTGTAGTACCATGGTACCATGTGCAAACAAGTAGATATGTGTGGGATAAATTAGAGTGTGGTATCCTAGGATGTATCAAGGTATTTAGAATACCAAGGTACAAAAATATTAGAACTAGTATGAGGTAATACTAGGATACTAAGGTAAGGTTATGATATTGGATATTGGATTAAGATACCATGGTAAAGGTACTGTCTAGCTTTGGTAATAGGTTAGATATCAAGGTATGAGTTAAGGTATTGGATATTGGTCAAGGTATTAGTTTAGAAACTAGGATACATGATAATCTATTAAGGTATTGGTTAAGGTAATGAGCTAATTATAAGTTAATAACTAGGTAATGAGTATATAAATTAAGATAATATGAGTTAGGTTATATTGGACTATACATACATTTTTTTTATATATATATTGGACCATACATATATATATATATATATATATATATATATATATATATATATATATATATATATATAATGATAGTTAGTACGGATATTAGCTAGTATATAATAGCTAGTAATAGCTGGTATAACTTGAATATTAACAAAGTATTGACTATTATAGACTAGAAAATCTAGTTTAGCCAAGATATTGACCCTACAACTATGGTATTGACTAATAGCTAAAGTATTTGAGATACAGACTATGGTATTAGGTAAATGTGCGGTACAAGTTGAGATACTGTGATACAGGATAAGGTAAATAGTTATAGGCCAAGGTGTTGCAAAAATTTACATGTAGAAGTATATATTAAGGTATTATATGCTAGGAACTTATTAGTATAGTTTAGAAACCTAGTATTGGCTAGTTTGACCTAATTAGTACCTAAAAACTAATTATTGATTTGTTAAGACATAATATAACTTTATAAATCTTATAAATTGGTAAAATCAACATATAAACTAGAAAATGACCTAGTTTGACTGTGTTAACTTAGATTTGACCTACTTTAACTATTGTGACTTAGTTTTGACATAAAAATCTGGGTTTGAGTTAACTAAATATATTATTGACTTTAAAATACTATTCGACCTTGATACATCATACATAGGTTACTTAGGCTCTAGTTTAGGCACTATTTGATATTTGTTGCTCCAAACTTCAGGCGAGTACATTCTCGGATAGTTTTTATTATCTGATATTTACTATAATCCGTGTACTTAGTGATGTTCTACTTGATTTCTAACACGATGGTTATCCGAATTAGTTGTTATGGGTTCTATCTTAATATATGACTTCTCATATCGTATTGTACACCTCGATTACTCTGCTCATATATTGACTCCATATTATATTTCTCGTATCATGATGTGACTCAAATTGTACTATTGTAGATAGCCATTCCTATTGGATTGAGCCGTACTATTGTGCTATCGTGGATAGCCAATCCGATTGGATTGAGCCATACTATTATACTACTATGGATAGCCAATTCTATTGAATTAAGTCATACTATTGTGAATAGACAATCCTGTTGGATTGAGCCGTACAATTGTGGATAACCAATCATGCGTTACCCGTATGATTGAGCCATACTGTCGTGGATATTGTTTAATGATTAAACACTTATTGGAAATGATGGTTCAAAACACATAGTTAGTTTAGTTCCTTTTTGCCTATTTTATATTCTTTGTGATACTCTTTATTTGCTTCGTTTTCTTATTCTTATTGCACGATATGGCAGATAATCTTGTATTTCAATCTCTGATACTGTTATTGACTAGTTATGGTACAATTCTATATTCTTACTATGTATTACACTCACTATTAATGTTTTATAGCATTTATCATATATTTGGAACTACTATTAGAGTTATGTGCTTCGCTCCAATCCTGATTGGATAATATTTTTCAGAGATCTGGAGGGTTTCTGTCCTACGTACTACGGAGAAAGTGTAGATAAGGGCTATCCGTAGGAGACCCAGGAGGAGCCAGTCCAGTAGAGAAGATACCAGTAGGTGTAGCCTGGTTAGCATTAGTATTTTATTGCACTAGATTTGCACTAGACTTTGAGACATTGTATTTTTCCATATTTTACTTATGTAGATGTTGAGATAGCTAGACTCTTGGACCATGATGTTGTTGAGACACATCTATTCCTAGTTTCTTCTTAAATTTATTTTTTCTTATCATTATCGTGCCATTTATCTCTCTTATGGCATAATGTGATTAAGTATAGACTATTATCATTATATTGTCCTCTATTCAGACTTGAGTTATCACTACCAGGTTATGTTGTGAGATATGGATAGATAGCAGTTGACCTAGATAGCGTTCTACCGTCGATACTGCGGCGTAGGCTGGACATGTCTCACACACTCGTACTCTTATATCCGGGTACGGGTCGTGATAAAGCTATCTTCGGTATATCTTCCTTCCTCATATTGATCGGATGGTAACTTGATTTGAGATTGATCCTCGAGAATATATAAGCTCCATTCAACTGGTCGAACAAATCATCAATTTGTGGAAACAGATTCTTGTTCTTGATTGTTATATTAAGATGTCTACAATCAATATACAAGCGAACTGATCCGTCCTTCTTCGGTACAAACAAAATAGGTTCTCCCCAAGGTGATACACTGGTATGAATAAACTTCTAGTCTAGAAGATCATCAACTTGCTTCTTCACCTCTTCTAACTCCTTCGACACTAAACTGTACACAGATGATGTGACCGGCTCTACCCACAAAATCAAGTCAATAATGAATTCTACTTCCAAATCAAGTGGCAAGCCTGGTAAGTCATCAAGAAATACATCCACAAAATTTGATACAATCTTTGGATACTCAACCTTGTTATCCGCAATATCTGCTTTAAGAATAGGTTGGGCACCCTGCTTTTTAGTCCCACGAAGAAACTCAAACTCTGGTTGCCTAGGTGTTCTAAAGATAACTCGTCCAAGCCGACAATCTAATGTCACGTGATACTGACTAATCCAGTTCATACTAAGTATAATGTCATAATCCGGTATGGAAATGATTAAGATTTGTGACCGATCTCTCTCTACAAACAACTATCAAGCAAGAGCTAAAGGTGTCACTAACTAGGATAATCCCATCTCCCGTCAGAATCCTCTAGACCTTATGTCATGCCCCAGAACTAGAATACTGGAGAGCGGAAGATAGACACAGCCAGCTACGTATATTGAAGTGCAATCCACCTCACAATACAGTAACGGCTGTCTAAATGCATAAGGGTTTATCTACAAGCCATCATTCTCTTATGGTCAAGAACAAATCTAGTGTCTCCATCTCAAGCAAGCAAGTAAATGTTACAAGATATTAGATCATCAGACATACAAAGTAAGGTATCCCAAATATTACATATTCATATGATCATGAAGCTAGTCATACAAAATACGAAGACTAGCAAGAGGTAAGTCATACATAATCAACCATAGGATTTGTCAATCATGTTACAACCCTTAAGCAAACAGAATTTAAGTTTCAACACAAGCTAACACTTACTCGATGGCTAAATGCCTCAAAAGAATAATCTATAATAGAGTGGGAGAGCAAAATAAGAAACCCACTCATTGCCAAGATTACGTCTGGTGTTCACCATCTGGCTGGAAGACGAGTAGATCCTCGGGTGCTACTATAAAATTTGGCCATACAAAACTAGTTAGGTCAGACCCCAAAAAGAGCAAGTTCCATAAGGGAGGCTCCACATAGGAACTAAAGCCAGCATATAATAAAAGAAGAACTGATAAAAGAGCATAATTAAATAACATGAAAGACTGAGTTAACATAAGCTTGTAGAAGGAGGAACAATAGGTGGAATATAATTCCCATGTTAATCATGAGACAATTCATTCAAGCACGGGCAATCAAGTCCTACGGCTTGCTATTGTTAGCTAACTAGGGTTATCACAAGCTTAGTTACTAACAAGATGCAATAAGATGTTCTCGCAGTCATAAGCCCGACAGAATATCCTGGTTATCCAGGCGAGGGTTACAAGAGTTACAAAAGTTATCAAGATTACTGGTGTACTTTAGTGCTTATGATTTAAGAAGTGCAACACATTACAATGTACTAGAAATGTGCCCTACTCATCGGCGGGCTACAAGTCCACAGGTTTGGTCGAGATAATGGGATCGCCTGTAAATGAAAAATCTCTCTATATGAACTACTTGATCAATCTTCTCATTAACCTAGTCAGATTCGTTATGAATCCCTGACCGTGGTAACTAGGAATCCATATCCTAGACATGATGTAAGATGAGACATGTAGCTTGTACAGGCACAATCAACCACGGGATCAAGACAAGAGTTACACTAGCAAGACAGGAATAGGCGTTGCAATAACAATCAAGATTATACATATCATGTCAGGTTTACTTGTCATGTCAAGAGTACTTGTCTGGAGTGCACCTCGATGGGCCACTTATCAATAGTTATCAAGATGGGTTTATATCATCATGTTCAAGTCAAGTTCAAGTTACTATATCAAGACTATGAAGTGTCAAGTCGGGTCGTCGTAATTTAGGCCAAGTATAAAAAATATGCAAAGAATATCTAGAAAACCCATGTGTGATTGAAACTATAAGTCATATATGAACTCTAATTAAAGTCAGATAGGAAAATTCTTGAAGCCAAGACAAAGATCTACAACTTTCATGATTTGAATTTTTTAAGATTCTAGCTACAAAATAGCTTAAACGGGCAAAAATAGTCATTTAGAGTAATTCGCGCACGGGTAAAAGGCACATGGCACAAGGTGCAAGGCATACGAGGTGTAAGATGCACGAGGTGTAAGGTGCATGAGGTGCACGAGGTACAAGGTGCACGAACCAAAAGGTACACGAGGTGCAAGGTGCACGAACCAATAGGTACGTGTGGTGCAAGATGGGTGGACCAAAAGGTGCACGAGGTGCACGAGGTACAGGGTGCGCAAACCAAAAGGTGCATGAGGTGTAAGGTGCACGAACCAAAAAGTGTGTACGAGGTATCGTCCCTACTAGCAAGCTTTTGGCCATGGAGTTTTAGAAACTTCCAATGTCCATAACTTAGGCTAAAGGACTCAAAATTGGACAAAATAAAGGTCTAAAATAAATAAAATTGAATACTCTACAACATGGAACAAGTAGTTTTCGAAATTAACAAATTTTAAGAGATCAAAACCAAGAAAAACCAAAGTAACTATAATCTTAGATTTACAAAAATGTAACCATCAAAACTAAACAAGTTCTAAAGAGGCTTAGAATCAAGCAAGGAAGACAATGGAACCATAAAATTTGAGATCCATCATGAAGTAAGTTGTACTTGCCTAGGGCTTGGTAGGGGGAGGAGTAAATGAAGAAGATAAAGAAGTAATAAGAAATAATGGAGGAGAGAGAGAGAGAGAGAGAGAGAGAGGGTTAGTTTTTTATACAAACCCTTCTCATCTCAAACCAAAACAAACCAAGTCAAGCCAAGCCAAGCCAATTTGAACCAAACCGAATTAAACTAAGGTAAGATTAAACCAAGACTAGGCTAAGCAATACAAGTCAAAATATGGGTCTCCTGACAAAAGTCAAAATTTTGTACACGTATACTAAAAATACGTATAACAAAAACAGGAGTGACACCTTAGGGAAAGGCGAGGTTGCTACTCTATGTGTGGCTACGAAACTAGCAGAAATAAAGATTATGATGCTCATGAATCGAATAATGCTACTACAGTTAATGAAGTTACTAATATGGTACCTGCTATAACCTTGTATACCATTTTCGTTTCCATTGAGGCCATAGCAATGACCTAGCCTCGACCCTATGTTGGTGCCCTCTACTGCTGCTATTGGGCCTACTGGAATAGTGTTGCCTGGGGTAACAAGGGTGGCCTTGGCTAAAATCCTTCGGGTGCCGATGGTCGCATTCTTTCAGCTCGCACTTATGGTGCTCTTGGTTCTGGATACACTAGCCTAGGTATCTGTTGTATTGGTGTTGGTGCCGCTCTCTAGAACTCTGAGCAGTCTTGTAATGAATCTTGACTCGATCTACAGCCCAAACAAAGTACTAGTCGTGGTCGACATTCGTTCATGATGTGTCCATTCTTACGCAGTGATGGCAAGTAGGCAATATTATCGATGATGGTTGAGATAGCCGCTGCTGATACTTTGCCAAGGGCTTCTTCGTCGGTGCTCCTATCTACGCTCTGGCTGGTACTAAGAGCCTGTTGTGGCCTGCCTCCCTCCGATGGACTCGCTCCAAGCGTCTTGTTTCTGTTAGGATTCCTGAATAAGTGGTAGGTACAGCGGCTCCAATAAGCTCCTGTAATCTATAATTCAATCCTTCATAGAATTTGTCTGTATTTTCCTCCTCTGTTTGGACCAGTATAGTCGTAAAGCAGCACAGTCGTAAAAACTTGACATTTTGTTCTTCTACAGTTATGTTGCCCTCGACGAGGTGAAGAAACTGGCTTCGAAGCTCTGCTCTGAATGTTGTGGATGTGCATCTCTTGAAAGAATTTGAAAAACTCTTCCCAAGTGACATTGTCTAAGCTAAGTCGTCTTTCTTCTGTGAGCCACCAGTGGTGTGCATTGCCAAATCAGCTTCATCCCAATGGCAATCATCCAATGCTCCTTCAAAAAATCAGCTGCCACTAACTGGTGCTGGATGTTGGTGAGCCACTCGTGAACCTCCATGGGCTCCTTTTTGCCTAAGAATTGGGTTGGCTTCAGCTGGTAAAAATTAGCAAGTATTTTCGTCGATGGCTGACGAGCTCGTGGAGTCACCCTCGCCAATGCTGCCACAATGCGAGCCTCTATGTTCTTTGTGTATCTTTGCTGCATCTTTAATTGGATCTACTGCTGTACTTGCATCATCACGTAAAATGTCTGGAACAGCTACTAGGCTATCCGATATGAGCAAATAACATCGATGGTATCGGTGGTATCTATGGGATATCCTCTCTCTTGAACCTCGATGGGTGTGTACTACAAAAAAATAGCTTTTCTTGACGTATGGTCAAAACCGTCAAGGGAAGCTGTTATCTTGATGGTTTTAAAAATATGTCGAGAGAACACCCTCTTTTGTGTTATTTGGCAAAATTTTAACGTAATACTTGACGTTTTTGGTGAACCGTCAAGGAAAACAAACTCTTTTATTGACGGTTTGGTTATAATCATAAAGTAATATAGTGCTGGACAATTGTTGTGTACACAGCGGCCATTTTGGTAATTTTGTGAATGTTTTTTGATATATACTGACGGTTGTGTCCAATTGTGGAACCAGGAATCGCATGCACACTTCAGAGGGAAAAACCCTCTCTCTCTCCATAATTTCCACAAAGAAGAAAGCCCTCTCTACTGTAAAGGAAAAAACTCTCCCCTCCCCTCTAGTGACCCGACGTCTTGATATTCACCCTCTCCGGTGATCCAACGCCTTGATCTTCACTATGCTACAACTTCGATCTTCAGTATTTCAAGGAGAAGGCATAATTTCTTCTCCATACTTCAATTTTATGCCAATATTATGGAAGAATTTGTGTTTTTCTGTCGGATTAATATGTGATTACTACAATAATCTGTGATTCTTTGAAAGTTTTTTTTCTTCTAGAGTTTTTGGCTGGAGCCCTATTTTTTTGGAATGTTTGCCCTAAGATTTTTGGATTGTTTGCCTGGGTTTCTTGGAGTATTTAATTAATTACTATGATTTTATGCCAATATATGGAAGAACTTGGGTTTTGTATCAAATAATATGTATTACTACAATCTGTGATTCTTCGATCTTTTTCTTTCTTTCAGAGTTTTTTGGCTGGATCCATAGTTCATTTTGTAGTGTTGCCCGAGGTTCTTTTGATTATTTGCCCTCAGTTTTTTGCAGTGTTTATTTCAGTTTCTTTCTTAATTTGTAATTACTTTTCTTTACTTCATTACAGCATCGTTGTATTGTACACCATTCATGATTGCTTCTTCACGATTCTAATAGTTTTTCTTTAATTTGATTTCTTTTCTGCATATAAAGCCAGTAATGGCTTTGATTCCTTCCATGCAACCATAACATGAGCATCAATCTCGAATAGAAAGGGGCTAATCTCGAGCACTAACCTTTAAAAAAACTTTATAAATAGTCTAGTTTAAATCCATAGTGATGTAATGAAGTCACATAAGCGCCATGGGAGGGAGTTCACGGGTCTTTAAAGTAGATGCAATGTTTTTTACTATATTTAGTTAAAATTGTAACAAATTAATTGCTTCTGTCCATATTTGATTTCTTAATTATCTATCTTTAGATTGGTAATGTGTTGTTTATTTCTTGTGTGACGCATACACCAACCTTCAGTTTTAGTAAGAAACACTATACTTTTATGTGTTTGTTTATCTCTTGTGTGAGGCTACACTTAATTGGCATTACAAATTAGGTGTATTAGCTCTCTGTTTATAATGCCAAGTGGAGTCCTTTTCATAAAAATGAACAAGAGATTTGGTTTTGAAATATTTTTGACATTTTGGCTCTTCTAGCGAGGGTCATATTTCATGAATTATGAGTTTCCTAGTAGATTTTTGACACAGTTGGCTTAGCATGAAGGTCCGTAGCTTTGTGAGTAATTCTGATATTAGTAGTTGTTCAAAACAAGAAAAATATATATTCTGTATAACTATATTGATATCATAATGTGGCACAAGGACGGAATCTATATCATAGATACGACATAGTTAAAAAAATCATAATTTACTTGTGAAAGAGTTTACATGACAAAAACTATTTATTTGGTTCTAGTTTTCTTAGGAAGTATTGTCACTACCACTTTCTAGAATAAAGGTTTTGGTAATTGTGAATATTTTTGATTATTTTAATATTATTTTTAATTGATGAATTGTGATTTTGGCCTTTTGCTAGTGTGACCTTAGAAAACTTAGCCTAGATACTAACCATGACCATGGAGACCTAGCTAGCTAGTTTGAGTTAGTTTAGACTCTAGTCCATTTGGAGAATTGAATTAAGGAGCTAGTTTGGACATTTAGCTTAAAGGGCTTGTTTTACATCAGAGGAAGAGGTAATGGGCCTTTGTAACTTAGCCTAAACCTAGCCCACTTCATATGGCCGGCCATGAGAGGTTCTCTCCTCTATTTAAGTCATCATTTAGCCCCCATTGCCTCCTTTGTAGCAAACCCAAACCATTTGTGTTCTTCTCCAAATTTGTCCATTTTCTTCAAATTACCTTCAAATTGGACCAAATCAATTTTATTGCATTCCTCTAGTGAAGAAGAAGTCTCTAATGGCTAGCTTGCAAGGATTGAAGGCATTGGATCATATGAATTTGGTGTTGAAGCTTTTGAAGGGGCTATTTCTTTGAGGTTCCAACTCTCAATAAGTATTGCTTTGTAAACCCTTTCAATTCTTGATTTTCCTCCATAGATGCGTGCATTTAGGGTCCCCCTAGCTATTGGCAGAGTTTGGGTTCGATTTGTTTCCATTTGGTATGCGTATCGGAGGCCTATCAGAGTATAGTATAAAGTGTTTGGTGAAATGCCTCTTAGGAATTATTTTGATGTTTTACAAAACTAATTTTGCCCTATATATGTGGATTGTGATTCTCTATGACGGAGCTGAGTTTGACACATTTCTTGTTTCCAAATCAGGACATGGGATGCCCACAGTCACTATGGTGCGGTTTCCTGATGACACGAGCCTCGTGCTCACAACACAGGACATGTGGACACTTGTATTTGGACACAAAGGTTTGGGACACGAATGATATCGTGTCCCCTATGTTTTAGATGTTGTGGTGTCGTGTCGGATACGCTATTGTGTCTACACTGGTTCGACCACACTCGTACACAGTCGACTCTGATACGGGTTTGACACTTAGACACGAGTTGACTTGGACAAGATTCACGGTGTCTGACACCTAGCCCTATACCTAATCTACCTCTGGACACGAACACGGGACCCAATGTTGTCTATATCGTATCCTAGAGGGCTCGACATGTCCGCACGACGTAGTGCATACCCAGTTCTCTGAACACTCTGAACACTTTAGTTTGGACACGAATTAGACACATGTTTGGACACACTTGACACTCTCACATGTTGACACGTATCACACACTCACTTCCCTTCCCTTGTTCAGTTATACATTTGTTTTTGTGTTGGGTTTTCGAGTTGGATGTGGGTTGTTCATTCTGAACTGGCTGACACTTGGTTTTGGTTTGGGATTTCTAAATTTGTTTAATACGTATATGTTATGTTTATAAATACGATACTACATATTATCATCTATATATTTGATTTATATGTTTATGTATACATGTATAGCTATAGTGATATGGGTTCTATCATATATGTGTAATTGAGTTATATATATATATATAATATATATATATATATTATATACATATGTTTTATTTCATGTGTTGTTCTCAGTTTTCCTTTAGGCTGTGAGAGTTATTGAGTTGGGTTATCCCCAGTTTTTGAGGTCAGCACACTTGATGATTGTTAGTTTAGTTTATAATAGGTTAGATGCTTACTTTCTTATATATATGTTTTATGTGTATATATGTTTCCTATATATATCTCTATATATTTGTAAGTGTATATATATAGCTTCTTATGTATGTGGTTCTTATATATATCTGTATATGTTGTGTAGGCTTTAGCTTGGGGAGGCTGTTACCTGGGATCATTTCCAGGTTTTAGGATTTCTAACCCTCACAGTACTAGTTTTCTCACACACTGTTCACACACACACACACATTCTTATAGGCATCGTGTCCCCTGTGTTTTAGATGTTGTGGTGTCGTGTCGGACACACTATTGTGTCTGCACAGGTTCGACCACACTCGCACACAGTCGGCCCTGATACGGGTTCGACACTTGGACACGAGTTGACTTGGACAAGATTCAGGGTGTCTGACACCTAGCCCTATACTTAATCTACCTCTGGACACGAACACGGGACCCAATGTTGTGTGTCTCTTATCCTAGAGGGCTCGATATGTCAGTACGACGTAGTGCATACCCAGTTCTCTGATACTGGACACTTTAGTTTGGACACGATTTAGACACAAGTTTGGACACACTTGACACTCTCACATGTTGACACGTATCACACAGTCACTTCCCTTCCCTTGTTCAGTTATATTTGTTTTTGGTGTTGGGTTTTCAAGTTGGATGTGGGTTGTTCATTCTGAACTGGCTGACACTTGGTTTTGGTTTGGGATTTCTGAATTTGTTCAATACATATGTTATGTTTATAAATATGATACTACATATTATATATATATATATATATATTTGATTTATATGTTTATGTATACATATAGCTATAGTGATATGGGTTCTATCATATACGTGTAATTGAGTTAGTTATACATATATATATATTATATATAATATATATATATATATATATATATATATATATATATACATATGTTTTATTTCATGTGTGTTCTCAGTTTTCCTTTAGGCTGTGAGAGTTATTGAGTTGGGTTATCCCCAGTTTTCTGAGGTCAGCCCACTTGATGATTGTTAGTTTAGTTTATAATAGGTTAGATGTTTACTTCTTATATATATGTTTTATGTGTATATATAGTTTCCTATATACATCTCTATATTTTGTAAGTGTATATATATAGCTTTATGTATGTGGTTCTTATATATATATGTATATGTTGAGTTGGGTAGGCTTTAGCTTGGGGAGGCTGTTACCTGGGATCATTTCCAGGTTTATGGTTTTCTAACCCTTCACAGTACCAGTTTTCTCACACACACACACACATTCTTATAGACATCTACCTTTCCCTCTTCCTTTGTATATATATATATAATATATATATATATATATTTTTTGTATTATATATATAATATATATATATATATATTTATATATATATATATATATATATATATATTTTACCTGGGATCATTTCCAGGTTTATGGTTTCTAACCCTTCACAGTACCAGTTTCTCAACACACTATTCACACACACACACACACACACCACACACACACACACACACACATCTTATAGACATCTACCTTTTCCTCTTCCTTTGTATATGTATATATATATATTTTTTTTTCCTTTGTATATGTATAATTTTTTTTTTTTTTTTTTTGTATATGTATATATATATTTTTTTTTATATATATATATAGACTATGATCTCTATGCAAGTATGTTAATGTATGTATTATATTTGTGAACTTATATATATAGGTTATATAATATGTATCATATGAATCATGTATATATGATATGTATGTAAGTATGTGTTAATGTATGTATGTATTTGTGAACTTATATATAGGTATATATAGACTATGATATATAGGTATATGGTTATGTTGGATACCAAGTAAATATGGTTAGGCAATAGATGGACCTAGAATTGACTCATAGGCCTATATGACTTGTTAACTAGTGTTGGGCAAAACCCTGGACTAGTTGACTAGAGTTGACATAGTTTGACTAGATTGTTGACTAGAGTTGACTAAGATCTGACTTTAACCTAGAATGACCTAGAATCAGTAGAATGTATTGTAAACTTTATTTATAATATCTTGGACACATTATAACCTGTGTTACTCTAAATAGGACTCAGTTACTCATGTACGGACATCTATTATCATCAGTCGTTCAGTATATCAGGCGAGTACATTCTCTGATCATTTCATACTTGCTAGGTATATTATTGCTCTAGACTACTTTACTTGATGTTGTCATGTTGTTATCACGGATTGGTACTATATGGATCTTTTCATGAGATGTTATCCCCTCGAGTGCATCGGGTACTTCATGTCATGTGCTTTTCACGAACATCAAGTACTCATTGTGTTCACACTATTTATGTACACTCATGTGCTCTCATGTACTCTCATGTTCACATAAGCTTCATGTATAAACTTTCATGTGAAATAACATAACTTGACTAGATCCTTGTGTATTGATTGGGGTACGGGAGAGTAGAAGTGGTTATATGGATAATTCCAAGTAGTGTAATCATGTGCATGTCTATTATACCCTCACGTATAATTGAGTTACCTTAGAATAATCATGTGCAAATCTAACCCGATTACATAACCATCTTTTGCTCTAAATCACTTATTTATTACTTACAGTCCTACTTTCATATATATTTCTTGTTTTCAGATATCTCTCTTACTATTCATGTACATTCTTATAGCGTTTCATATATCTAATTCTATTGCTTGTTTACATTTTCTGCCATGATATGAACTGTTTGAGAGATATGTGCTTGTTTCTATCCTGACTGGACTAATTAAAATATTACAGAGGAGTTCTGCCCTACCTATTACGGAGCCGGCTTAGACGACACTTGTGACCTGGACCCTCAGCAGGATCCATCTTGCGTTGAGGATGTTACCATTTTGCCTAGACTAGACTGTTAGGCTTTACATAATGTTATTTGTGTTGGACTTCTGAGTTGTTTTATTTGTGGATGTTGGGATTTGTGTTGTTAGACACTTAGACTTATTTTCTTCGTTTGTATCTTCATTTGAGTTCTCATATCTAATATTATGTTGTTTCCATCTTAGAATTGTGATTGAGTTGTACTTTCTATATTGTCCTCCGATTGGAGAGTATATCTTGTACAGGTACATTTATACTGTATTAGATGTATGGACCTAGGACAGCGTTGTACCGCCGATACTGTGGCGTAGGCTGGACGTACCTACTTCTCGTGCCCCTATACTGGGTGCGGGTCGTGAAAAGTATCATAATTTCCTTTTAGGGGTTGTTGTTTGATGAGTTTGTGTTGTCAGCTTCCTCGATACCCAATTCTATTTTCAGTGGTACTTCTTTTGGATATAACTTCATATTGTTATTTCGGTAATGTTGCTATTTTTGAAGAATATGTATTACCATATTACTTTTGCTTGTTGTAGTTATTTAATGAGTTTGTAGAAGAGCTTCTGATATCTGCACAGTTCTCTACTGAGTGATGATTCCAAAATGTCATATTTTGTTTCAAATATTTTACATTATACATGTATCTATCTTGGTGGAAATCTATTGATCTACATTAGATTTTCAATGAGTGCCATCAAAATCCAATGGTCTCATAATTAATACAATAATAGATTCTTGACACATATTATGATGATCACTGTAATCTTGGTGGTTGTTTTGTTATTTTAATTATTTTATGTGGTTAATTGATTTTTTGATTTATTACTCATTTTATTTATTTGACTTGGATTATGGCCATACCAATATGATTTGTTTCCATTATTCTATGTCCTGTTAGCTTAAAGTTTTTGTCATAGTTGATTACTTTTTTGTGATACACGGTATACTCTAAAGTCATGCATTCATTTATTAATTTATACATGGCATACTCTAAAGTCATGTTTACGATGCTTTTACTTTTCTTTTCTAGAGTTATACAAGAAAATTGAGGTTCAGTAAATCTTATTGAAAAATCAACCTATGTCTCAATCTGATTGCAGGACAAGATGAAAGAAAGATCTTAAGGTCAGGGTTAAGCTCATTATCAAAAGTTGAAGCTCAGGTATTTTTATTCTAATCCAACCAGAAATGGATAAATCATGGATGTCGAAGGATAGAATGTACATGCAATATGAGGAAGGAGTATAAGAGTTTAAAGTTTACAAAACTCCATTCAGAAAATCCTAATTACTTTCGATGTCCATGCAAAAATATAGAAATTTGACATTTCAAAGGCCAGGGGTCGTAAGAAAACATTTGTTTACGAGGGGTATAGATCAAAGTTATACAATAAGGTTTTGGCATGGAAAGGAACACCTTATCAGAGGATCGATTAGCTTTGTAACAAGGGTTGAACAAACACCTAGCTATAAAGATAGCTCATTTGAAGATGCTGCAAATGTGGTAGAAACGATTAATGCTGCATATGAACATGTTTTCAATGACCCCAAGTCATTTAAATCTCTACTCGAAGACGCTAAAAAGCCTCTTTATCCTGGTTGCTCAAAGAATACAAAGCTATCAGGATTGATGAGATTGTATAACATTAAAGGAAGGTATGTGTGGTATAATAGTAGCTTTTCTGAGTTGTTGAAATCTTCATATATGTTCCCAACACAAATGAAATACTTTCATCAATGTATGAGGCTAAGAGATAATGACTACTCTGGGTTTGCATATGAGAAGATTCATGCATACCCCAATGATTGTATACTTTATAGAAAAGAGTATAGCAATTTATTTGAATATCCACTTGTGGAACATCAAGATGGAAGGAGGCAAATGATGATCCTCATATTTTTTATTAAAAACGTCCTTGTCAAAGTCAATGGTATTTTCTCCTATTCTTCGGTTAAAATGGATGTTCCAATCCAAAAAAATAGCAAAGGACTTAACTTGGCATGCTAATGAAAGAGTAGTTGATGGCAAAGTTTGCCAACCCGTAGACTCCCCATCATGGGAGCTAGTTGACTAGAAGTGGCCAGATTTGCAAAATAACCTAGAAACCTGCGACTAGCTCTTTCACCTAATGATATAAATCTATATAGCTCACTTAGTAGTAAGTACAGTTGTTGGCCAGTTATATTGGTGACCTATAATCTACCGTCGTGGTTATGCATGAAAAGAAAATTCATGATGTTATCACTATTAATATCAGGTCCACAGCAACCAGACAATGATGTTGATATTTATTTAGTACCATTAGTTGAGGACTTGAATGTTTTATGGAAAGAGGGAGTTGAAGCTTATGATGCACAAAATAGAGAGTTCTTTACTTTGAAGGCTGTATTGTTATAGACCATCAATGATTTTCCTGCATATGAAAATCTGTCTGGTTGCACTACAAAGGGGTATTATGCTTGACCCATATACGGAGAAATACTTATATGCCTAGACTGAAACATAGTGGTAAAAATGTTTATACTGGTACAATAAGGTTTCTTCCATGCTATCATCCATATTGCGATAAAAAAAATTCTTAATGGTAAGCAGGAATTTGGTGGTCCTCTAACACCATTGAGCAGGAAAGAGATATTAGAAAAGGTTACTGAAATTTTGAACTCCGGGGAAAGAAACATGGAAAATACAAACCATCAAATTAGGTAGAAGAAGATGGATGAAGAAGAAGCCAATCTTCTTTACACTTGACTATTGGGAACACTTGCATGTCTGCCACACACTCAATGTTATGTACATAAGAAAAATTTGTAAGGGCATATATGGTACATTGCTTAACATTCCCGAAAAGACAAAGGATGGAGTCAATGCTCGTCTTGATCTTGTTAAGAGGGGCTAAGGATAGAACTAAAACCTAATTTTGAAAAAAACGTACTTATTTGTCGCGAGCTTGTTATACATTAACAAAGGATGAGAAGAAGACATTTTGTCAAACATTGTAGACATAAAAGTTCATGAAGGTTACTCTTATAATGTCAGAAATATTGTCTCAATGCAAGAAGCTATATGGTCTCAAATCTCATGATTGTCAGGCACTAATGCAACAACTACTACCCGTGGCAATCCGTTCAATTCTGCCTAAGTCGGTTAGAGTTGCTATTACTCGGTTTTGCTTCTTCTTAAATCAATATGTAAGAAAGTGGTGGATGTGAATAAGATAAATGATATTCAAAAATGATCTTGTGGTCACATTATGCATATTAGAAAAGTACTTTCGACCCGCTTTCTTTGACATTATGGTCCATTTAACTCTCCATCGTTGCACAAGTTAGAGTATGTGGACCCATTTTTCTGACATGGATGTATCCATTTGAAAGGTTCATCAAACCCTTAAAGGGTTATGTGCACAATCATAACCATCTCGAATGATGCATTGCAGAAATTACATTGAAGAAGAAGCAATGAATTTATAGCGACTATCCATCACATACTGAGACAACAGAAAATCCCCTTTCCAGGAAGGGCAATATTTAATATGGCAAACCTTTGCCTGGAGGTCGTCTCTTGGCAGTTGATTATGAAGAATGACAACCAGTCCATTTATATGTTTTAGAGAACACAGATAAAATTGAACCTTATATTGAGTAAGCTTCTTTATCATAAATTTTCTATTTAATATTTATTGCATGCAATTTGTTAAAAGGTTGTATGATAAGTTGTTATAATGACTTGACAATGAGCATATGGAGCAGTCACAGTTACAACATCCCCTTAAATCTAAAACTAAAAAGTGGTTGCAGGACAAATACATCCAGACATTTATATATTGGTTACAGGATAAGTAGTAGTTGAAGCAATACTATTGTATTTATACTCTACTTATAACATTAACATTATCTAAATTTGTGCAGGTTGACGGTGTACTTAAAGTAAAGAAGACATCTCACAAACTGTCAACTAGATAGCACAAGGGCATAGCCACCATGTGCTTAAATGTACTGGCTATGCTATTAAGAGTACTGAGGCCATTGAAGTCAGAGTCTGGGTGTGAGCCCGCTTACTAATAGGGTTTCGAATGAAAAAGATAAAAAAGTGCTTCATTTCGTTGGTAGAATCAACGCCAATATCATATTGACTCTCTCTCTCGTCCAATAAGTGTTTATCACTTCCACACGAAGGATCATAATAATGCTCGGGTTAACCAAAATAGTGGAGTTAGTCATGTAGCTACGACAATGCATATTACAAGTCCTAAAGATAATACTATAATAGGGGACATGTATTTCTATGGAGTTATTACAGAAATATGGGAGCTTGATTTTCGTAGGTTCAATATTCCAGTATTTAAGGGCGATTGGGTCGAAAGTAAGGGGGTTAAGGTCGATGAGCTTGATTTTACATTGGTGGACCTTAATCGAGTTGGGTACAAGTCATTTTTTATTTTAGCTTCGCAGGCCAAGCAAGTATTTTATATAAAATACCAACTTGATCCTCAATGGTCTGTTGTTTTGTCTATTGGTCCAAAAGAGTATCTACATGAAAAAGCTGATGAAAACCCGGATAATTTGGTGGAACATCATCCCTTTACTAATGCATCGTTGGATGTTGGGTTATTTGATGTTGGGATGTTAATAATATGTGTTATAAAAGAGTAGGTTGTGAAGGGGATTGGGTTGATAAGTAAATTTTGGCCACAAGTTTATGATTATATTGACATTAATGAAGTATGTTTTTACTCTTATTTCATAATCTTTTTTTTCTAATACTTGAATTATGTGATTAGAGAAGATTGTCTACTTAGGCACAAGACAAGGTCAACAAACAAGTGAACAACTGAACATGCATATCGAAATATTGTTGGCTTCTACTTCATGATGATATTATATTCTGTCGTACTTTCATATTCCTTAATTTCATCATTATATTATTCTAATGCTTCTTTGTTAAGTGATTTAAATTTTTATGAGATGAAGAAAAAGTGATGGAATTAAGAAATTTGTCCATTAAATGAGGCATGACAGCCTATTGGAGAGGCGGGGACAGAATGTGTTAGTTTGCTTGGGGTTATTGCACGAAGTGTGATACCCATCCCTTATGATGATTGGCGAAAAGTCCCTCATAATGTTAAAGAGAATTCATGGGCATCAGTGGAGGTAACTTAAATACGAAGAAAAGAATTATTTTGAGTTTATTGATTGGCTATTAGTTCTAATTAATTGGAATAATCTTACATAATATGCAACAAAGCTTTATTATGGATTTGTGAGTTAAAAGAAATTTAATGCAAACGATGGGTGTTGCTACAAAGTCATATGGGCATACCTTAACAGATCATATTCAAAGCAATATGGACAACCTTGCAGTTTTAAAAAATCCACATGAAAAGTATGCTTCATCAATCCAAATCAATTGTCTATGTTTGTGACATCGACTTTCTGAGAACTTTCAGGTGTCGGTCTTAAATATGGTTAACTTTGTATCTTCATAAATTCTTACTTATCATCAAATATAAATTATATTATGATTTTAGACCGATCGCAAAGCACAACAAAGCAGGAGAAGCAAACATGTCTAAACCATAGGCTAAGCTGAAAAGGATATGCAGGTTTAGGAGAAGAAACTGTAAGTAATAATGATTTTGTATATTTCATAATATAATTATTATTATTATTTCAGAGAATGTTCTTTTTTTCATAAAAATAGAAGTATGATGGTACATATTCTGAGGAAGAAGTAGACCGCTACTTTTTTGGAAGCTAGCTCGAAAGAAACAAAAACGGTTACATGCAGTTCTACAAAAATTATAGAGGATGGTAATGAACATGATAAAGAACATGCGTCTCCATTAGTGGTATATGATCCAACCACGCAAGCATTGGTGGATAAGATTGTAAGAAAGTCTAATGCTCGACGTTCATTTTCATAGCATTCTTTTTGCACTTAATACTAAGATGCTAAGATAAATTCCTTATTTTAAGGATGATGTGAAGAAAAAATTTAGTTCTGGAGTGTTGTCCATTCCTGAAAATTCTGATGCTTTGTGTTATGCAATGGAGAGGCCCGAACACAGTGGTCGTGTTACGGCCATGGGAAAATATGTCACCCCGAGATCTCCTAAAGCTCCGAATGGTTGGAAGAAGGAGAAAAAAAATTGCTTGAAGAGATTGAGAAGAAAATAAGATGATAAGTAACCCAATTTCACAAGGTCTCCGTGGTACGTGGATATCTGAGACCAGTTCCAACATTCCAGAAATGGTTTGACTGCATCAATCCTTCGAACCCTACCATAAATGCCCCGAATGTTGCTTTCGATGGACCGCGGAGGTCAAGGATTATGAACCAAGTTTAATTTAATCCTTTTTCTAGTTTTAGTTGCTTAATTGATAACTTCAAGTAAATGGGCTATGATAGTATATGATATTTGTATTGGATTAATTTTAGAGAAAATTAGGCTATAGTATAGACTATATAGATATATCTATATATATATAATATATATATATAATATATATATATATTATATATATAAAAAAAAATAATATGTATATATAAATATATATTATAATATTAATATAATAGATATATATATATATAAATATATATATAAATAAATAATATATATATATATATATAAAATATATATATATATATGTATAATATATATAAATAAAGGAAGTATTAGTGTCTTTTGAATAATGATATGTGCACTTGCACTGTATTGATACACAGAGTTCTGTCACAACAACCAATGTGCAGTATCAACTATTTGTAGTTCTGTTCTCGACTATGAATCTGCTCTGCTTTTGGAAACTCGACTTAGTAACTTTAGAGAAGTAGCCTGCATAGTCAATTAATGGGTTCACATCAAATTATTATGCTAAGGATAATTCAACTTAGTAACTTTAGAGAAGTAATCTGCATAGCCTTGGCCACACACTTAATATTATGTACATCTTTATATTGATAAATGTTCTATGTTTGTAATATATAACCCAAATATGCCCTACATATATCTTATATTCTCTAAAAGGCAAACTTCAGTTATATATGAATGTGAGTGATGCATGTATCGGAGTGTTACTTAGTTGTAAAGTGTGTTCCTATGTACTCATATTGCATAACAAGAAGATAACTACATAACTCACTCTCACTATAAGACAAAATATGAATGTCATAAATGTGTTAGTCTGCATCATCTTACAACTTCAATATACATTTCATTAAGTGTATCTTTCCTCTTC